>OX578272.1:153662922-154862922 GCA_951217065.1 Baccha elongata
TTTTCAAAATTCAGAAAATCCGCTGTATCTCGAAGAGATTGCACTTTCAGTCAAAAATAACCATTTTTTTTGTAGAATTCCTAAAGTGCCGACAACTTTTAGGCACCTATCCAAAGAGACCAAAAAAAAGTCTGATAAACGGCGATTTTCAAAATGCAGAAAATCCGCTGTATCTCGAAGGGATTGCACTTTCAGTCAAAAATAACGATTTTTTGTAGAATTCCTCAAGTGCCGACAATTTTTAGGCACCTATCCAAAGGGGCCAAAAAAAGTCTGAAAAACGGCGATTTTCAAAATTCAGAAAATCCGCTGTATCTCGAAGAGATTGCACTTTCAGTCAAAAATAACCATTTTTTTGTAGAATTCCTAAAGTGCCGACAACTTTTAGGCACCTATCCAAAGAGACCAAAAAAAGTCTGAAAAACGGCGATTTTCAAAATGCAGAAAATCCGCTGTATCTCGAAGGGATTGCACTTTCAGTCAAAAATAACGATTTTTTGTAGAATTCCTCAAGTGCCGACAATTTTTAGGCACCTATCCAAAGGGGCCAAAAAAAGTCTGAAAAACGGCGATTTTCAAAATTCAGAAAATCCGCTGTATCTCGAAGGGATTGCACTTTCAGTCAAAAATAACGATTTTTTTGTAGAATTTCTAAAGTGCCGACAACTTTTAGGCACCTATCCAAAGGGGCCAAAAAAAGTCTGAAAAACGGCGATTTCAAAATTCAGAAAATCCGCTGTATCTCGAAGGGATTGCACTTTCAGTCAAAAATAACGATTTTTTTGTAGAATTCCTAAAGTGCCGACAACTTTTAGGCACCTATCCAAAGAAACCAAAAAAGGTCGGAAAAACAGCGATTTTCAAAATTCAGAAAATCCGCTGTATCTCGAACAGATTGCACTTTCAGTCAAAAATAACCATTTTTTTGTAGAATTCCTAAAGTGCCGACAACTTTTAGGCACCTATCCAAAGAGACCAAAAAAAGTCTGAAAAACGGCGATTTTCAAAATGCAGAAAATCCGCTGTATCTCGAAGAGATTGCACTTTCAGTCAAAAATAACCATTTTTTGTAGAATTCCTAAAGTGCCGACAACTTTTAGGCACCTATCCAAAGAAACCAAAAAAAGTCGGAAAAACAGCGATTTTCAAAATTCAGAAAATCCGCTGTATCTCGAACAGATTGCACTTTCAGTCAAAAATAACCATTTTTTTGTAGAATTCCTAAAGTGCCGACAACTTTTAGGCACCTATAAAAAGAGACCAAAAAAAGTCTGAAAAACGGCGATTTTCAAAATTCAGAAAATCCGCTGTATCTCGAAGAGATTGCACTTTCAGTCAAAAATAACCATTTTTTTGTAGAATTCCTGAAGTGCCGACAACTTTTAGGCACCTATCCAAAGAGACCAAAAAAAGTCTGAAAAACGGCGATTTTCAAAATGCAGAAAATCCGCTGTATCTCGAAGAGATTGCACTTTCAGTCAAAAATAACCATTTTTTGTAGAATTCCTCAAGTGCCGACAATTTTTAGGCACCTATCCAAAGGGGCCAAAAAAAGTCTGCAAAACGGCGATTTTCAAAATTCAGAAAATCCGCTGTATCTCGAAGGGATTGCACTTTCAGTCAAAAATAACGATTTTTTTGCAGAATTTCTAAAGTGCCGACAACTTTTAGGCACCTATCCAAAGGGGCCAAAAAAAGTCTGAAAAACGGCGATTTTCAAAATTCAGAAAATCCGCTGTATCTCGAAGGGATTGCACTTTCAGTCAAAAATAACCATTTTTTTTGTAGAATTCCTAAAGTGCCGACAACTTTTAGGCACCTATCCAAAGAAACCAAAAAAGGTCGGAAAAACAGCGATTTTCAAAATTCAGAAAATCCGCTGTATCTCGAACAGATTGCACTTTCAGTCAAAAATAACCATTTTTTTGTAGAATTTCTAAATTGCCGACAACTTTTAGGCACCTATAAAAAGAGACCAAAAAAAGTCTGAAAAACGGCGATTTTCAAAATTCAGAAAATCCGCTGTATCTCGAAGAGATTGCACTTTCATTTAAAAATAACCATTTTTTTGTAGAATTCTTAAAGTGCCGACAACTTTTAGGCACCTATCCAAAGAAACCAAAAAAGGTCGGAAAAACAGCGATTTTCAAAATTCAGAAAATCCGCTGTATCTCGAACAGATTGCACTTTCAGTCAAAAATAACCATTTTTTTGTAGAATTCCTAAAGTGCCGACAACTTTTAGGCACCTATAAAAAGAGACCAAAAAAAGTCTGAAAACGGCGATTTTCAAAATTCAGAAAATCCGCTGTATCTCGAAGAGATTGCACTTTCAGTCAAAAATAACCATTTTTTTGTAGAATTCCTAAAGTGCCGACAACTTTTAGGCACCTATCCAAAGAGACCAAAAAAAGTCGGAAAAAACGGCGATTTTCAAAATTCAGAAAATCCGCTGTATCTCGAAGAGATTGCACTTTCAGTCAAAAATAACCATTTTTTTGTAGAATTCCTAAAGTGCCGACAACTTTTAGGCACCTATAAAAAGAGACCAAAAAAAGTCTGAAATACGGCGATTTTCAAAATTCAGAAAATCCGCTGTATCTCGAAGAGATTGCACTTTCAGTCAAAAATAACCATTTTTTTGTAAAATTCCTAAAGTGCCGACAACTTTTAGGCACCTATTCAAAGAGACCAAAAAAAGTCTGAAAAACGGCGATTTTCAAAATGCAGAAAATCCGCTGTATCTCGAAGGGATTGCACTTTCAGTCAAAAATAACGATTTTTTGTAGAATTCCTCAAGTGCCGACAATTTTTAGGCACCTATCCAAAGGGGCCAAAAAAAGTCTGAAAAACGGCGATTTTCAAAATTCAGAAAATCCGCTGTATCTCGAAGGGATTGCACTTTCAGTCAAAAATAACGATTTTTTGTAGAATTCCTAAAGTGCCGACAACTTTTAGGCACCTATTCAAAGAAACCAAAAAAAAGTCGGAAAAAACAGCGATTTTCAAAATTCAGAAAATCCGCTGTATCTCGAACAGATTGCACTTTCAGTCAAAAATAACGAATTTTTTTAGAATTCCTAAAGTGCCGACAACTTTTAGGCACCTATCCAAAGAAACCAAAAGAGGTCGGAAAAACAGCGATTTTCAAAGTTCAGAAAATCTGCTGTATCTCGAACAGATTGCACTTTCAGTCAAAAATAACCATTTTTTTGTAGAATTCCTAAAGTGCCGACAACTTTTAGACACCTATCCAAAGAGACCAAAAAAAGTCTGAAAAACGGCGATTTTCAAAATGCAGAAAATCCCGCTGTATCTCGAAGAGATTGCACTTTCAGTCAAAAATAACCATTTTTTTGTAGAATTCCTAAAGTGCCGACAACTTTTAGGCACCTATCCAAAGAGACCAAAAAAAGTCTGAAAAACGGCGATTTTCAAAATGCAGAAAATCCGCTGTATCTCGAAGGGATTGCACTTTCAGTCAAAAATAACGATTTTTTGTAGAATTCCTCAAGTGCCGACAATTTTTAGGCACCTATCCAAAGAGACCAAAAAAAGTCTGAAAAACGGCGATTTTCAAAATGCAGAAAATCCGCTGTATCTCGAAGGGATTGCACTTTCAGTCAAAAATAACGATTTTTTGTAGAATTCCTCAAGTGCCGACAATTTTTAGGCACCTATCCAAAGGGGCCAAAAAAGTCTGAAAAACGGCGATTTTCAAAATTCAGAAAATCCGCTGTACCTCGAAGGGATTGCACTTTCAGTCAAAAATAACGATTTTTTTGTAGAATTTTTAAAGTGCCGACAACTTTTAGGCACCTATCCAAAGGGGCCAAAAAAAGTCTGAAAAACGGCGATTTTCAAAATTCAGAAAATCCGCTGTATCTCGAAGGGATTGCACTTTCAGTCAAAAAAAACGATTTTTTGTAGAATTCCTAAATTGCCGACAACTTTTAGGCACCTATCCAAAAAAACCAAAAAAGGTCAGAAAAACAGCGATTTTCAAAATTCAGAAAATCCGCTGTATCTCGAACAGATTGCACTTTCAGTCAAAAATAACCATTTTTTTGTAGAATTCCTAAAGTGCCGACAACTTTTAGGCACCTATCCAAAGAGACCAAAAAAAGTCTGAAAAACGGCGATTTTCAAAATGCAGAAAATCCGCTGTATCTCGAAGGGATTGCACTTTCAGTCAAAAATAACGATTTTTTGTAGAATTCCTAAATTGCCGACAACTTTTAGGCACCTATAAAAAGAGACCAAAAAAAGTCTGAAAAACGGCGATTTTCAAAATTCAGAAAATCCGCTGTATCTCGAAGAGATTGCACTTTCAGTCAAAAATAACCATTTTTTTGTAGAATTCCTAAAGTGCCGACAACTTTTAGGCACCTATCCAAAGAAACCAAAAAAGGTCGAAAAAACAGCGATTTTCAAAATTCAGAAAATCCGCTGTATCTCGAAAGGATTGCACTTTCAGTCAAAAATAACGATTTTTTGTAGAATTCCTAAAGTGCCGACAATTTTTAGGCACCTATCCAAAGAAACCAAAAAAGGTCGGAAAAACAGCGATTTTCAAAATTCAGAAAATCCGCTGTATCTCGAACAGATTGCACTTTCAGTCAAAAATAACCATTTTTTTGTAGAATTCCTAAAGTGCCGACAACTTTTAGGCACCTATAAAAAGAGACCAAAAAAAGTCTGAAAAACGGCGATTTTCAAAATTCAGAAAATCCGCTGTATCTCGAAGAGATTGCACTTTCAGTCAAAAATAACAATTTTTTGTAGAATTCCTAAAGTGCCGACAACTTTTAGGCACCTATCCAAAGAGACCAAAAAAAGTCGGAAAAACGGCGATTTTCAAAATTCAGAAAATCCGCTGTATCTCGAAGAGATTGCACTTTCAGTCAAAAATAACCATTTTTTTTTAGAATTCCTAAAGTGCCGACAACTTTTAGGCACCTATAAAAAGAGACCAAAAAAAGTCTAAAAAACGGCGATTTTCAAAATTCAGAAAATCCGCTGTATCTCGAAGAGATTGCACTTTCAGTCAAAAATTACCATTTTTTTTGTAGAATTCCTAAAGTGCCGACAACTTTTAGGCACCTATCCAAAGAGACCAAAAAAAGTCTGAAAAACGGCGATTTTCAAAATGCAGAAAATCCGCTGTATCTCGAAGGGATTGCACTTTCAGTCAAAAATAACGATTTTTTGTAGAATTCCTCAAGTGCCGACAATTTTTAGGCACCTATCCAAAGGGGCCAAAAAAAGTCTGAAAAACGGCGATTTTCAAAATTCAAAATTCGAAAATCCGCTGTATCTCGAAGGGATTGCACTTTCAGTCAAAAATAACGATTTTTTGTAGAATTCCTAAAGTGCCGACAACTTTTAGGCACCTATCCAAAGAAATCTCGCTGTATCTCGAAGGGATTGCACTTTCAGTCAAAAATAACGATTTTTTGTAGAATTCCTAAAGTGCCGACAACTTTTAGGCACCTATCCAAGAGACCAAAAAAAGTCTGAAAAACGGCGATTTTCAAAATTCAGAAAATCCGCTGTATCTCGAAGAGATTGCACTTTCAGTCAAATATAACCATTTTTTTGTAGAATTCCTAAAGTGCCGACAACTTTTAGGCACCTATCCAAAGAGACCAAAAAAAGTCTGAAAACGGCGATTTTCAAAATTCAGAAAATCCGCTGTATCTCGAAGAGATTGCACTTTCAGTCAAAAATAACCATTTTTTTGTAGAATTCCTAAAGTGCCGACTACTTTTAAGCACCTATCCAAAGAGACCGAAAAAAGTCGGAAAAACGGCGATTTTCAAAATTCAGCAAATCCGCTGTATCTCGAAGGGATTGCACTTTCAGTCAAAAATAACGATTTTTTTGTAGAAAGAGGCACCTATCCAAAGAAACCAAAAATAGTCGGAAAAACGGCGATTTTCAAAATTCAGAAAATCTGCTGTATCTCGAAGGGATTGCACTTTCAGTCAAAAAAAACGAATTTTTTTGTAGAATTCTTAAAGTGCCGACAACTTTTAGGCACCTATCCAAAGAGACAAAAAAAAGTCGGAAAAACGGCGATTTTCAAAATTCAGAAAGTCCGCTGTATCTCGAAGAGATTGCACTTTCAGTCAAAAATAACCATTTTTTTGTAGAATTCCTAAAGTGCCGACAACTTTTAGGCACCTATCCAAAGAGACCAAAAAAAGTCTGAAAAACGGCGATTTTCAAAATGCAGAAAATCCGCTGTATCTCGAAGGGATTGCACTTTCAGTCAAAAATAACGATTTTTTGTAGAATTCCTCAAGTGCCGACAATTTTTAGGCACCTATCCAAAGGGGCCAAAAAGAGTCTGAAAAACGGCGATTTTCAAAATTCAGAAAATCCGCTGTATCTCGAAGGGATTGCACTTTCAGTCAAAAATAACGATTTTTTGTAGAATTCCTATAGTGCCGACAACTTTTAGGCACCTATCGAAAGAAACCAAAAAAGGTCGGAAAAACAGCGATTTTCAAAATTCAGAAAATCCGCTGTATCTCGAACAGATTGCACTTTCAGTCAAAAATAACCATTTTTTTGTAGAATTCCTGAAGTGCCGACAACTTTTAGGCACCTATAAAAAGAGACCAAAAAAAGTCTGGAAAACGGCGATTTTCAAAATTCAGAAAATCCGCTGTATCTCGAAGAGATTGCACTTTCAGTCAAAAATAACCATTTTTTTGTAGAATTCCTAAAGTGCCGACAACTTTTAGGCACCTATCCAAAGAGACCAAAAAAAGTCTGAAAAACGGCGATTTTCAAAATGCAGAAAATCCGCTGTATCTCGAAGAGATTGCACTTTCAGTCAAAAATAACCATTTTTTTGTAGAATTCCTAAAGTGCCGACAACTTTTAGGCACCTATCCAAAGAGACCAAAAAAAGTCTGAAAAACGGCGATTTTCAAAATTCAGAAAATCCGCTGTATCTCGAAGAGATTGCACTTTCAGTCAAAAATAACCATTTTTTTGTAGAATTCCTAAAGTGCCGACAACTTTTAGGCACCTATCCAAAGAGACCAAAAAAAGTCTGAAAAACGGCGATTTTCAAAATGCAGAAAATCCGCTGTATCTCGAAGGGATTGCACTTTCAGTCAAAAATAACGATTTTTTGTAGAATTCCTCAAGTGCCGACAATTTTTAGGCACCTATCCAAAGGGGCCAAAAAAAGTCTGAAAAACGGCGATTTTCAAAATTCAGAAAATCCGCTGTATCTCGAAGGGATTGCACTTTCAGTCAAAAATAACGATTTTTTGTAGAATTCTTAAAGTGCCGACAACTTTTAGGCACCTATCCAAAGAAACCAAAAAAGGTGGGAAAAACAGCGATTTTCAAATTTCAGAAAATCCGCTGTATCTCGAAGAGATTGCACTTTCAGTCAAAAATAACGATTTTTTGTAGAATTCCTAAAATGCCGACAACTTTTAGGCACCTATCCAAAAAACCAAAAAAGGTGGGAAAAACAGCGATTTTCAAATTTCAGAAAATCCGCTGTATCTCGAAGGGATTGCACTTTCAGTCAAAAATAACGATTTTTTTGTAGAATTTCTAAAGTGCCGACAACTTTTAGGCACCTATCCAAAGGGGCCAAAAAATGTCTGAAAAATGGCGATTTTCAAAATTCAGAAAATCCGCTGTATCTCGAAGGGATTGCACTTTCAGTCAAAAATAACGATTTTTTGTAGAATTCCTAAAGTGCCGACAACTTTTAGGCACCTATCCAAAGAAACCAAAAAAGGTCGGAAAAACAGCGATTTTCAAAATTCAGAAAATCCGCTGTATCTCGAACAGATTGCACTTTCAGTCAAAAATAACCATTTTTTTTGTAGAATTCCTCAAGTGCCGACAATTTTTAGGCATCTATAAAAAGAGACCAAAAAAAGTCTAAAAAACGGCGATTTTCAAAATTCAGAAAATTCGCTGTATCTCGAAGAGATTGCACTTTCAGTCAAAAATAACCATTTTTTTGTAGAATTCCTAAAGTGCCGACAACTTTTAGGCACCTATCCAAAGAGACCAAAAAAAGTCTGAAAACGGCGATTTTCAAAATGCAGAAAATCCGCTGTATCTCGAAGAGATTGCACTTTCAGTCAAAAATAACGATTTTTTGTAGAATTCCTAAAATGCCGACAACTTTTAGGCACCTATAAAAAGAGACCAAAAAAAGTCTGAAAAACGGCGATTTTCAAAATTCAGAAAATCCGCTGTATCTCGAAGGGATTGCACTTTCAGCCAAAAATAACAACTTTTTTGTAGCATTCCTAAAGTGCCGACAATTTTTAGGCACCTATCCAAGAGACCAAAAAAAAGTCTGAAAAACGGCGATTTTCAAAATACAGAAAATCCGCTGTATCTCGAAGAGATTGCACTTTCATTCAAATATAACCATTTTTTTTTGTAGAATTCTTAAAGTGCCGACAACTTTTAGGCACCTATCCAAAGAGACCAAAAAAAGTCGGAAAAACGGCGATTTTCAAAATTCAGAAAATCCGCTGTATCTCGACGAAATTGCACTTTCAGTTAAAAATAACCATTTTTTTGTAGAATTCCTAAAGTGCCGACAACTTTTAGGCACCTATCCAAAGAGACCAAAAAAAGTCGGAAAAACGGCGATTTTCAAAATTCAGAAAATCCGCTGTATCTCGAAGGGATTGCACTTTCAGTCAAAAATAACCATTTTTTTGTAGAATTCTTAAAGTGCCGACAACTTTTAGGCACCTATCCAAAGAGACCAAAAAAAGTCGGAAAAACGGCGATTTTCAAAATTCAGAAAGTCCGCTGTATCTCGAAGAGATTGCACTTTCAGTCAAAAATAACCATTTTTTTGTAGAATTCCTAAAGTGCCGACAACTTTTAAGCACCTATCCAAAGAGACCAAAAAAAGTCGGAAAAACGGCGATTTTCAAAATTCAGAAAATCCGCTGTATCTCGAAGGGGTTGCACTGTCAGTCAAAGCATTCTTCCAATTTTTATTTTATCAGTTCTATTAAAAAAATTTAATAAAAACAAAATTATGTCGAAAATATTTATTTATTTGATAAAAGGTTTAAAAATAATTAAATATAATAATTAGAGAATTAATACAAGTCTTTATTTTGTACAAAAACGTGAACTGGCTTAATTTTTAGATCAACGCGAAAAACTTTATTTATTATTGAAATTTGCAAATCTGAAAGAATTGATGGTGATGTTCGATGTACAATGTACATTACCTACCAAAATAATGCAATAAAAATGATGAATCCTCTAAAAGAATACACCAAGCCAAATTAAACACACATTTTCCATCAAACGATATTTTTTGTTGCATAGTTTGATGCGCAAAGCCCGAAATTTTACAAAATTTAAATTTCACCAGGCGCCCAGGCAGAAGCAGTAGGTATTCAATGAGTGAGGCAAAAATGTTTTTCTAAAAATTTACACCCACACATTGACAATAAACTAGATCACCAAATAACCGTAGAAAAATATTGACCACACCTCTTAAAACGGATCTTTATCAAAAGCACTAAGCAGCCATCATGAATTCATCGTGTGAAAGAAGACATGATAAAGATCCGTTTTAAGAGGTGTGGTCAATATTTTTCTACGGTTATTTGGTGATCTAGTTTATTGTCAATGTGTGGGTGTAGATTTTTAGAAAAACATTTTTGACTCACTCATTGAATACCTACTGCTTCTGCCTGGGCGCCTGGTAAAATTTTAATTTTGTAAAATTTCGGGCTTTGCGCTTCAAACTATGCAACAAAAAATATCGTTCGACGGAAAATGTGTGTTTAATTGGCTTGGTGTATTCTTTTAGGGGATTCATCATTTTTATTGCTTGTGCTATAGTTTCTATTAACTACCGTTTGTGAGCGAATATCCAGCAAGGACGGATACCAACACTACGCAGGTTGCATTTTGACGGTTTCATATGTTTGATCTCTTTTTTTTAATGTCCCTTTTTTGAAAAATCATATTTATCATTAATAATATTCAATTGTTAAATAATGGCATACATACATGAATTTTTTAAATAAAAAAAGAATTTCATTAATACCTTGGACAGAATTTGTTTTATTTCATTTTAATAACGTCCCGCTCTTATTGGAAAATTCCCTATTACAATTACAACACAGAAACTGTGGTAACACAATATTCGAATTTATTTCCGGTACATTTATTTTAAAGCATAACATTCCATTTTTATAGCACACAACACACAACACAATGGAAAAGGAAATTTTAAATAGACATAATAAATAATAAACGAATCTTAAAAGTGTAAGTATTTTTTATTTTAAGGTTATCTGAACACCGTTGCAATGCGTCCACCCCTTACTTATGGAGAAGGTGATAATCATTTTATGCCAGCAGTTTTTAAATTTTTAGCTAAACGAGACAATATTTATCCGCGAGTTGCCGGTTCGGGTGGTAAACAACAATTGGCATACGCAGGTAATAAAAGTTATTTTGAAATTTTAAATCGATTTTATTTATCATTTGAGTTTTTTTTTTCTTATAGGAAATGTTGCATGGGGACACATTTGCGCTTATAAAACTTTAAAAACTTCACCAAAAGCCATTGCAAGTCTTCCAGTTTTTATTACCGATGATACACCAATAAATGATATGGCTAGATTTATTCAAAAAGTCGGAAGAGCAACGGGTTCAATTAAGTTTAAAACAAGTTTTTGGTACTTGCCGCATTTTATATTTTATTTACTAGCATTTTTGACTGAAATGCTTGTTAAAGCACTTCATCCTATCTGCAACACTAAATTAAGTTATTCACTTCGTGCGTTAGCTTCATTTACAGCATCTGTTTTATTTTATAATCGATTACGAGCTGATATTCATATTGACTATCAACCACTGTATGATGGCGATAAATCATTAGAACTTAGTGCCAAGTGGTACAAACAATGGTATCAACAGAACATACCAAACAAAAGTAGTAAAATAAAATAATTAATTTGTATTGTATCATTATAATATTAAAAAGCACAGCAGTTATAAATGAATTGTAAATATATACTTCTAATAAAGATAAGAACACACTTGGACCTTTTATATTAAAGTTTTTTGTATTATGGTAATAAATAAATTTTAAATTCTTTATCATTTTGGTTCAGTTTTCTTAATTCCTACCCAGAAACAACAACTAACCAATGTTGAAATTGTAAACATTTGTTCAGAACACTAAACGATTTTTGTTTTGTTTTGATAAGTGTTGTACAGACAATGAATGCGTCGAAGGACTCCGTAGTATCATTTCGAAGAATAGGTCAATGCTTTAATCAATTTGGTGGTGGATTTGTATTTTCCAATTCCCAAAAGTTGTCCGTTTTTCTTCCGCCATTTAATGTAATTTTAGAAGATTAAAGAATTGAAATAGGAACATTGAAAACACCCAATATTCATACCTTTTAAAATAACATGAGCGAAGCTTTTCGTAATTGAGTTACCTATCGCTATCAAAATAACGATCAACCGCACTTTTAGAATTTGCATTTCTCGAGGTTTCACCGACGATCAAGTTATTTTCCTGTCAAATCTGCGTCCGTATAAAATCTTCGCTTCCAAAAAATAAACGTCTCACATTTTCAACATTATCTGTTTTATTTGTTTAATTTTTTTTCCAGTATATCGTAATCAATATTTTAATATAATACTTTTCACATACACACGGCACGTTGTGAAGAATTTTCCACCATATTTTCCCTATACTTAAATTTAAATTTAATGTATGTTTATTCTATTTTTGTCCCTCTTTATATATGATGTTTTTTGTTTTTTTTTTTTTTTTGTTTTATTAAATATTGATTTAAACTTTTGCCTTTGCCTCCGTTTATATTAAAATTTTTGTTTTAATAAAAATTTTGTAGTTATAAAGATAAAGTAAAACGAAAACTTCAGAAGTCTTAAAAGACTACAAAACAGTTTTCTTATCTTTTTTTTTCGTGTATGCTGTTCTTTACTAACAATAGTTATACATTTTTGCACTATATGTCTTTTACAAAATGTTTCAATTTAAATTCATTTTTGATTTAAATATATATATTCCTTGTATATGGTATATGGTTAGTCATCAGTAAATATGTTCAACATGTTCATTAAGATAAAATGGCTTGACATTTTACAAATCGTCTTGGTTTTACAAAAATTAAAATTTTATAATTAATTTTTTTTTATTTCTGTCTATCAATATTGGCAACATGAATCTGATGATTCACTTTTTTATTTTTTTTTTTTTTCATTTATGTACACTAAATTTTTTTTTTGTTTGTTTGTTTGTTTTGTCAAATGCTAAATATATATATTTTGTAGACTAATGTATTCTAAGCCAAGGGTTGTTTTAAGCCTGGGGGAGGTCTTGTAGACATGAAAAGTTCCTTCAAGGTATCAGCTATAACTTTCATGTACTATTTTCTAATTATTTGATTTATTTATTCTAAGAATAAAAGCATTATTGCCTTACAAAATGTATCTACTTGCAAACAATTTATTTGCAACGATTATCTTCATTATGGGTAAAACTTTTAGACTCTGTTTTTTTTTTCTCTTAAAATCTAAATATCATTATATGTTTTTTTTTTTGTAAATTGTTTACTTTATATTCGATTAATATATATTTTTCTTAATTTGTAAAAATGTAAACATTCATTTAATAAATAATAGTCAAACGGTTATTGCTTTTTTATTCTTTTTTTTTTTAAGGGTAAAACAAATAAACAAAAATATAAAGGTAAATAGTTTCTTTTACTTCCACGTGTCGGTAAGGCCCATTATAAAAATGAATAAAATTATAATAATAATAATAATAATAATAGATTTTATTCTACTTTATGTAATTATGAATTACATAAAGTATCATAATGAAATATGTAACATTTCTTATTTATTTATCTAAACAGCTTTGTATTCTAATTTACAGACTGTATATAGAAAACTACATATATACATATCTTTACATATATTCCGATATGTATACATATAGGTATACACATATATTTCTCAAATGTTCCGTATATAAAGATTTAAATTCTTTAATATATTTTATAGTATTTTATAAATATGGTTGTTTGTAAAATTTATAATATTGTCAATTAAACATAATGAACTATTTTGCGGAATATTTTTGGTATATAAAAAATCATAAATTCTCCACAAAAAAGTCCACAGTCGAAAATACCAAAACTGCTATAAAAATTGCTTTTAAGTGATAATCAATTTAGTTACGCAATTTATTTGTTTTTTCATTTTTTTTTTAATCTTAGGTTGAAAATTGTTTGATTTAAACGGGCTTTCCAATTGAAAGCTGCCCCAAAAAATGTGCAGTTCTAAATAACCCATAAATGTTATGTTTTTTTTTTTTTTCTTTTTTTAAATTACAAAAAACGGAGAAAAGTATGATATGTCCTCAAAGAATCAGTTTATTTTGTTTGAAATAAAATAATGCTTGCCAAAAAAGAAAGTACGTATGTACAAGTATAATAATATGTTGTATCAAATATAGTTTATCTCTTGATTTTAAGATTGATCCTTGTTTTACATATTAGTAAATTTATTAATTTATAGTTTTCAAATCTCATATCAAAGTAAAATTGACTCTTCATAGGGTGTTATACTTACTTTTTTTTTATTTATTTGAAAATGGGTTAAGGTTTGCGTATTGACTTTTATATTTATGTATATAGTTTAAAATTTAGTTATTCAATTTAAGAAAATAAAATTAGGTTAACAGACAAAAAATTATAATTGACTGGTTTGAAAGTTTTTTTTTTTTAAATATTAATGTAATAACTTATAAATTAATGTCTTTCAATGTTTTCGGAAATTTGGAAATTTAAAAAATCTACAGTGATTTGATTTAGTTCTAATATTAGATTTTTTTACAATTCAAATTTGTAGAAGAGTGGAAAAAATACAATTTAAAACAATAATAAAAATCCATTTCACCTTCGCAAGATATTAGTTTGTTGACTTTCCATATATTGATTATTTGAAATTTAGTTTTTGAAACATAAAAATAAAATTTAAAAACAAAAACAATTTTTTTTTTAAATAACATTAAGTAACTATTTTAAAATAATTGATACCTTGTTATGATTTTATGTACACTTAAGTTAGTGTGAAAATAGTCTAGATGTTTTTTTAATATATTTTGTCATAATTTTTGAAACTATATTTAAAGAATTGCACATTGTTTGTTAATTAATTTTTTTTAACTTGTATTGTATATAGTTTTATTGCTTTTAGAACTTTTCTTATACATACTTTATATATATATATATGTATATATATATTACTTTTGTCCTTATATTATCTAGATTTTATCTTAAAGTTTGCTTTCGTTATAAAATAAAACAAAAAATTATTCAGTCAACTAAATAAACAGTTAAACATTTCTCCACTTTACTTCGATACAATGTTTGAAATTAAATGGATCAAAAATGTTGTTGTTCTTTTTTTTTTATTACATTTAGTTTACCATATTTTGTGTTAATGTTATTCAGTATATCACTATCTACCTACCTTACTTAATAATAGCATCTACATCTGTTTTGTAAATATATTTTTTTTATTTTTTCTTTGTGTAAAATGTTATCAATTTTTAAATAGAGTTTTTTTTACATTTGCTTTGTTATATATAATTGTAGAAAAGTATAGATTTTAACTTTTTTTGTTTTTTTTTTTTAATAATATTTCTGCTAGGCAAATCAATTTCGATAAATTAATTTCGTTAAATTGGAAAAGGCAACATAAAATTGTTTTAAAATTTGAATATTAGAATTCAAATGTTTTTTTTTTAAATAGAAATTAGAATGAAAAAGAAGAAAAAGAATTTAAAACAAAGCAAATTATGTTTTATTTAGTAGATTTTTTTTTAAAATGGTATATTTTTATACCCCAAGAACAAAAGGAGTTTGAATAAATACTGAGCTAATTAAATGATATATATTTTTTTTTAATTGTATTTATGTATGTAGGTATTTCATTTTACAGAACTCATATTCATCAGAAAATATGAAAAACCTATACTATCTATTCTTTCTTTTATCTTTGGTTGTAGTTGCCTATCTATGTAAATAAATAACATTGAAATTATTGCGTGTTCAAAATGGTGGATGTATATCTGAACATAAACATATTTGTTATGTAATTATTGATAAAATCTTAGTATCTTTAAAATTGGTGTTTTTGTTTGCTTGGAATTAGTTTTCTTTGGTCTGATGCCGTTGTGTAATATCATTTAATGTGGCACAAGCGATTTTTAATTTTCTTTTTGTTTCTCTGAACGCAATAAGTAAAAAATGCCAATCGAGTAATACAATTCAACTTCCTATAAACAATTAACAACATTAATACAAACAATTTCCCATTTACATTATTTAAAAACAATTGCAGTATATATTGCGTTTTAAAAAGTTTCAAAAAAGAAACAAATAACATTTTTTTTGACATTTTCTATCTAATGAAAATAATTTTTAACAAAGTAAAATTAAATAAATAAATCAATAAAAAATATATTAAGGAGTTAATTAATGTTTATTTTTTTTTTTTTTAATTACAAGAGGGAATTTTTTTTTTTGTTTTCACTTCTTGTAGATATTTACAAGTAGGTATATATATATTGACAAAATGTTTACCTTTTTCATGAAGTTTTGTATTCTCTCTTACTTTCATGGGCATCTAAAAATTTTACTTGTTGTTTATTAATGGTTTATTGGGTAGTTTTATAGTAATTGTTGTTGTTTTTTTTTTTTAATTTTTCATCATAATCGTGGCTTTCTTGTAGTCTTATACTGAGTATATTAAAAATATAAACTGTTTTTTTATATCTACGTTTCATGTTAATATTAAACTTATATAATATAATGTACTAGATTGCGTACAATATTGTTTATTTATATTTTTCTATTACTTATAATTATATTCTTATTCAGTTAATCATTTTAAATATTTGCTTATAGCTCCAGTTAAAGAAATCTTATATGCTTAAAAATATTTATAACTGTTATTATAGCCAAACATCAGAATGACATGGGTTCTATTTTTTCGAACCTCATACATTATGTTTAAAGTTGGCCAAATTGAAGTAGATGTGACATCTTAAATTGTTTATTGTTTAATGTGTGAAGTGGTGTTCAGCATTGTGCTGATGTGGATGCTTCAGTAGCCCAAACAAAAACAAAGTTTACAATAGATGATTTTCTTAGTGGTATCCATTTGTAAAAGCTGCAGGAATGAGCGGACCCTAAAAAAAATTATTTTAAGATATGAAATTTTTTGTTATGAAAGATAAAATATATAAAAATTAATATGATTTTAAAACAAGTCTTTGTTGAACAGAGATCGGTGAGATTATTTTGACCTGTCTTTTCAACCGCGAATCAATATATATGCCTTAATACAATGTTGCAGCAGCAGCAAAGCTATAGCTCAGTAAAGTAGCATACTTTTCCACAATAAGCGTTTGTCCACAGAAAAGTTGTTTCTCTTTTTTACTTCTGAGTGTTCAGAGCACAAGATTTGTATCATTTTTCAGTTAAGAGATGATTCTTATCATGATCAAAGCGCACTATGAGCTCAGGCTAAATTCATCGAGCATCCTAAATGAAAACTGACAACAACACAATCGATATTTTGACAGCAGAAGGAATATGGGAACACTTTTGAATCTGAATGCTTTTTTTATAACCAAGTATAAATTTATTTATTTTAATTTTATTTCTTTATTTATTATGATAGTCAAGTTTTATTGCTCGAATCATAGTGGGCAATAAAACTTGGAATGTAGTACATGTCATTTAATGAGAGCTTAGTGTCAACAAACTTTTAAAAAATAAGTCTGAAATGCAAGTTCAACTTAGAGAACGATTAGAATGCTCGAATGAAGTAGAGAACGTTTAGGCATTTTGTTTTTGCTGTCAGAACTCAAATGTCAAAAAGTGGCAAGGAATATCGTGGGGTTAAAAAAAGTCAAAAAGTCACTAAGTGCACCTTTTTCATTGTTGCCGCGACACACGGTTTGAAGGAACGATTTTTGTATTTTTATTATTATTATTATTATAAGCCGTATTCTATTATCCCTTCTGATCAGGAACGGATTGGAATTTTGCAAAGATCTAAAAACAAAGCTGGATTTTGTGTGCATGTATTTCAAGACGCCAATCCAATACGGATAATAACAGGGCATAATAAAATGCGGCTATTATTATTATTATTCATTGAACTCACTCAATCGATTTCTATCAAAATTGACAAAACGTGTTAAATCTTTCAAATAATTGATTCAAATCTTAAAAACCTATCTAGACATCTATTTATTATTCGAAAACTAGCAAGAGTTTTGATTAAGGAAAATATGTCATTATATTTAATATTTAGTAAACGTTACGAATCGTATGAGATAATTTGTCATCTGGTCAATCAATAGATTGGATTATTGGTATTGCCAAGAATTGAAATCAAAAGGGGAAATGGAATTTGCTGACTACGAGGCGCATCTAACTTCAAGTCTTTTTTTTTTTGACATGAATGAATGACGTCTAAATCAAAATGAAAGTTGTACGTGCGTCAAAATGGCAATATTTGAAGAAAAATGTCAGTGCATCTGTTCATAAATTTATCAACCGACATTTTAGATAATAATCAGTGAGCTTTCTATGAATCAAGTACGAAGTACCTATAAGACAACAACATCTGTAGATTTGTCAATAATAATCAAAAGCAGAAAGCTTTACACTAATCTGAATATTAATAGTTATATTATTGGAAATTCAATGACTGAACATACCGGACTATAATTTAATGGAGCCCGACTAACAGCTATTGGAAATCCGGATGGCTGCGGGCTGGCTGCTTGAACATAGCCGACGCTATCGCCCCCACTCGAGCTGTACATATCAATTGTTGGCCCTGGTGAGTTTGTTGCTGGAAATCCCTGTCTTGATGCTGTTGTATGTGGGGATGCCGATGGACCAAAACCTTGGGCAGCTGCCTGATAATTATTCATCACTGTAAATGTTTGGTAAGAGGGTAATTCTGTCAGAATTAGGTTAGTATTTGTAATGGAAACCGATTAAAATTATTTGTTAAAAGTTTATTTAATTAAATTTAAAATAATATACCTGATAGAGCCTGAGTGAGTAAAGGAGTGTTGTTATTTGGAGTTAATTGGCCATTGGAAAGATCAACTAAAATAGATAGATAAAAAGAAATATTTATTATTTTGATAAGTCAACATTAGATATATTTACTACAATGCTATTTTTTATGTATATATATTTTTGAAACTAGGTGAATCTACTTCATAAAAAAAAACATGAAAGGTTATTATACATTCTAGGCACTGTTAAATTAAAACTAATTTAATTAAACTTAATTTTTGACATCTAAATTAAGTATAAAAAGTGTAATATTTTAGCTATTCAAAATTAATGGATTATTTACTTTGCTAATATCAATCACAGAGTCCAACTTCGGACGTTTCGTAGGTACACAGAGAAAAAAAAATCCACTTAAAATCAAGAAGATACTTTAAAATATCTTATAAAATAATAGAAATAATCACGATATTTACACAGAGAAATCTTATTGATTTTTATGAAGAAAATCTAGTTTGGTATTTTTTTAAATGAAGTTTCACATTAAAATATACAAACAATGTGTAAACTTCCTTGAAATCAAATTTGGTCATGAATGTTTAGTTAATAATAGAAAAGTAAAACTTAATAAGAATAATAAGAAAATCTTCTTAAATCAATAGGACTTTCTTTTGTATTTTAAATAGACTTTCACATCACTTTTGCATGGCGTTGCAAACATGATATGTTAAATGAAAGTCTTATTACCTATAAAAGCTAATATGGAAATTTGTTTAAAACAATGAGACTTTCTCTTAAAAGAGACGGATACCTCGCTATTCGCTATGTGCGTATTGCTCCTCTATCATAGACACACTTACATCCAGCTCTTTTAGTGCTCAAAAATAAAATGTATTGAGAAAAAAAAATCCATTGAAACATATAGAAACTAACGCTATATCTATTAAATAAAGGAGATTTTTTTGTGATTTTTTTGTCATTTTTCTGTGTACTGACTAAAATAATCTTCTTTCTCTGTCTCTTTGCACACAGCGAATATGACTGATAATTGCTTTTGTGATTCCAATTATGAAAATCGATTTTAATAAACAGCTTACTTTAGTTTCATAAAGAGGAACACAATCGTTCCACTAAGATGGTGTTCGATTTTCCCACTGTTTTAAGCTGTCACTTTTTTGTTCAATGATCGGCTCCAACCTTAAAATGGTTTTTGTATGAAACATTTTTTTCAATTATGGAAATTTTTAATTATTACGTTAACCGACTTTTTAAACAAAATTTAAATTTTTTTACTAATTGTGTTTCAATGATGCATTTCAAATATAGTAGTTATAACTGGCCTCTGAAGATAATCAAATTCTTGTGTATCAATTTCCGAAAAAATCCCATATTGTATCAATAAGTTTTCCATATTGTTTCGAAAAGATTAATTCTTAAAAAAAAGACTTTTTTTCAGAAACAAACAAACAAAAAACATAAAAAAAGCAGTATTTTATTTTCTTCTATGTACCCATGTGGCTGTGTTTTCTCTGTTTATATGTTGGAAAGTTATCATATCACAAACCAAACACAAAGTTTGTTTTTATGCGTACAATAAAAGTCAATATAATATAATTCAGAATCAAATTTCGATCTAACATTAAGTTTCGCTTTATTTTCAAAATATAATAATAATAATATTTAATTATTTTTCATTTCTTGTCACGAAAAGACGGTTCGAAAATTAAATAAAAAGATATTAATAAACGACCAAAGTCTCATTCAAGCTAACAGCTCTTCTTTAAAAAATACATAAGCCGGAAGTGATAATGATGCAGTGTACCTGTTCAAGTGGAATGACGAAGCAAATATAAAACGCATCAAATAGGTGAATCTAATGGTATAAAAGCTTAGCTTAAATTGAATTTATTTGTTTTATTTTTCTTGTTTAGGATTTTATTTTTGAATAAAAATAATGTACGGTTCATAAGGCTTATGTCAATCCTTTGTTTATAACAGTCTTTCATATATACCCCGTTTCCATGGAGTATTAAATCCTAATTCAATCAGGATTTGGTTTCTGGTTTGGATTGAAATCAAATTTCTCGATCTGATCAACGAATAACTTATTTTTTTTTTAATTTTTGATGGAGCCTATGCACTATGAAATGTTTTAGGGTTAATAAATAAATTTCGGGTTTCAGAGATACGTGTTTTAACCGATAACAATGATTTAAACATACAGATTAACTCTGACAGAAGATTAACCATATAGAAGAAAAAAAAAACTATTTTTTTCGGTTAGACCTTATTTGATTATTATTGCATTAATTTCACGATATTGACTGATATTAACTACCTAATTTTAACATCGAATTTTGTATTTATTTTTAAAATAAAAACAATATCAAATTAATGGTTGACATTTAAATTGACGTTTCAAATGAAAGCATTCACACAAAAGGGCGTGTTCACAAAACTTGCAAAAGGATTTAAAGAAAATTCCATTTTGTTTTTTAGATTGATGAAATTAATTTGTATGGTAAGTCTTGAGAAAAAAAAGAAAAGAGGCAAATCCGTTCAATTAAACGATAGGACGATTAAGTGTTCCGTGGGAAACATATTATAATACTTAAGTAACCTCTTTGTTTATAACTTTTAAAAATAACATTAACTTATACGAGTAGAAGGCAGTTCGTAGGCAACATAAATGATGACGATTTCGTTTTGCAACAAACATGATCTTTCGAGCAAACATAGAATATACATATAAAACTTAGGGCCAGTTGTACAATCGTGGTTAAACGTGGTTCAAATTTTCAAACCACTGATTTCCATAGCTAATCTGCCCTAGGCGGTGGGTAAAAAACTTGAACCACGTTGAACCACGATTGTACAATAGAACTGGCTGTTATTGTTAGTACCTATATTATTTACGACAACTTTCGCAACTGTCCATGATTAAGGTAAAAAACAAATGAGACACTATTAAAACATTTAAGGATTGCATTGAATGTTAACAAATTAAATTCATCATCTCAAAAGTAAAAAACACATTCAACGCAATAAAATAAAATCTAAAGTTTATTTTTTGTTTATCTCTTACTATATAATAGTGTTAAAATTTGAACAAATTACTAACGAAACATATTATTAGTTAAAATTAGTGATTTTTTTAACAGCTGATATAAAAAATGTACACATTAGAAATAACAGAGGTGCATACGAATTGTGGGAAAGACTAACCGTTTTTTTTAGAAAACGTACGTGCAAGTTGGTCTTTTGTTCCATCAGAGTCCAAACATTTAAATACGTCAAAACTAAAATTTAAGTTTGTAGTTTTTTTTTGTACATGTATAGGTCGGAATCGGTATGCCAATGCCTTTTCCGAAAAAAAATCACAAGCGCTTGCACATGAAGGCCGCGATAACTACTTTCGCAGTTAATTAAAAAGCTATTCGAAAAAAAAAGAAGTAAAATGAAAAATTAACAATTAAAAAATAGTATAAATAAATTACATACTTCAGTTTTTAATTAACAAAGAATTAAATATGTTATGTACACATTTTAAATTCCAACCAGGAAAAGGAAGAATGCAAAAAGCGAGATTTTTATTGTTCGTGAATTTTTATTTCTATCATGAAAGTACCCATCTTCTTTATGGAGTTTCAAAAAATCTTTTTTTTAAATGCTATTTTGACTTTTACACCACTTTAAAGTTATTGTTTTTCATGTCTAAATATAAATGTTTTACCACTGTTTACTATGCACTGTCTTACAATTCATACTTAAGGGAACTCAATTAGATAGTTTAACTTTTTAATAATTTTTCATCAACTAAGAGATAAATTAATAAGCCTTAAATAATGCTTATATTTGATTGAGAAAACCTAAGTAGTTTTCACAAATATGCTATATAAAAAAAAACAGTTTCACTGTACACACCTATCCCCTATATATCCATAATCTAAACCATATACCCGCCGTTCTTTTCACAATTTAGTGAAACACTGCTGGTTTTATATTCGAAATGTGATTTTTTTAACTGTCAGACAGAATTATAAAAAAAAACAAGAGGAAAACACAAAACAAACTAAAATGAAACGAAAATAATAAAAGATTTGAATTTTATTACATAATTTATGCAATATTGTTTGCATACCCCTCGAAAAGTAAATGGGTTTTTTTTTCGAAGAGTTTACTTATGGCGTTGTATGAATTTACCCGAGAACTCACTTATTTTTGACTCAGAGTTTTCGACAATACAGTTTTTTTTTTACTTTCTGCTCTATATTCTCATGAAACCATAAAGTTAGCATATCTGTCACACCAGAAAGTGTTAAAAAATCAGTTGTTGTTTGTACGCAATGAATTTAGTCTGCAAATGTCAAAATGGGATTCGTATACAAATCTGTCAAACTATAAATAGTCAAATTTAAATTTACGACTCGCTGATGACCACAAGGAAGTCATTTAGGTCCCATTCTTTTTATTCTTGCTATTAATGATGTAACATCATGCATTCGCAATAGTGAAATTCTGGTTTTTGCTGACGATATGAAGATTTTTAAATCTATATGCTCAAGCGGTGATCGTGTGAATCTGCAAGCCGACATTGATAGCTTTTGTACTTGGTGCAGCAAGAATGGATTAAACCTTAACCCAGCGAAATGTCAAACTATGACTTTTTCAAAGAAACGAGTACCAATCATATTTGACTATAATATTTCACAACATACATTGTGCCGTGTTGTTAGTTTTAAAGATCTTGGAATCGTCTTCAATCCAAGTCTAGATTTCACAGAGCACATCAACTCTCTTGTTAAAAAGGCTAACTCAATGTTAGGTTTTGTAAAAAGATGGTCCAAAGAGTTTCAAGACCCTTATGTTACCCTATCTTTATACAATTGTTTTGTTCGTCCGCATCTGGAATACGCATCGCAGGTATGGACTCCGTTCTATGATGTTCATAGATCTAGGATAGAGGCAGTTCAGCATAATTTTGTTCGTTTTGCTTTAAAAGGTCTTCCCTGGACAGATCCTTATAACCTTCCACCTTATGAACACCGAATTCAGCTTCTACACATTCAGTCCTTGTTACAGAGGCGTGTAAATAACGATATAGTTTTTATCCACCAACTTCTTTCGGGCGCATTAGATGCACCTGATCTACTTACTTGTGTTGCACTCAATTATCGTGGGGGTGCTCACCATCTGCGTAGCCTTGAGCTCCTACATTGTCCACACCATCGGACTAATTACGGTATGAATGAGCCGCTTACCCGCATGTGCAGGCTTTTCAATTTAAATTCTAAAATTATTGATTTTAATGACAATAAAATAAATCTTAAAAATGTACTTAAAACCAGTGCTCCACGCTTTTAGTTCATGTTTTATGTATTTTGTATTGTTAAATATATGTTTTATTGTATTATAGTGCTTGTGTTATTGTAGTTATTTGTTTTACATTACTAACAACTAACACCAGCACTAAGTGATGAGCCAGTGGAACACATATAATGTGTTGGCAAATCTTTGTTCATAAGCTGAAGCTTGCTCTAAGCTCCTTATGAACAGGATCTGATAGTGTAAAAAAAAAAAAAAAAAATGACAGTTCGCACCGAATACACCGTAAACGTCAGAAATCCAACTTAGATTACTAAAAATGTGTCAAATCACAAAGTGTCAAAGAACAAAAACGGGACAAAAACATAACAAAAAAATCAATTTCACGTTTGGCAGAATGTTTAAGTATGTATATTCAGATTAAATCTGCCAAATCAGAACACATCTTTCGTTTTGAAATATAAAATATTTTTTTCAACTAGAAATTCTAAAAAAAATTGCAACTCGTATTGCACGTTACTATAGTTTGAAGAAATAGAAAGATAGCAAATAATTGTGCGGATACAGTAAATAAGGAGTCAGTTATCCAACATAACCTAATGGACGACCTTCAATTGAAAAGAAAATGTGCTTCCCACAACCTTTAGGTAACAACCTAATTTTTTTTTCTTTGCCTACACCAATGAAAGTGGAAAATCTATCTGATGCAGTGAAATTTGATCGGTATTGTGATAGTGAGTAAGTAACTTGTATGGAAAGCCCTTCTTCACTTCGAATAACTTTTTCAAAAAACACTTTTTGTACACAACAAAAATTAACCCATTAACCCATAGTAAATTGAGTCCCAGGTAACTAGTTTATTTTCACGATACTAAAAAATATAAAGTGTGGCCGTGACTATGGATTTCCACATGTTAGGAATTTCGCGGAGTTAAAAACGCGAGCGGAAATCGCTATAGTGCCATCTTGAATTTATAAAAAATTTTTTTTTTTGGTTTGTTGAGATTTACTAAATTCGAAATTGTGGTTATACTTATACCAGGTCGAACAGAAGCAATTCAGCAGAAAATTGAAGGTACACTTTTAAAGCTGAACACCCAAAAATTAGTATACAATCAACTGAGTTAAAACAGTTATAGACGATTTGATTAAAAACCAATTTTTACGAAAATAAGATCAATTAGAGAACAGCCATATGGAATTAATATATCAATTAAGTTATTATGTTAATAATTAGTATTTATCTATATAAAATAAATAAATTAATTAATTTTAAATAAAAAAAATATAATATTTATAATAAATTAAATTAAGGCTACATTTGTATCTATTCTGTAATCTAATGACATTTTAAATTTATAATAAAATTCTATTCTATATCAAAATCTAAATAATCACACATAATGAGTACTTAATATAGATCATGAAATCTACTATTAAAACCATAGTCTATTAGTTGATACACACAAGCTTATTTACAAATCTTATTATCTGACCTTTTCTTCCTAGTGATGTTTTCTCTGGAAGCACAATTTTCGTTGAAATCCAATAAGTGTAGTGTACTAGTTAAAAGGCCTTCATTTAGGTTTTGAAATTTTCTTTTCGTTTAAACGACTTAAGCATAAACATTCGTTATATACAAAAATGTATTTCAACCTGCGTCAACATTTGTATCATTCAGTAAAAAATATTTAATTTTGCAATATATCGAAAACTTTATTGAATTCATATTTTGTGCTTAAATCACAGATTACATAACATTAGCAAGCAAGCAGCAATCAAAATATTTTTATTTACATATTTGCATCATAAAATAGTATATCAGGATCGTTTTGATAAATAAAAATATTAAAAAACTTTTTTTTTTTTTTTTATAAAAGTTAAATTATTTAAAAAAAAAAATTTTTGCAATCGTGTATAAAATTAATTAAAAGAATTTTATTTGCATTCTTAGTTTTGTTTATATTTTGATTTCTTTCACAAAAATGGATGGACATTTTATTTAAAAATACTTTTCTTAAGAGGAATCATTGCACTTATTTATTTATATGTATAATATATTTATTATTAATTACTTGGTTAATATTATATCTAATCCAAGAAAAAAAAATAACTAATCGAATTAAATTAAATAAAAAAAATAAATCATATCGCTATCTAGAATTACAAAAGCGAACTAGACACACAAAAAAACTAATGCCTTCACGACTACAATATTCGTAAGAGGTTACTATCAACACAAACCAATTCCTTAAATATGTCAATAATGTGTTCAATAACTATGTTGTAAGTATAAGTTTATATATATTTTCACCTATGGTGCTAAAACATAAAATGCTAGATTTCGCCATTAGTATTTTATTTTACCTCGTTTTTTTAACGTTTTGCATTTTGAGATGTTTGTGGAAGATTCCAAATCAGACAGGTAAGCTTTGCTTCAAACAAAGCAATGAAGATACATATACATACCAGGATATCCCAATAGAACTGTTTTTTTTTTTGTGTAAATATACATACATAATGTGTATGTAAGTGTAAATGTGGCAAGTTTAAACTATAGCATTTACTAAACTTAAAACAATATAACAAAAAAAAACAAAAATTTAACAGTGCTGTATTCAACAATGGCCGTGTTTTATATCCTGTTTCCTGGAAATAATTTGATTACAGACTATGTTCATATTAAAAAGAGATCCTCGTAGGCATACAAAATAAATATTTTGGGTCGTAAAAAAGTTCGTTTTCCAAGGTTAAGACGAACTACGAGTATTGTCAATGACAAATGGGACCTACAAAAAAGTATTAAAAATAAAATTTACTGCTATCAAATAATTCAAAATCACAAGTTATTTTTGTAAAGTTCCAAATAACAATATAAATGAATATATAATTTTGTAATAACAAAATGAATTACAGAAACGTATATGTGAAATTTAATAGCTAAATTCTATTAGTAATAACATGTGGTTTATGTATCCTTTTTTCTTCCATCAAATTTCATGCATTTGTCTCCAATTGAAACATGAAGTATATCTATTTGTATGTTTACTCAATTTTTATATTAGCCTACTTTTATTTATGCTTTATATTAATTAGAAAAAGACTAACTTTTAAATAAAGCAAAATATTACTTATGTAGAAATCGCTAAATCCACTTTTTTTTTTTTTTTGATAATCTCCCTGGTTTAAAGAAATTTTATTCATTGTTTTAACAATGAATTTTGTTTAAAATTAAAAAGTTACATTTCCCAGAAATTGTGACTTGATGGCCGTTGTACGCGTAAGTGCAGTTGCAATTGGCAGGTTTAAGGCCTGTTGGTATCCTGATGAAGGCTGTGTGGAACTTGCATTGCTAGTGCCACTGCGCCTTCCTGAGTTTAATGTTGTACTACATGTGGCAAAACTTCTACCAATTCCATAAATTGTCATTCCTAAGAATTTATAAAGGAAATCGAGTAAATATATAAATGATGAATTAAGATTTCGGTTTTTTTTTTATTAACGTTTACTAATAAATTAAGATCATAAACTCATTTATAAAAAGAATCTAATTAACGTACAACTGACTTTAACTATCGTTCTATCTATACATAGAAATTTGTTTGAGTTTTTCACTACGAAATTAAGTCATTTATTTTCGAATTTTAATTCAACCGTACCAAACTTCACAATACATACTAATTGATTCGACATTTTGATATGAGTATAATCACACCATTTTTAAATTTTGAGTTATTTACGAACTGAAAACAATATTTAAAAAAATTGGAAGAATTTTAACTTAATTTTAAGTTTTCCGAAACGGAAAATTAATTTACCCATTTAATAGGTGTATTTATCTAACGGCGGACAACATAGAGAAACTACGTAAACGAAATGTTTTCACCTCAACGTAAATGAGCTGTCAACATTTCTTGAAAAGACGTCTTCACATTTATGTGTTCTTGCTTAATACCGAAATTAGACGCGTTAGAACAGGAAAGGATATACCTACTATATATTATGTAAGTATTTGAATACACTTTTTTTTGGCTTTTCTTAATCACCTAACATTTTAATATGTTTTAAACATACTCACATACATGTTTTAAACATACATGTATATGTTGTTGTGAATTTATTTAAATATAATAATTATTGTTTGTGCTGGCAATTGTTTTAGTTTTAAAGAACATATCTATCATTTCTCGTTTATTCATGGAGTGTTTATGGAAACGTTTAGTGAAAAGTTAAATTTTTCCTCCAAAAGGAAATTAACCCTATTGATATATCCTTAATATAATAGTTAAGCTAAGATATGGTAATTTATTTGATACCACCACCTTACAGAGAAGAGATAAGGATATAGCTAAACTAACGACCGGAACCCCTCAAATTGCAAGAAATTGCAAGAACATTTCTTTAAATTTTTAGTTTGAAAATTAATTTTCTCAAGAACCATTCACTAAAATGACTTAAAAATAATATAAAAGAAGAAATTTGTTTTGCTATTTTTTTTTTTCCAAAATTTTACGTTGTTTTAAAAATTCCATTCGATTATTAATTTTTAGTTAAAAACAGAAAAAAACTTATATGTTTTGTACTTTCTGAGAAAATTGAAAATAATGAAAACCTCTCTTCTAAGATAATTATTTTTTTTAGTTGGTCAGCAAAAAAAAAAAATAACCCAATTTATGATGAGGATTTCAGGTGATATCAATAAAAAAGGTTTAATTTTATTATACGATTATAACTATTTTAAAAATTAAATGTAAAAACTAAAAAAAGTTGATTTTCTTAGAAGAGGTTGTTTTTGTTATTTTCAATTTTCTCAGAAAGTACAAGACATTTAAGTTCCGGTTTTCTGTTTTTGACTAAAAATGAATAAGGGCTACTTGCACGAAAACAAAGGATACTTTATTAAAATCGCAGTTAGCTATATACAGGATTAAATAAATAATTGTTTATTTTTCGATTTTAAGTTGCACGAATGCCAAAGATAAAAAAATAAAAACAGGAACGAAACAGAAAACCTCCACAAAACAACAACACCATTTGCTACACATCACTCATGCGAATCTCACCGTCACCGATATCAACTTCTTGTCAAATACCTAGTTTATATGCAGGGTCGAAAGATCGAGTTTGATTTGAAACGAAATTCCAACCCAGGTATTTCAGCCAAGTAGTTGAATGCTTGAGGAGTTAAGTTAAGTGCGAAAAAGTTGAAATGACAGGAGAATACCTGCGCTGCTTTGTAGACATTAAGACCAAAAGATTGAATTTTCGAGAAAAAAAAGTATTTGTATTGCTTTTAAAAGTTATGCGCATACTTTTCAACAACAAATATTCATTCGTTAATATGCAATTGATCACATGCAGAAATAATTGTGTATTCACCATTTCAACCCAGGTATTTCATTTAATTTTCGACTCAACACCACTGCTCGAGTGCGATCGAGTCGAATTCCATTTCGTTCCAACTCATCCCCGTTTACAAATGGGTGAACCTAAGTTCAAGCTCGCTTCAACCATGCATATAAACTAGGTAAAATTCTATTTGATAGATGTAAAAAGTTATCCAGAGAAAAATGAGTGGATAAATATTCAAGATTTTCCAACGAGTTTATATTTGTATCGATGGCTAGTGCCTATGCATGGATAAATCAGTATGGTTACTACTGTCAAAAAAATTTCCTGCAAGTGGGCCTTAGAGAATTGAATTTTAATAACAAAAGTAGTACTTAATAACGTAAAATTTAAAAAAAAAGAAATAGCTAAAACAATTTTTTTCAATTTATTTTTTTCAAAAACTATTTTCTAAAACAACTTTATTAAAAAAAAAGAGGAGATTTCTGGCTTTTTAAAAAGGTATAACAATGCATTGTAAGTGTTACCGTTATTTTTTAATTTTTTTGTTGTTCTGTTCTAAGTCAATGTTTAGAAAAGTGCCCCTCTCGGCTGAACGGGTGGTGATAGACCACCCTTCCAGCACAATCTTTTTCTTGTTTTGACTCAACCTACCCGTTCCAGTAATTTTTTTTTGTATTTTATGTGAATTAGTTTTAGGTGATTTTTAAGTGGATTTAGCAGCTATTTTGAGGCCAATCGACTTTGGTGTGCAACATAAAATGTTCATTTTAATACGGTCTATCATAATATCGACTTTTTTGGTGACCGGCTAAAATAAAATTAATTTCTAGTCAAATTAATCTAAATTTGCATGGAGAGTGGTGGATGTCTTTTACTCTCGCAAACTTAGCGAATTTTTAATATCTTATAAAGTCTCCTGAATATAAAAATAAAATTTTCGAAATTAAGATCTGCATATTAAGGCCGCCATTTTGAAATTATTTAATGTATGTATATTCAATAATTTTTAAAGTTATAAACAAATAAAAATCAAAACTTTATTTGTTTTGTATTCGTAGTCAAGAGGAATTTTGAAACCACTCTGTTCGCGCGAAGTTTGCAAGTATTATTCGCTTACACTCGCTAAGTGCGTGCGTGGAACCTTAATTCGAGTCAAAAATATTAAGATGTGAAAAGTCCAACAAAAACCAATATATCTACATACATTATGTATATAATTATGTATACCTCAAAAATTATAAAAATAATGTTTTAACTGATAATCAAAACACAACATTTTTTATTTTGCAAAATTTAATCAAAGAAGAAAAATTGCAATAAAAAAATATCAAATTATGCAACTATGTAAACAAAATGGTAAGATTTGAAGTTTTCTTTTATGCAGTACATAATGTCGATGTTTACTTTTATTGAAATCGTGCTGTATCTATAATAAATAGTAAGACTGTAAAACTTTAATTGATCTTAACATCTCTTATATAATTGTTTGGCGTTTGCAGAGTATTTGAATAAGTACTTTTTATTCTGTTTGTTTAATAAATTAAGCACAACTTGGAAAATTTTGTATACCTTCTTTAAATATTCTGGATTTAAATTTTTGTGAATTTAAATCGATTAGGAGTAATCGTAATTGTGAATTTTGTATTTTCAATATGAAGATGAACTTAAAAAAATGTTGGAATTGAATTCACTTTTATTTCGAGATGTTGATTATTTTTCGTAATAAGTTGACTTGAAACTTTGAGTATACAGTTTAAAAATAAAAACGAAATTAAAAATCTTTAAGTATGGAATATCCGTTTAATATATTTGAATTTCTTCCTGAGTTTTTTTTATTGCAATTATTTTCTTAATTTTTTATTTGCCCCGATCAAATTTAAGCGAACAAAATTGGTTAACAGGTTATTTTCCACGACTGAAATACAGAAAATAAAATGTCTATTCGAATAGAATTTATACATACCTAAGTAATTAAAGTTAAACAAAATTACTAATGCCCAGTTTCACAGTGAGAGTTTAAACTGTAGTTTAATTAAACCTAAACGAAAGTTTAAATGTTTCGTTTAATTCGTTCGGTTTCACATCGAAAACTTAAACTCCAGTTAGCTAAAAATAGTTGGCTAAGCTCTGTGTTATGAAATTTGTTTTGAAATGTCAAATTATTGTTGTGAAAATAAAACAAATCTTGAATTTTTATTAAATAAATTAAATCCCTATTTAAAAATTAAAAAAATATATAAGTGAACAGCGATAAAAAAATTATTGAAATATCATGTGCCAGAATTTACATCAAAATGGTGACGTCTGTGTGTTCTAAATCGTTTAATTTCAACGAAAAGTTAAACTCCAATCTGTGTTAAACGATAACTGTGAAACCGAAAAATTGAAAATAGAGTTTAAACCCTAACTGTGAAACTAGGCATAAGAATTTATTGTAATCTAGTTTAAGAAGCGAATTGGGGGTTTTAAAACAATAATTTTGAGCAGTTTTTGTAGCTTTAAGTAATTTGAAACTACTTCACAATTTGTACCCACCCCCTAACAAAATTAAGATTTAATATCTTTCCTTAATGGTTGATACTTATTAGTTATTTCTGAGGCCATCAAAAATATAAGTGCCTATACGTAAAAAATACTGATTTAAATGTTAGTATGTATATAATTTAACTTTAAGCCAATATTACAGATTCACCTATAAGGGAGCGTGAATTTTGCAGTATAGATAAACTATGACTTTTATAAGTCTTGAAAAATTAACATCGTTTGAGTTCACCTTTTTTGAATAAATAAAGTAAAAATTCTTACCTGTAGGATATGGTAATCCAAAACTGGGATATCCAGAATATCCTCGACCTGCAGCATAGGCAGCATAAGCAGCAGCTGGAAAACCTGTAAATCCATACAAAAATGATATTTTAAAAAGACACAAAAAAAAATATGAATCAAGGGTTTATTAAATAAAAATATTGAATATTTCATTGTTAGAATGCTCGGGGAAATGAAAATCAAAATGCAGCAAAGGAAAAAACAAGCACGGACGCAAGGATAAGATATCAAAGGAATTGAGGAAGTCTATTCACAATTCAATTGGTTCTTAACATAAACCTCAAATATATTTATTTAAAGTATCATTGCATCACGAGAGGAAGTAGCAACTTATCCATAACTAACATGGTGTTCAAAAATCCCATTTAATTGAGTTGACACGCTGAAGTTAAAAATTTATTTAACTTTACTCAATTATCATAGGATACAATTTTTAACGATTTAGACCGTGTGCCATTTGCGTTAAAAGTGCTGTTCAATTCGATATAATAGCTAAATTTTGACACTTCTGAGGTGAATACAGACGTCAAAAATTAACCTGCTCAAGAGCTCGTTAAAATTTTAGGAAGTGGTTAATTTTTGACATTTGTTTTGCTGCGTTCATTTGTACAACTTTTTATTATCGGCCACGTTCATTATTGCATTTTTTTTTAAAAGATTGTATCCAAAGCAATCTGGTGTTGTGAAAAACTATTTATGCATTTATATAAATACTGAGATACACTTGAATGAAATTCGTAGCAATTTCGTATTAAAGGAACGACACAAATTAACTATTGTTATTAACGTCCCTACTAAAGGTATCTGAACATTTCTGGATAGGCTCTTGAACGCAGAGAATATCAATGGGAAATTTATATTAAAAAAAAACCCTATTTAATTCAATTGACAAAGCAAAAAGCTTAAATTCTATTCACCCCAAAAAAAAGGGATCATATTTTACAATAATTTTAACGCAATTGGCACATGACCAATTTTAAAAACAAAAACAAAGCATATCGAAACATACATATATTCGAAGCAGTTGCAGCTAAATTACGAAAGTAAATGCAGAGTGAATCGCACAACATTATTTTAAAATAAAACGAACGTGTTTTTGGAGTTTAAAAAAGTGGACAATTTTGTTGTTCAACACGTTCCTGCCATTTTCCGTATAGTTTTAGTTTTCTCTGAGAGATTTTCATCCCCCCTACCTAAAATCTAAGAAGTTGCCCATTTAAGTTCAAGTTTTTTCTGGAACAGACATGTTATTTCTTAAATTTGCCACAACATTTGATACATAAATGAATATAAATGCAGTATTTCCGTTGTATCTATATACACCGCACAGTGGCCCGAATCGACTTTTTTGATTAAAAAAATGATAACTCCTGAACAAGATATCGCCACAATTTTTTTTTTGAAGGACATTTCCAAGGCAGAATTTGCTGTTGAAATAAGAACTTTAGTTAAGGTGATTAATATAATTGTTATTTTGATTTACTAAGGTCAAAAGCCATATTATGAAGTAATCTTAGTTTTATTTAGGCTTAACAGCAGAGAAATAAGAAAACAAACCGGTTTTTAGTGAAACAGTGGGAAAAAAGTATTTTTTTTGTTTGCTTATTATTTGTAGATACTCGCTTTTTTATTACATAATTAGTATTTTAGTTTACAAAGATCAGAAGTCAATTTTTGATGCATTCTGAGTGCAATTTAATAAAAAGAAAACAAACCGGTGCATTGTAGGAAGAAAATGTACACCCAAGTTAAGGAAACTTTTTTTATAAATAGAATAAAAGAATAGAATTCGGGCTTAACAAAAAGGTATAGCACTGCATATTAGGAGTTTCTGTTGTTGTTGTCAGCTTTATAAAAATGTATCAACGGCTGAAAGGAGTCTCATGCGAGTTTTTTATTGTATGGACACAACGTACACTTTCCAGCTTTTGGTCACACTTTATGCGAATCACTTTGTATAAAGGGTATTCTAAAAAGAGCAGACATTTCTAAGTCTTCTAACTGTCAATGCAACGCAGTAGGTATGATTAAACTAGTTAAAACTGCATTTAAAACAGAATACAAAAATTAGCTTCAATCAGTGATTTTGATTTAATTATGAAACCCATTGCTGAAAACCCCTTTACTAAAAAAAAAATACTTAAAAATACTTTTAATTTTTTATAAAACAGAAGACTACTTACCATCAGGAAGAGTTCCAAGTCCCCACATTATATTGTCTGTGAAAATGCAAAAAAGAAATGAAAATTAATATTTTGTAATATAAAATTCGAATTAAAATTATTTGTATTAATAATAAAATTGTTTTCTTATATAGATAGTAAATATGTAATGACAAATAATAAATAGTTTAAAAATTTCTAATTTCTATTTTTTTGTTTTGCTAATTCTAAACAAAATGTTATTGTATGTGTATACTAATACGCAATATTTTTTTTTTTTTTTTTAATTTTTGATTTGGCAGGTTTTTATATATATTCACTACAAAATCTTTGTTTATATTCTATATTCTAGTTTTTGCCCTTAAGTTAGTTTAAACACTCTTCTATTGTTAGTAAACATTTAAAAAAAAAAAAACACTTTTGATTGTGATTAATATTGTAAGAGTATAACAATCTACTTGCAAGTATCGCCCGTACTCTAAATGTATTTTCATGTCAAGAAAATAATAGATAATAATAACTATCGTTATTTTTCAGAGAGAGAAGCACACACTTTTGACACCTATGTAATAAGAATTCTTATTCTTGAAAAAGCTTAACGACTTACGGTTTATTCAACGTTATTTCAACATTAGTGTTTGAAATAAAAATGTAAAACAAATTAACTATTCAATGTTAATTTTCATCCTGTTCGTCTTTGCCAAATTATGGATAAAGTAAAAACAAACTTTATATTAATTGGCATTCCTTTTTAAAATTGAATAAATAAGCACAAGAAAAAAACGCAAAAAAAACATTTGAAGTCAAATTAAAATATGGTTAATGCCATAAGATTTTGCATCGATTATGGAAAAATTATTGCCCAAAATTTACTTATAACTTTTTCAAATGGCTGAAACTGTCAGTCTTTTTTGACATTTGCGAAGTAAACATAGTTCGATAATCAGGATACTTTTGACTAATTTTTTACTGAATGATTTTGTACCATCTCGTTTTTTATCTTTTTTTGTTTGTTTTAAAGGTTTATATCTATCTGAAGTAATACGTAAACAAACATATTCAGAAAACTTCTCTTCAAAAGTATTTAAGGATAAGAGGATTAGTTCGAGTGGATCTTCAGTTCTTTCATCCATAGAAACAAACAATAGAAAATATATTTAGGAGACTTATTTTTTTTTTTTGTATTACTCCTTTAGAATTTTAGATATGTATAAGTGTGCTTCATGCAGCTAAAATAAATTGTCACTCTCCGGGTTTTTAAATTACCAAAAAACATAATGCATCATATTATCACATACTAGTCGAAACGTAATCGGTTACAAGTTTTTGAATTAAATCATTGAAGAAGTTGCTTTTTTATAACCCTAAACCAAGAACAAACGTTCGAATTTCGATTGTCATTGATTAATTCGATAAAGACCTTGTGACACATATAAGCGTATTCGACTGTATATTTATCCGATATGAATAATACTGATACATTTTTAGCACAAAACGTAAATCGGGACCATAAAGGGGAACACATTCTTGAAATAATTAATCTATATAAAGACGATGCGCTTAAAGTGAAAAAAATAAGATGACAAGGTGTTAGAGTCGGGCGAATACGAGCAATATTAACGAATAATTCTTGACATTTCTACATTTGTGTTTTACGGACACATATAAATAATGAATTATGACAAATATCACCACTTAAAATATATTATATCAATGCATAATAGCATTGGTATCTAAATAAAAAAAAAAAACACTAACTCTAGATTATAAATATTATATAAAATAATAAGTTATAATTATTATAAGATTATATAAGTTTCAATAAGAATAAAACGACACACACACATTTTTCTATAAATTTTGCAACTTGTGGATCTAATCCACAAGCACTACGTTAATCTAAAGAGCAGTTGCACATTAAAATTATATTGAAATTAAAGCTAATATAATATATTTCGTTTTGACCACACGCTATAATAGCTAAATTCTTTTAAGGCAAAGAAATCAGTAACAATTATAAAAAGATATAACTAAATTGTGAAATATAAATAAAAAGACACATTTTGACAAAATATGGCATGTTGTTTTTTTTTTTAAACTAATATGCATAATTTGTTTTCCTATGTTTAACATTCCAAATATTCACTGTATCAATGTGAATTAGCATCAGGATGAAGTTGTTTTAAGAATGTCTAAGTAGCATGTAAAATAAATAAATGTTTTGTGGTTATTTAGCAAATAAGACATTATTCATTAAAAAAAAATCTGCTTTATAGATGTACTGCAGATGATGTTTTAAATTTATTTATAATATACAATTATATAAAGAAAAATATTCTGTACCTAAATAATGTTTACAATCCTAGATCTATTGTTTTAAGTAAATCTACCTTCTTACACACATAATGATATTGATTCTTACAATTAGAATTTTTTTTTGTTTAACTAAATTATGATTTTTAATCCTAATTTAATTTTTTTTTTGTCAACATTAATTTCATTTCTAGTACAAAAAAGAATGGGCTTTATAATGCCAAATAATTTGATGATATTTAAATTAGCTTCTAAGTTTATTTATTAAATAAACAACATAACACAGGTTAATTAAGTTAGATTAAATGTTATATAAGTATGTATTATAATTAGTTTCCATCTATTTTCTTTTTATAATTGTTCATTACTTGCAAACTGCTTAAACTAAATTAAATGTTAGTATGTATCTATTTTTGTTTTTGTTAAGAATTATAAATTTGATTTACTTTTAACAATTAGGCTGTTAAAGATTCAATGGCTTAAAAGCCCTAATTTTCTTAATTTTTTAAACGCTTTCTATAGAAATTACAGCTAAACAGTAAATACATATTAGATTGTTTACAAAACCAAAGCATTTTAATTTCAGACACCTTATTGCATCGGGGAAAAAAATTATTAAGCTAATTTCTTCGAGTGATTTTCTGCAGTGTTTCCATCTAAGCTAAATATAGCATTATTTCGGAGAGGAATAATTTTTCACCTTTGAAGTCAAATCTATCTAAACAACTACTTTAATTTAAAAAATATATATGAGGCATATTCATAGTTGTTTTTAAACTACAATTTTGCTTAGCCTTGGTTTAAGCAATGTAATTTAGATAGGATAAACTCGAGTTTTTCTTAAAAACAGCTTAGACAGTGTCTATGAATATGTCTTTAAACAAAAATTAATCAAAAGTGATGAGTCAAGTCGGCTTTCAATAATTCTATTCTGATAGGTCGATTAATTAAAAAAGGAATGTTAGTATTAAATATGTGAAAAATTAAATATTTACTAATTCATTTTTTTGTGAATAATCTTTTTAACAGGAAAATTATTTTCATACGGTCGATTAAAAAATCTAACATTCTTTTATATAAACGGTTAAACGCTGGCTAAACGCTAAACTATAACAAAAAATTAAACCAGATTGAAGTCATCCAGGGAGGAATTACTTTATTTGTTTCAAGTATTTAATTTTAAAAATATTTCGTCAAATTAAAAACAATACAATTGAAAATTGATTGTTGACACTTAAAATGACGTTTCAAATGAAATCAATCAAACAAACATGTTAGCACCAAAAATAAACCTCCGTTTTGAGAGATCAAGATTTAGTGTTGTTTCCACCGGTCAAATAGGTTTAGGAAGGAAATTATCAACTTGACTAGAGGCTTTAAAATTTAAAAAAAAACACCAGCATTTCGTTCAGAAATTTTATCACTAGCTGGTCATTATAAAAGCACTTCATTCACAAGATTCACTAATAATATATAATTTACGGTCGAATTAATGCCTTTAGTGTTTTATTTGCAAACAAATTAACAAATTCAAATATATGTATATTAGGTGTGTTTTATTAAGAATCTAAATGGAGTAAGAAATGTTCAATAAAACGATCCATTATAACATCGGCTATAAGTTTGTGTACCAACGTTCGCAGATAAGAAATAGAACTATTGTGAATAATTTATAGCCAGAAGAATTACTATGAATAAAAGGAGGAGCAAGAGTTATTCGCTATAATTAAATTGTTGTTTTTGTAGTGCATGCAAATTTTAATCTACTTTATATGAAGTAAAATGCTTTTTTTCAATAAAACACGCCTATTATTGACAAATTAATTGTTGTCATCTAAAATGACGTTTGAAATAAAACCGTTCACTCAAAAAGGTGTGTTTACAAAAATTAAAAAAAAGATTTATAAGTGATTAATTTTTAATCATGAAAATTTAGGAAATAAATGTTTATGGTAAACCTCGTGATTATAGAAAATATGTATAAACATATTATCGTCTTAGAAAGTTCTTCCCATTTTGTCAGACATTTTATATAAGTGTAAGGTTCTGTGCTTTCAACTGAGACAGTATAAAACTTCTACAATTCAAATAGTAAACTCGAAGATGGTTGCGCGTCACATTTCTACAGCTTCCGTTTATAAATATTCACGGGTAGGAAAACAAAGCATCTCGGCAAGAGGGGGTTCGATTCGACTATGGGTGGTTGGTTGATATTGGTATTTTACGTGATACAAATTAGCTGTTAACAACAAAATCGATCTAGATAAAAGTATTACTGAATAAAAAAAATTTAAATAAAAAAAAAAAAAACTAATTTCGAAAACATCTACTGAACGAGACATTGTACACCGGATACAAAATAAAAATATATTAAGCATACAATTTTTTTCTAAACTTATAGTTTTTTTTTTTAAGAATTTAAGGTGCCTGAATTTATATGCAATGACTTTACAAACGTAAATTAAAATTAAATATTTTTTTATTTTGAGTTTTTTTTTCTAGCAATGGAGATAGTTTTTTATAAGAGAAAATGTATACAAAAAAATAGAGTATTGATAGCTGGCCAGTATTTTTTTTTTGCATTTGCTGTTATCCATATCCTTATGAAAATTCAAAACACATTAAATGTAATGCAGAAACTATATTCATATTTGGTTGATTCAATGAATAAAGGGAATAAATCAAGAATGATTTTTTTATAAATATTTTTACTCATAAAAATATGTAAGAGTTTTGTTTAAGTGTACTATGAATAATATAGCTTGATTAAACATAAAAAAGTTACTCGAAATTGACCTTAGTAGGTGTAAATATTCTATATTGCACCAGGCATGCTTTGATTAAAAATCAAGACAATCGCAAGAATCGTTTGTGTTAGGAAAATCAACACGCATAGAAATTAACTAACTACTGCTGACGGGGTAGTTGAGTAATAACCGTAGTTGGTGGTCATAGACCGAGTGTATTTGTTCCTGGTATTTGATATAAAGTAGCTGTAGGCATATCGAGTCCTTGCATAGATAACAGATCACTCAAAGGGTAGCTGAGAGTTGCTGCCGAAGAGCGAATGTGTTGTTGTTGAGTGGAAGGTGCAGTTGCTTGGGGTCTAATTTGTGCAGCAGCTGCTGCTAAAAGACGTTTATAACTAACTATAGCCGCTGCATCATACAAGGAAGCTGCTTGTTGATTATTTGCAGCTGCAGCAGCAGCATATTGCAAAAATGTCGGGCCATGATGGGTTATTTGTCCAGGACCTGCATTTGTTGCAGAAGGAATTGGAATTATAGTGTGTGTTGGGGCAGCAGCCACGGCTGCAGCTGCCATTGCTGCAGCATTTTGTTGTTGCTGCTGCTGTTGTTGTTGTTGTTGGTGTTGCTGGTTAGCAGCTGCAGCTGCGGCTGCCGCAGCTGCAGCAAAATTAGTTGGCATCGGATATGGTGTATAACGTATTGAAGCTGTAGCTGGACCTGGGTTTACAGAGCTTGATTGGTGAAGATGGTGATGGTGATGTGCGGTCGAATGGGCGAATGTACTTCCCACAACACCACCACTACTACTGCTATTGCCCCAAACTACCAACTCACCGTATGCTGTTCGGCCTGCTGCACGAGTCTTTGCCAGATTTGCTGGTAACATGACTTCCTTAGGTTGGGCTTTCTTGCACTCGACCTGAAAATAAATAATAAAACTTTACATACATTTGAAAGGAAAAAATTATTAAATAAATTTAATAGCGTTAAGAAAGAGATAATATTTTGTATTTTAATTCTTTTATTTCTAAATAAAATATTTGCTTATTTGTAATGGGCCGTATTTAAAAAAAAAAAGGATATGCTTATACTTGCAGAATTTCAAGCAAATTCTTTTGCAGAACCTCGTTTTTTTGGAGTAGAAGCATATCCTTCTACTTATATAAAAGTAAAAGGACAATTTTCTGCTATTTTTTATTCAATTTACTACAGTCATAGGACACAAAAGTGAATAGAACATCGTCATGAGAAGTCTCCTTTCATTTGCCAACAAACTGCTTTTTGCCATAGAGCTTCTTCGTTTTTGTGCCCAACAGTGTCTCTTCACACATATCTACGGATAGAAAACAAATTTCTTTTTGGGTAGGAGAAATAGGGGTACGAGCTATTCACTTATGCTGTCGACATTTTAACAAACAAAATCATATACAAATAGTTTTAATACGGACATTAACTTAGTTTTGATGATCGATGGAAAAAACCCATCGACGAATTGAGGCGCTTAGAACAGTAGTGGCGTAGTCTCGAAATGCAACAACTGAGATAATCGGGTTTTAAGGATACTCGCGTCCATAGAAATGTTCCAGCACGGAAACAAAACTTTAAATTTTTTTAATTATTCTTAGTTTCTCCAAACACTTTTAATATTAAGTTGATACATTTTAAAATTGAATATTTCTATTGCACCAACCAAAGATCTATGTGGGTAATTTTAAAAGCGTCTTTTAAATGAAAAGACAGTAACTGTGGTCAGATGGCAAAATGTTATGAGTGATTTTTTTAGATTTTACGTTAATTTTTAAAGATCGAAATGTTTTGAAAAATCGTAAAGTTCTTTTCACATACTAAGGAAAAATTAACATTAACAAAAAAAGAAAAGAAAAAACTTTAATTTTTAAAAACAATTTTGAGCTCTAAAAATGCACGTAAAATTTTAAAAATTCACTTATAACATTTTGCCATCTGAACACAGTTGGCGCATAAAATTGAAAAAATAAAACGTTGAAAGTGTTCGATTGATATGTTCTCCTTTTGCAACTAAAATATGATTTTTCATGTACTTTTTTTTTGTGCAACTGGTATTAGGCGTTTTTCTTTTAAAGCTCGGAGCAGTGCACTGAGCTGTCAAAAATAGATCTGTGTTTCTTTTTTGGTTCCCAGGGCTCAACATGTATTTCTTTTTTCAATCAGAGCTTGGTCGAAGCGAAGAGAATGTCAAAGCACGACGACATTTGACGCCATTTGCAAAAATTATGGCGCATTCACATGATGACAGTTCCTTTGTTCTCATAATGTCAATATACATATAAATAAATTCAAAAAATTTAAAATATCTTACCATTTTGTTGTTGATTTCATGAAAATGAATTTCACAGACTTTATCGACAACATCTTCACTTTGAAATGTTACAAATCCAAATCCTAGAAAGACACAAAAATTTAATTTTAATAATAATTGTAAGAAATTTGAATAGCATGTTTGATTAGTATGTATATCTCTAAAATATGCAATAGTTTTACTCATAAACTAGATTTTGCTTTAAAAGCTTGAAAGCATCCTGAAAAAAGAAAGTATAAAGCTTACTCAACACTAATAAACTAATTTCCAAAATCTATAATTTAAATCTTAAAATTGCGATTAAACCCACAACGCATTGAAATTAGCTTAATACCTACGATTAAAATATTAGTAGATTTTAAAAAAATTATGCACTAAATAGAAAATTAAGTGATTAATAGAGAATGATGATTTTAAATCTTTTTTTTTTGTTTGTTTTATTAAATGAAGTGATAAAAAAAAGAAAACCCTTTCAAACTCACTGTATGTACAGATTTTTTTTAATTTATCAGGGAAGCTTCTCAATGGGATTAAAAATCCAAGTCGAATTTAATCCTTTAGTGATCTGTAATTCAGTTAAATATTTTATTAACATGTGTATGAAACATAATCAAATGATTCGCTGACTAATATGTTTGTAAATTTGTATACTTCTTATTATAATAACACTTATGGGGTTACCGGTTACGAGGTTTCCCAAAAACAATTTCGAAGCAATTTTGTAGAGAAAAGAAAAACTTATATCGATGTTGGAAAATAGCTTTAAAATTGCTCTGAAATTCGAAATGGAAAGAAATCTGAAAGTTTAATCGATTAATTTGCTGGATTTGAAAAAACTCTTAACTAGATTCATTCAACCAATTTAAATAAAGAGCAAAAGAAATTGGCTGGAATCAGAAATACTTCGCAGACAATCTTTAAGAAATTAAAGTAAAAAAAGATGAAGAATTTACAATGTTGATTGAGAGAAGCAATAGTTGGTGCGCTTAATTCTTAAGCGCGTTTTTTATCCGTGAGTTTTATTGATAACCCTATTTTTTGGAATTTTTAAATTTACCATAATCAAAAAAACCTTTACACAAAATCGGTTATGGAATTTGAATGGCTCCAAGTTTTCACATTGAAATAATTTCCAGCAATTTATACATAGCTACGTACATATAGTAAAATCGACAGGTATAGTTTCAGATAGAAAAAGGTCGGAAGTCAATGGAACTTTGGGATGTTGTTCAGAGATAGTTAATTAAATTTTGACTGTTTAAACATGTTTTTTGTAATTGAGAAAAAATCTGAGAAAAGTCGATAGTTTTGCAGTTTACCTCACTTAACCCAACTTTTTCCAACCTGTCGACTGGACTAATGTACTTAAAACTTTTTTTGTTCATGTAAATAAAAAATATCTTATTTCTATATTAAAATTATGCTTACCTCTATGCCTATTAGTTTGTTTGTCAAACATGAGCATCGCATCTTCAATCTGCAAATAAAAAATGGTAAATGATAAAAAATAGGGCATTCATTATATAAATGTATATAATTAAAATACATTCTGATTTTATTTGTCAAAAAGAATGGGATTTTCCAAATGCATTTTTGAAAATTATTTTCGATAATTTCATTTTAAAAAACAACACATTTTTATCGTAACGACACAAGTTAAATTCTGTTTCTATATTGACTTATATTCATAGCTACGTTTTTAATCTAAGCTTATTCTGGAACATAATCGGAAGTAAAAATAGTTTCTATAGCATTTTTATGGCAGGTACCGTTAATAAGGTGATTTTGAAAAAAAAAATCTAACGAAAAACTTCCTTATTGGCAAAAAATCAGTCACACAAAATCTTATCAAAATCGATTGTATTTTTTTTCGAGAAAAGTCTGATTTTCTATAGAATTTATATGGCACGTACTGATAATAAGGTGATTTTGAAAAAAAAAATTCTAACGAAAAACTCCGTCATTGGTAACAAATCAGTCACACAAAACTTATCAAAATCGATCGTATTTTTTTCGAAAAAAATTTGATTTTTCGTAGCGTTTATATGACAGGTACCGTTAATAAGCTGATTTTGAACTTAAATTTCTAACGAAAAACTTCATTAAATTTTATCAAAATCGATCATATATTTTATGAGAAAAATTGGATTGTCTTTAAGGCTTATTTGCCAGGTACCGTTAATATGTAAACTTATTCTGATAAAATAAAAAACACATTCTTTGGCTACAAATCCATTGTAAATTTTTTTTTGTCGAAAAACATCACGGTTTTCAAAAAAATCAGTCATGTTAAATTTTATCAAAATCGATCGTATTTTTTTCGAGAAAAATTGAATTATCTGTTACGTTTATATGGCAGGTACCGGTATTTTCAGACCTAGGATAAAAATCAAAAATACGCCTAGGCATATTACTCTAAAAATACAGAGTACTAAATTTGAAGAAAATCAGCCCAACCGTTTAGGTTGCAAGTGTCGATACATCCAGACTGACATATAAAAAACATGCATTTTAGTACCTTTAATCGCAAGTAAAAACATTAAGTGTTTGCCTACATATCTTTTGCTTTCGGTTATAGGTAAACAAAAAATGGGATAACGATCTAACATGGTATTTCGATGAAAGGGTCCGTCCATCTGTCATTCTGTCTGTTTGTATAAGAACTTGCAGCCTACACGGTTGGGCTCATATTCTTCAAACTATGATTCCTAGGTTCTGCGGGGCTTCTCGCAATTCCAATTCTAATCTAATAAAACCGATACCTGCCATATAACCGTTACAAGAAAACCTTATTGTTTAGCTCGAAAACGGTTCTAACGATTTTGATTAAATTTGACATGATTTTGTGATTTTAATGTAAATTAAAAGAACTAAACATGGTGTGAGTATAAGTTTGAAGAAGATGTGGCAACACGAGTATTGGCACTTCTGTTTCTTTTTGGAATCTGCGCAGTATTTATCATCTTGGGAATTTTTTTTTAGTAGATACCTAAGTTTGAATATAATAAGGTTGATTGATTTATTGTAATAAAGAATAAAGTCGTAATAAATTTTAAAAAAATAACACGATTGAATAATCACAAGCTACGGATCTTTACCAAATTTTATTCCTTAAAAGACTTTTTTGTACAATGTGAACACATATCGATGGCTTTATTCACAAATGTGTTAAGTATGTTTAAAACATTGATTTTGCAAGAGAACGCTTTAGTTTTTTGAACTTTCATAAGGCTCTGGCTGTTGGGACAACTTTGAATCAAAAACTAAATATATTCTCGCCTATTTGCGCTATGAATTTTATAAAAAAAAAAATAATTTTTTTTTTAAACCAAAAATGAATCTTTTTTCGAGAAATCACAAGTTTGTTAAACAAAATTTTGCTATGATTTTAAATCAATATAGGGTCATCGATTTTGACACCTGCAAAAACGTAAACAAAAATGAAAACTCAGAGTATATTATCTTTGATATGAGATGTCTGATGTGTAATGTGATCACAGAGGACTATCAAAAAAGTTCCAAAGCTTTCTATTGAAATGGTTTTTTTTTAATCAATCATAAATGCGGTCTTCTAACAAGAGACTTAATTTTATTTTTCACACAGTTTTTATTTGCGATTATGGGTACTATAAGGCAAGTTATGCATTCCTACAAAAAAACAATTTTTGAGATAACAATCAAACATGACATTACGATGAGAAAACGAAAAAAGTGGACCCCTAAATTCTGTCTGTCTGTCAGTCTGGCCTAAACGGCTGAACCGATCAACTTCAAATTTGGTATGTAGAGTTCATAAACCATTCCCTAGGGGAGAAATTAAAATTTTTGTTCTAGCTTAAAAAAACAACGGTACCTTACAACCGTAAACGAAAGTCCAATTTTTCTCGAAAAAAATATGATCAATATTGATAAAATTTCACTTGAGTGATTTGTTGACAACGATAAAGTCTTTCATTAAAACGTTTTTTTCGAAAAAACCTTTTTAACGGTATCTACCAAAGAACCGTTTTTTTTAATCGACTATCTCTTTAATTTATTGACGGATTTTGATAAAATTTGATTTTCAGGTAGTCCTGCAATGCTTGATAAATATGGCATTAAAATATTTCGAAAAAAGTATTTTTTTTTTTTTTTTTTTTTTTTTTTTTCAAATTAAAAAAAGTTCTTTTTTTTAAACTGATCAAATTAATTTTCAAGTCGTTAACAAGAAAGTAACTTTACACAAGAGCAAGTTCGTGCGACCCAGTCGTGCATTTTATTTTAAACTGCCATTGTGAAAAATTTTCATTAGTTGAATCTTAGGTTATTAATTGTGGACTCAAAGAAGAGCTAATCCGATATTTGACAGCTATTCAATTTCACCATTAACTTTTTTAGATTTGCCCAGTTTATATTTCTAAAATCTCAGAGATCTTCGTAATTATACTCGCACTTCGAAATATAAACTCGCCTTCTGATTTAAAAAAAACAACAACTTAAAATAATATTATATTAATGAAAAGTCTTGTTGGGAGAACCCTTCTACCTAATGTCCTATCATAACCTACAACAGAGAGGTTTTTTTTTTCTATTTTTCATTCATATATTTTTTAATAATGAAAGATTTTTCTAATATTCACAAAAAGTTTACGTTATAGTATACGAATCATATCAGTCGATTTAATTTACAACTTTTATTGTGCAATTCTGCACTCTGCAAAATCTCATACCTTTTTTTTCGATTTGATGTTAAAGAAGCGCGTTGTTAAATGGAAATTAATGATACCACCGAATATACCATCATTATATTAAAACAAAAGTTAAGGGTTGATATTCATCTTTCTACATACTCGCATTTGCAAAAGATGCATTTAAGGGAGGAAAATATGACTCCCCCATATAGCAAACATGAATATTGCATTTTCATCAAGGGTTTTTGTCTCCATCTATACAGTGTATGTATGTAAGGTTGAGTGTTGGATCTTCTGTTTGTGAAGCTCTTGAAACTAATGAGACCGTGTCATTACACTGCTTAAAAATTGAATTTTTCTTTAACAAATGATTTTTTATATTATATATATATCAAGACAAATCCAAGAAGGTTTCCAACAAATGAAGTATTGAAAATAAAATTATGGTTTCCCAACAGCCAATTTCTTAGCTACTTGTTCTAAGGTCACTTAAAAACTTGATGCAATATACCTTGGTTAAATTATTGTATATGTTTCAATTTACAGGGTGATTCGTGTGTAGCCGAGTGTGGGTTAAATCGAATATCATGTTATAAGTTATTTTATAGGAATGGCAACAATTCTCCACTTGTAAAATTGATATTTTTAAATTATTAAACAATAATGGCAACATGAATAAAGTTCATTGAATATTAAGATGAAAAGTGGTTTGTACTGAAATTTTAGAACAGATTTATTTGTTTCTTCTTTTTATGTTTTGAGTTTGAAAATATATTTTTTTAAAACAAAACTTGATTTAAAAAAAAAATAAATTTAGTATAATTGATTCAAGCTTAAAAACCAGTTACAGCAAGTTATTTAAAATTATTTCATTGTTTTTTATAATTTGGTTTTTGTTTTAAAAATTAAAACTGGACTGTTTAGAAAATTGATTTTTTTTTAAGGGGGGAATATAATACTTTCTTATAAGTCATTTTCTTTCGTCGACACAATCTACAAGAAGCTTAAGCCTTTAGGGAAATATTATACAATAATTCACCCTTTATACTTAATTCGAGGGTTAGTCACTTTGCTGGGCACTGTGAGTAAAGATTGCAAAGTAAATTTGTAAAGTAAATTTTTGTTAAAATAAAGAAGACATTTTGTTAAAAAGAGAATACCAATAAGAAGATGGAATCAATCGTATGCGAAATAAAAATAAAACTTAAACCTAAACTTTTGCGTATTTTAGATGTTTTTAGCAACTTATATTTTATTGTTAAATAAAATAAAAAATCTCAACAGATAGGGAAAGTATAACTAATCACAGTAGTACATAATAAATTCTAATGCGCATGTTTTTGATATTTTTTTTTACAGCTGATAATGGATACAAAATGGATGTCCTTGGAGATAAATTAAGTTTGAATTACAAACGCTAATAACACAGCGACGAACAGCCGGCGTTAAAAAGGGTTTGAATTTAATTTTCATCACTATGATAAAGACAACGATTAGAAGACACGACTTGGTCGCACGTTTCTGCTATTGTGTAAGAGTTATTTTGGTCCTTAAAACTAAAAAAAAAAAAAACTGCATGTTATATAGTTGCATGGTTTCTACAATGGGAATTTCTTATTATTTGTATGTGACTTATGGAATTTCGAACGTAATTAGTACCAGATTGGAAGAATTTTTTTTCGTTGAACGCTTCATATCCTTTACTATCCCAGAGGGAAATTGTCAAAAATAAGTTAAGCCAAAATTCGTTATGTATTGTAAATGCGAATACATACGGAATTTAAATTTTGTATTGGGACCTTAATGAAGCTGCGCAGGGAATTTAGGAGCAGAGACATCATGCAGGTCTTGGCTGCATGCAGTCCTTTATTGTTCCTGTTCCCAAAGAAAACATTGTTATTTATTTATAGCTACATCCAACAAGCTGTACGTCTGTTTAAGGCAGTGTGCTATGATTTAATTCACAATTAATTTATAATATGTTGGTATTTTTTGATACTCAAAATGTCCTAAAAATAACATATCATGCATCATTTTGAAGTACAAATGATTTTTTTTTTTTTTAAGACATGCATTTTGGTAAAATAGAGGAAATTAGCACACCATTTTAAGTATACATAAATAAATGGCATAACACTTTTGTGACTTTTTAGTCTTTTTATGTGTTATTCAAAAATATGTTTAGTGTGATATGATATGATGGATTTTTATTTTATCCAAAATAGTAAAAAAAAAAAATAATTAAATATTGATTAAATTCTGTAAGAGTATTTCCAAAAGAAATGTTTTCAATTGGAATTCATTTTACAGAAGAAAATTACTAACGAAAATGGCTTAGTCTGAAAAGAATGGTGCTTGAGCCTGTCATATAACGGTAATGAAAAATCTTGCTTTCTCGAAAACGGCTACGATTTTCATTTAATTTTACATGAATGATAGGGTATTGAAAGTCTTTCAAATAAATTTAGTCGCATTTACAGGGAAATAGTTTTATCGATAGCTGCCATATAACGTTTTATTTTTGAAATTATCGATAACGAATCGATTTTTCCGAATTTTATTTCTAAAAAGGCAGAACTACAATAACGTATTTAATTTTTTCATAACTTTGTTTAAAAATAATATTAATAAAAATTTTTTTAACTTCCATAATTTAATTCTTAAAGTTTTGTTTTTATGTAAAAATTATTAAATTTCTAAAATTGGAATTATGAATAAAAAAAAATTTAAAAAAGTTGTCAAAAAACGACTATGACAGAATACTGTAAAATTATTGGCCTGCAACGATATTAGACACACACTATTAGGTAACGTTAAAGTTGCTATTATCACATGTAGAAAACACTTTGCTACAACTGCACATTATAAGACTTACACGTATATCTACTGTTAGGTGGGTATTATATTTAACATATTGAATAAATAAAGGGAACTTAAGTTTTATAATTTAGAACAAAGTTATTGTTTTATTAATTAATTAAAGATAAATAAAAAAAAAATCTGAAATTAAATTAACTTACCGGGCCAAACTGCTCAAAATAACTTTTAACGTCCTCCAGTGTTGTAGGGGCGGACAGCCCCCCAACGAATATTTTTTTCGTCCTCGTAACCATCTGAAAAATAAAGTTTAATAAAATGTTAAATTAATTTAAACAATACGACGGTAATAACCTAGGAACATTTTGAGTAATATAACTTAGAAATATTTGGAATTGATTGATTTTATTGAATGGGATTTAAACAACCTCAATTCTGAATTCTTATTTAATTCAGTGATTTAAGTCAGTGAATTCAAAATAATTCAGTGATTTAAGTCACTGAATTCAAAATGAATGGGATTTGGACATGCTTAATTCTGAAATCATTTTGAATTCAATGATTAAAATCACTGAATTCAAATGGAATGGAGATGAGAAGTCATTTTGAATTCAGCGATTTTAATTTATTGATATCAAAATGAATTCAGACTTCACGTGAAAGCATTCGAAATTGATTTAATTCTTTTACAGCTCTTATTCTTTACAATAAAATAATAAGTCGAATTCGGGGACATGGAAACAATATGAGGCAACAACATACGTTCGCAAATCATTCATCTTGCAAAATATTGTAAGTCAAAAACTAACTAAAAATTATTCTCAAATAAAAGCTTTTTACGAAATAGCCATTACATTGAAGTTTTTTTTTCAATTTAAATACACAAAGTAACAATGCATTAAGCGAGACTCTATAAATGTAAATTTATTCAGTTATTATGTTCAAAGAATGATTTATGTTCAAAAAATCTCAAGTAATAAAATAACAAAGAATATTTTGAAAACCAATTGTCCCAATTCCCAACGATGGAAATGTTTGTAATTTGCCAAATCAGTTTCGCCATCAAGGGATTTGCTCATTACCATATAATGACAATCGAAGTTTGACGTAGGTATGCCAAACCAAAGAAATAAAGGTAACAAACGACATTCACCAAGAACGCATTTTGATGAAAATATGATAAAAATAAATAAAATGAATAAAAAATAAATACAAATATTAAGCAGTATGTATTGTGTTATGATTGATAACCGATTGTTTTCTTCAATACAAAAGATATTTCTGTTGAAGAACTGTTGTTTCATTCGCGCTCTTATTGCAGTATTTTTCTCTTTTTGCGTTGACCAGAACAGAGGCGGCCCCTACGGGTATGCGGTTTCATCCTTCAGGTCAGCATAGCTGTGGACAACATTTACGCTTTTTTCCTTTTCATAAAACTAATACATAGTTTTAAAGTATGAACAAATACAATTGAGATTAACCAGCCCACAATAATTATTAAATTTCATTGCCACATGGCGCTCTAGCACAAGCACCTCTATTTTAACTTTTTGAAATTTCATGTCTAATTTTCTACTATGACGATGTTCACATTGGACGTACTCACCCGACGCATTTTGACGTCTATATGTTGGTCCCATTCTCACCCTTTTTGTTAGAAAGAGACGGGATTATGCGTACGGATTTTTGACAATGTTCGCATTGGACGTACTCATCCGACGCATTTTGACGTACGTCCAATCCGCCGTGTTCAGACACAAAGTAGAGTGAACACAATGGATGCAAGAACCACACGAAACAAAAAACAAAATATTTGAAATAAACCTAGATGTTTACAATTTTCTTCATATTCTCATGTTTAATTGAAATTTCCAATCAAAAGTGACCGAATTTTGTGAAAACTTTCAAAATATTGCACCCATATTTTGAAAGTTTTCACAAAAAGCGAAACAATAATAAATAAAAATAAAAAAAAAATAAAAAACAAAGGATGCATTTTGACATTCGCTATTCTGACATTTGTAATTTTTTATTTTTTCGCTTTTTGCACCAACATCTTGAAAGTTTTCGCAAAATTTGGTCACTTTTGATTGGAAATTGCAATTAATCATGAGCCTATAAGAATATTGTAAACATCTAGGCTCATTTCACATATTTTGTGCTTTTGTTTCTTGTGGTTTCGTGAATCCTTTGTGTTCATACAACTTTGTGTCTGAACACGGCGGACTGGACGTACGTCAAAATGCGTCGGACGAGTACGTCCAATGTGACCATCGTCTATGATTTCACCACGGTATTTCGATATACCGGACTGATCGATTTTCGATATACCGGACTGATCGATTTTGATCTTTTGATATTTGGTCTTAGTCATTGAATAATAACCAACGGATTTGACAGATGCTATCAAAACAAAATGAATGAAAGACACTGACACTTCGCCCATGTCCCTATTGAAGAACCATTTAATTGGTATTTGTATTTGTATTTGTATTTGTATTTGTATTTGTATTTGCATTTGCATTTGCATTTGTATTTGTTTTTGTATTTGTATTTGTATTTGGATTTGTATTTGCATTTGTATTTGTATTTGTATTTGTATTTGTTTTTGTATTTGTATTTGTATTTCTATCTGTATATGTATTTGTATTTGTATTTGTTTTTGTATTTGTATTTGTATTTGTATTTGTATTTGTATTTGTATTTGTTTTTGTATTTGTATTTGTATTTGTATTTGTATTTGTTTTTGTATTTGTATTTGTATTTGTATTTCTATTTCTATTTCTATTTGTATTTGTATTTGCATTTGTATTTGTATTTGTATTTGTATTTGCATTTGTATTTTTGTTTGTATTTGTAATTTTGTATTTGTATTTGTATTTGTATTTGTATTTGTATTCGTATTTGTATTTGTATTTATCCCTTTGTATTTAAATTTGTAAACTGAAACTTTCAATGTTTTTTTTTTGTTTTCAAAATGAGATTTATCTAATGAACGAATAAAATTAATTGAAATGTTTTGTTAAGGAATAATTCTTTTGATGTATCAGTTATTAAAATGAATTAGCTGCGAAATTCTTATATTTATAATTCAAGCCATCTTCTTATTTTTCTGATGATGCTATTAATCGTCTAGGATCATAACACTCCTCACTACGTACCCTTTTGTATGCGACCGCAAGGAATTAGTTTTGATTTTGATTGATGAACATCAGATTGATGGCTTACTACATTGCTTAAGTGAAATAAGAAGGAGCATTTTTGCTGAAATAAATTGATGCTAATTGGCTTCAGCTTGTGGAAAGAAGTGCCAACGAAATATGTTTATAAAATGATCAAATCATTTTTAAAAGAATATTGAAAACAAATTTATTTATTTCATATAATTATTAAAATTTAACGTACAACAAATTCCACAAAACAGCAAACGTCTGCATCTGCAAAAATATTAATATATGTATACATATTACGTATCTATACATATAGGTATACACACATATACATATTTTCAATCCTCTTTAAGGAAAAAAAAAGTCTGATTTTGTCATTTTTGATTACCTATACAATTTTTAAAGGAGATAATATATATATGTACCTTTATAGATACTTTCATAGAAACCTTATTGAAATTACTTGAAATAAAATGAAAAAAATCCCTATTACATACTAACACAAAACCCTTTACACATACACACTCGCATACTCACAAATAAAACCAAAGATTTATAGATACATAGACAGCCTTAATTTTTCTCAAAAAAAAAAAATATATATAGATATATATTTTCATTTAATACAAAAAGAAACTTTTTTTTGTATCAAACAAAAAAAAATAAATAATAAAAATATTTAAAAGAAAAGCTTTTTTTCGCGCTCAGTTTTCCTGTTTAAGTTTTAAGGAAATTCTCTTATCAATACATTTTTGTTACATAAGTCAACCTATTTTAATTTTTGCTTGCGAATACAAAAAGTTTGTTTGCACATCTTTGCAAGTTCATATAATAGAACTAAAAATGTTTTCAAATTAAAATTAAATTTTTACTTACAATTAATTTTTTTGTGGTAATTGTCGGATTTGCTACCACTGGTGGACTGATTGCTTTAACAGCCTGCGTTGGAGGTTGAAAAATCTCCGCGGGCTGTTTAACGTAAAACAGATTTATTCCAAAGTGTGAAATTTTGCAGACTTTTTTATAACTTCCGTGGAATTAAAAAAAGAAGTCGTTAGACTGTAACAATGGAAAAATCGAAAAATCGATTTTCTTCAAAGAAAAACTTTGCAATCTTACAAAAAAAAAAATAAATAATATCCTTATTGCACACACTTATATATTAAATTGTTACTATACAGTCATAAATGTTTCTTTAAGCTTTGCAAATCGTAATCCAGATTAGGCGCTTATACGTTTTTTTTTTGTTTTTTCGTTTTTTTCTAAGTGACGCTATTATACATACAGCGAGCTAGAATCTTTTTTTTTCACTGATAAATTAAAGTTCCAGGTATAGCACGCACAGATTATACTTAAAAAATTCTTTTCTTTTTACCAGACAAACGCAAAAGCGAACAAAATTTCAGTAGTATAATTTTGCTTAACTTGGTTTTTTAAATACCTTAGTATAAACAATAATTATTTTACTTAAGCGGGACGGTACAATCGATGCTGACTCTTAGAAAGCTTTATAGCGAATGCTTACTAATAAAAGAGTGGCTTTTCTCAACCGGGTCTGGTTATGACGCTTCTTTTGATATGAGGAGACACAAGTTTGCAAAAAAAAAAGAAATTCCTTCACACAATACTAAAAATTTACTTGGAAACGCAACCACTAACTACTCTATGTTCTGGTTATTGAATCTAGACTGAATAGAGTTGGAAAAATCCCAGTCTTGTGACGACAATGCTATGACGGTGAAGCTATCTGTTTTTTTTTTTTTTTTTTTTTTTCTCTGACGGGAAAATTCACTGGAAATATTGTATACCAACTAAAATATGGAGAAAGGCCAAAATCATGAATTTCTATTCCAGCGTCAAACAAAAATTTATCGTGAAAGCGGGGGTGGACACAAATAATAATGTCTATTGCGCAAGCCTGTTTTTTTTTTGAATAGAAATACAAAAGAAGTCCTGTATTAGATTTTGTTAATTAATTATGAGCCATTATTTCACCCTCCTGATACCTTTTCATCGCCTGGTTACATAATTCTGAGTTTTCACTTTAATTATGATGCTCTGTATATTTAAGACACAGGAAGTGAAACAAAAAGAATAGAGTGATTTAAGGATACTTCAGTATCTATAGAAGATAAATATATTTGTATTTTTTAATTGTGTTGTTACTTGTCTATGTTATCTTTATGAAGAAAAAGTGCGTATCAAACATAAATATACACATGCGCAGGATTGTGATTATGTGTGTTTGTTACCTAATATCAGTTTGCAAAATTCTTGAGCTGGTGGATACATTTTAATAGTGAAATATCTTTTAGTATAAAGTTTTCAAATTCAATTGTTATACTTTTGCATATTTTGTTAGTAAATTTGATTTCAGTATATTGATTTCAATTTTCCTACCATTGAAAATTTGAAGTATCTAAAATTTATACAATCAAAATTGATTTTAACGTATTAATTTGTTTGAATAAATTTGATCATGCGCTTGGAGAAGAAAATTGAGAGAGCGCCAAAAACTTCTCACTGGAAATAATTTTCTGCCGGAAACAGATAACCAACCACCCCCCCTTTTGTACTTCGTGTACTTTGACCTCCAAAAAGATTTCAACTCCCAAATAAGAACAGAGCCAGTTACATAATTTGAGTGTTCATTATTTTTTGCAATTTGGAGTTTTGCTATTAAATAATTAATACAAGGAATTTATTTTTAAAATTTAATTTATATTAAAAAAAAAGATTTAAATTCAACATTATTTATAGACTGCGAACTTTGCTGCGAAAAACAAAGTTCAAATTAAATATAAATTTCTTGTCATGGGTTAAGGACTTAGGCACCTTGGCGTTTGATTGTGGGTACTGTTCAAACACGAAGATGCTCTGTCGCTCTTATTATTTATCGATTGAGCACCTACATCAGAGTGAGAGCTGAGTTTTAAGCAGATATAGGTACTCAGGGTAATTGATGTCACACAATGCTTTAATGCTATTGCGTATTTATTCCTTTTAGCTGGCTTTGGGCTACTAACGTGACCATAACTTTTATTATTATCTACTGTTTATTTTTAGTAGTTGGATGTACACAGAAAAAAAAAATCAAATTTACAACCGTTAAATTTAAATATTTTCTTTTTTAATTATTATTATATTATTTTTGTCTTAATAAGCATTTTTCGAATAATTTAAAAAAAAAACATTTTTTTAATATAAGAAGCTTGTGCAGAAATTGTATGTTTAAATTGTATCTTACAAATAATTAAACATTTTATGAAATTAATATTTAATTGAAAAGAAAATTTGAATGAAAAAAACAATTTTCCTTTCATTTAAACAATTATTTAATATATGTATTTATATATTTGATAATACATATATTTATAATAAATAAATAAATAAATAATAATAACGAAATGGAGTAAATAAACAAGTTAACAAATAAATAATAAAAATTAAATTTAATAATTAAGTTAAATAATAAATATTATACAAAAAAAAAATAAAAAAAACGAAGTAAATAATTATAGATAAACAAATACAGTATAATCTTGTTTCGTTAACACGTTCACTGGCCAATGTATCATTGATTCTCAGCGTCTAATGTATCATTTTTGATACAAAATCACATGTTATTGAAAACAAGGACGTGTTTTTATCACTTTGTGTAGGGACAGTGAAGCGTATTGTAAAGAGGTATCAAAAATGATACATTGAACGCTGAGAAATAGGTACAAATTCTATGTAGTGTATCAAAAACGATACATTGGTCACTGTCCTACAGTCATTTTGGACGTAGGGATGTATAAACTAAATTTTTAATGGGGACCGTGAACCTGTTTAAATAATGTTTAATGAATTTAAAAAAAAATATATTTTATTTTAACAATAATCATTAGCTAATTTTTTGTTCATTTCAATACGTAAATTGTATATATTTGATACGAATGATAATTTTAAAACCTAATTAATTTGAGTTAATCTTCGTCTTTTTTTCTACCGATGTTTTTATGCAACGTATAAAATTAAAAAAAAAACACAATTTGCAAATCCCGTCAGGAAAAGCAACGTTTTGAATTTAAATTCTTTAACCCTAGATTTCATCTGATAGATTAACCCACGAGCCGTTTTGAATTCGAGCATAAAATACCCGCTCAGGAGATTAATGATCTTCACGGTGCAAGTAAGTCACTGTTCATCTTTTTTTCGGAAATTAGGGGATATCAAGAGTGACTTAATGTTTTTTTTTCATTTTTTCACTGCCGTTCCAACTTTTTAGATTGCAATGTCGAGCACATATTTCTAATTAGGTGCGGCTGTCAGAAAAACAGCTTACTTACTTAGAGTCTTAGACCACATATGAAAATGTGAGGCTTCTTATAATAAAGCAATTGTGGGAATATTCATAGTTGTTTTAAAACTAGGATTTTTCTTAGACTGTGTTTAAACAATGTTATTTAGATAAGATAAACTCGAGTTTTTCTAAAAAAAACAACTTAAACATTGTCTATGAATGTGTCCCGATCTCTTTGTAGATCAGATCACCGTGATCATCAAAGAAAAATTCTCTTAATACGTATTTGGGAAGAGCCGATCATATTCTCCTCTTTCTCGGCCATGACAAGTTTTGTGGCATACAAAGCCAGTTACACGTTTTCTTTGAACAAAGACAAAGGATTCTTCAGTAGCCCCAATGTCTGTTTCGAATGAGCTACATAAAATGATTAGTAAATTCAATTTTCATTTCAATAAATTAATTTTCATTTTCATATAAAATGATTTGTTCAAAATGTTACTCACGAGGCCTTTGCTCTTATCATAAGGCTTTCCTGCCAATTTATAAATAAACTGATTTTACGATTAAAACAGGAAGAGGAGGTACAAACCGGTTTTATGTCAAATTCTTTGGAAATAATAAGTTGACTTTTTTCGGACTAAAGTTACTTTTTTCGGACTTAAGTTACCTTTTTTCGAAAATCATGATCCATTGACAAGAAAAAGTTGTTTTTTCCCGTCAGATCAACTTTTCTTGAATCTCGATTTGATAGCAAAATTCACACGGTATTTGCACACATACTTAAAAGATCTAATCTTATCTGTCAGACGAACCTTTTAGTTGTGACAGATTTTTTAGTTGCACGACAAATTCACGACAAGAAAACTAAAATTGTTTGCGTTATCTTTTTTAAAATCGATTAGATGTGATCCTTTTCTAGGGTGGTAAGCCTTATTTGACCAAAGAACTAGTTTTTTTTTTTGATTATTTAAAACAAAATCGCGCGACAAATTTTTTAGTTGCATAAGTTATTTACGACAAAAAAGCGACAACTATTTCCATCCTTTCTAATTTTCGATTACATTTAATACTTTTTCTGGGGTGGTAGTGCTTACTTGACTGTCAAGTTAACATTACGAGGGGTTATTTAAAAAAAAAATAAGCGCGACAATTTTTTTAGTTGCACGACAAATTCACGACAAGAAAACTAAAATTGTTTGCGTTATCCTTTTTTAAATTCGATTAGATGTGATCCTTTTTCTAGGGTGGTAAGCCTTATTTGACCGAAGAACTAGTTTTTTTTTTTGGATTATTTAAAACAAAAACGCGCGACAAATTTTGTAGTTGCATAAGTTATTTACGACAAAAAGGCGACAATTATTTCCATCCTTTTTAATTTTCGATTACATTTAATACTTTTTCTGGGGTGGTAGTGCTTACTTGACTGTCAAGTTAACATTACCAGGGGTTATTTTTAAAAAAATAAGTGCGACAATTTTTTTAGTTGCACGACAAATTCACGACAAGAAAACTAAAATTGTTTGCGTTATCCTTTTTTTAATTTTGATTAGATTTAATCTTTTTTCTTACTTGACCGAAAAAATAATTTTTTTTTTTTGGGTTATTAAAAAATAATGCGCGACAAATTTTTTAGTTGCATAAGTTATTTACGACAAAAAAGCGACAATTATTTCTATTATCCTTTTTAATTTTCAATTACATTTAATCCTTTTTCTGGGGTGGTAGTGCTAACTTGACACTCAAGTTAGCATTACCAGGGGTTATTTTCTAAAATAGTGGCGCGACAAATTTTTTAGTTGTACGACAAATTTACGACAATTAATCCAACAGTAAAACTTTTGAAAATTCCAAAGTGGTAATGCTAATTTGACACACATTTATATTTGTCATGTTTTATGTTTTTTTTTATGAAAAGCTTTCAGCTCATTACTGTTTTATTTGAAAGTGGAATAAGTCCATTTTGAAAATAATGACTAAAATCAATGGTTACTTAACGGTATTTATTCTTTTCGAGAAAAAATTGTTCTCAATAGAAACATTGATCGAATCTTTTGAACAATAAAAACTGGTATATGTATATGTATATGTATAGGTACCGCTTCGATGTATTTTATTTATTGATTTTTTTGCAAAAAAATCAAAATTATTCCATTTTCAAAAAACAACGACTCATATGTTTTTCTTAAACAAATGTTCGATCTTTGGATAGATGAACAATTCGAAAAAATGAAGAGAGCTTGTTTTACACCTGTTTATCTTATCGAGATTTTACTTTAGTACGAACAAGATAGATAATTTGAGTTTAAGTTCCCCCACCGCTGTAAATGATAAGGTATAGCGGTTTGGTTTTAGGAGACCACCACCATCAGCATTTCATTGTTCTTGTAAGACTTCCCGACATATTTTTACTCATATCGAAAGAAAAGCGCTTTAATCCTCAAATGAGCAAACGCCGACCGATAACCAGATCGGTTTCCCGAATCTGGGTACCGATAATTTTTTTTTCATTCCCTGATAGTTTTGCCTGGCAAGTGAGTGTCTATTAACAAGTACTTCAATAATGTTCGGCCAAACTAGTAAATCACCAATTTTGGTTGGACATTTCTAAAGCAATTACAAAATAAATATTAATACTTACTTTGGGGTGTGCTCTTCTTGGGAACGCAACTTTAGGATCAATCTGAAAATAGAAAATAATAAATATAATGTAGATTTATAATTGGATTTTCATGTGAATTTTCTCAACCTTAGGCTTTTTTGAGGCTGGGTTTATTATGTATGTATGAATGTATACTTTAGTTTACTAATATCTACACTACTCTATTTACCTTTTTACCATCTAGTTCATGTGCACCTTGGGCTAAAACTTTATCTACACTAGCGGGATCACTGAAGGTAACAAAGCCAAACCCTCTGTAATGAAAAAGAATACAAAACATTAAAAGGATACTTTTTGATTAATTGAAATGTTTTATTTTTCAATCATGCTAATTTATATATATTATAGGCTAATTTATATTTTTCAAAAATGCGTTTATTCATGCTAATTCAACATCTATGTTCTACATAAATCCTTAATTAGTACTTTTTCCTTTGCATAAACTGTCACTTAAGGATTTATGCTTAAGTATCGTTTTAGCAAACGGGTCTTAAAGACACAAGCTTACCTCGACCTTCGCGTCGTAGGGTCTTTCATAACCATAGCTTCGGAAATTTCACCAAATCTACTAAAATAGTCTCGTAAACTCTCTGAAAAGAAAAAAAGAATACCAATTGAATTTATATTAAATTAAGGAAAATCTTATAAAAATACATGAAATGGATGGACGTTTTAATGAAATTTTCCATATTTTTTTATTTATTTAATATATCTAAAATATTATGGCTCAAGTGGTCTTAAGATAAAGTAAGACGCAGATCATAAGAACAATACAAATTATATAGAACGATAGAAAATTTGAAAACAAATTGAAATAGTTAGACCTTCTAAGAAATACCACATCATTTGGTAAAGTATAAAAGAAGTATAATCTAAGAACTAAGATATTATTTTAGATGAAAAATCTACATGAAACTCCAATCTCACCAAATCAATCAAAAAAGGAAAGACTCACTATATGGACCTGCAAAAATCTACATAATAAATACTAAGAACTCAACCCAAAAATGACGACACTGTCATACCGAGACACATGCGGCACCTGCACGCTGTTTGAAAAAATAAAACAACAAGAGTCCTTTCAGGCGAAACACAACCGGGTACGAAGACTATAAACCTTTAGAACCAAGTGCAATTAGAACGGTACTGCCCGCAACGCAACTAACTACTCAAGACATTGCACTACTTTATTTGGCTATCGTTAAAAAAAGCCTTCTAATTCATCAAAGTGATGAACCAAACTTCATCATATTAATAAGGATTTAAATAGTTTTGTCTTTTAGGCCGCAATTCAAGCAATTGGATGTGTATTCGAAAAAACCTAAAAAAATCACTAACTGATGGAGCATATTTACGTACTCTCTGATAGCAAAACAGCATTAATTGAAGTGAAATCTTTGAAATCTGGAATTGCCGTCAACTTCTTCAAAAACTGGACTCTGCAAGCAGAGTTCATTGCATTTGGAAACTAGCTATAAAAATGTATTCGCATCGAATTTTATTTCGTTATAAATACCACTGCGCCTATACCCATAACCACAAAGTGAAAAGTCATATTACTTTTTAATCAAACGCAGCATATTTAAGAAAAGATTCGAAGTTAAAAAGGAAGCAGTGCTGCTTCCAAAAAAGTGACAAATTCTCCAAGAGTACATAATTTGTCTCGATAAAGTAGTTCTTCCCTTAATCGTTCCGGTTCGACCGTAAATTGTAAATCCTCTCCCTCCAGCCTTGCTGAACAAGCAAAGCACATAAAAGGATTAGTTGATAATACACGCGATGTTCTTGATGTGAGTGGGTCGGAATATGAAGGCAGAGGTCTGGGTTCAAACCCTAACGAACACCTGTGCCCTTTGCGAGTAGGTGAAGACGAATTCTTCAAGAGTATCATTGAGTTTCAAGAAAAATAAAAAAAACATACAAAATGAGAAAGACCTTTTTGCTTAGGAGGGCAGAAGAGCTGCGCGGTGTGGTTTTAAACGCCCGGTTGCCCCAATAAACGACAATTTCAGGAAAGATACGAATTTTTTTAGCGCTTCCAAAAAGTTACTCAACGGATCAAAGCTCATCACTCGGCCGCGAGAATAGTTCAATTTAGACGTAATCTAAGACCAATCCGATATCCGAACCGATTAGGCTTAAATTTTCAGGCAATTCCGATATTTGACTGAGAGTGTTGTTAACAAAAACTAATAACATATCAGTGTTAATTATAAAACACATAATACGCAAAGTTAAAAAGAAAATCCTCGAAACATATACCAACCATTATAACTTCAGAAAAATAAAATAAAATCTTAAATCAATACATAAATGTTTACTAAACGATTCTGGATGATCATACTGTATGACGCTTAACAAAATTGAGTATTTTGTTTCCGGTTTATAAGCTCTACGTGAGAGTAGACCATTTACCTTTTTATAGGTCATAGGAAGTTTTTTTTTCATCGGAAATTGATTTGATATAACTTAATAAAATATATAACTTATACATACTACAAATCTACCAGAATAGATAAAACGTAAAATTTTATAACATTTAACATGACAATTTTGTTGTATGATTATGAGAAAAACAAAAACAAAACATCATGTTAAAAAAAAAAGTTGTGAACCCAAACAAAGAATTACGTAACAACACATGTGCGCAAATGTCATGTTTTTTATCTATAAAACTGAAAACAATTTTATACTCAGAGAATATTATTAATTTTCTAGTGTGAATCTCTTATCTTTATTTTATGTTATAGAAAAGCTTTTGAAATTCATTCATGAATTCAAATTTATGCGGAAAATCATAGTAAAAGCTTATAAAAGCTTAACAATTTAAAGAGAATTTTATAAAGATAAGAAGTATCTTTAAATGAAAAAAAGTACATGTGCAGTGCATCCCTTCATTTATAGCTCTTTTAAAAAAGACATTGATTCTATTTATATCGTCACGTGTCTAAGAAACCTCAAGTAGATGTAGGTACATATTGCTCCGTAAATAAACTTAAAGCAGTGAGTGATTTATTTCCCATAACAGAGAAGTACGTGTGTACATTATTAACATTGTATATTGTTTTATCTATTTAATTTTAACCGTTTTTAGTTTATAATTTATAAAATGTTTTTTATATTCACTACTTATGACATGGTCTATTAAATAGGTAAATTTGTCTGAGACAAATTCATAGCTAATAGAATTATAAGTTTCAGAGCAACTTCAATCATGAATTAATCATCTAAGTTACTGCAGGTTGTAGGTAACTCCAAGCCAACACTTTGAACAGAAATTTATTAAACATAAAAAGAAACATACTAATGATTGATTGATTATAACACTGCATTGTGAATGGATATATGTATCTAAATTAAAATTCATACATATACAGTAAAATCCCTCTATATTGGACACGCTTTTTGAAGGATAACTTGCACTAACTTTCACAGTAAATTCCAATGGTTGGATTTCACTCACAACATACAATAGCAAATAATAGAAAATCTAAATGTATGGTACGGTACCCCCTTGTCCTGCATCAACCGGAATTTTGTTTTTCCTTTTTTTTCCAATCCTTTAAATATGTAAAAGAGCAGGAGAAACTAACCCAATTCAAAATGCACGGGCGCATTAAGATATATCTAAATGGCCACAAAAATACATTATTGTATAGTTAAATTGCGATAGTAGATCACCAATTTTGACAGCTTGTTACAAATGTAATGTGCCACAATATCTTAAACTGTATACTTTCGATTTGATTGATATAATTTTTTTTTATTTTATGCCATGTTCCCACCAAACAAAATTCCGAAATTTCAACAAATTATAAGAAATCACTTACCGAATTGCACAATTTCTCATACAAATACGCAATTTCGAAATTATTTCAAATCACGTTTTTTAACAGATTTTATTGTTATACCAATGAATAAAACTAACAGAACTAACAAAATGTTGCTATTCATCGCTTTGTCAAACACAAAAATTTATTAAAGCAGCTCACATAAGCCAGTAAAAGAAAAACAAATATTTTCTATAATGTTTTTGATGAAAAATGTCAAACCAAACCAATTTCTTAATTTCGAAATTGAGGTGGGAACATAGTAATAATAGCGGAGAATCTAGTATAATAATATAATATCACTTTTAATCTCAATTTTTGGAGCATTTTATTTAACTTTAACGATTTAAATTTAACGATCTAAAACATACCTGAAAGATTTTGCCGTAAAGGTAAGAAAAAGAAGTTTTAGAGGAAAAACTGAAAAAAAGGTAAAACAAAAATTGATTTTAATCGATTTTCCGTGTTTGTGTGATCTGTTTTCTTACATATGACCCTATAAATTTTGTAGTTTATTAATATGTGTTTCTTATTCTTATGTTGAAAAGATTGCATTTTTTTTATGCAGTTTTTTTTTTTTGTAACACAACGTTTAAGAGTACTTTTTATGGCAAAAAAAGAACTGTCAAAGGAGATGTCATAATTGTTTCATATACCACTTTTGAAAACCGGTTGAAAACTTCTGAGAAAATCTAATGCAAATATAAACCACAATTGGCTACTGACGCGTAACCATATGAAACGAAAAAGAAGATAAATTGGCAAGAAGAGGCTCACACTTAAAATAGAACTCTCAAAAGATATGACAAAACCTCCGTTTTTTGAACTCAAATTTAAGGTTACGTTTAATCCAATTATGCAAAAAGAGCGAAAGTCAGTCAGAGTATACAACAACGAGGATGACCTAAGAAATATGTGTAACTCTACTTTTATGAAAATACATATCGAACAACTAACTCTATGTAAAGTGTCAGAACTTCACAAATTTGAACAAGTATTTGGTTTAAACCTTCATATTGGGATCATCACAACGGATCTATGTACATGGACAAAACTGTATTGAAGTGGAATTTGATAGATAATACATTTCAAAACTGGGAAGCTTGATAAGTTTTCTGATGTCAACCAGTCGAACACTTCCAGCAAATCTTCAAGATGAAAGAGTTTCGGGCTGTATTCCATATACATAAAAAAACTGCGCGTCATGAAAAAATGTTTTATTATGTACTGCCGAACTAGAATTCTACAGCAATGCCTCGGTCGTTTGTTGCATCAGACCTGTTTGTGATGCAAAAGGTTGCGCATCAGATGCGGTAGAACTGCGTTAGAATCCGTTTTACATATTGCATCAAAACAAAATGTTGCGTTTGGGAACTCAGCCTACTTCTATTATAGCTCGTATACTCTAATATTATAAATATTTTTGCTAAAACTACAATCTATAAGCGAAAGAAAATCTTATGAAAATCTTTTTATCTTACCATTAGTAATTGTGCTGTATTAAAAGAAAGTTCGTTTTTCGTGAGTTGTTACCGATCGTTAAAACATTATTATATTTCAGAACAGAATTTTGGAAAAACCAACATCTTTAAAGGAGACTAAGATTTGATTTTTTCTACTGGAAAACACACAAAAAAATAGGAACGAATTCATATAAACAGACAGACTAACATCTCTTCATCTGCATATAAATTCGATTCATACGTACCGAATGACGTAAACTACTTTTATGTTTATTTATTTTGATTAAAACCCCTATGATGCCCTATAATATGCAAATAAAAACATACCGATAGTTTAAAATATAAAATTTATTTAAAAATTGTTTGTCTCGAGGTATGCACACATTTTCCTCCTTTAATATTGTTTGTCAATTTTTTTTTTATTCTATTTAGTTCTCTTATATTAGTTAGTAAGATTCTGGAGGATTGTACATTTATAAATTGTACAATGTGCATCAACGACTTTCTTTGCTTCTCTTTAATAAAAAGCTTTAAGCTTTACCTATTTTATTTTCTACGTATATTCAATAACTAATTGTTCTCTTGGAACTTTTCTATTTTATTTATTTTTTTTTTTTGCAAAAAATAAAGCACATACAAAAAATTAAGCAGAACATTTTTTTTTGTTTTGGTTTTGTATTGTTTTTCTTTAAGTTGCTGGTATAAATTAAACATTTTCTTTTTTATCTTGAAAGGGTGAAAATGTTTGGAAGGCTTTTAAAAAGAATCACGTTAGTTTAGAAGATGGTTGTATTTCATTCTGGTACCAATAACAACAGAGATTTAAAAAGAAGAAGGCAGCTTCAAACATTTATTAGTTCGTCGTCAAAATGTAAACTAGAAAAACTTAAATTGCGTATTGACAATTTACCTCACTAGTCATCTGATGAGATTCAATGAGCGAAGTAGCGCTAAAAAGCGTCCTACTTAACAAAGCCTTAATTTTTGACCTAATTTAAATTTTGAAGAGAAAATAGTACCCATGTGGCCTTATTTCTATGAATACAATTAAATACGAAGAATTTCCAATACCTTTATTAATAAGGGCCTTACTAATAACAAAATTTAGTTGCAGCTTAAATAAAAATCTCCACCCTTCAGGAAAAATTTGGTGTATATATTGTCTAAAGTGTGGAGATTTTATCTAAGCTGTTACTAAATTTGATTAAAGTACTTAAGGACTAATAAGTTTTGTGTATACTTTAAACTATTTTATTGAAGGCAAACCTTTATTAAATTGATACCGTTTGAAATGTTTAACATTTTAAATGCACAGAGTCACGATAATTGTTCGATATTTTGCATGATTAAATTGAATAATTTTCCGATCAAATTTCTTTATCGTGCAAAGATGTTGAAATAAGGTCTGCACCTTTTTTTTCTTCACATAAGAGTGTGAAATTGTCCTAAGCAAAATTTAACTTTAACACACATTAAAGTGTTTGTGCGAATTATTTTTTACTGGCACCGGTGGCGTATACGTAACTTTTTTTTTTTACATATCAACCGGAAAGTAGGAAAACAAAATTAATTGAATATATTGGGTTTTGATTTTCCTTTTGAATAAACTGATAACAACTGAACCAATTTTATTAAAAATTGCTACGGCATTTAAGCTTAACATTTCACACAAGATGGCGTTTCAAGTTTTTGGTTAATAACACAAAAGCTAAAATACGATCATACATAATTGAATTAAAATGTGTGTAGTCCTACAGTTTGCTACAAGTTCACCCGTTCATTTAATTTTTGCTACAGATAGCCTTTATGGGGAAACTACGTTCGATTTAAAGCGAACATTCGGGAAATCGAAGATGATGCGATATAAAAAAAAATTATTATTGTTTTATTGTACTATTTATACTAGAATGTCAGTTTTATTACTTGACCATTCTTTATTCCGTCAATTTTCATTGAATTCTTGAACAACAACAACAACTTAAAGGTGCTACCACCCATTGTTAACGAATTTGACTATTCCTTTTTATTTTGGCTGGAGATATAGCTATTTCAAGGAGTGCCAAGTCCTATCATCAGTCTCCTTATTATCGGTGCTGAGCTTTAATACAATATTATTAAGAAAAACTTTCTAGGCATATCAGATTTGCTCAGTCTTGGAAGTCGTATGTTCTACGCATTCCACCGCTTATGACCACTGACTTCACAGGTCGAGATGTGATGTTTGTTTCTCAAACGCATTTGGAGCATCATCATTTACAAAAAGAAAAAATTAAATAACAACAACAACTATTGCTAGTTGTTGATTTTTATTTTAGTTTAGTGGAGTGATTGAATGAAATTCAAAGAAAAAGGTTAAGTAGCCTATACTCCGATCATCATCATTTATCTAAGCGCTTTTAAGTATGCTGTTTTGTTCCGCCTCCATTTTTCTCCTTACCTTATTTCGATAGACTACAATTCGTAGTACGTATCAAAGGGGGAGAGGTAAGAAGATCGGTAACAGACCAGACTATTTAAGTTATTATTATTGTTTTATTGTAATATTCATACTAGAATGTCAGTTGTATTACTTGATGTTTTCGACTGCGAATAGAAAAACATCTCCTTTCGACAAATGTTTGCCTTTTGAGGTGAACATAAAAATGCGACTCGCAAAATAAATGATTTCAAAAACGTTCGCTAAAAGTCGCTCTTCATAATAACGGGCCTACAAAAATAAAAATAAAAAGCGCCAAGTACTGGTGAAAAAGTGCGCAGTGTTATGAAAAAACAAATTTTTAATATATTTTTCATTATACGCACAGACATACCGACGGACGGCATAACGAAACCTACTTTTTTGGTCTTCTCTATAATCGTAATGTCATGTTTGATTAAAACCTCGATTTTTTTTTTACACGAAACCAATACTTGCCCTATTGAGCAAAAAAAAAAAGGTAACGTATTCGCCACAGGGGCCAGTACAAAATAAATCGCACAGTGTTGGTTGAATTTTAAGTTTGCTTAGGACTTTGTGAAAAGTGTATTTTCACACTGTAATGTGAAAAAGAGAAAAAAAAGTGCAGACCTGTAGTAGCATAATCTATCTACCTATAATCTAAGTGAAAACTTATTAAACAAAAGGCACGACTGAGTCGCACAAACTTGCTCTCATGGCAAATAAGAGCTCCTTCCACGAAATAATTTCGTAAAATCCTTAAAATTAATTTAATGTGAATTATCTAAAAAAATAAATAAACACAAAAAACAGGTATGGATACATATTTCTGGGTTCTGACAACCCAGAGTTTTCCTAGAGAATCGTGGTACGCCATTGATTCTGATATATAGAAATATATTTTAGATTTTTTTCTAACAAAATCGTTATCGAATAGATAGAAAATAGATATTTAAACAACTTTTTTAAAATATTTTTACGAAAAATTTTAATTTTAAATGTCAATTTAAGAAAATCCAAAATTTTGATGCAAAAAATAAATTTAAAAAAAATTAAAATTTCTTTTATAACAAAATACATGAGTATTAAATTTTCAAAAAAAATTGTTTAATTAATAATTTCTTTTTAGAAAAGTTATGAAAAAATGAAGTACGCCGTTATCATTCAGCTGTACGAGAAAATCAAAATTAAAAAAAAAAAAACGTTATACGGCCAGGTACTGTTAAAACTGTCTGAATGATGATCAATGTCGTAGGTATCAATCATGTTAAATTTTATCAAAATAGTTAGACCCGTTTTTGAGAAAAACAAGTTTTTTTATAACCGTTATATGACAGGTACTCTTTTTAAGCCTATCTTTTTTAGTCCTAGAAAGTGTTATTAGACAGTTTTTGAAAAACTAATTTTCACTGACAATTTTGAAAAAAAAACATTTCAAAATTTTACGTAATTAAGTAGGTACTGATTTCGTTTTCAAAATTCAATGCTCTAATAGTCTAATTAATAACGAAAATGATTTTTTCTGTTTTTGACTAAAACTTGATTAGAGAATTGAATTTTGAAAACTTAATCAGTACTTTTTTTTTCAAGATTTTGAGTTTTGAAATTATTTTTTAAAAACTGTTTAATTAAACAACCTTATTTAAAAATAAAAACAAAATAGAAGAGATTTTTGTCTTTTCAAAAAGGTATCGCAGGCCATTGTAAGTATTACCGTTGTTTTTTAATATTTGTTTTTCTGTTTTAAGTCAATTTTTTAGAAAAGTACTTTTCCCAGCGAAACCGGGCGATAGACCAACCCCCTCTCCCATCATCTTCTTGTCTCGACGTTACCTACTCGCTGCAGATATTTTTCTGCATTTTATGGGAATCACATTGGATAAGTGATGGATTAGCGAGATTCTTTCAGGGTGAATATCTCCTCAGCAAATTGACTTGGAACTTTGGTGTAGTAATATAAATTGTTCGTTTTTATACAGTCTATCATAATACCAACTTTTCTTTTTGTCGGCTAAAATAAACTTATCCCAAATTGGCGGATGTCCTTTAAAATCAAAACTACAAACGGTTTTTATTTAACCCCTTTTCTATAATTTTGTTCGCAATATTAAAAATGTTATTAAAGAAAACTCAGAGGAAGACGATGCTAAAAGTGTAGGGTTTGTCGTATTAGATAGTTGCTTGAGATAACCCCTTGCTTATAGAAAACTTTCCAGCAAAGGGTTGATGACTTGCACTTTGTACTAATAAGATGTACATAAAAAAAAAAAAAACGTGTAAGTACGTATTCACTCAATACGATTCGATATCATTCTTTCAGAGACATGGCTAACGACGTGAGCTATAATCTTATAAGCAACATTTCCTAACAAAACGTTTTCCTCTCATTACACTAACACAGTTACGATACAAGAGCATCTTAAATTCACACTGTCAGCTCATTTCAACAAGCAAACTATATAAAGTAGAAATAAGGACATGATGGATAACTATTTGCAGGAATTATTTGAATTTAAATACTATTTTTCATTTGTGTGTCATATTTTATGAACTTCAAGCTTATAAGTTCAAGAGTTTAAATATTTAAAATGTTTAAAAAATCTAAGTTTATCAATGAGTCAGTGGCTGTTTTCATATATGTATGTGATATTTTTATAGGTTCTATATACATTTTTTGTTCAAAGGAATGGATTCATGGTTATTTTCTTTAGGCAACTTAGTGTTAATTGACTGACTATACTGAAACGAAAATAAATTTAATCATAAGACCACTAGTTATGGGGCACACGTTCATGATTTGGGAATCTCTTTCATATGGCTCTCTGCGACATACGTAGCAAAATCCAAGGAAATGGGCTAGATAATGAGCTCGCCAGGCATGGATCAACTCTTAATGTCTCTTAGGTTGAAGTAGTTCACATAATAATAAAAACCTGATAAGTGATTTTATGACAGGCAGTAAATATTAAAACAATATATCATTATCATTTTACAAATTTGTTTGAGGGCCATTAAGTCGTGAATCTAAAAAAAAACTTCGAAGAAATAAGTTCTGAGCTGTCATATTTAGTGAAAGTGCGAATCGCCAAAACGAGACATTATATAGGCTAATCGTAAATACATCCTTGAAAGTTCCTATTTTTACGGAAGTTGTGTTTGCGGTTTCACCATTCTGTTGGACCACCCCACCATGTTCTTTAGTTTTAATTCATCAGTTTTTGACAATAAGAAGTGAGTGAATCGAGTGGCACGTCAAGGCGAGTGCAGTTTTTGACCAGTTGGCATAGTACGGTTGAGAAATCGAAGCGAAAATCACTGATAAATTTAAAAAAAAACCATAAATTAAAAAAAAAAAAACGGACGACGTCGACTTATTGAAGTGTCTTCTTTATCAGATAATTTTACATATGTTAAAATAAACATTAATTTTATAAAATAAAGCTTACCTGGGCTAGTTTGCCAACTAAGTCCACCGACGAACATTTTCCTAAAAAAAGAAAAATTTCGTTCAAAGAAAGGATTTTTAAATGAATATTTTAGGTTTTAATAGTAGTAATATTCTCTAGAGTTCTGAAACTTTAAATTAAATGAAACTTTATATTCTCTAGAGTTCTGAAACTTTAAATTCAGATCTTATTGATTCATTAAAAATAATAAACAAAAGTATATATACCTACTTTTATTACCGAAAAGTATACGTTACATCATAATGTGTATATTCCTATTTTGCAACTTTGAAAACAATTATCTTTAAGGACACAATCGAGTTCGAGGTACAAGCTTTTGTGATTAAAAAATTGAAGTACTGAATTCGTTGATTTTCTGATGGTTGCCAAATGTTTTAAATTGTAAGTGATACAACTTATTAAAAATAATTATAATAATAAAATTCCTACCAAAATGTCTTGCTTTTAGCAGTTATTCTTCAGTGAAAATTTTATTTATATAAGAAAAACGCTTTAACGTTTTATTAATGATTTTTTTTTAAATACGTTATTGTAAAATTTATAAGTATAAACGTCCACTTAAATTTTGAGCAATTTTTATATATATGGGTTTTCGAATAGTCTCCGATGTTGACAGCCTTAAGCGGCCATAGTGTTATTTTTATTGAAGTATTTTTGCTTACTGGACGTCAAGTTAGCGAAACACATGGTTAAAAAAAAAAACAAAAAGAGCGGCAAAATTTTAAATTCCACAACTAATAAACACACTGGCTCCACTGGGCCAGTTTTTTTCTGTGGGCAAATTATGTCATGTCGTTTCATTTCATTCTTCAACAACTAAAAAAAAAACATGCGTCCCTTTCCCCCGTTTCTTCTATCAAAAGATACAGAAGTACATTCAAAATGAAAGAGAATGACAAACACCTGAAGAAATTGCACATATACAACAAAAATTCTTCAAAAAGCAACTTACATATACGAAACGTCAAAATTCATGCCCAAATTTTCAACAGCGCTTATGTCTTGTCGAAAAAAAGGATTTCTACGACATGTTGCCTGATTGGGCATGGATTTTTCAAACTCCATTGGTTGTTCTCATGGCGTGTTCAAAATTAGAGCAGCGTTCATGCCTAGTGGAGCCAGTGTGTAACGGCAAAAAAGCAGCAAATTCCCGTTATGTTAGCGATTTTTTGTTCAAAGTTGTTTCGCTAATTTGATGGACATACATACATTCATTTGGCATCAAAAAGATTACAATCTCTATTTTTTCATTAATTTTACAGCAATCAATTGAATTCTTTGCATTCTGCAACATAAATCACTGAATCGCGAAAAAAAAGCTGAATGAACACCAGTAAGGCTTTAAATGAATGAATGAAGATAAGTAAGGGGGATCGCAGGGGGCAGCATACCCCCCCCCCTCTTATCCATCTCTACTGTTTGGGGTGCAATTGATCCACCCCAGGTACTGTTCAGTGAAAGTTAAACTATTTCTCACAGTCAGTGGAAAACAACTCCACTTTAGAAAGTGAACTACTTTCTATCTTAAAAGTGCAATAAATTCCCATCTTCAGTGGGAAATTAATCCACATTGAAAAGTGGAGCAGATTCCCACTAAAAGTGGAATAAATTCCCATGTGGAGCACTTGCCCGTGGAGTTATTTCCCTGCACCTAAAAATTAGGTCATCACAAATAATTAAAAATCTTAGTTGATACCTTTTTTAAATTTGCCGGATAATGGGATGCGGGATAACCGAGTTTTAGACTACTATTTTTATGAGATGACAGTTTTTAATTTAAACTTTGCATAGAATTTATTAGATATCTTGACGTATCATATCATTTTGATTAAAATTATTAAAAGTAAAATCTCGATTATACGGTATGTATTTATGATTAAACATTGATAAGCCGGAAAAATTGTTTAAAAAATGTAATTACTTCAAAGTCGATTATCCTGGATTCACTCTGGCATCCTTTAATTACATCACTTGTCCTTACTTTAAATTTCTGTTATTTGAAAGTAAAGCTCTTATTTTTCTCGTAAAAGGTCCATGAATCATATGATATCTATTCACTTTTTTAATGAGATTTTATTGAACAATTTGAAAAATAAGTTATATAACGTTGATTTCTTCTTTGAAAATATGATTTACGATTATCCGCGGTCTTCGATTATTCAGTATAAGCTGAGCGGTTTTAAGGACCCCGGTTTATGGAGAGTAGACTGTATTATTTTTTATAACCCCCTTTTTTGAACTAATTTAAAATTTCCTAATATCTATTCAGACTTTGAACGAAAATCCATACGACCTAATTAAAAATTTCAGATTTTTATTACGATTATTAATTTTTGTTTCTTAAAAACTGTTTCCTTAGCCAAAAAAAAAAGTACCTACTGACCTACCTACATAAATATAGGTACCTATTAAAAATATATTTTAAAAGGATAAACTCACCCCGGATCATTTGGAACTTCTGAAGGCGAGCACGTTGATGCAATGTCTGCTTGTGTCTGAAGTTCCATTTTCATATCCATTTTTTTATGGATTTAAAAGTTTTTTTTATCACTTTCTTTGGGTTCGGCTTAAATAGCTCAGATGCACTTTTTATTTAACAGTAAGGCAATAGATTTGTTTAAATCAAACACAATAAAATCGTTTTTGTTATGTTCTTCAATACATGTACATTTTTTAAAGCACAATTACGAATATTCATTTGAGATGGTTTTAATTTGAAACAATCAATACTAAATTACTCAACTATCTATACACAATATTATTATCTAGAAATAAATAAAAATACATATTTGAATAAATGGGAAGAAAGGTAGATAGGTAGGTATAGCTACCATTTCCCTACATTTCATAAAGTTACGAGTTGAGTATATGTTAATTGTACATTGGAGACGAACTATTACGTAAACGAATGCACTCTCAATAGAACACTGAGAAATTGTATGTCCAAAAAATTGGTGTGCCATATTTTCTTATTATAGGTATTTTGAACATTCATATTTGAATCTACTTCATTTTATTTTAATTATGTACCTATGTATATAAAAATATCAGATTGGTAACATCAACTCTCAATGTTTTGTTGATTGATAAATGAATTTGCATTGAAAAAAAAAAAAAAACTAGCACAGTCTTAGAAAACAATAACAATGTACGGGACACATTTTAATACATAGAACTTTATATTCTATGGTGAGACATTGATTTAATTGTTTCTTTTTTTTTGTCCAATGTCGCCGTAAATGGGTATTGCCATTCCAAACTCGACCTGATTTTCGTCTTGGTTTTTTATAAAATATTATGTAAACAAATAGTTTAGGAGAAAAACTTGATGTAAATAACAAAATGAGAATTTAAAACGACACGTGATATTTTAAACGTGTTTGTATTTTAATTCTACTGCAAGTATATAGATAGATATATGCAAAACAAAAAAAAAAGTAAAATTGCACATCATTTAGCTGTTTTGCTGCGACGATGCCGGCATATTTCACTGCATCCGCAATGAGTAGATATATTATGTTGTGTAACAAACTTTTTATTTTCACTCTTATTTTCGAATGCATCAAAAATCAAAATAATGAAAATCCCCTTCACAAAATTGGAACACTTATCATTATCACTAATTAGCATTGCGATTTTTTCTCTCTTAGTTAGACACGAAATTTGCTTACAATTACTTAAACTAATTAAATGAAAAAAAAAACTAAAAGTTTAAAAATCTGTTTTTATTAATTAAAATATATTCAGCATTTACTCGGCAATATCCGACACAGTACTGACTAACTGACTACTGAGTAAAAATTCTAGTGCGATGTGGTCTGAAAGCTATTTTCAAAGTCAAATTGTACCACTGCAACCAACTGCCTTAAGCAATCATTAAACTGAATTCTCTTAGATACATTCCTAGAATGTTCGTAACTCCATTGGTGCAGCTTTATTTTGCTATTGTATATATTCCAAACTATATAAACATAAACAACAATCAATGAATTTTAATCAATTTAAAATAGATACAAAAAAAACCTAAAGCACTGTTGCATTTGTATTTAGCAATGATGGGAGCAGAGTGAGTATTGAATAAGGAAGCTTTTTTTTTTGCTTGCAAGCAATTGTGCATTTTGAGAGGAAGCAAGAACATCAATATCAATAATAATAAACTTAAAGAAATGTATTTGTGTTTGATTTAAGAGAGTTGAGGTTGGTCAGTTTTATTAAGAGATGCATCAACTTCGAAAAGTATTGCCAGATACAGAACTGTAAGCTTGTTTGTTTTTTTTTTTTTTCAATTATGAAACTTTGAAAATACTAGAACAACTGTGGACGAGTGATTTCATATCTCTGACCTCAGCATCTTAGAGCGGCATATACAAAGGTCAATCATTCTCATCATGCATGTAAGAATGAATTAGTAAATTTTTATTCAAAACTTCAAATTCAATAAATTTTTCTGTGCTTCAGCAAAAATCAAAAAAAAAATGATTTTGCTTCATGCAAACACACAACGTATACGTGAGCTGTTTTCACTAATACAATCACTCATGCATGATGAGATTTTGACCTGTGTATATCATGCCGCTTAAAATAAATAAGAATTTAAGAGAAAATAATACCGATAAATGATTTTGCTTCATGCAAACACACAACGTATACGTGGGCTGCTGTTTTCACTAATACAATCTCCCATGCATGATGAGATTTTGACCTGTGTATATCATGCCGCTTAAAATAAATAAGAATTTAAGAGAAAATAATACCGATCAAACCCGGCAAATTTTAAGAAATTAATAGAGCGACTAGGTACTCTTTTATTTTACTCTTAATTCTGTATCTATGAATATGTGTGATATTTAAAATCCCTTTAAAATAAAATAAAATAATAAAATAAGTGGACTTTGGCATAAAATAAGTGGACTTTGGCATAAATTTAATATTGCATACAGTTTATTAGGCTTAAGAGTGATTTTGAACAAGTTGGATACGAAAAGAGAGAAATAATAGTTTTTAATTTACTTTGATTCAAATAAAAAAAAAAACGTGATACAAGAGAGCAAATCGCTATGACGTTAGAAAATTTCAATCAATGCCATAAAGTTACATCGCTGGTACATTTTAAAATTCGAAATTCGAAATTAAATATTCTTAGAATTCTTTTAAATGCTAATTTAAAATGTGATTAAGAAGAAGAAGAAGAATATTAAAATATATTTTTTCTATTCTCTCTTAAGAGAACCTTATCCAGTCCCATGCTGTGCATTTGGTTGATGAAAAATCAAAAAACTTTTGATTTTGCATGATGACAGATTATTTATGTGTAGGTACGTTTCACTCACCGGACGCATTTTGACGTCTATATATTTTGTCCCATTCCTACTTCGTTGTTAGAAAGAGACGGGATTTTGCGTCCGGATTTTTAGATTTTTTAAGAATCAAACATTTTTTAGATTTTTTTATGAATCATTTGTGTTCACTCTACTTTGTGGCTGAGCACGGCGGACTGGACGTACGTCAAAATGCGTCGGATGAGTACGTCCAACCAATGTGAACATTGTCTAAAATACATATACCTACGTCAAATAATTTTAAGGTTTCGTAGTGAATCTATGAATAAATGAATGAAGGAATCTACACAAAAAATAAAAAAAAAACATTTGAAATGATTTTCGTAACTTTAGGTATTGGGGCATATTCATAGACACTGTCTAAGTTGTTTTAAAGAAAAACCCGAGTTTATCCTTTCTAAATTACATTGTTTAAACCAAGGCTAAGCAAAACTGTAGTTTACGAACTATGAATATGCCACATTGTTATTTGTCATTACCGTAACTCAACTGTAACTTTACTTGTTCTTTCGAATATAATTAAAAAAAAAAACATCCATGATTCTGTTCATTTATGTCGGATATCGGTCGTTAATTCGAGTTTAAAAGCGTTTTAATTTTTAAAGAAATGATTTAAATATCTGGAGACACGTGGTTAAAACCTTCCAGTTCCAGATAGGTTGTTTAATTTACTAATATTTTTCGAAGTGGAACCTTATCATCTTACGATTTTTTTTTAAATTAAAGAACAACAAAAAGCACCTTTTTCTGTGTTCAAATGAGGTGGCAGCACGTTGCGAAAATGATGTTTGGGAGGAAAATGCAATTTGTATGCCAAAACGCTTGAAAATGTTTAGGTTGTTTAAATGACTACATTTTTTTTATAAATTTTTATATTGAAGAACAGCAAAAAGCACCTTTTTCTGTGTTCAAATGAGGTGGCAACACGTTGCGGAAAGGATGTTTGAGAGGAAAATGCTATTTGTATGCCAAAATGCTTGAGAATATTTAAATTGAAAAAGAAAATGTTCAATGATCAGTTTAAATGATAGCCATAACTGGCCCCGTACCTACTTTGTACCAAGTTTGAAGACAATCGGCTCAACTGTTTGGGATGTATAGGTTCCAATACCGAAAGACAGTAGACAGACAGATAGAATTGCCTGACCCACTCGTCTTCTCTATAATCATAATGTCATGTCTGATTGCTATCTCAAAACTTTTTTCTACGAATCCATTAGGTTGTTATGTATGCAAGTAAAAATGTTTTTCCAAGGACGATTAATTTGTAGTTAAAAATAAATAAATAAATAAATTTAGTGGTACCACCAGCTCCGAAGAACCACGGCCTAGTGACTTACAGTCTCAACCAATCCTTTTGTGTGCGTTCTTACTTCTACATAATTGAAGGGAACCTACAATTTAGCCCGTCACACTAACCACTAGGCCACGGAGCACTACTTTGTAATTTAATGAAAATGAAAGAAAATTTATTCTATGGATAGGTAGATATGTAGGAGTTTTTGGAATTAAAAATAAACGGCAAGGACTTACCTAAATTTGAATTTCCATTGAAAGCTTACGAAATGCTATAATGCTTCCCACAAAGCATTTGCTTTTGACTTAACATTGTTTTTATAAGAGCCGTAGCTTCTTCAAACACTTCTTGAATGGTAAAGAAGGCACCGCCTAGGCAGGTAAGACACGACACGACGACAAAGATAACGACCACGACGAAAACGACGGACACTTCTTATTCAGATTTTTAACATTATTAAAACAAACATCAACTTGTAAAACCCGTACACGACTGACTAGACTGTAGACTACCGCAAGTCCGCGACGAAGACAACGGACACTCCACGCTACCGGCTACCGCTGCGCTAGTCCGCTACATAAAATTTGAATGGCGTTTAATTAAAAATTAGACTTTGGCTAAAAGGTATCACGAATTTTACACAAGCGTTTAGTATTTTCTGTGAATAGACACTTTTTAATAATATTTTTCACAATTTTAAAGTGAAGAAACATTTATTTGTATTGTTTGCTAATAAATTAATTTTTAAAATTTGCTCTTTTCAAACCAAATGCTTGCAGTCTTGCACACCATAAATAGCTGCGTTCGGAAAAACTAGTACTTGATATCCATTGACGTAGTATATATGGACCGCCAGTCGGTTGAAATTTCCATAGACCGTGTTTAGACTGAGAGTCTGGTGTGGTGAGTACTCTCGTGATTACACAGGTCCTCAAATAAGGATGCCTTACTTCAAGCGGGTGGAATTTTTGTGAAGTGAGACAGTTTTACGACTCGAATTTTTTACATTTTATAAAAGAAAATAACAGCTATAAATTATTATTAATGCTTCTGTTTGTTTCCTTTTCCAAGAATTTATATTCTGTCACTATGCATTTAGCTTAATTATCAAAATACTGCGATTAACACATCGGCAGTCAACCAGATAATGCACAAAATTGAAAAAAAACTTGAATTTGGAATTGGAACAGTACTCACGCTTCGTATGTTTATAATTTGAAGCTGCCTCAAGAGAGTACTCACCCTTCATCCCTCTCGCCAACGAACTCTCGTCAGTCCGGTCTCAAATTTCCGAGGCTAAACACGGTCATACAAACGCTGCCTAAGACTGATTCCAACTCAATGCGCTGGTATGCGCTTGGTGCAATATGCAACAAAAAATTCGCCTTACCTTCTTCCCTCAAGAGACATAAAAAAATTCATCTGAAATAAAGGGTGAATGTGTGAAATATGTAAGGGGACCACATCGATTCACATCAGAAATAGACACATGAGTGTAACTTATATTTCACCAATATGTCTGCACACTGAAAATCATTTGATTTATCACGTCAAATTAGTTTCATAATTGTGTTCGTTGATAGGGCTTTTGGAGATCAATCGGAACCCTTGTAGGGTACACACGGTGGCGCTGCCTTTGCGCCACCAGCAAAGTAATAAAAAGTAAAAAGCAAAAAGTAACTAGAAAAAAAAAAAAAAAAAACCGTCAATTAAGTGGTAGCGACGGTGGTCTTTGGACCTCCGTCAATTTTAAGATAAAAACGTAACTCAAGTTAGTAGTTTCAGGGTGGCTTGTCCCCCAGTAATTCGGACTGCTTATAAAAGCAGCAAATACGGAGCTAGGAAGCAACATTAGGGATTGGTGTTCAACAGCGCTCCAAGCAACCAGCAATGGCCAGGATGGAAGTAACATTTTGTGAGAGATGTACAATAGCGCTCCATATATCGACATCGATGGACGAAAACTTCCCACCCAGCTAATATTTTACTGCTAGATACCCAACGGTACATCAGGCATCGACTACAACAGTAAAGTTTATAACGTGACAAAAATTTTATAACGTGACAATCCAGCGTGCAACAGTGTTTCTGTCTTCATACATATAAAGTGTTCAAATATTTAAGTATACTGTGATAGTTTCACTTTATCGTTTTGATATTTTTATGTAATATAATTTGTTTCAATCAAATTTTCATTGAAAACTTAATAATTAATTATTTACGCATATTCCTAGGGCGGTCTCGCTCTATCAAGCTATCCAATCATACCATTTATAAGTGTTAATAATTTAAACATAATATATGCATTGCATATATAGTAAAAGTACTGAGCTCTCGCTCTAACTTCAAAAGAAATTTTATTCTCAATGTAAATTATTTTATTTTAGTGTTAGTTTTTAAGGTATTTGTAAATATATATGTGACTTTCCGTCTCAAGCAAAAAAAATAATAACACTTATGAGCAAAAGTAGTGTAACTATATATCTTTTATATAATAACTGTTCGCCACGAGGCTTTCCATTATACACAACTGAAAAAGAAGGCCATACATTACAGCCACTTTTGTACTCGCTAAAGCGAACAAGAATTAGAATTAGAATAAGACAAAAATGTAACTCGAAACTAAAAGACTCAATAAAATTCAATTCAATTCAATTGTGTTCGTTGAGCCCTGGGGTTGCTCTAAGTCGCCCCAAAGCGTTTTTTTAAAACCTCAACTCGCCCTGGGTAACAAATTCTCTGTTTTTTGAGACGTGTCGCTCTCAACTCGCCCTGAAGTAGATCTAGGTATTTTGCTGGGGCGAGTTGAGGTAAACAAATTGACATGTGTGTTGTCAAACATATGTTTACAATTCAAAATTTTATTTTGCTTTTGCAATGAAAATAAAAAAGAAATTATAGATTTATTTTAATGAAAATAAATTATAATTTCGAAAACAAATATTTTTTGTTTCTTTCTTTTTGTCAACAACACAAAACCTACCCTTGTGCGTTTTTTGAGAACCAAAAAACCTAGGTTTTTTGACAGCTCTTGGGGCTGTCAAGAAAACCTGGACCCTGGGCAAAGATTATCTAATATATATAATGTAAGCTCCTCTGTGACCCTGGGTAAAATTCAACGAACACAACTTATAATAGACACGCCGATGATATCGGAAATAATATCTACCCGGATTGCAATATTAGTAAAGAATTTTAAGCATAGTATTAGTTATAAAAAAACATAAACAAATTTACAATTTAAGAACACAATATTTTATTCTTATTATAAATTTATTAACAATAAATTGAATTATACTTTCAATTATATAAATATCTGAAGCTGGCATCATCATACATACATTATTTACATTATTATTATGGAGCTTGGTTTAACAGATCTGATAAAATTGTATTTATGAGGATGGCAAACTCTTCGAGATATCAACTTTTAAGCAGCGAATGATGTTTCGTTTTTGAAGCATCAGTTTCATCTGTTTTCCTAACGATTTATAACAAAGCTTTTATACCACTTCTGGTAGCTGCTTTTGTTTAATTCAAATTTTCTACAATTCGAAGATAATACGAGACATTTAAAACGATGCATAAGGTACAATATTCTTGTCCAGTTAATTTTCTTTCGTCAACCCAATCAAAGCTTCCATATATACTTTCGTATGCTTCCTAAGAGTAGAAAGTTGGATGAATTATTTGTTCTAAAATCAAAGCAAGTAGAAGGACTTTATCACAGAGCTGGCATATAGTCTTTTAGGAATGTGTTCGTTCATTTCGCCTCGGGTTACTTTACATACAGCTGCTATCTTTTTTTTTTGTTAAGTGAATCTCTTTCGACATTGTGGATATTTATGTCAGAGTTGTAGATGCAGGCTGTAAATTTTTTTAATATATACTTGATATTTGTGATATTTTCTAATTTCATTGATTTTCATCTAACGTATAACCTTGAGTTGTAAAATTCTGCCACATCCAGGGATCAGTGGAGGAAAACTTTTCGTTAAGACTTCCCTCGTGCTCTTTTATGTGATGTATTAGTTGTTTTTGCCGTATATAAGATTTGCCACATATGTTACAGGGAAATGATAATCTCAAATGAACTTTCCTATGCCTCTCGAGAACACAAGGTTGCGTGAATTTTTGTTCACACATGATGCACTCATATGGCCTTTCTCCGGTGTGAGTCAATTCATGGTACTTCCTGACTTGATTTCTTCCAAATGTTTTTTCGCAGTATGAGCATGGAAATTTTTTGATGCCGTTATGAAAGATACGCTCGTGTCGATACAATATCGATTTATTACAATATACCTTATAACACAACTTACATTGGTATCTCGTCTTTTCGACGTCGCAATTACTTTTATTTTTTTCTAGTTTGTTTTGTTTTAATTTATTGGCTTCATAGTGTTTTAAGAGGTAGTTTCGGATGCCAGCGTGTCGAATTATGCGTACCCTCAGTTTTCTTGTTTTGGTAAGTTTGCTTTCCATAGGACTTCCTTCGTGCTCTGTTGAAAAATCTTTCAATTGATTTTGGCGAACATTAAATTCTTCACACAGTATTTTCGATGATGATATGAGTTCTTTCGACCTTTTTTGATGAATTTTCATTTTATGCATTTTGAGACTATAAGGTTGGCAAAATTTTTTGTTGCACACATCACATTTATATGGATACTTGTTGGTGTGAAGCATTTCATGATACTTCTTTTTATCTGATTTATTAAAAGTTTTTTCACAGTATGAACAAGCATACGGTTTGAGTCCTTTGTGAATGCGCATGTGACATTCTAAAGTTTCGGTTTTCCTAAAGCCTTTCTTGCATATTTTACAAGATTTTGTTTTTTTTCTTTTAACAGTCACATTCTTGTGCGCTATTTCCTCATTTATATTTAAATTACTAGCATTGTTGCTCAAATCATTGCATTCATCGAAATGTTTTGAGATTGCCTGGTCTTTGTTCAAGACTTCTTCTTTTTCTGATTCATATTCACACTTAACATTGAATATTGCATCATCGAATTTCGCATTTTGATTATGATCGTCCTTTTCGTATTCATTTAAAATGATGAAACGTGTTTGGCTGTTATGGTCCAATTCCAATGGCAATGGTTTATTATCGGAATTTATATATTCTTGATATCGTGTCATAGCAGAAATGCACATTTGCTTAAAAGCATAGAAATCATTAATCTTTGTATGACATGGTTCACATAATTTGGTTGGTAATTGATCACCTGGTTGTACAAGCAAGGATGTGCACGCTGAAAATTTAATTTGAAGATCTGGCGTAGCGAATATATCATGATGTGTCCCATTAAGATTTTCCAGGCAAGTTCTGCAGTATGATTGGATGTTTGAATTGTAAAGACGCAGAGAAGGGTCCATATTTTAAAAATTTGTTTCAGATAGTTAGGCAGAAAAAGAGAATTGAAATAATAAAAAAATAAATTGATCCATGGACTATAAAATATAAAATATTCAAATTTATGTGGAATTTTGTTTGTCGACAAACTAAAACGTCAAAAAGAAAAATATGCGTAAATGTCAAAAATTGAAGAAAAATATAAGGGCCGTTCAATGCGAAAATAGTAATGTCATATTCGAGTGGTTTCACTCCCATAGAATAATAAATAAATAGAACATCAACTCAGGAGGCTCCACCCACTTTTGCCTACAAACTTTCAAAACTGCAGAGATTTAACTCTGTATGCGTGCCCGTGCTTTTCAAATGGGACTGTCAAATTTGGATAGACCATACATTCTTACAATTTTGCATTTTGCTGTTCAAAGTATTCATGTATAGAAAAGCGGGTGTGAAATTTTTTTTTTCTACGGGAGGAGACGGAGGACTACAAGTTGATGACCTGTGTTCACTCCGAAGAGGAGGATGATCCAATGTCCATGTTTCCACGTGTAGAAATCGTGTAGAATCATGATTAGTGATGGTGAGAGGGCATAAATAAATAGAACATCAACTCAGGAGGCTCCATCAACTTTTGCCTACAAAGTTTTAAAACTGCAGAGATTTAACTCTGTATTCGTGCCCGTGCTTTTCAAATGGGACTGTTAAATTTGGCTAGACCATTCTTCTTCTTACTATTTTGCATTTAGCTGTTCACACGTATTCACTTATAGAAAAGCGCGTGTAAAAATTTATTTCTACGGGAGGAGACGGAGGATTACAAGTTGATGACCTGTGGTCCGGGCTCAAATTTCCCAGTCTAAACACGGTCTTCCATTGTGTAGGTAGTAGTTGACCAAAGATTGCTTACATTCGATTTTTGTAACTTCAAACCATCCTCAAACAAAGCAAAAACGAAATAACAAGTATTTTTCAGCACTTATTGTTAGTTGCACTTATTATTTTAATTCCTTAATTGTTAAAAAGCAATAAAAACACTGCGCTTATAATCTAAACCCTTTTGATTTTGCCTGATGACTTATTATATGTGTAGTTGACTGACTTCCTCTGACTGACCGTGTAAATATCACTTAAAAAGCCCTATCGTTTATTTTCTTGCTGAACACATCCATCGAATCCAAGCTGTCAATTTGTTTAATCGAGATCGAACTTGAATACGAATAGTTTTGCTAGTTTTTCTTTTCACAAAGGACAAAGGATTAATTTGTTTTTTAAAGTTTTGAAGACAAAAAATCTTTAAAAATGATGATAAACAAGAGAAATAACGTAAGTATATTAAAACAAAGCATTAAATCTATTCAACACAATTTCTTCTTGTTTTTTCATTTAACTAGATCCGATTGCCTCCAGAAGTAAATCGGGTGCTCTACGTTAGGAATCTTCCATATAAAATCACCTCTGATGAAATGTATGATATTTTCGGAAAATTTGGGGCAATTCGACAAATAAGAGTGTAAGAAATTTAATAAGAAATTTAATAAGTTTATATTAATAAATACTTTTTTTTTTAGTGGAAACACACCTGAAACGCGTGGTACAGCCTTTGTTGTCTACGAAGATATTTTCGATGCAAAAAATGCTTGCGACCATTTATCTGGTTTTAATGTTTGTAATCGTTATCTTGTTGTATTGTATTATCAATCAACGAAAGCATTTAAACGCTTGGATGTGGACAAAAAACAAGAAGAGCTTAATAACATCAAAGCCAAATACAATCTAAAAACTGAAGTTGCTTAAATTGCTACTTCATGATGGTTCTTATTGAACTATCGTCATCATCATCAAAATCATCATCATAAAATAACAAGAAAAGTAAAATCTAAAAAAAAAAAAATAAAAAATAACGTTTTAATTATGTTCTATATTTTGGTTATGTAGTGTGAAAAACATTTTTGAAATTTACTCACCAACTTCTGAAAAAGAACAAAAGTGGAAATGTTAAATACCTACACCAATTTTAAAATTGCTCAAGATTCATAATATTGTTTGTATACAATAACCCACCCCCACCTTGGTCTAGGAACTGCTACAGGTAAGTTTAAAATATTTCAAAACATTTCTTTACATGATTCTTGTGAATCCTGCTGTATCATGATGTTGATGGCCCTCTATTTCGACAATGTTAATGATGATTCCCCCTTTTCACCATTTCTTCTAATGATCTGCTTGTGAGGTTCGCTTGGTTAACTGCTTGTGTCGTTTCATTTTTTTATTTTCTTGCATAAATTATTAGATCCCTTCTTCACTATTGTAACGGAACGTCTTATTATAATGCATTATAATGAAGTTCTCAGCAACTCGCTAAAGAAGTATAATTCTTTTCAAATAATACCCGTACTAAGCTCAAGTCGAAAGTATTCTCTTTTTGGGCTAATAAAGCAACCATTTTCCTTTTAAAACGTTCATCCATACATAAAGTCTTCATTACCTGAAGCTATGATCGAAAGGTTTATGGTAAACATTAGGGGTGTTTTTTTGCAAGTCCATATAGACTTGTGTAAATAAATCGACATCAGTTTATCAGAAAAATACGACAGCAATATAAGACCAATGGACTTAGCTAACTGTATTACCGGCACAACTACCTGTATATTTTATATGGAAAGTCAAATTTCGTCAGTACAACTGTATATGGGCAAAAAACACGTCTATTATGTTGCAGTTATAAGATTTTAACTACGAAAGCTGAAAGCAAATAAAGTTCCTTGGATTATAGATGTCACTCCAAAATATTAATTGCTCGTTAGTTGAAGATTAGAGCAATATAACTTTGCCAAGGTCATTAAACATTATGGTACGACTTGCGCATCGTAGCTTTGGCCAATCAAAGGATTTTTCGATCACAGTGTACTCGTCTCTATGCAACAGAGAATACTGTGATGATTAGGGCCCAAGGGGTTAGTGATAATATGTTTCTTGGAGTGAGAGCCTTCTTACTCTTTTATTTTCTTTGCTCCAAGAGTCTTGAAGTGATTGAGAAAATTACAAAAAAGTCAAACTTAAAGCTCTTTTTGTTTCGACTTAGGTAAAAAGCACTTCTAAAGCACTATTTTGAATTGTTTTCTTCCATAAATACTTGTTATTTGAAAATTGTTTTTAAAGTAATAAAATTTAAAAATATACAAATAAAAATAGTATTGTCACTCGGGCAGACGACATCATTTGTCATGCCTTAAACGTATTCTAAAAACCAAAAAATGTATGAAACATATTTTTTTGAATTATTAGGCGAGTTTATATTTCTGAGCGCTCACCTGAGCAAGCGAATTCAAAAATTTTCAAGCTCAGTTTTTTGACAGCAATAGTGTAAAATTTCACTAAGAAATTGTGTTTACATCATTAAGATATTCCCATATTGGAATAACAATTTAGTGATATAGGCTTATACCCGCCAGCAGTATTTGTATCAACGTTTGAACGATGTTGCCTCGTAGATCAAAACCAGCTTTAGATTTAGCAGATTTGAGATTTCATCAGAGTTAGTTGTTTCCAAGTGGTTAATAGTGCTCTTCGACTATTAACCACTGAGCGATAAAATGAGGTTGGGATATGTGGTTCATTTTTAACCGTAAATATGTATATGATCGATAGACAGATGTTTGTGTTATCGGTTGATAAAGGCATTGACGTACTAGATATGGACCGCCAGTCGGTCCAAGAAAAGTTGTTCCAGCTAAAAACAGCTTAAAAACGCCATCATCTTTTAGTGTTAAATACGTGTACTAATTTCGCCATTACAATTTAAATGAAAACGATAATATTTTCATCTGTAAGTAACTCATGGCATAAGGAGTGGATGTGTTTCGTAAAATAAAAGTAGTTTGATAATAATTTCCACCAAAATATTTCAATAGTAAATAATTAATTAAAGAAATCATATCACTGCTACGCAGATTCCCTGCTAGTAGTTGATGGCACCCCTAGTTATGTTGGAACACGCGTGAAGTTGGCTATTGGCGGTCCATACCTAATACGTCAATGGATAAAGGTCTCGTTTACACTTGGACATTACAGTATGTAGTGCTTAGCTAAAAAAAGAACATTCTCTAAAATCAAACACATTTATTCATTTTATCATTTCTTTTTAATTACTGCAACTAGTTTTAGGCAAGTTTGAAAAAATCTTTAACATCTACATACATTGTCAAAGCTAAACTTTAAAGTACAGGGGGTCCTTCATGACACATGCCGCGTCTAAACTGTCTCGGTTAGAGTAAGCATAAAATGTATCTAAAACGTAAAAAAATAAGCACAATTTTGCTGAGCTATAACAAAATAATAATACAAAAAAAATTGATTCAAATTTTGTTCATGTTATTTTCGATAACGGTTTATTTTGCTTCCGATATTAACGTTTTATGATGTATTTCTTTATGTTTCTTTAATGCAATAGACTGAATGAAACTTTTTTGGCAAAAATTACATTTATATGGCTTTTCTCCGGTGTGAGTCATTTCATGATTCTTCTTTGTCTCTGCTTTGGCAAATGCTTGATCGCAATACGAACATTTATAGTTTTTGACTCCCCTATGAACTATCCTATTGTGTCGCTTTAAATTCCAAATGCTATGAAAGAGCATACCACAAAACTCACAAGGATGTATCTTTTCTTTAACGTGAGTATTAACAATGTGTTTTTTTAGTTCGGTATTTGTTGATTTCTTATCCCCACAATGCGGACATGTGTATTTTTTGATTCCAGCGTGTCTGTTCATGTGTTCAGTAAGATGGCCTTTGGTGACGTATCTCTTTTGACATAATTGACACTCAAAAGGTAGTTGCTGACCAGTGTGCAAAAAGAAATGGTTCTTCAGGGTGATTGAACTTTTCAAAACTTTTCCACATGTTTCACATATAAACGATGGCCTAGTTTTATTGCCGTGTACATCCTTAATGTGTTGTCGAAGAGCTTTCCTAGAACACATAGTTATATCACATTCTGGCTCTTGGCAGTTATACTTTCCCTCGAAATCTAGTTCATGTTTGGTTTTTATGTGACGTTCAAGTCGATTGTGTCGAGTATAAGATTTGTCACACTGCTGGCAGGGAAATCGCTTAATTTCTTTGACTTCTTTAACATCGTTATTTAGTGTATTGTGATCGTCTTCGGATATTCCTGCTTCCTCTTCTTCTAATGGAGATGCCTCATTTTTATTAACATTTAACATTTTATCGTCCACGACTTCCGAGCATGATATTTGATCTACCTCTTTGTTGCTCTCTAAAATAATAAAATTTGTTTGAATGTCTGAATCATCATGAAATTTCAATGGACATGAACTTTCCTCAGACTTAATATAATTTTTAAATCGTTCCATAGCAGAAAGGCACATTTGCTTGAAATCATACAAATCATTAATCTTTGTATAACATGGTTCACATAAACAAGTTGGAAATTCATCACCTAATTCCACAGGCAATGATGTGCATACTGCGAATTTAGTTTGGAGGTCTGGCGTAGTAAATATATTATGATGCATGTCATTTAAATTTGTGAGACATGTCCTGCAAGATGAGTGGACATTTAATTTGTAAATATCTTGAAACTTGTCCATTTTAAAATTTTATTAAATCAATATTGTTTAAATGGACAAAGTTTTAATTTGTAGATTGACTTGTATCAGAGCGGTTAAAAAAGTTGATGGAGACAAATGTCAATAACCACATCATTTGTCAAAGTTGTCAACAATTAATAGCTTAGTTCGTTGAGCCTATGCTTTATTGGGACTTATCGAAAATTCTACCGAGCCACTTGCAGGAGGACAGACATGATTCATTTTGGCTCCATGGCTCGCACGGAAAATCGTTCTTTTGAATACTATCCAACAAAATATTTATTTTGTACCCCGGAAAACGTTAAGCGAAACTTACAATGTCAGTCATTTTACATCAAGGTTGTATGCTAGCATTTGTTTGACAAAAAATCAAAACACTTGATTTTGATTGATGACAGATTATATGTCTACGATGACTGAAGTTGTTTTACTGTTCGTGTAAGGTTCGCTTTACACGGGAAATTTTTCTACAGAATAATATAATCCAACTGAGTGTTTGTTTAACCACAACTTGAGTATTTATTTTATTGGCGGGCAAACGAAAAGGATAAGATTTTTAGTGTTCTCTTAACGCGGTTAAACGTTTGCCCTTTGTTTACTACTTTTATATAGAAAATAAAATCTTGTTTCTTTTATATTCAGTAATAAAGGTCGGGCAAACGTTACACAGGATCACACATGATCAAGATCTTTTCTTGTCTGAAAATACATGTCGTTTTTAAACAACTTTTACTTTTTATTTTTTTTTATAATTGACAACTCAGCTAAAGGTGTGAGTGTAACCATAGCAAACGGAAGCTAATACACCATTAACAATATTAATATTTCCGCTATTGTTTTCAATCAATTTTTCAACAAAAAAAAATAAAAAATAAATAAATAAATGTTCAGCTGTCATCCGCGTACTGCTAATTTTGACACTGCTCTGCGAAAGAGAAAGAGATATACCGTTGTTTCCAAAAAAGCCCTATTCATTGGTCGGATTCGATTGCAAGAAAATTTCATATGTGTTTGTTCGACTGTCAAATTTACGTACGTAAACTTCGCTCTGGTGCACTCTACGTACAGAGAAACTGAGCAATCTGAAATTATGTGCGCACTATAGAACTTTTTTGTTTTGAACAATTTAGTACGTACCTTTTTTCCTATGATGGTTCTGCCTTTACACGGGTAAACAATATACAGGAAAACGTACAAGGAAAAACGTTACGGATGAAAACGTAGCCAACACGGATGAGGCGAACATTGAATGTATTTGAACATTGCTTGTATTTTTTCAACAATTTTTGACATCTACACTTCGTATTTGTGTTTATTACTTTATTTTTGTTGGTCGTCTGGAGACAAATGAAGAAATACACCCGGAGCCCCGGTCCCGGACTATTCGGAAACTGTTTTGTTAAAATCAAACCATAGAAAAATTGAAAAAAAAAACAAGTAAATAAATCGAATTTAATGTATTTTTGAATTAAAATGGAATCAACCAAGATTCAGTGTGCCATTGTAGGTATAATGTATTGTTTGTAGATAGTTAAAATTTCACAATACATCAATATTAAGACTGTCAGGTAGTACTTCCCTGTTTATGCTCTTCCTCTTATGCCTTGACATTTGCCAACCAAAAGGCCATTAGTCAACAAACAGAATCCAGCGTACAACCATTATGTTCAACCCTATGATCCATGGGTCTTTTTATTTTCTGCTCTTCATAATTCTCTGAGAAAACAAACTTTTAGAATATGGACCGTTTTCTGCATCTTCACAATTTAAGTATCCACTCATCCTGTAGGACTTGTCTAGAAAATCTTAATGACTCACATCATAATATATCCGCTACGCCAGATCTTCAAATGAAATTTTCAGTATGCACATCATTACTTGTGGAGCCAGGTGATGAATTACCAACTAGTTTATGTGAACCATGTCATTTAAAGATTAATGATTTCTATGATTTTAAGCTAATGTGCCTTTCTGCTATCAAACGATTTCAAGAATATATAAATTCCGACAAGAAACCAAATGCATTGGAATTGGGTATTGAACCAAAATGTCAAAAAAGTTTCGAAATGTTAAATGAAAACAAAGAGCCCGACCAATATCCGCTAAGCAGTGAACATGGACTATCATCAAAAGAAGAATTAGACAAATTGGAGGACCATCAGGCAATCATTAAATATGAAGTTGAATATCATCACTCCGACAAGAAACCATGTGCATTGGAATTGGATATTGATCCTTACAGTCAAAGACGTTTCAAGTTGTTAAATGAATGCGAAGAGGAGAATTACGATCAATTATCACAAACCAGTGAACAGCAGCCATCATCAATAGAAGAAGCTCTTGATAAATCGGCATGCAATCGGGCAAATCTCAATTATGAAATTGAATGTCATAACTCGGATAAGAAACCATGTGCATTGGAATTAAATATTGATCAGGACAGTGAAAAACGTTTCGAAGTGTTAAATGAATATAAGGAGGAGGATCATGACCAATATTCGCAAATAAGTGAAAAAGAGCCATCATCAAAAGAAGACGAATTAGATAAATCGGGGGACAATCAATCAATTCTTAAATATGAACCTAACGATATTAGTAAGACAAATGAAAGTGTTAGCCTCATCAACGAGATAAAGGCTGCTGAAAATAAAAAAACAATCATGTGTAACGAGGAGCGGCGATTTGAATGTAATATATGTCACGGAAAATTCAAATATCCTTCAAATCTGAAGAGACATACAAAATTTCATCTGAAAACGATAAAAGGGAATGAATCTCTTGACAACAAATTAACAAATTTTGAAAGCCAACACGAACCCTCATCAAAAACAGATAAAGTATACGACGATCAGACATTTAACTGTAAACAGTGTGAAATATGTAAGAAATTTGTCACAGCCGAAAATTTTGAAAGTCACAATGCGGGTTCACAAAGGACTTAAGCCGTATGGTTGTTTATTCTGTGAAAAACAATTTAAGTGTTCAAGTGCCAAAAAGCGTCATGAATTAAGTCACAACAAGGTGAGGCCATATAAATGTAATATATGCCACGGAAGATTCAAATATCCTCATGCTTTAAAGAGACATAAGAAACGTCATCTGAAAGATGAAGATGACAATAAACTAAATAATGTTGAGAGGCAACACGAACCCTCATCAAAAGCAGATAAAGTGGAGAAATTTTATAAAAAGTGTGATATATGTGACAAATTCTTTTCAAAGGCCGAACATTTAGAAAGACACATGCGAGTTCACAATGGACTCAAACCATATGCTTGTTCATACTGTGAAAAATCATTTGGATATTCATTTGTTAAAAAACAACATGAAATGATTCATACCGGAGAGAAGCCATATGAGTGTAATATATGCCAAAGAAAATTCACCCAACGCTCTGTTATGAAAAAGCATAAGAAAATTCATGTGAAAGCATTAAAAAGAGACAAATCGAACGACGATCAGCGCGATGTACTCAATACATTTTACTGTAAAAAGTGTGAAATATGTAAGAAATTCTTCTCAAAAGCCAAATATTTTGAAAGCCACATGCGCGTTCACAAAGGACTTAAGCCGTATGCTTGTTCATACTGTGAAAAAGAATTTACATGTTCAAGTGGCAAAAAGTATCATGAAACGAGTCACAACCATGTAGGGTCATATGAGTGTAATATATGCCACGTAAAGTTCAACCGCCCTTGTATTCTCAAGAAACATATAAAAACTCATCTAAAAGCGTTGGAAAATAACGAAGCTGTTGACAACAAACTATCAAATGTTGAGAGCCAACATGAATCCTTATCAAATACAGACAAATCGAACAAATATCAGCAAATCGTTGAATTACATGATGACTGTAATAACTCTATCAACAATCCAAGTAAGTTTAAAGAAAACGAAGATATGGCTTGTGAGATAGTGTCTGTTGAAAATATAAGAAACAACTTTTGTAAAATATGCAAGAAATGCTTCAAAGAAACCGATTCTTTGCGCGTTCACATGCGTGTTCACAAAAAATCCAACTCGTTTGCTTGCTTATACTGTAACAAAATGTGTTTGAATTCAAGTGCTAAAAAGTTTCATGAAATGATTCACACTGGAGAGAGGCCATATGCGTGCAACATATGTCACAAGAAATTCACCCGTCCTGATGGTCTGAAGAGACATAAGAAGTTTCATCTGAAAGCGTTGAAAGGGGACAAAGATGTTGACAATAAACTCTCAAATGTTGAGAGCCAACATGAATCCTCATCAAATACAGACAAATCGGGCGAAGATCAGAAAATCGTTGAATTCCAGGATAACGGTGATAATTCTAGCAACAATCCTAGTAAGTTTAAAGAAAACGAAGACATGGCTTGTGAGATTGAGACTTTTGAAAAAACAAAAAACAAATTTACCAAGTCAAGAAAAGTAAAGGTACGTATTATTCGACATCCCGGTATACAAAATTATACTCAACTTCTCAACCCATTTTAAAACCGATTAACCAAATGAATATGAAAAATTAAATGTTATGTATTTGAAGATGTGAAAATAAAGACACTTATAAAAAATAATTCATTGCTTTATTGTGAAAATCAGTTTTGAACAAACTCAATCTACATAATATTAAAATTTTCAAAATTCACCGATGCGTAAATGTTTTTTTATTTGTTTTACCATTGTATAAACATTTCTATAGTATTTTTATGCTGAATAATCACCGCCTGGCCATCTTAAGAAATTTGTGAATAACAAATTTTTAGGTTCGTGCATTTACTAGTTGTCTATTCTGTAACCCTGATAACATTCGTAAACATATATGATTTTTGTTTTGTCAAGGAAATATGGATTTTAGAGCCAATAAAATACAATATATAGTATTAATTTGTTTTGTTGACGACCTCTGTTAGGGTAACAGAATAGACACTTAGTAAATGTAAGAACCTCCAAATGTGCGGTTCACAACTTTCTTAAGATGGCGCTGCTCCATGGTTGTACTATAGAAATTTATATACAATGGTTGTACTATAGAAATTTATATACAATGGTTTAACTTTATTAAATTTATATTGTCTATGAACTGATTTTTTTTGTACAAGCTTTTAACATAATTATTTTTTGTTTAATAAAAGTAAAACGAATTGTACATTGCATTATGTTTTTATTTTGTCAAAAAAAAGTATAAAGAAATTAAAAAAAAAATCATCAGAATATACGGTATTTAATTTGAATCCAAATAAGCAGTGCACAACAAGTAGTAAAATCAAGCAAAAAAACCGGGGGCGCCATAATATGCTTGTTGGTGATTTGCTTTTGGAGACTTTGGGAGTTTTTATCTTGAGGACTTTGTTTTTTGTCGATTTGCTCTTGGGGATTTTGTTTTTATATTTTATATTTTTCTCCACCATGTTAATTTTTGCGAAATTCTTAAAAATGAAAAAAACAATTCAATATTTAAGTTGTGTTTAAGTATTTAATCATAACATAGTTTACCACCATTTCGAACCATGTGGTGTTTAGAATCTATTCAACAAAAAATTTTAGGTGTTTTGTGACTTAATCATTTCCGACATTCATATTTTCGTGTATGAGAACGAAATTCATGATTTCATGATTTATGAGCCACTTTCATGTGAACTTTCTTATGTCTCTTGAGAGTAGAAGAGTGGATGAACTTTCTGTCGCATAAGTTACACTCATGTGGCTTTTCTCCTGTGTGAATCATTTCATGATGCCTTCTGGTCTCTGCTTTACCAAATGACTTACCACAGAAGGAACATGGATAATTTTTGATGCCCTGATGAACAATCCGCTTGTGTCGATTTAGACTTCCGGAAATATTAAAGACATGATCACAAAACGGGCATGGATATGTCTTTTCTTGAGTGTGACAACAATTTATGTGTTTTTTCAATTCGGATTGTGTTGTTTTTTTGGACCCGCAATGGAGACATATGAATTTCCGGATTCCAGCATGTCTATTCATGTGTATTTTCAATTTGCTTGTAGTAGTAAATCTTTTTTTGCATTGTAGACATTCGTGTGGAAGCTGTTGGCCATTGTGCTGGTAGAGATGGTTTTTCAGATTTGATAAGCTTACTAGAACTTTGCCACATTCTTCACATATGTATTGTTTTTCTGTTTTATGGTTACCGACACTATGTACATTCCTTATGTGCTGTCTGAAAATTTCTTTTGAGCCCATAGTTCTGTCACATCCAGGTTCGGTGCATTTGTATTCTGTTTTCGTTTTATTGTCCACACAATGTATATTTTTTATGTGCTGTCGGAGAGATTCTTTTGAGCACAAAGTTTTCTCACATCCAGGTTCGGTGCAGGAAAACTTTTCCTTAGGATTTTCTTCGTGCTTCTTTTTAATGTGATCCTTTAGTCGGTCTCGCCGTACATAAGATGCATCACACAACTGGCAGCCAAATGGCTTAATTCCGTTGTGAATGAGAAAATGTCTTTGAAGATTTTCGGCTTTTCTAAAACATTTCTTGCAGATTTCACATTCAAAGTTTTTTGCTGTCTGAGATGAGTTTCTGTTTCTGTTTCTAACAGGCTTTAAATCATCACTGAAATCTTCAGTGTCACTAGCATCGGTACTGGGGTTAAAACATTCATCGTCAGATGTAAGGATTGCTTGATCGTGCTCTGATTCTTCAGATGAGTATTTATACTTGCATTTTACTTTAAGTTGATCGTCAACGATTTGTGAACATTTATCATAATCCTCCTCTTCGTATTCGTTTTTGGGTTTATTTAACTTGATAAAATGTGTTTGTTGGATCGGATCCACAGACAATTCTAATGTATTTGGTATTTGATTGGCGTTCATATATTCTTGATACCGTTGCATAGAAGAGAGGCACTTTTCCTTAAAGTCATAAAAATCGTTTATCTTTGTATGACATGGTTCACATAAACTAGTTGGATATTTATCACCTGGTTCCACCAGCAATGATGTGCATATTGATAATTTCATTTGAAGACCTGCTGTAGCGAATATATCATGATGTGCGCCATTAAGATTTTCCAGACAAGTCCTGCAGGATGAGTGGATACCTAAATTGTGAAGATCCACCAGACTTTCCATTTTTGAGATTATTGTTTTCGGATAGACAAACGAAAATTTTGTTCCAAAAAAAAACTTCAACAAATATAAACAAAAGAACCATGGAAATTTTAAATTTGTTTTTTTTTATACCTACACTACAGAAATGTCAAAATGGAAAACGCTGAACTTCAAATGTCCCATAGACAAAAGATAATAGAAGTTCGTCTTAGGAATGCTGCCATTTTTGCTCAGTTTGCGGCATTGACCTATAGGGCTTTTTAGGTAACAACGATATATCTCTTTCTCGTTCTCACAGAATTGTCAAAAACAGCAGTATGGTGAACAGCTGATTTTTTTTTTTTTGTCATTGTTGAAAAATTGATTGAAAACAAAAGCGGGAATTTTAAGGATTTGTGCGCGAAAATTGTGAAAATTGTTGGTTTTGCTAATTAAAATAAATTTTTAAGCCACGGAAATCACAAATTTCACACAAAAAAGAATACCGCATTTAAAAATTATTTCCAAATTGTTTTCTCCAAGATCTTGAGTTTGACAGTTTGAAAAAAGCGCGATACATATTTCAATCTGTCTTCGTCATAGTGTGAGCTTTGACAAGATGGTAAAACTCCCTATTGGGGATTGGTAAAGTTGGAATGCGCATTTGACTACCCGTCAAATTTGGTAATAAATTGCGAAGACAAAAACGAGACAAGCGCTGCGGTGTATTGATAACTACTTGAACAGATTGGTGTAGCTGTACTGTAGTACAAGTTCACTCAACTTCATTTTTCGCGTGCGCTGCTTCCTATTTTATGACATTTCACGAACAAATAGCAAAAACAAAGTGAAATGCCATGAAATTTGATGTTCTGTGCTACACCATTCTGTACGAGCTTGCTACTTTTATGAGCTACATTTTGAGTTGACAGTGGCTTTGACAGCGCTTTATCATGCAGGTACAGGCTTAACCATTCTGTTAAGCCGGTAACTTTCGATAAAAACTGAAAACGCGGAACTTCAATAATATCCCCTCGACAAAAGATATTCCCTGCTGAAATAAGGGACTAAGGATTTTTTTCTTTTAATCACTGTAATCAGAATTATTTAATTATTACTATTTTAAATTTGAATTATTTTAATCGAAAAACACAAACTAACCTCAATATTTTAATGAAAACAAGCCAAAATGACACAATAGTGTCGCACAAAGGAAGGTTGGTTTTGTGTTGTTGACAAAAAGAAAGAAACAAAAAATATTTGTTTCCAAAAGTAAAACTTAAAATTTGTTGTTTTTAGTACATTCTAAAAAATAAAACAATTGCATTTTGTTTTATTTGTATGTTTTCTATTTATTCTCATTAAAATAAATCTATAATTTCTTTTCTTTGCATTGCAAAAGTAAAATAAAATATTCAATCCAGCGAACGATTGTAAACATATGTTTGAAAACACACATGTCAGTTTGCTTACCTCAACTCGCCCCAGCTACTTCAGGGCTAGTTGAGGGCGACTATTCGACAGGTCTAAAAAAAACAAAGAATTTGTTCACCAGGGCGAGTTGAGGTTTTTCAAAACAACGCTTCAAGGTGACTTCAGGGCGATCACCAGGCATATTCATGATTCATGAATCATGAGGCTCTTTCATGTGAACTCTCATATGTCTCTTGAGAGCATAAGGTTGGATGAACTTTCTGTTGCATATGTTACACTCATGTGGCCTATCTCTAGTGTGAGTCATTTCATGATGTTTTCTGGTCTCTGCTTTACCAAATGACTGATCACAGTAAGAACATGGATAGTTTTTGATGCCCTCATGAACAATTCGCTTGTGTCGATTAAGACCGGTGGCAATATGAAAGACATGATCACAAAACGGGCATGGATATGTCTTTTCTTGAGTGTGACAACAATTTATGTGTTTTTGCAGTTCGTTTTGTGTTGTTTTTCTGGCCCCGCAATGAAGACATATGTAGTTCCGGATACCGGCATGTCTATTCATGTGTACCTTCAATTTGTTTGTTGTGGTAAATCTCTTTTTGCATTGTAGACATTCGTGTGGAAGCTGTTGGCCATTGTGCAGGTAGAGATGGTTTTTCAAGTTTGCGAAAGTTGCCAGAACTTTCCCACATTCTTCACATATGTATTGTTTTTTTGTTCTATGATTGTCGAAACAATGTATATCCCTTATGTGTTGTCGGAGAGTTTGTTTTGAGCCCATAGTTCTGTCGCATCCAGGTTCGGTGCAGGAAAACTTTTCTTCAGGATTTCCTTCGTGCTTCTTTTTTATGTGATCATTAAGTCGGTTTCGCCGTACATAAGTTGCATCACATAACTGGCAGTCAAATGGCTTGAGTCCTTTGTGAATGCGCAAATGTCTTTCAAGAGTTTCGGCTTTTCTAAAACATTTCTTGCAGATTTTACATTCAAAGTTGACTGCTGTCAGAGATGAGTTTCTGTTTTTGTTTCCAACAGTCTTTAAACCATCAGTTGCATCTTCAGTGTCACTCATATCGGTACTGGGGTTAAAACATTCATTGTCAGATGTAAGGATTGCTTCATCCTCTGATTCTTCAGATGAGTATTTATACTTGCATTTTACTTTAAATTGATCGTCAACGATTTGTGAACATTTATCATAATCCTCCTCTTCGTATTCGTTTTTGGGTTTATTTAACTTGATAAAATGTGTTTGTTGGATCGGATCCACAGACAATTCCAATGTACTTGGTATTTGATTGGCATTCATATATTCTTGATACCGTTGCATAGAAGAGAGGCACTTTTCCTTAAATTCATAGAAATCATTTATCTTTGTGTGACATGGTTCACATAAACTAGTTGGATATTTATCACCTGGTTCCACAACCAATGATGTGCATATTGATAATTTCATTTGAAGGCCTGCTGTAGCGAATATATCATGATGTGCGCCATTAAGATTTTCCAAACAAGTCCTGCAGGATGAGTGGATACCGACATTGTGAAGGTCCACCAAACTTTCCATTTTTGAGATTATTGTTTTCGGATAGACAGACGAAAGGTTTGTTCCAAAAAAAACTTGAACTAATTATCAACAAAAGAAACATAAAAATTATAATTTGGTTTCGTTTTGTACAGAAATGTCAAATTGGAAAACGCGGAACTTCAAATAACCCATAGAGAAAAGATAATAGAAGTTCGTCTTAAAGGAACGCTGCCATTTTTGCCCAGTTTGCTGACATGGCATTGACCTATTGGGGATTGGTAAAATTGGTTAAAGAATGCTCGACGGGTAGTGAAATTAGGTAATAAATTGCAAAGACAAAAACGAGACTAGCGCTGCTAGTTTTTCTTTCCACATTTCGTCGTTACAATGCAGAACTAGCCTGGCTAACTCGACAGAAAATATGATTTTTTTTCTTTCCTGCTCATAAATTTGTTTGTATTTATAAAACTTTTGGAGTTACAGTGTATACAAAATAGGTTTTCCAAATTTCTAATGTTATGTTCTCCTCTCGCTTGCTCTAATGAAAGAGACCGATGTGTGATGAATAAAAATCCGAGGTTGGCATCGTTTCCTCATTTTTTAAAATTCACCTACTTATGTTGGTGCACACCATTTTAAGTTAAAATGCCAATGCATTTTACTACTCTACTTTAACTTAAAATGCTTTTAGGTGTATTTTGGTGAAACTGGGCATTAAGTGAAGTGCCTCTTTCGGAAAAGTTTTTAAGCAAAAAACCAGCAATTAGGTGGAACAATCCATAACCGGCAAGCTTGCCAACATTTTCTGTCAACCAGACGAACCCTACTAGCAGATCGGTAGGTGAAGTGGAGAATTGGGAAAGTTTTGATCCTATTTGAGATCATAGCATCGTCGGAAAAAGCGAAGAAGAAGATACGACTCAAACGGGAAAAAAAACAAAAAACAAAAGCGTAACAGGTTTTACTTTATTAGTCCTCTAAAATGTAGATTTTTCTGACTAGGCATCCATATGAATGGATGATGTTTCGAGCCCTTTAAAATGAATTTTTGTATGTTTCTTCAGTGCAACAAGTTGTATGAATTTTTTGTGGCATATTTTACACTCGTGTGGCTTTTCTCCAGTGTGAGTCATTTCGTGATGTTTTCTCGTCTCCGCTTTTCCAAATGACTTTTCACAGTATGAGCAAGGATAGTCCTTAATGCCTTCGTGAACGATTCGCTTATGTCGACTGAAGTTACCAATACTATTGAAGACAATATCACAGAACTGGCATCTATATGTTTTCTCTTTAGTATGGTAGTTGATGTGATTTTTCAGTTCGTTTCGTGTTGTTTTTCTAGCCCCACAATGAGGACATATATACTTCCTGATGCCTGCGTGTCTGTTCATGTGTTCCCTAAGTTTGCCTTTGGTAATGTATCTCTTGTGGCATTCTTGGCATTCGTGTGGTAGTTGCTGGCCAGTATGCAGGTAGCTATGATTCTTAAGGTTGGTTAAACTTTTTAAAACTTTTCCACACTCTTCACATATGTAAGATTGCTTGGTTTTATTGCCGGAATGTATGTCTCTCATATGTTGTCGAAGGGTTTGATTTGTGGACATAATACTTTTACATCCTGGCTCAGTGCAGGGAAATTTTTGTTGTGGCCTTCCCTCGTGTTTCTCTCTTATATGACTTCTTAGACGACGACGTCCGGCATATGATTTATCACAATGCTGACAAGGAAATGGTTTAAGTCCTTGGTGTACACGCATGTGTGCATCAAAAGTTTCCGCATTTTTGAAGCATTTCTTGCAGATTTCGCATTCTAGTTTGATTGTTGGCACCGAATTTGAAATTTTTTTAACAGGTTGGATATTTTTGGGGATGTCTTCATCACTTAGATCTACATCACGTTTTAAGATTGGCTGATTATTGTCTGATTCTTCTCCTTCATCTTCGGATGAGGATTCATCTAGATTTTTAACATTTGACAGCTGTACCTCGTCGGATTCTGAACATCCACCGTGTGATATTGGATCCTCCTCGTCTTCTTCTTTTTTAGCTTCCTTAAACATTGCAAAATTTGTATTGTTAGAATCAATAATCATATCTAATGTATATGGCTTTTCTTCTGATTCTATATAATCCTGAAATCGTTTCATAGATGAAATGCACATTTGCTTAAAATTATAGAAATCATTAATTTTTGTGTGACATGATTCACATAAGTTTGTTGGAAATTCATCACCTTGTTCCACGGAGAATGATGTGCAAACAGTGAATTTCTTTTGAAGATCTGGTGTATCAAATATATCATGATACATATCATTAAGGTTTTCAAGACATGTCCTGCAGGTTGAGTTAATATTTAATTTTTTCAAATCTTGTAAATGTTTCATTTTATTTTAAAGAATATTTATTTGTTTAAAAACAAATTTATTTGTCAAAAGAAGAGAAAAGAGATTCGAAATGAAAGCATTCAGAGTAATATATTTTATTGGGATTTTGTTTTGCTCGGCCAGTGGAAAAATCCAGATTCGAAATGACACTCAGTTCTACACTCATGTCGAATTTGTTCTACACAGCCAGTGTAGAACTCGCGCACCACGTTCATCAACTTGTACTCCTCCGTCTCCTCCCGTAGTAAAACAAATTAACACGCGCTCTTCTATACGTGAATACGCGTGAACATCTAAATGCAAAATTGTAAGAATGTATTGTCTAGCCAAATTTGACAGTCCTATTTAAAATGCATGGGCACGCATACAAAGTAAAAATTCTGCAGTTTTGAAAGTTTGTAGGCAAAAGTGCGTGGAGCCTCTTGAGATGATGTTCTATTTATTTATTATTCTATGCACCAGTACGGCAGCTGATTATTGCATTGGTGATAGAACAAAAAGGGGTAAATCTGATGAAAAATCAGTTTATTTGGCTATTGGAACACTTTAAATGTCAAATCCTATCGCTGATCGAAAAAATATAATGGATTTATTTAACCAATGGAAAGTGCCATTAGTGTTATTTTTCATTTATATGTTTGAAAGCATTGTATGTTTCCAATGAGAACTGACTAGTACACTTCTTGATTTCTTTTAGAAGAAACTGAACTTTTGCTCTCTTATTTTATATCAATACTTTTTTGTTAAAATTTAATTTTTGTTTGTTTTTATTTAATTTAATCCATTATTATTATTCACAATTTTATTTTCTGAGCTCAATACCGTAATGCTTGCAGAAAAGTGAGTGAAAATATGTGTGTGCAATCATTTCTACACTTGAAACTACATTGAGTGCAGCAAATGACACTCAGTGTAGCTACAACTGTCAAATTTGAGCAAAACGAACAATGTGAGTGCTACACTGACACTGGGTGATAAACTAGCCGAGCAAAACGAAATCCATGTTAGTTTACTCCGAGTCTGATACTTTTATGTATAGTCGGTGGCTATGGGCAACCCGATCTATTGAACTATTTGAACAATCAACATAAATTAATAAATGATTGTTTGTTTAAAATAGTTTTTATTATTAAAAAAAAAAAACAACATTCAAGGTACATACATATAACTAAATTTCAATCGCTGCATGTATGACTTCACCCAACTAATCAATATTTATAATTGCATTCGAATTTTTAGTACAAAATTAAAGAGGAGCCAGCATACAAAATGTCTTGAGCTACTTTATTTCTTTAAAAAAATATTCCCCGTTGGCCGTTACCAATTCGCTTGTCCTTCTAGTGCTTTCAGATGAATCTTTTTATGTTTTTTCAGAGCAACATGTTGTATAAACTTCTTGTGACATATGTTGCACTGATGTGGTTTTTCTCCGGTGTGAGTCATTTCGTGATGTTTCCTCGTCTCTGCTTTGCCAAATGACTTTTCACAGTACGAACACTGATAGTCCTTGATACCCTCATGAACAATTCGCTTATGCCGACTGAAATTACCAATACTATTGAAGACCATGTTACAGAACTGGCATGGATATGTTTTTTCTTTGGTGTGATAGTTAATGTGAGTTTTCAATTCGGTTCTTGTTGATTTCTTAGCTCCACAATGCGGGCAAATGTAGTTCCTGATGCCAGCGTGTCTGTTCATGTGTTCCTTTAGTTTGTTTTTTGTGATGTATCTCTTGTGGCATTGTGGACACTCGTGCGGGAATTGCTGCCCAGTATGCAAGTAGCGATGGTTTTTCAGGGTAGCCAAACTGGTAAGAACTTTTCCACACTCTTCGCATACGTATGGTTGTTTGGTTTTAATGCCATTGTTTATATGTATGTCTTTGATGTGTTTTCGGAGAGTTTGCTTTGAGCACAAAGTTCTGTCGCATCCTGGTTCAGTGCAGGGAAACTTTACCGCAGGCCTACCCTCGTGCTTTGCTTCAATATGCCCTTTAAGACGGCTTCGCCGGGCATATGATTTATCACACAGTTTGCACGGGAATGGCTTAAGTCCTTTATGCACTCGCATGTGTGCTTCAAAAGTTTCAGATTTTTTGAAACATTTCTTGCATATTTCACATTCAAAGTTGACTTCACCCGAAGAATGTTTTACATTTTTTTTTAGTACAATAGGTTTTATATCTTCAGCGTTATCTTCATTTAATCCATTACTATCTTCATCACTTAGAGGACGTTTTACAATTGGCTGATCATCGTCTGATTCTTCATCTTCCGATGACGATTCATCTTGACTCTTAATAACATTTAATAGCTCTGCCTCAACAAATTCCAAGCATCCATTATTTGATATAGGATCCTCTTCTTCCTGTTCTTTCTTGGCTTCTTTTAAGATAATAAAACCTGATGGTTGGACATTTGATTCGACGAACAATTCCTTTGTAGATGGTTTTTTCTCTGTACTTAAATAATCCTGATATCGTTCCATAGTAGAAATGCACATTTGCTTAAAGTTATAGAAATCGTCAATTTTTGTATGACAAATATCACATAAATTTGTTGGAAGTCCATCATCTTGTTCAACGGGCAATGATGTGCATACAGTGAATTTCTTTTCCAGATCTGGTGTAGCGAAAATATCATGATGCGTGTCGTTAAGGTTTTGTAGACATGTCCTGCAAGAAAAATGGATATTAAAATTTTGCAAATTTTGAAAATTATCCATTTTATTTATTATGTATTTATTTATTTTCTACGGAATGAATTTGACATTGACACAAAAATGTCTGTGTCAAAAAAAGTCGATTCCTCCAAACATAGAAATGAATGAATTCAGAGTGTTTTTAACAAGAAAAAGCTTTCTAAAACTTAGTACACAATGAGCGAGGCAAAAGCGGAGTTCACGTCCACGGGTCATCAACTCGTACTCCTTCATCTCCTCCAGTAGAAAACAAAAATTACACGCCCTTTTCTTTACGTGAATACGTGTAAATAGCTAAATGTAAAATTGTTAGAATGTATAGTTTGGCCAAATTTGACAGACCCATATAAAATGCACGGGCACGCACACATATCTAAAACTTTGCAGTTTGAAAGTGGGTGGAGTCTCCTAAGATGATGTTCTATTTATTTATTGTTCTATATCATGACGTACGATTGTTTTTAAATGATGCTTGGTAGTCAATGAAGAATATGTACAGGAATTGGTGTTCTGTTAAAAAAATGCATGCAAACATTTTGGTGCCGCACGCATGTACACTATACGTATGCACAACACCCATTCCTGTATTTCTGTTCCATCTTTACAATATGGACGGTCGTTTAAAATTTCCAACTAAAAGCGTTAACAAGTTGTGGAATAGTGACATAATATTTGATTGTGAAAAACTTTTAAACGAAAAAACTTTTACTTCTCTATTTAACCGCAACTTTAAGACTTATGCTACGTTTCCACCAAAAATAAAACCCTGTTTTGAGAGAAAAAGATTAAGCAGCGTTTCCACCGGTTAAATTGATTCATAAAACGATTAACTTGACAAGAGGTTTTACAACTTAAAATCACCGAAACATTTCATTCAGAATTTTTATATTTATTAACTATAAAATGCTCTTATTTTATACAAATTTCACTAATAATCCATAATATACTGTCAGTAATGAAAGTATTTTAGTTCGATAAAAATTAACAAAACGCAAAAAATTTACAAAATTTATTGACAAATTCATTGTTTACATCTGCAATAATATTTGAAATAAAAGCGGTCAGTCCTAATAGGGTGTGTATTAAGTAATTTGCTAGAGATTTATAAGAGAGTAATTTTTAATAATTAAGATTTGGGATATAAATTTGTATGGAGGTTATGAATAAACCTGTTCAAATCAAGATTAAGTGCTTGGAAACATGGTATTAGAAAACAAATTTATGGATTACGAATGTATGAATGGAACCAACTGGAATAGTAAGGGCCATTTTATTTTATTCAGTCGCTTAAAACTTAAATCCAGTTTTAAGTTATTTATATTTTTCGTCTTTTTCCATATAAAATCCAACTTTTCTTATTGATGTTTCTTTCAGATGTCTTTGTTTCTTACTTGTCTGTTATATCCCGTGAGTAAACAATGTTAAACTTGACAAAGAAATAAATAATATGACTAATCCTATGTTCCCACCAAACTCGAAATTGCGCAATTTGAGACCTCAATTTCGAAATTACGAAAAGTGTTCACACCTAAGTTGAGATGATTTGGTTTGACAATTTTAATGAAAAACATTAGACAAAATATATGTTTTTCTCTTTTTAGCTTATGTGAGCCATACAATTTTGTTTTTGACAAGGCGATGAACAGCCATATTTTGTTTAGTGCTGTTTATTTTATTCATTGGTATAACAATAAAATCTGTTATAAAACGTAATTTCAAAGCAATTTAGTTGAAATTGAGTTGATTTGAAATTATTTGTAAAATCTTAACTTAAATCTACCAACTTGCTACAGATCATTCAAGTTAACATTTGCAATTTTACCTTGGGAATAATGGTCTTTCGTTTAATAGCCAACTAAAAAGGAGCAACCCCAAAAATCTCGAAAACATTTGTTCGTTTATTACCTCAAAATGAAGCCATCAATAGACCTTTTGTTCCATAAATTGCACATATTTTATATCATATTGAACCCTTGTTCAATACATATCCACTTTTCTATTTAACTTCTTTTCGCTCGTGCAAAGAAAGCATAAAATTCAGCTTATTCAGCATATTGCAAGGTCATTAATGCTAACTTAACCAAAACCCCTTTCTTTGCCCTCGAACACTTTCATTTCGAAAGGCAGCCATCCCATTAAAACACAAAAGCTAGGCAATTTTCCATCAGAAATTAATTTAATTTAACCACACATAACCGACCGGCACGGCAGCCCCTTCAAAGTCTCTCTCCATCTCAAGGGATTCAAAGGATACAACTACTATTATAGGGGAGGCTTTAATCTTCCAGACAACATGATTTGTCTTCTCCAGATACATGCGGCTCTTTTCGTTGAAATACAACCCCTCATCCTAATGAAATAATAATACAATGAGACAAGTTCAATGACTTCCTGACAATAACAACGGCTCCCCATCACAATTCCTTTTAATAATGATTTTTTTTTTCCTTTTTCTGTTTGCAGGTTATTCCATTCTCGATGTAAAATACGCTTATGTGGATTAAGCGTGAATACAACAATTCACCGTCATCGGTAAGTTAGCATTTAGACGATACGAATTTTTCTTGCGGTTTTTTCAGATTTGTTCGACTTTTTTTAACGAATCAGATAGGATATAATGCGAAACTACTGTCAAATTCGTTTTAGTGGCTAAACACAATAGACTGCTGCAACTATAACTGGTGCTGGAACAGAATATGGTCCATGTCAATAACAAATCGCTAACCATGCGTTTATATAAACACGCGGTTTAATTTTTAAATACGAGTTAATTTGTTTGCTTACCAATAACCAAGTTGAACACGTCTTTTACTAACCGCCGCTCTATTACTAAATCTATTACATTCGCTGTCGAAAAAGGTGGCTATGTTCTCATAATTTCGTATAGTCGCTTCTTTCACACCTCAATATTTAATAGGAGCCTTCAATATATATTTGCTTCTTTTGACAGATTTGTTAAAAGGTCCATGACATCAAACACAAAGAGAAGCGACAGTCTCAATATCAATCACACCTATTGTGAGTTCCACGGGAGCAAAATTCCACACGGAAAAAATCCCATTTCACTGTTCCCTTATTGGGAGTTTTGTGTGAAAAATTGTTCATGTTCGAAAAAACTTCCTTATTGTAAGAACTTATTCCGTGTGGAATTTCTCGTCATTGACAGCTAATATTTCCATTTAGTTTTTGGAGGTGAACGAGATAGAACGAGGCGGGAATTGTAATATTTTATTTGTTTTTTATCAACAAAAGTAAAATAGAGTTTATCTAAATATTTCAGGAACAAAGCAGCACATTCAAATCAAAACAAAATTATGCATAATGTATGTAGGTACACAGTGGACGGGGCGGATAAAAGCGCTACGTAAAATAGAAAGCGGCAACACACAAAATGTATAAAAAAGAAACAAAACACAAATAAAAACTTCTTCCTCTACCAAAAAATGTGTGTCAATGCTTAATATTTATAAAATTTATATTTTATTTATAAAAGAATTCGAGAAAGAATTATTAAAATTCAAACAATCTCGACTCAAAGAACTAAAACAATTTGTTTGACTCTATTTATCAGACTTTGACACTTACTTAACAGAAACACATGAAGCGTTGTTCATTTTATAAACACGAATACACACTTGGCCAATGCGGAGAGGGAAATTTTTTTTGTAATAGCATGTTCTGTTATGTTTTTTTTTAGACAGATCAATGAAAAATTAATTGTAAGTGCCGCCTTCAGTGGTTACAATAATAAATGCTGAATTGCGTCGCTACATTGTTTTGTTTGGCATTTTTTACCAAATATTAAAAAAAAGTTGTAGATTTTGTGTACATGTTTCCATTACAGAGAAAGGGAAATTTATTAAGAACTCAGTTTTCTGAACACACCTTTTTTTCGAACTGTCAGTTCTGATTCGAAGTGGAATTTCACTCCCGTGAAACTCCCAATAACTTTAAAAATTTCGGGGGAGCAAAAATGTTTCACGTGAAAGGTTTTCCGTATGAAACTCACAATAGGTGTGAATTTTTGTCAACTCAATTTCTATTAAGGACGTATGTCCTTTATCTTTTTTTATGTTTTCATATTGTGTTGATTTTTTGATTCTTTTTGTCTAATTGCGAACAGATAACAGCGACAGTAACAAAAACGTAGGTTTGTCGCCGTCGCGCGGCGTCACTGTCGCTTTGGCTATGCCGGTGGTGTTGCGTTGGTTTGGGGCTGCCACTCTACTCAAAACAAGTGTAGACATTAGTGCGCACTTCACACACCTATTTAAACTCGCACAAAAGTATTTGGCACTTCTGCCGTAGTGCTGTCATTATTAGCAAGTGTTGTTTGGTATTTAAGTTTAGAAAAAAAGGTTTGATTAATAATGAAATGAACAAACAAAATGAAAATCACACTCGAAAATTAAAATCCTTTCGTTTTACTAAGCAAAAATGTCTGACCTTGACTGTTGAGTGTCATTTGACACTGGATTCAGAGCAAATGTAGAAATTTATAATTAAAATACATTTTTACAAACATAACCAAAAAACAAAAAAAAATCGATTGTAATTTTTAAATAAATTTTTACAAACATAACAAAAGAAAAATTACGATTGTTATTTTTAAAGAAACGGTTTGATTTTTATTAAAAACAAATGTAACTATGTATGTACATATACTATTTTTTTTTTTTGCAAAGTAATATGCTTAATTTGTTTCTATTTTAAATTCATGAATTTCATGATGTTCTTCTACATCAGGAAAAGGGTTCATATTTTCAGCAACGTCCATTTCCATAATTGTACTGGCATAAGCTGAACAATCGTATCTGGCATCTTCTGTTTGGTCTGTTTCTTCATCTTCTCTAAGCTGTTCTAGTTCTTCGTCAGCAAATAATTCAGCGATTCTCCGTTTTATAATAATTTGTCTTTTTTTGGTAAACGAATTCAATGATTTTGAATAACTTAAGAAAAGCATATCTGTTGCGTTCATATCCTTGACCTGTTGTATGGTTGTTTCATTAAATAACAACTTATTGTAAGATTCATTGGTATTCGTGTTCGATCTTGTATTTCTCTGTTTTAGATTGTTGATGTTGTTGTTGTAACTGACTGTGGTTATTGGATAATCGACTTGATATTCTTGTTTTAAACTTGGTGGTTTTAATCTTTTTATTGGACTTCGTCTGTAAGTTAAAATAAATAAATGGGACATTATTATGATATTTCATGGAAATTTATTTTTACTATATTTATAATTGACATTGAAAAATGGTGTATTAAACCTAAACAGTAATCGTACGATATATACGAAGACAATGTTTTTTAAAGGAAAAATTGGCTAATTACGAAGACAGCATGCCTGCAGAAATAATTATATGTAGGAACTCAAAACCTATGTATACCTTCTCGCGTTTTTTGGAATTAAAAACATAATCTGAGCCAGTGTGATTAAAACCTTCTTACCCGAGGAAAAAAGTCAGACTTCAGACAGCAATAATTTGAGTTTGTTCGACTTAAAGATCTTTGACTTTAATTTAGTTGCGTTCCAAGTAATAATCATGGCAACATACAAAAAAAAAAGAAAAGAAAATTGCATATCTAAATATTAATGGATACTTACTTATTAGTTGGATTCAAATTGATACTAGTCGTCATCAACAGCGGTTTCATGAATTCCAGACTCTCAGCGTACATGTATGCCTTCGGCTTGGTTCGTCCCAGTTCCTTTGAGCGGTATTTATTTTTTTTAAATTTAATATAAGTGTCACGGATACCCCTCCATTTCGTTTTTGCACATTCTAAAAAAGTAAACAAAAAATATGATTCGAATGATATGGAAATGGCAAGTCTTAACAGATAACACTACAAACTACAACTAAACAGTAACACAGTACACATAATAAGGGCCACTTGCACGAAAACAAAGGATAGATTTGTAAAATCACACATAATATCAATGTCATAAATGTGCAAGTCGTACTAAGGGCCTCAATCTCAAACTCGAACTCACCTATTGCAATTCCACATTCGTTTGATACCAGTTCCCATGCTTGATTCTTTTTATTATTATCTTTATATTCCTCGCATTTGAAATCCCACAAAATTCGTTGTTTTTTAACAGCTTCAATTAAAGCAGAACTTGCACTCATTTTTCTTTGCATCACTTAACTCGAAACTAAAGTGAATTGTAAATAAATTATATAACAGGCAAAAGATGGTACTAAATGCAACTCAACAGTAATCGTAATTTGTAAAGTACAGCGAACTTCCTATTATGCGAACAGTTTATTTACTACTGAAACGAAACAAAAATTTCGTGTACCATATTTTCGCGTAGTTTAGTTCGCATTCCTTTTCCGCTTTCGTTGGTTTATTGTTTCGTTGCTATTTTTTTTATTTCGTTGTGGTTGTTTCTTGGTGTTGGTGGTTATGACTATGAGTACTTGAGCTCCTTCGCATTTTTTGTGGAATGTGCAGCTGGGCTGTCGAATCTGCTACAATAGTAACATTTCGCTACTTTAACTACTCATGCGATGTATCATGCTGTCATGCATGACATATGACATTCTGTTTTAAAAATTCTAACATTTTATTTTTAAATTAATATGTGTAGGAAATCTAAGAAATAAGGCTTATGTGACATTTGTAAGATTGAGTATTTCTATAAGGCCGCTTGAAAATAAACGGAAATTCCTTAAAATATTTAAAATGAATAAATTAATTAAAAAAAGAAATGAATGATCTGACAGGAGCAACGAAGGGTTTATCGGATCATGTCTTGGATTAAAAAAAGTAAATAAACTGCATTTTATAAACTGAATTTTACTTTTCAGTTGCCTTTTGCAATTCAGTTTAAGTAAGTCAGAATTATAGAATACAAACATTTGTACGGTTGCGGCAAAACGCATTCCGGTTGGCCATGGGTCGTAGGTGTTATTAAAAAAGTAATTAAGATTCGCTCTTATCGCTCTATGTCGACTCAAAAATAACGTGGAAGTATGAACTTTGCGATTACATAATACAACTTGTTCGACAACTGAGTTTTAAATCTGCAAAGGGCATACAATTTTAGACATACGTGTTTTTTGTAATCAAAAAGTTTTAAATCCAGTTTAAACTCACGAAAAAAACGAATTAAAGAATGTTAGAACCAAAGCATAAAATAAAAAATAAATAGAACATCATCTCAGGAGGCTCCACCCACTTTTAACTACAAACTTTTAAAACTGCAGAGATTTAACTCTGTATGCGTGCTCGTGCATTTCAAATGTGACTGTCAAATTTGGCTAGACCGCATACATTCTAACAATTTTGCATTTAGCTGTTCACAAGTATTCACATATAGAAAAGCGCGTGTAAAATTTTTTTTCTACGGGAGGAGACGGAGGTGTACAAGTTGATGACCTATGAACCATAGAAACAAACACCATTAACAAAATTTTGAAATTAATCTGTTCACTATTTTTCGTAAATGCTACCTTAACATTATCAAAGACAGCACTGGTTAGGATGCTCCTTAATTTGAAACGTCTCACTCAGTATCTAAGTAATTAAGATTGGAAGCGGAACTTGTTTTGTTTCATTATTTTCAAAATGATCCTCTCTCCAAGGAAAGGTAAATATATAACATCATGATTCAGATTCAGGATCAGATCAGGTATAGGTTCAGGACTTCAAGTACACTTACACATACACTCGGTGTCATTTGATTAAAAACAAGCAGTGCTGTGTTTTAATTTTACGATATTTTTTAAAACCTATTGCTATCTGGAAAAAAACTGATTGCACAGTAAATGAAGAATGTATTATATGTTTATATTACAAAAGAAAAAATTAAGATGAAGTTGATAATTGCAATTTTTATGACACTTTTACCAAAAACGTTATAAAATGTAGGTTTTTTTTGTTTCACTTGATTAAGAACAATTAAATCATATAAAAGGGCACTTGGAGTATAAGGGGGCTAAGTTGAAGTAATAATATCATATAATCAATACTATGGGTAAAGGAAAGACCTTAACTAAGGAGGAAATAGGCTAAAACCGCGAAGAAGGTAAATCCATCCGTTTCATAGCCAGCTAGCCAGGTTAAAAGATTAAAAGAGCAAAGCAGCAACATGTTAGGAAAAGCGGGCTATACTGAGAGGGAGAGCTGCTTCAAATTCTAGGCTCTCCATAAGTAAAACTAAGGCAGACACTGCAGTTGAAGCCAGAAGATATAGAAACCCAACCATATTCTCCATGGAAAAATGAAGAAAAAACACAATTGAATTTAAAAGCCAACGGCACCATCTAAAGAAACTTGTGAATAACGCATTTGAAGGTTCTCACATTTACTATAGTGTCTATTCTGTTTTCAAACAACGTTCGTAAATAAAGCAAGTTCACAATATTTAAAGTATTTCATTGGTCCTCAAATCCGTTTCCTTGACAAAAGTCATAAACAAAAAAAAAAAAACAATCATTTGATTTGTCTGAGTCTATTCAAATGTTACGGACTGTATGTATATTCAAATGTTACGGACTGTATGGTTATTAAAAAAAATATATGGAGAATGGGATAAAAGACAGATACACTCTAAGCAAATCCGAGAAAAACCCAAAAACATCATGTTTTGAATACGAACTGCATCAAATATACAATAATTGTATTAAATATACAAAGGTATACCGAACTAAACGACTTAAAATATTGCAATAAAAAGACAAAAATATCTTCAATTTTTCTGTAACTAAAATTCATAATTAAAAACGGTTAACTTTTCATAAATTATGGCCTCTGATAATGAAAACAATCGTTTTTGGGCTGTAAAACATTAAAAATATGTGTTCTTACTATCATCTGAAACAATAAAAAAAATAAAAAAAAATATTTATGCTTAACATCCGGAACGTGTGACTTCGTTGCTCATGGAAAACTTAAGCCACTCAAACGAGAAGAAGCATAATAAGCTCTCTATCTATTAAACCCACGTTCATAATGTGTCCAACCAAATAAATATAATTTTTACCAAAACTAATTTTCACGCTACCTGATTGAATAAATTATAAGTATAGCATTCTTGTTTCATATGATGTGTGGCATAACTAATTATGCATTAGGTGCTAAGATCACGCAACTGTGTCACTGGTGATTCTTTGGACAAAAATGGAGTTATGTAAAATACGAAGACAAACAAAACGTTATAAGCATTTTACAATGCACCACGTAGAGCACATGTACTTTTAACATTGTATATCCTTAAAAGTGACTTCCACTTATCATGCACCAATTTTATGATTGATATATACTCAATTTTACTTATGTATGTACATTTATGAAGGTATATTCAGGGCCGGCCCCAGCCAAATTAGCGCCATGTGCAGGTCTACATATATACAGAAATATATATGTCTGACTGTCACTACACAAGAGGAAGACTTTTAAATTTACAGGTTTCAGATCAGAATCTTCAGATTCTAAAATTTTGTATAATATTATTGAGAGATAATTATGTCAGTTAGGTAATAGACTTGATAGATTTCGTTGTTTATGGACACATTGAGTGGTGTGAATAAAAATTAAGGGTACAATCCAAGTAGTGTTCACTCAAGAGTATTGTATTTTCGTTGATGCGCCTGAATAAAATTTTCCCTTTTAAAATCTTCGTTTACTTTATAGTCACGTTCTCGGTCAAGTTTTGATACTTTATGACGATGTTCACATTAGTCTTACATTGGTTCGCTTTGGACCACAGGTGGTCAACCCAAACCAAATTAGATAATTGGAAAACGTGTGATGTGAGCCCCGCACAAAATATAATAAAAATGAATACAGAATATTCGGGTATAGCTATAAACAAACCTGACCAAAGAAGCAAGAGCCTATCTATATGATTTACACGACGCCTTACAAATGTGTGGGAAAATAATAAATAAAAACTTGAATTTGTCTGAGAATGGCTGGCAAAAGATCGACTAATTTTTTCTCCTATTACATAATTTAATATACATTATAGCATGAATGCATTTGATTGCTCTAATTCTATTTAAAGCGAGCTTCTTTTTAAGCTCCTAACAGTGCACTGAACTGTCAAAAATGAATATGAAGATTGGAGCGTTTAATTTGTTTCTTTTTTTCAGGCTGAGTGTAAGCTCGTAGCGATTTTAAAAGCTTTAAAAATGATAAAATGATGTTGTAGCTGTAGCTGTAGCTTGTAGCACTGTCAAAGTAGAGACTACTCCAGTCCTATAATTCGCACAGAATGTGTAGCTGCAGCTATAGCTGTAGCTGTAGCTGTATAGTACAAGTTAACTCAACTTCAACTTTGGCGTGCGCTGCTTGCTACTTTTTGACATTTGACGAACAAAAAAACACAAAACAAAGCGAAATGTCTGAATGATAGTTGATGTTCTGTGCTACACCATTCTGGACGAGCTTGCTACTTTGAGCTACATTTTGACAATAGCTTTTACAGCGTACTACAGCTACATGCTACATCATTCTGTTCAGCCAGTTAAGCGCGGCTAGTTTTATGGGATGATTTGTGTAAATGCATGACAGTAATATGTCCCTAAATGTTTTCCATAAGCAAATCGAAAAAAAATTTAAGCGCACAGAGCTCAGCTTAATCCTTAATGTAAGGCGAGAAGTAAAATAGATATGCCAAGTACTTACGTATGACAAAATAGTTCTGGAAAACACAAACACTGTAGTGAAAAAATATTCCCAGTACACAATATTGAAGAAATATCAAAAATAGAGTAGGAAATTATGGAAGACTAAATGTAGGTACCATCTGAAAAATAGGGAAATGTTGATTCCTAACATAATTATTTGATTTTGATAGTTTAAGTCAGAAACAATGCACATACAAAAAAATTATCTAAAAAATTTAAATACTCATCTTATGTAAATATATATATCTTATGTAAACTTATATCAGAAAATTGAGCCTTAAGAAAGAAAAAAAACGGTTTAGCGCCGTTGTTTTTTCGCCATTGTACTCCCTTGAAACACCTTTAAAATTTCAAAAATCCCTATAAAATCACATATCTTAGAAAAACCTGGTGTTATGTTTATTCCTTTATTAATATTTACTTAATTTAATAAATATTACATTGAAACAAGTAAAAAAAAAGGTTGATACTTTAATTCCACTGGCTTTGAAACTATAGAACTATATCTGAAATTTTTGAGGTTGACAAGCATCGAAGAAAAAGGTTCACGATATTATTTTTTTATCCGACAGGATGACATTATTATTGCGGAGCCTTGACAAACCCCTTTTGTAACACCAGGGCTTCGCGCAGCAATAGGCAATTTTACCATATTGTCAAAAAATAAATGACAGCTCACACTACGCGGATGACAGTTTGAAATTATAGATCACACTTTTTTCAAACTGTCACATTTGAAATATTGCAAAAGAATTTTGTAAATAATCTCTTTTTTCCTGTAAAATTTGAGAATCCCTGAACTATAAAGTTTAATAATACACTTTTCACAATTTTCGCGCACAACATTAACATTTCCGTTCTTGTTTTCAATTAATTTTTCAACAATGATAACTAAAATGTTCAGTTGTCATCCACGTACTGCTAATTTTGACACTGCTCTGCGAACGAGAAAGAGATATTTCGTTGTTACCTAAAAAGCCCTATGGTAAAAAAAAACTCCAAATCATGTCATGTTCTAAACAGTTCAATTTTTATTCATGTGTCTCTATTTATTTTTGCAGATTTAAAGTGTGTTCCACATAAAAATCATCATCACATTTTTAATTGCACTTTCGCTTCAGTGTGCCAGTTAAAAACTCATCATAATGGTGGCGACACAATAAAATGATGATATAGCTCCTGCCAAGGGTTGCAGATGTTAAAGAATCCTTATCCTTGCATTGTTGCACAGATGCATTTAAATTTTATATGGTTTCCTTTTCGCCCCTTGCTATCGCAATATAGTGCATAGTAGCATTTACCAGTTTTACTAATGATGATGATGATCATGAACTTGGATCATGATATATGAATCGGCCGACGACGACTTGACGGTTGATATAGCTCTACTGAAAATACTAACTGCTCGATTCGATAGACAGAAGGACAACACAAAAGGTTACGTGATGTTGTTGTTGTTGCACGAAAGTGTATTCCCCACAGAAGCACCAGCAGGGGTTAGACATTAAATTTTTCACTTTCATTGTTGTTTTTTTTTTTTTTTTTTTTTTTTTATTTTTTTTTTTTTAAATTCATTTTTATTTTCCATTTAACTTATAACTAACTTAAATGCTAGACAAAAACCTTAAAAACTAGCTTACAGAATAACTTAACTAACTTACTGGCCCCATACTTGTTGTTTTCTTTTCCAAATGACACCTCCCCTAGGTATAAATGTTGAAATTTAGGACATTCATAAAACAATTTTGATTCGGTATGCTTGTTTTGAAAAATGTGCATTCTTTGACAAGGCTATACAGGGGCACATCAGTTGCTTCTTTCTAACAAGGTCTATTGACAGAAAAGACGGGTGCTGCTGGTTAAAGCAACTCTCGATGGTTGTTTATTTAATGATTACCTACATTTATGTATTGAGAATCAAAATCATATTTATTTTGATGTTAAAATATTTGTACATACAAAATAATGTTATAGGTTTAATAATTGGAAGTAGAATTTCTGATTTAAAATTTTCTAGCAAACTTCAACAGTGGATTCAATAACTAAATAAAGTTATAAATACTTTCCGCAACGGGTGTTTATTTCTCAAAACTAGACAGCTTCAAACTGTCAAAGAACAAAGCATATCTAGATCTACACTACCAGTCACATAAATAGGTTCACAATTTTGAACAAAAGTTCAATGATTTTAATTTTTGTTTTCTCGCGCTAATGCCCAGTTGCACCACAACATACTTAAAAGCATTTTACTTAACGGAATAAAAAAAATTATTGAAATTTAATTTTTAAATGGGTTGCACCAACATAAGGAGGTGAATTTTCGAAAATGAGGATACTTGGTGCCGATCCCGGATTTTTATTCACCACACTTGCGTCTCTTTCCTTGGATGAGTCTACAAGAGGAGAGCATATAAATCGAAAAATGTTAACGTTCTCTTTGTCTTACATTTTTAAGACGCTTTTAAATTTTATTTGGAACAAAATAGGACTAGTTTATTGGTCCTTTTAAAACAGAAAGTGGTTGGTGCATTTGAAAAATACCATTTTAAGATTTAACAACCCAATAAATATTTAAAAGTGTTTTGAGAAACTGGCCATAAGTTGGTAAAGAGTGTTGATTTGATATTTAAGTTTCTACTAGTTATAAGTTTGCAGCATTTTTACTATAAAATGGACACGTCTTTAGGAGTTCATTTTTCTCCTTCGATGAAATCCACTTTGCCATGTTGAGTCTCGAACAGCTACTCGCAAAATACTAACTGTGTTCGAATTCTGCGAGCGAATCTCCGGTAGTGATGAACCCCTGTGTCCACTTGCGAGTGACTCTCAAAAATTTCGAACGTCGAGAGTAAAAAGTCAAATCTCTGCAAGGTACTCTCGGGACTGTATCCACTTGTAAGTTTCGGGACTATATCTACTTGTAAGTGGATCTCCTAGTCTTAAATGGACACCCACCTTTAGAGTAATATTTTCGAAATTATAAAATCGCAAGTAGTATCTGGTAGAATTTCGAGCGTCTATTTCCTGAGAGTATACTTTCAAGCGATGCATTTACTGAACTGAAGAATATAAAGGTATAAAGGTTTTCTAAAATTTGTAGTGTTAAAAATATGGTCACCGTACCTATACATATACATACATATAAACATTGTAATCTTGCATTTTTTTGCATGTTTTATGTGTCTGGTTGGACATGGACTTGAATCGTTGTGAATAGCTCTTTTTACATTCATGCCGTCTGAAGCGGAATTCAGTTAGGTATTCATGGCTGTGAACAAGGAGCATGTGCAAGAGATAAAATTTCAAACTGCAACTGCACTTTTCATGTAAAACTCACCCAAACCCTTTAATATTCGATTCCAGTTCAGGCATAAAGGATTGTGCCACTGCATGGTGTGTTCAAAAAGAAAAAAAAACAAATCCCAGACATTTTCATCCCAGAAGCAGAGTTGGGGTGTTGCAAATTCGGTTCACATTTTAAATATCGATTTTCCACCCCTATCTGGCTTCATTTTTTTTTTCCTTCCACTTCCATTTGCGTTGCTAACACAATACAAATACCAACAACACAGTGAATTCCAAAAGAAACACGTGACTCCCTAGAGACGAAGTTACACTCAATATGATGTTCCTATGCCACCCCACACCTATCGACTTGTTCGACAAAAGAAAATTGATGTAGGGGTTGGTGATTAGTCTGGGACCAATTGAAATTAAATTGTACTTGCTTCAAAATACAACATATCAGTGTTGCATGTATGTGACAATGATAACATATAAACAACACAAAAAAGAAGTATGTAAATAAAAGAACCCACATGGGAAAAATGATTGAAATTGCAGCGACAAAGTGGACAAAAATCTGGGCCGGGATAAAACCCAATCCGACATGCAGCATAGTAGCTATAGAAATATGTAGACAAAAACTGGGACATCGAAGTGTTTTTTTTTTGTTCAGATTTGGATTTAACTTTTTCGCTAAATTGGGTCCTCAAGGTATAAGATACGAAGTTTAATACTTTTCACATTATTTTCAGTAGATTAGCTAGTTGTCACATCGAATTGGGGAATTGGGTTATTATAGTGGAGTATAGTGTTTCCCTCATGAAAAGATTTAAAGTGGATTTTTTGTTAAACGATATGTAGAAACGAAAACTGTGAACAGAACTCGTGTAAAATCAATGAGATTTAAAATTAATCCTTTCATTTTTATGTGTCGTTCTGATATTTTAACTTGGATAATCAGATTTACTATTTTATTTTGGGGTACATTTCTATGCAAATTTAATTTTGAAACAAAATGTATTCCTATAACATGAACTCATCTACCGATCTTACAGTCTTGAAATAGTTGTTTTTCGATACATCTGTATTTTCTAAAAGTTTTGATTAAATTCTCTGCAAGATGGCAATATTATAACTGTAAAAGTCAGTTTCTAAAGTTTTCGGGTTTTTCAAACATTAGGGTGTACTTTTTGATGTACCCCGAACATTGATAATTTTTGTTTCAACGACTTAAACTCTAGATTCAGGAAAGTACCTGAGTTTTAGGACCTTTTTAAAAACAACACCGCAGTCACATATGTTTCTTCCTGATTTTTTCCCATTGAACACTTTCATAACATAAGGGGTGTGTAGATAACTCTTTCTTGAATATTTATCAAAGGCAGAGAGGTTTTATTTTCACAAAAGAAAGCATATACATACATTGTTGAAATTTGTTACTTTTTGTTTTCTTATAAAGGGGCCCAAGGTGAAGAAAAGTTTTATGATTTGCTTTAGAATCCTTTAAGAGTTCCTTGGATAATCGTTTAAGAGTTCCTTGGGTAAATTACATTTTATGATTTGGTGAAAAAAGTATAGGTACCTATCACATAATCGTTAAGATGAAAAACAATACCATGGGATGCATTCTCTAGGGTAGAATATAAAAATGAGAATTTGTGTTTTTAAATAGCGACATAAAAATGTTGTATTTAAATACAGTGGCACCATTAAACTTATTCTGATTATTCAATTTCAAAATGTCATTCAAGGTTTACTTTTTTTTACAATGGCAAAGTTTACGAACAAGCTACGATTGAAAATTTATCAAACTTACTTTCGAAATTCCTTCAATATAATATGACGACAAAATGGAGTTTTAAAGAACGTTATTGCGTGGAACATAACTTTCAAGGATTAAAATTTTGTTTTTCAATCTGTCATCAGAGAGTACTATAAAATCAACTTTTTCTAATTCTTCAGTTAATTTTGACACTTTTAGGCTTGACAGATAGCAAACAAACTATATTTTGACGTTTATGGATATTTAATACAATCATACAAATGTCACCAAAAAGCACTTTAATCGCAATTTCCCCGGGAGAAAATTAAAATGTCTAAATTTCCAGATTTTCCAGGGGATTTTAAATCTTGTAACATCGTAGCCGTCCTTCATGGTTATGTCAACAGTCAGGCAGAAGTGGTAAGGTAAACTCTCTTTAAAATTAGGCGAGCTCTTGAGCGACCGTCTAACTCTTAATCATCCAACAATTTGCGTAGTTGGGTATAACCACTGGTGAGGAGTACGAACTGCTACTCTTATCTGATGTGTACAAAAATCTCTTGATTTCTTACGAGAAACATCAGTAAAATTTATAGTGTCTATAGATAGCTTAGTTAGACCTCATATTTGTGGGTCTATGAGTATGGCTAGCGCAACTGTTGGGAGTCTCCTCATAAAACATCTTGATACCTTAACCCGACGTTATTTATTAAATATCATAATATCACATATAACAGACCTAGAATTCTGCGGCGAATATTTATTTCGAAAAAGGTTTAAAAAAAAGAACTCAACACTACGCATCACTTCTACATCCGTTCATTATACCATCAAGATATTCCTGCAGATTCTTCTTAACGGTAATCCTCTTATTATTTTCTTCCAAATGATTTACAATGCCACAGCCTGTCTAAATATCTTTTATTTAAACCCAAAGTATTTTCCAAAACATAAAACATCACATCTGTCACATAGATATGCGTCGTATCAGACCTTTAGGAATGATCACCCATTGGCAGAGCATGTCGGAGGCATTCCATGATAAGTTCAAAGTGTCAATAATTAAATTTCATCAATTTGAAGGGTGTTTCTGTTGACTTAAAAATAAAGTGACACTCGACACAGTTAAATGCAAATAATCCAATTTTTAAGAGAATTTCATAGAAATTGATCATGCCCTCTTAACTTCTATCGCCCATTTCACTTCTTCATTAACGGTGATTGTCATCGATTTAACAAATTTCTATCGATTATTAAAAATCAAATAATAACATGATGGCGTATCGTCGAGTTAGAAAAATCACAGTATGTTGGTGTTATTGCATATTAACCACCCCTCACCTCCTCATGAGGGTCACAATTAGTTACCCAAGATCTAATGATCTTTTTCTACTATAACGTCGTTTCGATGCATCAAGATGTAGATGTCGATAACTTTAACACTATTAATCAAAAAGATGTGCGTGACAGCGTGCGGCGTTAAATTGATAATTGGCATCACGAGAACCATTTATATTGCTGCTTCTGAGTACTGAGTATGAGCTTTAGATTACCCTGCTGTATAAATGAAATAAGATGGGTCTTTTATGTGCCCCACATCGACATGAGAAATTATGTACAACGAAAGACCTAAAATTAATCATAATATCATAATATAATCGGTCAGTTCTGTGGAGAAAATCATTTTTGATGTTATTAATTGAGATTGTGCATTTCAAATAAATATGGAATACAGATGCATTTGAGGGTTCGTTATCTTACTCATCATGTTATGTTACTCATCAGTACCTTATTTCATTTAATTAATTTTGTATTTTTATACTTTTTTTTTTCATTCAAAATGTGTGAGGGCTTTGAGTGGAAGATAGACAGTTATAGAAACATATTTGAATACGTATACCTATCTGTTTGATTAACGAAATGAACAAGGAAATTGGACAACAAAGATGTTCGGAATTTCGGTAATTTTTATGATTTATTTTTATTGTAGAAGTTTCCTCTGGAAGGAAGTGCATTATGAAAAAGATTTTATTATTTATTTGACCTTAAGTAGCCTGCATTTTGATGCAAACGTGTGATTTTTATTCAATTTTGCTTATACAAAGTGGGTATGGTGTGAACATGTAAAACCGAGTGTGTAAGTTCATTTGATTTTTGATAGGAAAAATTCCGTCCCAATCTATTCTCTTAAAAAGCTTTTAGAGTCTCAGGCTTGTTCTGTTGGAATATTTATTTTATCAGGCTTAATTGATTTGAGACAGTAAAAACTCCATTATTCGTAGCCTCCGGCAATAAACAGATGACAAAGATACTAATATTCAATTGGCTTCTAACTGAGAGCAATTCAAAAGCGGTGAAGTGGGAATGTTGTACTTAGTCCCATTCGAGATTATTAATATTTTCGAAAAAATACTCACGACTGCGCATGGAAGCCTTTAAGCAATGGCAAATCACTCAACAGATGTGATGCAGAAATTAAAATCAAGTTCAAGTCGAATAAATTTATCAAATTTCATGTCTAGGCTAAAATCGAGACTAAAATCTTGACCGAAAAGGTTATGCAAAGCCGCAGAATAAATATTGCGTCAATACAAAATTGTGAACTGTTTGAAAAAAAGCTAATGAAACAGCAGTCATAATATGTCAGAACAGAAGTGTAATTAACCGTCAAAAAATACTACTTTATTTGTCGGAATATATTTCAGCGTTCAGAGCAACTTCATTTAACATAGCTACGAGTAAACTGTTCTGCGCGGGAGCACCACTGTTCATCAACTCGTACTCCTTCGTCTCCTTTCGTAACATTTTTTTTACATGCTCTTTTCTATACTATACGTGTGAACAGCTAAATGCAAAATCGTAAGGATGTATTTTTTAGCCAAATTTGACAGTCCCATTGAGAGTCCCATTTAAAATGCATGGGCACGGTTAAAACTTTAACAGAGTTAAAACTTTTCAATTTTGAAAGTTTGTAGGCAAAAGTGGGCGGTGCCTCCTAAGAAGATGTTCTATTTATTTATTATTCTATGGTGAGCACTGAGCACTGAATATTTCATAAGGTGTGTTTGTTTTGATAATTTTTGAAATATAATTTGATTTTAAGAGGTTTATTAAAATATTGTGGGATCCTTGTGGATCCCACAATATTGTTGGTATGGTCTTCCGAGGGCGGATTGCCTTGCGAAGACGTATTGCATCCGCCGATCAGGTTCGAATCAACACGGCCGCCCTGCGCAATGAAAATGCCAGTAACACCTTTGGTAATGCGTTAGGACTCGCCCTAGAATCACTTGATTTAGGGAGAGTAAGTCCTGGAGCCAGTATGCTGGGCGTAGATGAGAAGTGGACGCGCCTTAAGAATACTGTCATTAGTACTGCCAACTCCATCTTAGGCAGCAGTCGTAGAAATCGGAACTACTGGTTTGATGATGAATGCAAGCTAGTGACTGAACGTAAGAATGTTGCGTACCGAGCAATGCAACAATCTCATAGAACGCGGGCACGCGAAGAAGAATATAAAGAGCTCAGGAGAATAGAAAAACGGCTTCACAGACAGAAAAAAACAGCCTGGGAGAATCCGTCCGAAATGGGATGCTTGTGGATCCCATTCGAATTTATAACATCATCGAAAAAGTAAAGAAATTTGAATAGGTAGTCGAATAAAGCGTATTTACATTAAATTCTATTCACTGAAATATTACGTTTAAAATATTGTGAAACAACCCTATAGGGCTTTTTAGGTGACAACGATATATTTCTATCCCGTTCGCAGAGCAGTCTCAAAATCAGCACTACGCGGATGACAGCTGAACATTTTTTTTTTCATCATTGTTGAAAAATTGATTTAAAACAATAGCGGAAATATTAATATTGTGCTCGAAAATTGTTAATAGTGTATTATTAAAACATTTAGTAACGTAAATCTCAAATTTTACAGAAAAAAAGAGATTATTTACGAAATTCTTTTACAAGATTTTGAGTTTGGCAGTTTGAAAAAAGCGCGATACATAATTTCAATCTGTCATCCGCGTAGTGTGAGCTGTCATTAATTTTTTGACAATATGGTAATATTCCCTATAGCGATAGAAATCTTTTTATCGAACGATTTCGGCTTATTCGAAAAAAGAAAAACATAATCCTTATTCTATATTGTCATAATATGTTACATAAATCTTATAGACTTATGCATACGTTTTTATTTAAAAGTATAGTCATCTTTTTAAATTATATTCCCGTTTTGCAATTAACCTTGAAGTGCTTCATCGCCTTGTGATTCATTGGCACCACTTTTAAGTTTGCCTTTGAAAGACAAAAATATCCTCATTAGCATAATAATCTTCTGCAAACACACTTTCTTATTCAAAATATACTTTCAGAGAATTCTATCAAATATCCTTTCCAATGACTCACAGAAAAGGACACTAAATTCGATAGTATTAAAATTCAAATTTACATAAATTACATCGACTGTGAAAAGCCATTAACATCGGCCTAATACGACACCGCTGATTAAACATAAAAATCGGTTTTTCAACACTCCGTCTAGTCGCGTCGTTCGTACGATCGTATATATTTTCTTTTTAAAGTAACAATATGCGTAGCGGATTATTCCTGGAATAATTTACACAGGATATAATGCGAATTATAATGGTAAAAAAGGGGTTGAATCTTTAAATAGGTATAGATACATACGTACTGGTGTCAGTCAACTTTTAAGAATTACGTGTGCGAAATTGAATCCTCATGGGCATTGACACACAATGCCAAGAAAAAACGTGATGTTTCAAAGTCAAAAAGGAAAGGATATATTGTCTTTGAAAGGGGGCGTACAATATAAATAGGTAGATTAACATATGCTTTTATTTAAAATACAATATAAAATGTAAAATTTAAATAAAAAAAAGTGAAGCTTGAAGAATGCTGGATGTGCTTGTTTCCTTATTATTATGTGTACATAAAAAGACTGTCACCTGTCAAATATTTATCTAAAGTAGCTTAGATAAAATATGCTAGCATGACCTACTGTCAAAATTAAATTGTTTCGTCCATGTGTATAACATGATGAATAATATCATTCATTTTGAACATGACTATATGTCGACATCATCAAGTGTGCTTGTTTTGACAATCTTATACAATTGCAACTTGAGTCAAATCACGTCATCAATGACGATGTTCACATTGGACGTACTCATCCGACGCATTTTGATGTACGTCCAGTCCGCCGTGTTCAGACACAAATTAGTGTGAACACAACGGGTTCACGAAACCACACGAAACAAAAAAAAAACAAAATATTTGAAATGAGCCTAGATGTTTACAATTTTCTTTATATTCTCATGTTTAATTGAAATTTCCAATCAAAAGTGACCAAATTTTGTGAAAACTCTCAAAATACGGGTGCAAAAAGCGAAGAAATATTAAATAACAAATGTCAGAATAGCGAATGTCAAAATGCATCCATGAGAATTTTAAAAAATCTAAAAATCTGGACGCAAAACCCCGTCTCTTTCTTACAACGAAGTGGGAAGGAGACAAAACATATAGACGTCAAAATGCGTCAGGTGAGTACGTCCAATGTAAACATAGTCAATCAGTAGTTGTGTACTTATACCTACACGAATGATAAAATAAAAACTATAAAATAATAAGCGAAAATTCTCGGCTATTATTGACAATGAGAATAAAAATAATTATTGAATGACAAGTAGTGACTGAATTTTGACAGATATAATGATACGTCTTGTTATTCGTGTAAATGCAGCATAATTAAGTAAAGTTAAGTTATCGAATTACATTCCAAAGTAATAATTGCCTATAATATATATATACCGTACCCATGACCAAATATCTTAATAGTCAAAATAAAGTTTTATTCTTCTAATTGTATGTACATATGTACTACAGACTACAGGGGCACTGCCCCTTGCGACGAAAGCTTAGTCGTTCGGACTCGAAAAAATGTTAGGCCCCTGTAATCCTGTAGAAGTAACCACGCACATAAAATTATTGGTTGAGAGTGTAAAGGTAAGTCACTAGGTCTTGGTTCTTCGAAACTGCCGGTGACGGTCAATTTTTTTTTTTTGTTATTCTTCAAATCAGTCTCAAATATTTATTCAAGATGCGAGTCTACAGCTGATAATTTAAGGAAAAATGGCACTTTATTGTAACACATTCTGGTTTCCACTGTCAAAAAAAAAAATTAAACCCACATCTAAAGTTTTACCCATTCATCAATGTTACTAATACTATGGTATAAGTACGAAGGCAGCACTTTTAGTCAAATCCTACCCTTTAAAAATGCATTAGGTGCCTGCACGTTTTCCTTTAAATTCAAGCTAAAGTACCTTAATCCTAAGAAGCCAAATAATGCATGCAAAGTAAAAAAAAATCCCTTAACTTTACACAACACGGTGGTACATTCATTCATCAGCAGAATATTTCAAACTATATAAGTATATGAAGGTATACTCATAAGACCTTTCTTTCTTTTCAAATAAAAAAAAGTCCCAGAGGGGTGTAAGCGCCCTCTTTCATCTCATTTTTTATGGCAAAGTAAACACTCGTTAGTCCGTCAAATTTGAATAAAAAAAAAGAAAAGAAAAATGCGCGAAATGTGTTCTTTTCCCAGCGAGTTGTAGTGGAAATTCATTGTCACGGTTATACCTTCCCAACTCTTATATTTTATTCACTTTTTTTTTCATCCTTAAAACAAAACGAAAAAAATTGAGTTTTTCTTTTTCAAAACAACAATTGCAGCATTTTAGGGGTTAAATCTCTTCGTTGGTTATTTTTACTTTTTTTAGGAAACATTAACTGCTCACAGTTTCTACCCTTAACAAAGGTCGAAACTCGAAAGTCATTTTGAAAAGGTTGGCGAGGCTTCAATTTATGTGGCGGTGGCAATATAATAGATTTAATAGTGAAAGCCTGTAGGGAAGCCTGTCTTCCTTGTGCTTTACATAGATACACGGTTTACACTGTCTACAATATTCATCGCAAGAGTACTTTTTAGAGAGTCCTTAGCATTTTGTATGTTATTCTTTTCCGATTGAGGGCGGTATCTTTGGTTTGACATCCCCATTTTGTAGGCCTCGTTTTTGGAGAAGATAATATACATAACGGTTGCCAAGAAAAATTTCTTTCATACAGGAACGAATTCTTATGCAAGTTTGAGCCTTGATAACAACAACAACAATGTATTATTCTGTAGGCTATTTAAGGTGCAGGAAAAAGATTTAACAAAAAATGTTTCCCACAAAAGGTTAATGAACTTATTCCCTTTTCTCTTTTTATTTTTTGGTTAGTAACATGTCTCTTGTTTTTTGTTTTTTTTTTTTTTGCTAGAAAGATTGGGGGAATATGCAAATTTCAAAGATTTTTTTTGTTGATATTCTTGTCGGGGTTTTTGTTATTGCAAACAATTGCACGAGATTGAGCACGTTCAATGGAATAGATGCTGTTATAAAAATGCATTTTTTTATCGGCACTAGGTAGATAGGCACTTGATGCTGACACAAGGACTTACAGCTTGAGGTAGGTTCGAGAGGTCCTACCGTTGGAATTTTGTGTGATGTGTTTGTTAAACCAGTAAATGTTTTTTTTTATACAAGGTTTTCGGGGCTTACTGTTAATGTACTTTTTATTACGAGTTGCCTTCATCGTAATCGTAAGTCCTGCGATTCATTTGTTCTATCAACAAACGATCTTAACACATCAGTGCTTAACCTGTTAGAAATGTGTAAAAAACCGCAATGGCTTCTGAAATTGCACAATTTCCCATTCAAATACGCAATTTCAAAATCATCTCAAATCAACTCAATTTCAACGAAATTCCTTTGAAATAACGTTTTATAACAGATTTTATTTTTATAGGGTCGTGGCACCAGTTACCGAACAGTTTACGGACTTTGCAGAAAAAATGTGTTGTAAAAAATACTTTCAATGAGTTTAGAAATGTAATGTGAATTTATTCTGATAGACAATCTCAAATATTTTCATGTTTGATAAAAGTTTTTTTTAATAAAAAGTACCCGTAAAAAAAGAAATAAGATTAAATTGAAAACAACGATTTTCACCTATTACCCAACACTTGTTTCCTCAAGCCGAACAGGAGGTTTCCTGTTTTCGAACACTAAAATCAAAAGGTAGTTAGGCACGAAAAATCATTTTTAAGGTAAAATTTTGCTCTTTGTATATGATTTTAACAACTACACAATACCAAATCAACAACAACAATGCCCTGGCACTAAAAAACCTTAAGTAGGTATACCTACTTTTATATTTTCTTATTGTTATTCGTTAGACCGGGTTACACATGTGAGTTTTAATCACGTAAGTGTAAATTACTCGTGTGAGTAAATTTCGGAGAATTCACTAGTGTAATCAACTCTGTAAGTAGCTTACGGTAAATTTAAAAACATGCGTTAGCTGTAAGCTGGGAGCGGAATGAAACGGTTAAAGCACGACATTAGCCACTTACAGAAGTTGCTTAGATCTTATTGAATGCACTTTCGTAAGTTTTCTAACTTATATAAGATTTTTGTACTGTAAGTTCAGCTATAGTGATGTAAACGTAAGTAAAACTCACGTGTTCAACCATGGCCTTAGGTCATGCGTAAGTTTTGCTCACGTAAGATACTTTTGTGCATGTACATTTCGAACAATTAACTGTAACTGTGTAAACAGCTCTGAATGTAACTTGAGTAAATTTTGTAAGTCAGAAACGGACCGAAACAACTTACTTGTATTTACAGCTCTAGAAAAATTTATGTATTATATAATAATACATAAATATAATATAAATATAATTTCTTGCAGCTTAATCAAATGGCAGTTATAAGTTTTTTTTACTTATATAAGTAATTATTACTGTAAGTTTAGCAATAGTGTATAGTTTACTGTTTTTCACTTAGTAAATCTTACTTGCATAATACTGGCCTAAGTTCAGCTATAGTGTAAACATTACTATGAATCATTCTCGTACTACTTACGCTAGTCGCATATGTATTACTTACATGTGTAATATTGGCCTTCAAGTAACTTATTTAAGTAAAAATACGTAAGCTGTAAGTCAGGAACGGAACGAAACGGTATAAATAATCCAGCTCTCTTAAAAATCCTTACAGTTTATTCAACAGCGGCCGTCGTAAATTGTATAACTTGTTTAATCATTTTTCACTGTAAGTTCAGGTGTAGTGTAATTATTTCTGTAAGTGACGTTCGTAAGAGCTACTCACCTAACTTATGATTAAAACCTACATGTATATGTATTCTGGTCCTTCAGTTAACATGATTTCTAGGCCTCGTTTTTGCATTTTATCTACAGATCTGTTTTTGATTCATTCATGTAAGTTGTAAGAGGGACTACGAACGCCTTATTTGCTGCTAGAATACCCGTTGACTTATAAGTTGTAAGAGGGACTAACTACGAACGCCTTATTTGCTGCTAGAATACCCGTTGACTTATTTCGAATCTTGCGTTAAGCATGGAAAAACGAGGCTGGTTAATATTTGTGGTTTTGGAATTTCATATGTTGCTATCTGTTAAACGAAAAGCTATTTATAATTGGTGTTCGAAAAAAGGAAACCTTAAAATTCACATAGTCTCCCATTTTCGAACACCAATAAAAGGTGTTCGAAAATAGGATTGTTAATTTTTTTCACTGTTTATGACACATGCATAAATAAATGACTTAATTTCTGATGAATTTCGACACTAAAAAATATAAAACAAAAATAATCACAGTGTCCTATTTCCGAACAGACGTGTTCGAGTAAAGAAACTCGTTAAATTTTGGGTGCCTTTTCTCGAACAGTCAAAAAACACAAGATATATAGACAATAATCTAATAAACCCATGCAATTAAAAACACTAGTTAAAGTATTAAAGTTAATAGTTTTCCATCCATAGAACTTTTCTGGAACTCATTTTCTAATTTTTTTTTTTTGCAAAACCTAGGACCATCGAATCCAATGAAAACGATCACCGAAGAGACAATTTTGCTTACCTAAAATACATTTGTATTGGTGAGATAGTTGTACCTTAGCGTAAAGAGAGAATGCTCACATATTTCTGCATAGTTTTCAAGGGAAAAAACAGTAAAGTATCGAAAATACAGCCAGATTACCGAAAAGTGTTCGGTAACTGGGGATGTTCGGTAACAGGTGCCACTACCCTACCAATAATTAAAATAAACAGAACTAAACAAAATAATCGCCTTGTCAAAAAAATAAAACTGTATGGCACACATAAGCTAGAAAGAGAAAAACATATATTTTCTCTAATGTTTTTGATTAAAATTGTCAAACCAAATCATCGCAATTTAGAAGTGAACACTTTTTCGAAATTTAGGTCTCAAATTGCGCAATTTCGAGCTTGGTGGGAAAATAGTATAAAGTGTTAATGATGCCCGACCTTTTACTTATTCACAAATAGAAATCAAATATATTCCGGGTGAATTGAAATATGGTGGTACAGTCCGATTTTCTTTTTTTTTGTTGACACTCAGATGGAATTTTTTACTTAAATATGTGAACATGATCAAAAGTTATATAATATTCCATCCGTACTCTACGAGCCTAGATTTTGGCATAGTTATACATCTTATTTTCATTACCATTTTTTGTTTGTGTGGGAATTCCTTAAATCACTAATAATAGCCGTGTTTTGTGGAAAAAACGACATTGGGAATTAGCCCACACCGTTACCGACGAAATTTGACTTTCCCATATAACACACAATGTAGTTGTGTCGATAATGTAGTTTTCTTTATCGGTACTTGTATAATAATTATCTGGTGTTAGCTAGGTCCATGGACTTACGTTGTTAATGTATTTATGTGATGTCGTTTTTTCACGTCTACAGGGACGCGAAAAAACACGGCTAATAAAAGTGAATGTACCTATGACTTTTAAAATGTTTTTGAAATAGCGGAATTTGTTTTAAGCGACCTTTACACGGTCAGTCAGTCATCTACACATATAATCAGTCATTAGGCAAAATTAAAAGTTTTAATTTTCCGTCAAAGAAATGAATGCACGCATACCTACAGACCTATTTTCACAAACACTATATTACAGTCAATGATAAGCTTAACGTGGGTACATAAGCGGTAAAAGCTTCTAACTCCACGTTGGCGAATCTACTGCGGGTTCAATCAAACGTGAACCAGCGTCCTGAAGTATAATTACCGAAGTAGATTACACCGCAGTAACAAATTGAGAACATGTAGGTATGTGCACACTCCTTGTTAAGAAGCGAGACCGATCTACATCTCTTGCACCGAAGTGCCAAATGTTTCCGCTATGGATTACCACAGCCAGCACGAAGCTCCCCGAAAGGGCCAGCCCAACTGTTAGGGTAGAGAATGATCATGATTAAATTCCATAAAGGACATTCCTCTCGAACAAACTCTACGGCCCCTAACACCCGTGCTAAGTTTATTGTACGTCAAACCTAAAACGTCGTTTAGTTGAGGAAATACTCTCAACTGTAAAACTTTGATGTCAAATTACTGACCGTGTAAAGGTCGCTTTATATTCCAAACACTAGAAAAAAGCAAATTATGCATATAGTTTTGCTCGCCACTGTAGTTACCAATTCTAAATAGGTAATAAATTGCTAGCCTTGGCGTTTCTAGTTCATCACAAGGAATAATTAAGAAAATAAGTACCTACCTACGTACATTTACTTTTCATCTCTACTGTAGGTACGAAATTATCATCCACTTCCATAAAAATGTCTCCTTGCTTCAATTTCTCTTACTTTTTTCCTGAAATATATCAAAAGTATCAAAAGTGCAATGCACTGCATTCCTGCAACAGCACTGCCATGCCCATTTATTCTCTTTAATTTTTCATACAAAAAAAAAAACAAAATCCAAACAAACAAACCGTTTCTCACTTCCACAAAGCAACACAAATTGCGGCATTATTCCCTTCTTCCTCTGGAAGTACAAAACACACACATTTTCCCCTACAACTTTAATTCCAGCAGCACGAATTCCAGTTTTTAAACAACCAAAATGCACACACTGGAATCAACGCAGACACAACTGGAACGTAAACTGGAATAGTGGAATCTGATGGCGACAAACAAAAACGGCATCATCAGAAATTTATTCCATTTCTACTTTCATTCCTTGTAGAATCTTTGCGGTCTCGCGTGTGAAATTATATGACTCAGTAAAATAATAAGGAAAAAAAGAGAACCAATCAGTGGGATATAAAAAAAATAACCGATTGTTTTGGATAAAGTGCCAAATCGAACGTTACCAAAAGAAAATTAAAATTTTCATAAAAACAAAACGGATACGAGAAAAAAGCAATTTTATTGTGAATTTAAAGTAAAATAAATTATAGTGCATGTGCGGAAAAGTGTTGCAAAAATAATATAATAGGTACCTATTATATTGTAAAATTTAAGTGATAAATCACAGAAAGGAGACAAAGTTGCGAAATTCTTTTTTCTAAACAAATTTTGGATATAACTTTTACTTTTGAAATTTTACATCGACTTTTTTCAACTACAAAAACTAAAAAAAGGACATTTTGTTGCCTTTTTGACCACTTCACTAATAAGGTAAGTTTTCTGTGATTATTTTTCGATTTTCACTGTTTTTTTTACCATATCGGTGGCGTACAGTATAGTTGATAAATCACCCCTGTTTGGGAGTTCAGCCGCCAACAACCCTCAATTTTTAAGGATAATCATAAATTACGTATTCATACATAGCTACTGTACTGAAAGAAACAAAACGAAAACATTTAGGTGTCGTTTTTATTGTTCAGCTAACTGGACATGCATTTTTTTCAAGGAGAAAGAACAACTGCTTGGGAGGAAAAATCAACCCCTGCCCGGTGTAGACCTAGAACGGTGATTTGCACTTTTTCTATACTGGTTTCATCCCTTTTTTGTAGTGCTCGTGGAGTCGTGACTCTGGAGTTCTAGTGTGAGGGTAGTTGCTTAGCTAGTTACATTTGTTTTTGTTTTTTTGTATTCGTTGAACAAGCAAACACTAGAAAAGAAATACAAAGTTGCCTGCCTGTCGCTTTTTTTTTTGTCAATTTCCAATGGACGACGCGACGATGACGCCGGTTTTCTGTTGGGATTTCTTTCCGTCTTTTTGAAAATTTTCAAATTGTGTGCTGTTGTGATTGCATTTTCCCGATTTCCCCATTGTGTTTCTCCTCTGAAAGAGTAGTAGTTTTGATTGAAAGTGTTGCCAATGGAATTTTATTTTGTAGGTACTTAGGTAACCTACATTTTTAGGTAAATTAAAGAGCGGGAAAATTACAATTTGATAGGATGTATGTAATATAAAATTTGTAAACTTGTGATAATTTAAATTTTTAAAGTTTCCACTTTGGTGGAATTTTCGGGGAATTTTGTTATTAACTCATGGAATCTTTTTATATTTTTTGTTGCTGATTTACACACATAAAAAAAGTAAACATACTTTTAGCTATAAAGAAAATTATAATTTGTTAGAAACTTTGCATATCCAAACTTGCAACCACCCAATCTTACATATACACACTTCAAGTCCTATATAGCCAAGTAGAAAGTTGTAGGTAAGGGGGAAGCATGTACACCTTAACCAACCTGTTTGTTGTGGGGCACACGTTTTATATCAGATTTTATTCTTATAAATTAGTGAATAAAATAAACAGAACTAAACAAAATATGGCTGTTCATAGCCTTGCCAAAAACAAAAAATGTATGGCTCACATAACCCTGAATGAGAAAAACATATTTTTTCTCTTATCCTATTGATAAAAATTGTCAAACAAAATCATCTCAATTTAGGTGTGAACACTTCGAAATTGAGGTCTCAAATTGCTCAATTTCGAGCTAGGTGCGAACATAGTATTAGGAAACATTCCGGACGTTCTTCAGAAACGTTTTTTTAAACAATGTTTCTTTGTTCTGGACACATCTTAAAATTTTTTCTACTTGGTTACGTTATGACGAGATCTTATGTTTAAATTTATTTGGCTACGCGCGCTGTTTCACAAATTAAAAAGAAATATCAGAAAAAGGTGTCATAAAATTCTATTTCAGTGTTTATTTTGGTAGATTGGTACTTATTTGTTTTTGAAAAATAGATTTCATGTCCGTCTGCACATCATGCATCATATCAAAAGTCATAGAATGAAGGTACCTATGATGGTTTTAGCAACAGTCTTAAACACTAGACAAGTCCCAGTAACAAAAAAATCTCTAACTGAGACGAAATTTTTTTGGATTCGATAATTTGGTTTGACGAGTTGTCAAGTTGTGTTTGAATTGTTAATACAATTCTAACACTATAGAGTATCGAATTTGGCCAGTAGCGTTAAATGTGAATAGAAGTGAATACAGACGTCAAAAATTAGCCTAATTTTAGGTTATTGCAATTTTGTATCCAAACCGATCTAGATAGCTTCTTGTTGTTGTACCTAATCCCTTGTTGAAAAAGAGAAGATGTGTAAGTGAAAATTGCGACAGTTGAGTTACCTACTTTTGGCGAATACAAATTTTAATTAATAGAAAACTATGAACACGTTTTTTTTTTTTTTTAAACAACGAACAACGAAGAAACATTAACACTGCATTTTTTTTTTTCATCCAGTTCGTTCCTAAATACAAAATAGATAACACAATGTTGGCAGTGGCGGCATTTTAAGTAGGGTAACAAGCAAAAATTGGCTGAACGAAGATCTAAATGCGGCTTTAAAGTTCAATAAGTTCTTAAATGGATTATTTTCAATTTAAAAAGTCGACTCTCATTTCAAAATTGATAAGGAAAATGTTTAAAATGTTTCGCCAAAGTATCTAAACATTTCTGAAATAGATTAACATCGTTGTTGAAAACTAGGAATTTTAAATTTAACAGCACTTTTAACGCAATTGACACACAGTTTAATAGCGTTTTCATTTGGTAGTCCGGAATCGATAAGCAGAACTGTCCGATTCCGGTCACCAAATGAACACGCAAAGATACTTTTGTGATTCTATAATTTGCATATCATTGTATGTGTGAATCTTCAAATGCATTTGAGGAAAATGTCGGTGATAACAGTTATGTATGCAACTTAAAATATGCGAAGTATCCATTGATGTTCTGTATTGACTTTATTTAGAATTATTTATTTATTTTAGAAGCAAAATATTTTTTTATCACTTCCAAAACAAATAACAAAATAACGAAATTTCTCAGTTTGAATATTCAAATCTGTGTATGCGTGATTTTGTTTTTGATTCTGACTTCAAGTCCGGAATCGAGTTTTTCATCTTTTCAGAACTCGCACTGTCATTTAGTGCCAAATGAACGTAAAAGAATCGTCCGGAGTAGTTCCGAACAACTCCGAACTACCAAATGAAAACGCTATAAGTAGGTATCTTTTTGTTATGGCAACACTACGCTTGCATTTTATAAATTTTGTCGCAAAAAAAAAAACACGGCTTCGGGAAACCCCACTGGAAGTTAGGATAAAATGATGATGAATGAGGATGCGCAGTTTTCTTGTTGCCTATGTGTTCTGATTTTTGTCAACGTTGCCGGTTTTAACTTTGTTTTTGCAATATTAAATGTCTAGGTAAGTAGTGAAGTACCAACCTATCTATGTAGAGAAATATGTAGGTAGGTACCTACATATATATAATTTATTCCAGTAGGTAGGGGTTGCGATTCTGGTGCATTTTGCAATTCCATCGGATCCTTTTTTTCGGTTTCTAGGTTCTTTTGTACCTACCTGCTCCTACTAAAGCGCATGTGCTATTAAATAGAATAAATAAAAAAAGAATATCCAAATTATAGGAGTACCTACCTACCTATAATTTTGCTTGTTTTTCGGGGGTGCAGAGAAAATCGTCTGCGAACGAGGATATAATGTCCTTTTTTTTTGTTTCTACCCTATCCTACTTGTGTGTGTTTTTTTTCAATACATTTATCATTTATCCCAAGTAGATGTCTACCTACCTACAATCTACAAATCTATGTCTATGCATAAGCTAATATTTTTATGTCAGTAAGCATTTTAACGGTTTCATGATGATTTAGGGTGTAATGTCAATATTGAAATTCTATTGCTATGCAAAAGGACATAACTCGTGTGGAACTGAATTTAAGACGGTTTCATGCCGTCAGGCAAGCGACTTGGTAGCACCCCATTTACAAATAAGAGACTTTTTTCTATCAAGCCGTGTGAATAGTTTTTGGCAACATTATTGGGATTATTTTGGTAAAATTTGTTTTCGGTATTTATTGGATTTCCTGGTTTTCATTTTATTTTGTTTAAGGGGAGATTCGATCACAAATGTAGACTTGGAATTGGAATTGTCTTTTTTGGAGAACAGGGTTTGCAATAAAAATTTATTGGATATTTTAGTAGATAAAGTAATAAAGCCTTTAAGCTTTTGCAAACGAATTTTTCAATGTTTCATTTGAATACAAAAAATACGTAGTAGGACGAATGAAACAATTATTATATTATGTCGGGCCAAGCTTGTGATGCTTACAATTTTTATATAAAACAGAGTGTAGCAACTTCTCTACAATGTCTCTTGAAGCCGACGAATGTTTGTTACCTATCCTCTTCTTCTCTTCAAATATTATTTAAAAGCACGTTATTGCTTGGCTATCTGCAACATTTTGATTGTTTTTTTTTTAAATGAATACATTTGAAGAAATAGGTACCTACCTACAAAAGTTGTTCGAACAAAGTTCTTCCAGAAGCAATGTAAACTTTTCTATTAAATTTGTGGTAGGTACCTAGGTATTGGGCATCCAAAATTAATAATTTGTTTTCAACAACGAAACGTTGTACCTACGTTGATATTTTTGAAGCCTGTCAGTAAAGATGTTGAAGAGTAACCTAAACAAAACAAAAATTTGTAGGTACTTTTCCTATCCACATGTATCTATCATTGTTCATCATCGAGCTGCCAAAAGAAAAATCAATCCCAGGACAGTAAAAGAAAAATTATTTCTTCTTGTCTCGGTAGGTACACGTTGAGTGGGTTGCTGGCAGCTATAATTTTTTTTAATTCAAACAACCCGCCACGTAATAAAGTTCAAACATTCAACATAAAGAATGTTAATTGTGAATCATAAATTGATTCACAAAAGCCTAGCAAAGTGGTGCAATATAATAACCTCATCTTATAGATCTTGTAAATGACTGACTGCCTGCAACAAACTGACTGGCAATGCACTCTTCTCGGTCATTTTTTTTTTCAATTCAATAAACCATTATTATTTGAAAGAGATATAAAAAAAACATCAAAGATCGATGGTCCTCCAACTTTGTTGTTGTAATATACGAATCATTGGCCACTCTTTCGTCTTTGTAAAAAAAATCAATTTAATGCGGTCGATGATGATTAAGATAGATATATATTTATTGTGGGGGCAATATCCTAGAGAGATCTTTGGATCAGAAGCAGCTTTTTAAAACGAAAATCATTTTTCTTATCTAAATTTGGATTTTAACTCCCTGACTACCTACTCCCACTTGTGTATCTTTAAAGTTTAATTTACTGGAAATTTTCACCATTAATAAAAAGATAGGTACTCTTTATCTAGAGATTGTATCTATAAGATTGTTTTGGCCTTCTTGTGAACTCTTTACTGCTCGGGTCAAACTCAAACATACTTAACGACTGTTTTCTACCCTAGTCTGGTTTTTATGAGTTTTTTCTAGTTTTTTTTTTTTAATTAGGAAAATTGTTGAAAAATAAGTTGAAGATTTTCTTTTTAATTCGGATTTGGGGATTTTTTTTCTCGGTTGAGTGCAGCGGGTAAAGAGGTACAGCGGCCGGCGTGGTATCTTAAAGTTAAATTGAAGAATTACAACAATTTGGATTGCGCTGCAAATATGGTGCAGCAGTACTCGTGAGATGGACGGATGGATACACGTGAAGGGACAAAGAGATCTTAATCGGTTTCATCGTCAAGCATTGTTGGATATGCCAGACCAAGACGATAGTGGAATTATTTTCTTTCAGATTTGTTTTTTTTTTTTTTTTTGTGTTATATGTATTTATATTGCTGTTGATTCCTCCTTCTTTGTTGTGTTTTTTTTTTCATTTTTCAATTGCAGAACTAAAGTTGAAAAAAAGTTTTTATCTCACAAAGGAAAAGAGGAACTAGGTATTCGACAATATTGTTGAGCGATCGTGATGTTTCTTCTCTTTTTGAAGGGACACGAATGGATCGTGGGATGTGATGTTATGTGTTGTGCAATGGTTGCTACTTCTACGCTGCTTGATTCACTTTTGTATTTCAAATTTTATGGTCAATAAAGTTTTTGTTGACATATAGATCCAGAAGGTTATGTGATATTTGTTTAACCGAATGCACGCATTTAATTACACACTTATATTCTGCATTCAAATGGAAAATTCGACTTCAAATAACGTGGATATACATGAATTTTGTCTCTAATTTTATAACGGAATAATTTTATATGGTTTGATGTTGTTTCTGATTCCCTAAAATTTTAAAATGACCTGCACACACTTTGTTGACACGGTTATACTTGGCTTGTCAACCGAAACATGTGATTAATATTTGTACCTATGTAATTAGTTTTGGTTTCTTGGGTTAAAACAATTTCTACTTGACCATATCTTTATGTAAATTACAGAGAAAAAAGGAAAGTTCTGCTTGACTGTCACTTAAATGATAATATTTAAATTGTTTCACTTAATGTTAGTACCTAGGGCGATAATTAAGTTAAATGATTTGTTTCACAATCTCAGCAGTTAACAATCTTGACTAGTGTTAGATTTGGTTTTAGTAATTTAGCTACTAAGTAATAAGCAACTCTAGTCGCCTTCATCATTTAATCGACTAGGATTTGTTTCACAATCTCAGCAGTTAACAATCTTGACTAGTGTTAGATTTGGTTTTAGTAATTTAGCTACTAAGTAATAAGCAACTCTAGTCGCCTTCATCATTTAATCGAAGATAAGATCTGCCTTATTGTTTTCTCTGGTTTTATGTGGAAGTCTAGGTACGTCGATGTACATTCTTTCTACATGGTCTAACAAATTAATCGTATAGTTCGTTGTTTTCGTCCATCAGATGCAACGTTCTTCGTAGGACTTTTTTTTATCGATTACATCAAAATACCTTTCAACTGATAGAAAAAATTTTAATGCTTCAGAATCATGCAGAAAAATTAAAATGATGAGTGTTTTGTACAGCTTTTCCTTGGTTCGTATCGACAGGGCTTCATTAGTTACTCACCCCAATGAGAATGCTATTCGTCAAAGTTTATCTTAGTTTAATATCTGCTTTACTGTTGTTGGAGAGTTTCAATAAGTGCTAAGCTCAGGTAGTCAAATAAAATACAAACCTTTAAATTTAACTCAATTTGCCGCTGTTATTCTACAATTTCTGTTACCGGTGATAATTGAGTAATGGAACTTCAATCAAGGAAAAAGTCTATTAAACTTGTATTTTCTTCTTTTATCTTTCTACACGACATCCAATTCACATCAAAAAAACCCTTTGGGGAAACAATAAATAAAACAAAACATACCTACCTATAACAATAATAATAATTAGCGATGATATTATAATATATAAAAAAAACGAAGTCCGTATTTCCGCTCCACAATAACAAGCAACGAAATAAAGAATCTATAAGATAGGTACTATCCCGGCGGCAATGAAACAGCAGCAGTAGCGCATGCACATCAATTTTTAATCTAATTCTACAGCAGCTGAAGCATCCATCCGTCGAAGATTCATTTAATAGCCTTTTCGTATCTCATATCCGTGTATCTGTAAACTAGAGAGTGTATTACTAATACTACCTACCTTTGGTGAAGATATATCGTATTCCTTTCGTGGGATTGTCGGACGTTTGCACGATTTCAACAACAAAACGAACAACAACAACTATCAAGATGACCAAGCGGAACTCTGTTGCTTATAGTCAGCCAGCGCACGCTATTTAAGAAGCAATTTCCGTAGGCTGTTGTAGTCAGCTTGACCACACCATACCAAACCATCGTTGGTTCTATCATTGGCGCTAGATACTTCACAGAAAAAAGGACGTCATGTGAATATGAAAAAGAATGGCCATAAGAACACAAAACGAACGTTCGCACATCATCTTGCGATACCAAAATGGTGACGAGCGGGCGATATAGAGGGGACTACTTGGCGGCACACTAGGTTGGCAGTGTAATTATGATGGAAGAATAATAATGACTTTGTCATTATGTCATTCCTAACTTTGTTTCCATCGTTCGAGAATGACAGAAGTTGCTAGACGCATGTAAATTTCAGCTGCCTCTAATTGCCAGGTCCAGGTAGGTTGGTACACTGGTAACATTCAAACATAATTGTAATGGTCTTGTCGCTCTTTTTTTTTTTTTTTTGTCATTTCTTCATGTTACATGAGATTTGATCTAGACGGTGATTTCATGGATCAGTTGAAGGGCTATGAACACATAAATATAGTTAAAAGGAAAAGAATTTTTCGTTGGAACTAGATAATTGCTGTTTTATTACAACGTGTCGTTAGCTTATGCATTTAAGAATTTTTCAAAGTAATTTAATTGTTGTTTCTTTTGCTGAATTTTCTAATAAGGTCCTTGGAATAAAGCAATTTTCTATTTAATTATTTGTGAATGAGTTTCGTGATGTGAGTTTCGATCATAATTATTTGTCATTTGCTCTCAAATCTGGTACCGAAATTTATAATGTATCACATTGCTGCAAATTTGCTAACAACAAAATGTATTGCTTGGACTATCAATTCTATAAATATTGTCGTTTAGATAATTGCTTGTATCCAATTGATACAACGAAACGAAGACAAGACGATGTAACTGCTTAAAGCAAACTTCTGTCCACCCGCTTAAAAATGTTACTATTTAAAGCAACAACTTCGGAGTAGTTTGCTTATTTATCACGGGGTAAACATCAACTCCATGAAAGGGACCTTAGTAGAGATCCGTCGAACAATTATCGTAACAAACCGCTGCTTTTTCCGTTTGGCGAACAATAAGAGGTAACCAGCTCTTATGATGCCAGTCCTGCTTATACCGAGTTTTGTAACGATAATCGGGAAGGAACATGGGAGTTGATATGTAATTTACTAAGTTCTTTCGAAAAGAAAAAAAATTTGACGTATATTTGGTCCTGTGTGTGCGAACAGAGGAGATGATACAACCGTTAATTCTTTGAGCTGAACAAGATTTAGCACAGAAAGCCAAAAAAAAAAACGTCGACCACATTTGCTCGACTACATCGAGCCCCCTAAGAAAGCTAAGATGATGTGAACTTAAAAAGCGTCTCGATACATTTGCTTTTTATCACTCTCCTCGACTTTCTATTTGAAGATAAGAATAGGCGCGCATGAGTTGGCGAATCGATTCATCTCAAAGTTATACATATTTTAAAGAACCTCGGAATTTTGGATGAAAAGTTTTTATCGCAAGTTTTTTTTTTTACGAAAAAACTCGTCAAACTCGTTGATGAAAACTCTCATGTTAAGCACAATAATATTTCCTAATATAAGATTTCATTCAATAAAATAGTTATATGGAATTCTTCATAGCTTAAGTCAAATTGATTATTAATTATTAAGGTGTTCTTCAGGGCTGTACACTAAGGCCCACACTATTTTCTTCTTTAATTTTTGTAAGTCAGTTATGTGGTTGTTTTCGTTATTAATCACGTAGAAAACAACAAAGGCAAACGACGACGTGAAGATTTCCATTCTTTCGAAGTATCCAATCAACTCGTAAGTTTATCAATAGCAACTAGAACACAGATCACAAAAATTGTTTACTGAACATGAAATCTTTGCCTCTTTATTCTTTTTTTTTTAATTTTTGAAACTAAATCCCTTCATAAATAAAAATCAAGAGATCCTCAAGTGGATATTTATTTTAAAAAATAATTCAAATTTGCATGTGCCCATAGCATCATACTGCTGAGTAACCATATTCTAGTTCGAACTTTTTTTTTTCATCTTCCTGTTCTCTTTCTTTCTCTCTATCTTGTTAAAGAATATCCTGCAATACAGAGTTATAAATTTCTTCCTTTTTTTGTGTGTATCATCTTTGTGCTTCAATTGCGCACAGCAAAGTTATAAATAAAAGTTCATTACACGTTAAATGATTCTTCAGGCATTTAGCAAACGATCTCTACGGACGTATATAGAAGGGACCCCCTTAGGCTATAATGGTAGTGGCATTTAGTATGTGTGGCAATGTATAAAAACAGGGTGTTGCCGGAATAAGTATTATTGATATCATTGAAAGAAACGGACAATTTATGCTGTAAGAAATGCCTTAGGCTGATTTCTTGTTATTGTTCGGTAATTGAGTTTAAAGAGTTCTTAAACACTTGAGGCAGCAGCAATTTAATCTACCTAATGATTTAATCACATAAGGTGCTTCTCCTTGTGTCGGCATGAAAGTACGGAAATCGTTGGTTTTACAATGTTGATAATGGAAAAGTAGTAGGGTTGTAAAAGAATGCAATTCTTTGTGAATGCAATCTTTACTTCTATTTATTTTACAGCAATCGTTTGAAAATTCATGCATTCTATCCTTTCTTTTACATTCTTTTGCATTCTTATGCATTCTTTTGCATTCGTTGCATTCATTTGATTCTTTTGCATTCTTAACGTTCTTTTACATTCTTTGCAATGTTTCTCAAATAATAAGAATGCAGAGAATTCATGACGCCATCAGAACCTATCAATCAAAAAGCCCTTTTGACCTTATAGGCCACATACTTCATTACTTTTCGTTTCGGTAAGACAACACAAATCAAAAAATTCATAAAACATCCAAGCCAAATGTATACAGACAACATGTATACAGACAAATATATCAAGTTTCCTTGGATTTCTGCAATAACTTGTTGAAGCTTCCGACATAGAAAGATTTGTATAACATGCATTGTAAGCATCTATCATGTTGTATCTATTACGATTATCAAACGTAAAGAAAATCGTAACATTCCTCACGTCAAAATATGATGAAAAATTAGTTGAAATGTAAATCGTTTCTTACACACCCTGTAATTTCTTGAAGGCGATATCACTGTAAGTCAACATATAAAAGGCTTGGCCATAGAATCAACTGCAAACTGCAATGATCGAAATCCCCTCAGTTGTGCACTGCACCACTCCTTAAATAGCATCTACATCAGCTGCACCATTTGAACCTCAACAGGAATTGCAACAAAGAAAGTTGAGGGCTATGATCATCTTTTTTCTTCCTTTGAAAATCCAAAGAACACCGGGTGCATCACATACACAAAAACAATAACAACAACTACAAAAAGATCTTCAGTGAACTGTAAATTCATAGTGAACTTGGTTTGGTGCTCGAGGAAATGGAGCGAGCAAACGCGTGCGTTCCATCTCGATCCATATATATCGCGCCACGATGATCGCAACGATTGTTTATGTTTCTATGTGGAGGTATCTTCAAGTATGGGGGAGTTTAAAGTCTGTATGGGCGAAATGATAGCAGGAGGAAGCGAAGAGTTGCAAATGAGGCAACACAATGCCCTTAGCCTTAGCCATGACATTGTCACAGTTGTTACTCTTGTGCTGGGGCGGAGTAGCTGGTCGACTTAGTGCGGCGGTAGAGACTCTACTCTGGTTGCATTTATAATTTGATGGAAGTTTACTGCGCCGATTTGATTTTATGGCATCATTATTTAAGCTACGATGCACTGGACAGTGTCGCCATTTCGTGGTCGTCATCGTCATCACTGTATATGCATACATATGGTACTAGTGGATATTGCGAACAGCGAAAACGGGACACAGAACATGAATGCAGGCAACAGGAAGTGTTTAATGTTTGGTGGCAGTTGTGCGCAAAGCTATCATTTCAAGCGACATCAAGTCATGGAGAACCAAGAACTTAGCTCGTTGACGCGTCGTGTTGTCGCCATCTATCGAGTTGCGTGCAAAATGTTTAACACAAACGACGCCATGGTGCTGCCTACTCAAACGACTCAATGTCATGTCTTCCTTGAAGACTACCTCTCGCTGCCTTCCATAAATCATAAACAATGAAACACTCCTTTGTCATAAAGGAGAAAAAATAAACAAATCCACATCAAAGGTTCGAGGAAGCTTTAAAAATTGCTAACCAAATTATAAAAAAGCAAAATCGCATAGGTCACGGCTTCCATCATCATGGAAGCATAAAAAGGGGTTGATGACTGAAAATATTTGAAGAACCTTTATAACATTTTCGTTATTACTACACTACGATTGTGCTTTATGTAGCACCCAAGAATTCAGGGTATTCGACTAAGTTCGTGTAATCATACATCGTACCACCCTAAAATAGACTCCTTCAGTCTTCCCAGAAAGACTGTTTCTTTGCGTTGTCCCAATTTCGCTAATTTTATCGTTTTCTTTGAACTATTTTTGGATGCACACACCATTGAGCTATAAATTCATCAGCAAAAAGTACTGATGTGAAGAGAAAGGCGGACAAAGAATGTTGTTATTCTTTCAAATGTGCCATGAAGGGCAGATTTTTCATTTCTTCCTAAAAAAAAAAAAAGAGAAGGCGGGAAGAGCACGCAACATTTAACAGTCAGTGGTGACATAAATGTGTGTTCTGGATTAGGTTATCGCTTCAATTGAAAAGATTTATTACCAATTTAATGGGACTTGTGCGTTTAACTGGTGCATTTTAAGATTTTGTTGTAAAGTGCATCTTGAAAAATTGATAGAAAATTACAAACACCAAGTTAAAATAAAACTTCAGATAAGGAATCAACCGATAGAAGCAGGAACATTATATGGAAAAATGACTTGAAGTGATGAGAGACAATCGATAAGCTTCGTTTTGTTAAAACATTGTCAAATGATGACCCAAAAATATTTCTTTACAGAAGAAACGTCAGATAAGCAAGAAACTAAAGATTGTCTTTTAAAATGTGTCCTAAATACGGTGCATTTTATGTGTTTTGGAAAAAATATAGAAATAGAGGAAGAAAGAAATGTAGGAAAATGTGTGATTCTATTGATCTTATCCGAAATAGATTTGCGTTGTAATTTGTAAATTACTTTGTAAACAACTACTTCAAAAAATCCACCTTTTTTTTTATCTAGTTAAGTTCAGGAATTACTTGTTGTATTTTCGCATTTATTACAATGTATACCTAATCATTTAACAGTGTATGTTGTTATTATATGTAAATGTGTTATTGCATCGTCATTTTGGAACCACGTGTCCAGTACATATTCATCAATTTGCCTCTTTTCTTCACAAACATCAAAACTGACAGCTAGCAAAAAATGTAAGGCGTCTACCGATGGGCTGATGGAAATTTTTTTTTTCAGATTAGGAAACAAAAATGAATCATGCATGCACAAAATATAAGAGTAACAACTAAATGCTATGAAAGTTCAGGATATGTTAAAACGCTCCTTGAATTGGATTTGGCGCAGAACAAAACAGAATCCTTCTTTTCAACTACTCAGTTCAAAATTCTAAAAACTATACAAAGAATTAAGTTCGTACATAAGTACACATTAATGTTGGAAAATTACATTTTAATAACTCCTCTTCATCCACCCACATTTACCATCAGGAGAATATAACAGCACCATATCTCCCGTATACCATGTGCAATTGTGCATCCTTTTTTTTTTTTTGAAATCATCATGCAAGCGCAATGAACTTTTGACACGACAACGACGGACGGCGACACAACGAGGTAAAAACCAAGAACCAGCAGGAGTCGTAGGAGTGGATGGTTAGGTTTCGATGATGCCTCATCATTCCTTTTTTCTCCTTATACGGATGTCGGATATTACGATGAGGATATGTATAGCAACTTAAAACAGGAAACTGGCAAACAAACAAAATAAAAAAAAAAATCTTGAAACCGACGGATGAGGAAAAATACAGGGTGTGTCTGATTAATCTACTTTTTCCCACTTAAAATACAGCAACTGCCACCATGAATTCTCCTATTCTTTTTAAGATTTAAAACCTTTGGGTTGTGACTTGTGCGTCGTTGTCGTCTTCCATGAACTGTTTGTGTGTAAATCATTTTTGCGGGTGTGATAAGTATCTAAATGAACACCTACAATCACTTCGCGCTTCGCAGGATCTATTAATTGGGTTTTGTGTTTTTTTTTTCTGTTAACATAAATCCCCAGTTGGATAGGAACCCGCAGGCCAAACAAAGCAACCATTGGCTTCGACTGTTTTTTTCTCTTTTCTACCGACTGGAAGGAAAATTCGAAAACCAGTCAACCTGAAAGGTGAAGTGTTTTCTTGTTTTGGCCATTATTTTACAGTTTGGGGTGCTTCCTGTGAATTAAATGCTTCTATCTGCCAGTTTGACGTTTGGTAACATCAAAATGATAGAGAGAGCTCTGTTTTGTTTACAAACTTATATAGGGATCCATAGAGCGCATCGCAATTGTTTACAACGTGATAAATAAAACATAAAAAGAACCACACAAAAGAACATTTTAAACAAAACACAACAACAAAAAAGAAACGAGAATTGAATACCTACGTTTTGTTTATTTTCTGTTGCGCGTATTTCCTTTGCGTTTTTGGTGCGTTTCAGTCAATTATTCTGTATTTTTTTTTTTTTGTATTTATATTTTCCTTCTCACGCAGGTTTTTTTTTTGTTGATGTTCAAGTCACCTCTGTTTGTGGACGACAAGTTGATTTTCTTGTTGTTTCCCTCATTTTTATTCAATGCGCATGTGTACACACTAAGATTGCACATCCATTACATTACGTCTGAGAGTTGCCTCCATCAAGCATCACGTATCACGATCAATATGATTATCAACATTGTTTTGTCATAAATGTTTTTTTTTTTTAATTTTGTATTTATCTGTCCTTGTGTCGATGAAATCCTTGTTGAAGTATCTGGCTTGCTTACTATGGTTGGATAAATGGGACATATCCTTGTTTGGTAGATTGATGAACGTTGCTTCCTTTTAGTCGTCTTTAGTTGTCATCTCGAAATGATGGGGTTGTGTTGTGTATTTGATGCCATTATGCTCGCCATTATGTACCTTCCTTTGGTTGAAAACAAGATATGTATTTGGTGTACTAGATAATTGGCCTGTTGTCCAGAAAACAGCAACAAAGTTGAGTGGGTTGTGTTTTTGTTTGATACATGGTAGGTATAGTTACTTCTTCTAAACAATAAATGAAGTTGAAATTATTGTGTAGGAAAAGTGTTTTTGTGTTGCCTTTTTTGATAGAACGATGTGATTAATGTCCAAATCGGAAAATGTGTCGTAAATAAAGAAAAATTGTTTAGTTAATGATAAAATGTTGTTAATGATAAAATGTTTCACAAAATTAAGGTAGATGTACCTATTGCGTAAAGATGAGTCGATTCTCCACAAAATTCATTACTGCTTTCCCATGACAGTTCAGGCTGATTATTCTGCAATTAGGCGAGTAAAAAACTGAGATTTGTTAGGTGGGACAAAAAGTTCACTTGAGCACTTAGATTTTTTCCGGAGATCACTGAGACTAAAATTAGTTGCATTCGATTCTCAGTTTTCTCTCTCGCTCTAAACAGATATTTTTAGACGTTTTGAATTAACTAGCGCACCTCAAAAATAATCTGCAGCGACGAACGAGCAAAGTGTTTTGCATTTTTAATTAAAAAATAAGAATAAAGAAATAAAAATAAGAATACAAATAAAGAAAAATACAGACCGATATGTTTTTGACAAGTATTTTTGCACAGATAAATGTGTCCCACGAAAGGATTCTGTATCTTTTGACGGAAAGACGCAAAAAACCTCAAACAAAGTTTCTAAATACATATTTATGTATAGTTTGCATGGATCTTTATTAGATGCTATCGTTAATTTAACAAATTTCATCGTTTATTTTTACAACTCACAGTCTGAAAGTGTTAAATTATGTTGCTGACTGAATAAGTTTACATCATTTCATCATCAATTTCACAAATTCCATAACCTGGCAAATTGGTGTATTCGAAATGATATCCTTCCAGTATCATGTACCAACCTACAACTCACAAAAAAAACGATTTAAAATTCACTTTATACCAAAATTCAACAATAAAAAGTTCTCAACTCTTTCTCAAGTAGATACATTTTATTGCTATAATAATTCAACTTTACTCTTTCTGCAAAGAAAAATATCTACGAAATTCAAGAATCAGTCATGCTACGACAAATCATAAATAATGTCTTTTTTCACAACTCTGCATAAATTCAATCATAAAAAGGGGACTCTTAAATATAATTTTGTTTCATGTTTTCTCCTTTTGCTACAAAGTCTATTTGATTTCCTTGAGTATTTTCCCCCAATTTCAATTCGAAACTCTGCTACAAATGATATCATTTACATGTTTTATTGCCAAGTAATTTATGTCGTCGTGTGTCAGTGTATCTCTATGTGATACTTATACAGGACATTGAACAAAATATATCATATGGATTACTCTTTTTTTCCTTAATAAAAAAAAATTTAAAAATTTCTGTCTAACGATTTTTTTCTTTCTTTTTTGTTAAGGAAATTCAATTTTGTGGTCCTATGATTTTATATAATGTAAGTTTGTTTTATCTTAAGTTTTAATATAATACGAAGGTAGATTATAGCTATTAAAGCGCTTACCTGTGACAATTAGAACTAAAATTATGACAAGTGAAACTTCAAAATTAATTTCATCTTTATCTGTCAAACCAACAAAATGTCACAAAAGTAATTTTCAATGCCATCCGTCGGCCTCGTCAGTTCAGGTATAATGTTTTAAATTTACATAGGTATGTCGAAATTGGTTCTTTTTTGGAAGCTATTCATTAGGCGAGTATCTGAGATCTCGTAAGCTTTGGATTCGATTCTCACTTTTCTTTCTCGCTCTAAGCAGATATTTTTTTTGACGTTTCGAATTTACTGATGCACATCAAGATTAATGTTCAGCGAATAGGCGAGCAAAATATTTTGCATTTTTGATTGAAAAATACAAATTAAATAAGAATACAAAAGAAAGAAATACACTACGAGACAAATACAATACAAACAAACGTGTTTCACGATGAGAAATGTGTCCCACGAAAGGATTCGGCTCTTCTTAATTGACAATGAGATCTCAGTGAAAAATTATTTGGTGGGAGTCGCCTTCTGTCAGCACCCTTATATTAAATATGTGATATTTGATAACCAACGTCATCTATTATTTTTATTGAAACTATAGCAGGTCGTCAACCCTTTCTGCGAAAGTGTGAATGTATTGCTAAGTCAGCATCACGAACTGAAAGGGGTCATACAATTTTTTGTATTTAATTTTCGCAAAAAGAATCCTTGTTTATCCGCACGTTATTTTTGGTAACAAAGTAGGCGATACATTATGGAATATCGTATACCAAGTCTAAATTAAGACTCTTGCAACTATGTGTTAAGGCTTATTTGCTTTGCTCTTTGTCTCCATCATCAAGTACCTATCAGAAAACATTATCCTTCGGTTCGTCTTGAGTTTCAGCACTGACCGCCGGGGGGTTAAATAATATAAAGGGTTGACAGTTCGCCAACATTAAAATCCAATTTTAAAATTTCATTAAAGCCATTGCATCTGTGAACCTATGCAAGCAAATAAAAATCAATCTCACTAAATAATGTTGACTCCCATTTATTTGCTTACATCAAAGAAATATGCATTTTCTGATTTACACGCTTAATACTAAACTGCGGTGCAATCTATTAACAGTATATCTATGTAGGTAGGTATAATGTATAAAAACACACATATCAAAAAGAAATCATCCCACATTAACGAAAAAGTGAAAATCCCGGGTGCATCATCACATCCCATTCCCAACATTCCTTCGACAGATGTTGGAAAAGTCCATCATCCGACCAAAACGCATTTAAAATTTGTATTTGAATTGGGTATCAAATTTGTGTGCCATCGCAGCTCTGTGTTGTGTCCTGGGAATCATTCATCAGTCACCTACTTTACTTATAAAAATTTGCGAAGTCTTCTTTCTCTTTTTCGCAGCCTATCATCAAGGCTAGAATTAGAATGTGTTGATGTGAGTTCACAGATTCTGTTGCAATGGTTCTCTTTGCTTTATGCATTCGCGCAACATAAAACCCAATATAAAAATATCGCTGGCATGAACAAAAAGAATACAATGCCTCTGCGAAAGGACGCATATAGTACCTTTAGTATACCTTCCCGATTGTGAAAAGGACACGTTGACAGAGGGGAGAACGAGGTAATATTTCATTCCATTATTAAAGTTCATGTGTCGCTCCCTTTTGTATTCTTTTTCGAATGTACAATACGAGAGGTGAATATTGTGCAGGGATTTTCGGAAACATCTGCTTTTTTTTTTTTGCTTGTTTGCTGTATTTATATACACAGCGGTAGATACAATATTTTGAAATTTTATTAAAAAAAATTTATTGAAGGATCATAGATATTTTTACGGACTTTCACATGACGGACCGATGTACAATAATTTTTAACTTCGTTTAAGCATTTGTCATCAAGGAGAAACTAAAGAGTACGGCACTGCATAGGTGCTTACGTCGGAAATACGAAATCCAAGAACCTCAAAGTCACAACCGATCAAGGAAAATGTCACTTAAAACAGTTTATAGAAAATATTTAATGGAAGACAAAATACAACCAATTTTTGTCAGTAAAGTTTGCTAATTGAAGTGTGGAATCAAAGTGAAAGTGTTGTAGAAAAAAGGACACGATTAGAATTAATTGAAAAAAACTAAAACTAGAAAAAAATATCCTTACCCTGCCTATACAATTGGCTTAAAACTAGTACCGTTATATTAACCAAACAGACTTTCGAGTAAACTTTAAACAGTAATCAAGAAGTTCGAAAAAATAGATTCAGCCATTAAAAATTTTATTAGACATTTTTCGCTGAATAGGAATTTCTGAGACATTTAGGAAACAAGTAAAAAAATTTAATGAGACCGCTATTTTCAAAAATTGATCGATTTTTTGTTGAGAATATTTCCGTACTCAGCGGTCCGATTTTTTGCCAAACAAGTTTTATTGTAATATTTTACAGGATGACCTTCTGGGCCTAGAAAATTCATCGAAATCGGCCTATACGTTTCGGAGTACATAGGAAAAATATACATCCACACATCGATTTGTGTACTTATGATTTATTTATTTAACGTATAGACCGATTAAGATGAAATTTTCAGGCAATCTTTAGATTAACCCAGACGACCTTTTTTTATCTGAAATTACCTTAACTTTTTGAGCAAGATTATGTTAGTATACGTTTCGAAGTCTGTAGTCATTATACAGTTCCTTCAATCGTTCATCTTTCACGATAATTATATCATGAGCAAGAATCTGTCCTTGATTTTATCTGTCCACTAGCAAAGACAATTGGACAAAATTAGCAAAGCATGATCTATAATAATAATCACACTCCAGAAGCATTCAATATTAAAATTAGTTGCCTGGAAAAAAGAATTCTAAAATTGATACAACTGAATAAAAATCTTCAAGTATCTTTTTTCAAAAAAGTTTGTATTATTTATCTTCGACAAGAGAACAACAACAATAACAAAAAATAAATAAAAAAAACTGCATGTAACTTCCAAAAGAACCGCATTGTACTTCACTCGCACATATCCAATTGAAATCCAATTATCCTCGCCACTTAATTAACAACTTAAACCGCATAATAACACAGAATTTAATATTGAAATCAAATCCGCGCACATCTGTTGGATGCGGACGGTTGATGCTTAACCGCAAATTTTATGAGATGCAAACACAGCCCGGGAGACGAAAAGCCATTCCTTGTGGTATCTTGTGTTAACCACTGCCATGGCTACACATCACACCGATTAAGGCCTCCGACACGGACGACATAATTGAGTGGCCACGACAAGATCTTTGGTTTTATTATTATTTTTTTTTTTTCTTGATCTTGTTTTTTGGTTTTCCTTTTTTTTTAAAAAACACTATAATGGTTGAGTAGCTCTTTTTTTTTTTTGTAAAATATATAGGGGCGTGCAAGAACACAACATTGTGCAACCAAATAATTCCTACTGTATTTTATTTAACTGACATTTAACGAGAGGCAATAAATTATTTCGTTAAACTGTAAAACGGTAGCTGAAATGAAAATTAAGTTTATTGATTATTAAGAGAAAAAAGAAGGGTGGATCAGTCTTATCGATCTGTAGGGTGACTCTATGATCATGATTATGGTGGTCCAAACAAAGATAGCAGAGATTGTTGCTAATAATTTTTATACAAGAAAAAAGAAAGCATGTAAATGTAACCCTCATCGTCGTGATTTTCATTTGTTTGGACATTAAAATGTGATTAGAGGGCAATGATTTTTAGAAGAGATAGATAGAGAGAGATAGAAATCGTTTTTGATCATGACTGTACTCAACACAAACGACTTGATCTATGAAACAAAATGCTGGGTGGTCTTGCATCTTGCATAGATGAGTTTGCGGACAATAATGACATCCTGAGAAACGATTACAATCAAAGAAGAAATAATGAAAATGATGTTGAACCACAAATGAACTGCACGGAGAAGTGTTAAAAAAACGATTTGTCTGACTCATCAAGATGTTTGCTATTTTATTAGAAAATTGCTTAACCAGTCTCAAGAATTCTTTACGTGCAACAAGTTTTTCATGATGGTCACAATTAGAGATTCTATATCTCTTCTTCACAAGAAATATGTTCAAAATTGTATGAAGACATTAATTCGTCTGGTAGAAGTTATGCGAATACAATTTTAAGTGATAGATAGAACTGGGTCCAAAATGAGTTTCCTGTGTTGGTCCAGGGTTTTGGTTATTTTATTTTTTTTACTTGCAAGTTTTTCACTGCAATGAGATTATTACAACAGAAAATAGTTGTTATGTGAATCAGGTTCTATTGTAAATGAAATGTTGTTAAAATAGAAATAATAAAATAATTATAGGCCGCGATTGTGGATGCCGATTTTCTAATTGATGATTAACTTTTTTCGATCATCGATTGTCGCAATTCCGAACAAGTTCGGGTACTACTTTGATTGGTGATTTAGTCGCATCTGTGTGGACTCTCAAAAGATGAACAGAAACTGATCAAATGGGCGCAATAGACATGTTGCAACATGTGTTTTAAAACATTTGATTCATGAATGAAGGACTAAAAACTTTGCACAATTTGTGTAGCTGATGCTAATATGTATTTTCTTGAAGTCAAAACTCCAATCCCTCTCTAAATCGGGCAGACGTAATCCAATTCGTAAAGGCAGAATTGAAAAATTGACATATCTTTCAGACCATAATGTGTCAAAATGCTTTTTTGATTTACAGTAAGAACATAATACATATTCAAAAAATTCGCTGTCAACTGACAAAATCTCAAAATCCATTTCACTTTTGACAGGAGAAACTTTATACTCCTGATAGTTAAATAAATCAAATCTAACAATTTATTGAGTGTTGCATGTATGTATGTTTTGTGTTGAGAATCGATCTTCCTTAACCTTTTTTTAATGGAACATGAAAACCCGAAAACCCTATTTTGTCAATCTTCAAAGTGTCAACCCATTAAAGTTCGCTCTATATGTTTAACTTTATTTTGACGTTTGTAGAATATTTGTTTATGTCAAAAGATTTGCTCTCAGCATTTTCATTTTCCATTGATTTGATCTGAATTTATTGCGAAATTAATTTTAAACGAACACAAGTTTATGTTCGAACTGTGTTCAGGAACGAGTTATCTAATTGCGTTTTGACACATTGTGGTCTGACATATACGACGTTTTGAAATAATTCATAACGTCGGGCAACTACTTTGAACAAAGATCCAAAGTGTATCTAGCTGCAGCAAAAAGTACTTGGCAGTAGATGTTGATGCCCAATAGGACATCCCTTATCTGCATATTATTAAGTTGTGGACAAATGTAACCATTTTGATTCATTAGAAAAGAATTAAGTAAATTTTAAAACAACAATGAAGACTCCTCTTATTATAATCCTTGAAACCATGTGACGAAGTAATTTACTGAATATACACGTCTGAATACTTCAAAAGTAACTTTACAGACAGACCGTGACTGGAGCGGAACGATACGATGAGGGGTTCCACTTAGACTGACTATATGAATGTCGTATCCTCTTCAAGTCTGAATAGGGTGTCATTGTTCGCACGTTATCAAATTATGAGACATTTTCACTTTTCATTGAATCGCTAAGAATATGCATGCAAGTCTCGCACTCTCTCGACCTCCACACATTTCCATTAAGAGATATTTCACCCCAAGTTGATGTGGTGACATCTTTATATTCTGGAAGTGCATTGTTCGATGCGCGCAAATTGAAGTATATTTTAATAAAAGGCCCCACCATTCATATATTCCATTCCATTTAGCTGTGCGCCCCCTGCCCCTTCTACCGAAACTGACGTGTGAAAAATCTGCCGATGAAAGAAATTAAAGATCCCCATTGCAAAATTTTATAAAATTAGTCATCCATTGAATTGGAGTGGAATGAAAATACATAAAAAAAAGAAGACTCATAAATACGTGTGCCCCCGTTAGAAACTTGAAGAAGAACCGCCCAACGACCTTACGCACAAGTCAATTAAATAAAACAGAATCGAACAGATGCACAATCGATTTTCGTATTCAAATCATGTTCCAGAGTGCAGGAGGAGGGGAAGCATGCATAGTACGCCCGCCGATCCTCCTATCCGATTACGCGACTAAGTCCATAGTCCACATTTACGACGGCAGCGATGACACTTGGATCAATAACGACGAACTTGTTCACTGAACAATGAATCAAATGTCGAAAAAATTGAAACTGAGGGTTCCATCGACGACGAACGTCCATACGCATTCGTAGTTCGAGTGACATTTTTATAGCAAACGTGCCCAAAGCACATTCAGTGTTTGCATACTAAACGCCAAAGGACGTTTTTTTTTTTAAGTTCCCTTTTCTTTCAATAGATGTTGGTCTTGTTTGGGATATCTGATGGCAGAACATTTGGTTGTAGGTGAATTAATGAAATGAATATTCATTGGCCGCGAGGGAAAACAAACCGGAAGCTTGTGTCATTTCAATGTCGGGCCAAATTTGTCATTTCCCAAGAGTGACAGCAAAATACTCGTTGTCAGTGCCGTGGAATGAAATTCGATCAAAATACTGTTTCCGATGGGTATACGAGTAGAGTATAGGTAAAAGTATCTATAAATAAAGAGGAAGGTATCTTTGAAAAGGCTTCTCCGAGATAGAACAGGTGTATCGGGTTTGTTTAGTTTTGTATGCAATTAAGAATTCCATTTGAACGTTTTAACAAACTAAATTAATTTTCAGTGAAAATACCTACATAGTTTTAATTATAATCAAATGTGACACGTCATGTTTGCTTGATGTGGTAATGAGAATGTCAACATGTGGTATCAGAGTTAACAGTCAAATGGAATTAAAAGGATTTGATGCTTTAATTTTGTGAAATATGTATGTTGGAATATGTAATATAATTTTCTGACACATTTTTATTTACAAAATACTTTGTCAGCGAATTTTTTGGTTTTGAGAAGACAAGCGTTTATAAGTTTGAACTGTTAAAACTGAAAGTTTTGCTTTGACGGAGATGTCTGCTTGCAAGACGCTTTCAAAAAATTGAACAAAGCGCAGCTATTTGGGGATATACATACATAACTCATAGTTTCTTAATTAATTTTAAAGGCTTGCCAATATTATTTTGTCTCGAAAAAAATGCATTCTCGAAAATGCGTCCAACTTTGTACTGAAGTCGCTGACTCTTAAAAATGCCAACTATAGTGCATTCGAATAGTATAAATTATATTGGGTTATCAATCACACCCAAAAATTACTGTGGCCTCTCGTTCTAATTGAAATTCCCAAAAAAAAAGTGACCCAATAATAAATTACAAATGTCAGAATAGCGAATGTCAAAATGAATCCATCAGAATTTTGGAATTTTGCTTTCTAACAACGAAGTGAAAGAGACAAATTTACATAGTTGTCAAAATGCTTCGGCTAAGTGAGTCCAATTGCCCAGTTTATATTTCTAAGATCTCCGTTTGCTCAGAAATATAAACAAAATTTCTCAGTAAAATTTTACACTATTGCTGTCAAAAAACTGGGCCTGATAATTTTTTGGATTCGTTTGCTCAGGTGAGCGCTTAAACGTCAAAATAACTTAGCACTGTAATAACCCTTTTTACGAATCTGTCAAAACAAGGAAATGGGACTTTGACGGATACGAAAATCCATAAAAAAAGAAATTACCCTTAAGAAGTTTTCAGCTGTAAAAGATTCGAATATGCATATAAAATTGTGAGAACATTTTTTTTTTATAATTGTTGACGATTCATTGTTGACGTTTATGAATACACCCTTGATTTCGTTTTGAAATCTTTTCTTGTTTTCGTAATCTCGCAAGTTTACAAAACCGCGTTTCATAAAATCCCAATCACAAAATCCCGCTTTAAAAAGTTTCGCATTGAGATAGCAAATATCTTATCTTGCTGTGGTGCAAATACGAAATGAACAAAGTATAGTTGCAAGTCGATGAACATGAGGTGAGTGGTTCTTAGGAAACAAAACATATTATGACGAATAGAATTTAATTTCCATCTTTCACTCTTAAATTAACTTAAAATTGGAACTGCAGAAGCACATACGTAAAATTCAAAGCACCAGAACACAGGTTAAAGACGTCCCTTTCCTTCCACTTCAAAACCAATTCTGATTAAACCTAGCATCAAAATAGTGACCAGGTTGCTCTTAAAATTGCAATTTCTAATCACTTTTCAAATTACTTTCCTAAAAATCTGAATTTATTAAAACACAAAAACAAAACTTTCACCAATTATTTTTGATTCGTGGACAGTGAAGTGAAATTTTGTTTCACTTGAATAAACCTTCCAACCAACTGAATAACTCATTTCATTATATTCACAATAGGGCTGCAAACAATTCAAAAAATACAACGACTTAAAAAAAAAATAAATAATAGAACAAACACAAAAAAATCGTGATAATATAGCAAATCACGTGCGCTATCCCTTTCTCTATCTAATGTCTTTTAATGCATCAGCTTTCAATTCGATTGTTAAGCGTGCAAAATAAAAGGGGGCTACACTTCCTTTCTATATATAATATTATACCAAAGCACCTGCAAGCATATGCCTATGCACACTTTCCGCTCCTCACACAGAGTTCAGGGAGTTTCCACAGCTCTGCTTGCATTATATGGTGGAAATAATTTTTGGTGTGTGCTGGTCTATCAAAACACTTAATCTAACGACGGACTGAGGGGCGAGGCACGAAGACGAAGGAACCATAATGCATCCAAATATGCACAACATGAAGCCTGCTTCATAATAATTTCCAACAACGTTTGCTGCTTCTTGTCGTAGTAGTCGTTGTTGTTTAAAGGAACAAAGAAAACGTTCTTCGTTCCCTATTTATCGCTCTTTGCCTACTTTTGTTTTGCGGGTGGAGGCAAGGGTTCTATAGTGCTCCTTCTGTCCCACAATCTATTGCTTCCAATTATATCATCGGTTGTCCGTTGTCGTGAGGCAGCTAAGCTCCACCACACTGCAATAACAGCACACAGCTGTATCTTCAGCCATCCGCCTTTCTCGACCATGATGGGGCTGCAATTTATAATCCAGTTCGGGAGTGTGCTGCAGCTATTTGCAGCACACGGAGGGAACGATGAAACTTCTTTAATTTACAAAAAAAAAATAAAGGGAACTATACTATAGGAGGATTTGAGGCAGAAGAACTGGAAGAATAGAGCAGAATGTGGCCTCTCTTCACCTTTAGACTACACAAACTCAGACATCGAGTAAACACTGGTGCTGACTAGCGCATAGATGTTAGATTCTGGGATCTAGTGATGACCCGGTGAACATTAACCCTTCTTCTTTATACTTGCTTTCTTGCCGTTGTCTATCTCCTATGTCTTCCTCCTACGATTGGTGGTAAGTTATCGATTTCACTACACTATCCCTAAAAAAAAGTCTCAAAAGGAAACCTCTCAAAAATAAACTTCATTTCATGATCCGATTAAATTTTTATATTGTGTTTTGTGTCATCATCCACATCGACGACGACAAGGCAGTTCTTCCCTAGAGTTTTTTTTTATTATTAAAATTCGTTAAGAAATGCTGCGCCCCGAACAGGAATTACAATAAGGTGACTACAACTGCAGCTATTGTGTGTTACATTGGAATTTAAGTTGCAATTTTTAACATGCGCTTTCACAACGCATGAATTGGTCAACAAAATTAAATTAATGACGTAAATAAATGTGTCTATACCGAGGTACCAGCATGTAGGGCATTACAATTACAAAGAATTGAAAGGTACTTCTTTATGCAATAAGAAGCATTCAATGTTGTAAGAAAAAAGAAAAAAAAAATAGAGCAATTTTAAAAGCGGAAATGTGTGTTTAAAGAATTTCATAAAGAACTGTAGGTAGATATTATTAGGAAGGTATACTCGTAGATGGGGAATTGGAACTACAACTGCAATTAATAGGAAAGGCAAGCACACTTGGGTTGTGTCTTAAACTGTTAAGTTGTAAAATAAGCGGATTTTTGCATTAAGTGCTCCAGAATTTCTCTAAAGAAATTGAGAAACTTTTTAAAAAGGAGGTCTAAAAATTGTACAAAGAAGCTGCTTAGTAAATAAATTCTGACGTGAAGAGAAGAGAGTAATTGTTTTTTTTTTAAAGATTAGACCATCTGCTTTTCAGTGTTTGATAGTAGTTCTTGTTATGCGTTGGCACTGCAGCGCTGGATACTATGATACCCGTTTTCTAGTTTCAAAATTAGAGTAAAAGAAATCGAAGTTGTTCGAAAAAATATATTGCGTTGTCGGTTTCAAATCAAATTATCGACTACTCGTACCATCTTTCCCCTTCCTTCAAAAAGTTTTTCGTGAATATGTTTGAATTCTCTTCATTTGACATCTAATTTGTCAATCTTCTGACACGCGTTACCGGGATGACCGGAAAATCTGCAATTATATTCACGTTACAAAGAAATTATTTCGTGAAGAACATACTTACAAAGTTTCAGTTAATCTGCTATCCTCAGGCCAGGATTACACACGTGCATTTTTCTCACAGCCTACGCAAGTCTTCCAAACAGGACTTACAAGAACGTTTACAATATAGCTAAACTTGCAGAAAAAAATACATAAGTTTGAAAATTAACAGCAACCTATTCAATAAGCTGTCAGCAACTTCTGTGACTGATGTCTTGTGTATACCGTTTCGTTCCGCTCCCATTTCACAGCTTTCTTATGTTGTTCAATTTACCGTAAGTTACTTATAGAGTTGTTTATACTTTTCTAGAATTTACTCACACGAGTAACTTAGTACGTGAGTAAAACTCACATGTGTAGTCTTGACCTTAGAAGCAAAGCGTTCCGTGACTTGTCGACTTCCTTCACAAATGTCAAAATTGAACTGACAGTTGCTGCCTCTGCAAGAATTACATATCATCTCAATACTTTTTTGTTCTACTCTTTAAGTATGATGAGAAATCAAAGAAAACTATCAACTTTAACTCATCCATGTTTATAAACTTTTTATTGTCCTAATTTTGTCCATAATCCATGTACCAATATTTGGGTACTTTGGATAATTTCAGCCCCACCACCAAAAACTGTACTCTGCTCAAGAGTTGTCAGAGAGTAGCTCATGCCGCTTTTGCTCGAAACTACATAAACTGATCTGAAGCCGAGTTTGCTTTAAAATTTCTTATTGCTCAATATTTTTCTTGACACCTTTCCTGATAAATTGAAACTCAAAAGTACTGATGCCGATTCCCTTGGCATAAGTATTTATAATCCTTTTTGTGTTTCCATTCAATAGAAACGTGTTATATATACTTTAACGCCTTAAAAGTGAAGACAAACATTCGTCCCAGAAAAACACTATACTTTTCAATAACAACACCCATTTCATCTCTGAAAATTACTATTTATTTTTGTTGTCGAACATCAAATTACTCCTTTTAACTTTGTTTGTATTTCAACCCTCGAAAATAAGCGCTCATAATTATACAAAAAGAAAAGAAACTTTCCATCTGCTTCCTTATATTCCCTCATCCCTTTTTTTTTTTTTTGATTCCTTAAATTACGCAATAAGTTTAATGTCGTCATATTACTCCGTCAATTTACATATAAACAAAACGGTAAAATTACAATTTTTAAATGAAATTTATAAATAAAAAATATAAAAATAGATATAAAATGTATCCAACGGATGCGTGCCATGAAAATATTGTAAACAAGATGCATCTATTTCTGTAGGTCAAGTGTGTACTTTATATGTCTTCCTATTTCATACTTCATGGATGCCTTTATGCTATTGTATCTCATGAATTTTTGTCTTCCTGTGATGAAAAGTATATCCAAATAAACAAAACAAAAAAATAATGATTGATAATAAATTAGGAGAGGGGAAGAAATTTGACTCCACTTTTCTACAAACTCAGCACTAAGTAAATAATGTTCTTTTCTTATTTGTTTAGGGTACTTCGAGGGCATCGTAAAATTCGTATTTGTTATTGACATAAGGACGCAGCAATAGGAGAAGGGAATTTTGTTTACGTTATAATAATAGAATATCCCTCATATGTACCGCAAGAGGTTTCATTTTGTCATCGGATTCATCTTTCATAGTTGACATAACGACGTGCGTCGTCGATAAGGATTTGTTTGCACCTTACAGTATTTTTTTTCTCTTAGGAATCTTTAATGTTTTGAAAAAATGTGTAATTATATTTGTTCAAAGGCATGTAACAAAATTCACGGCCATAGAACCACGAAATGGTATGCCGCCGCCAACGCTCTTATGTCTGCCCGTAATCAATTGAGCGGCACTACAGCATATCAATTTGGTCTAACAACTTCATGCACTATGCAAACACTTTACAGTCACATTAGTGTCATCGAATTTAACTCGAGGGGTTTTGTCGCGAGAGTCATTAGGTGTTCATTTGATGGGACTTTGTTTTTTATTTTAAAAAGGGGACTGACTCTTGTTGTTTACATTAGAAAAAATATTTAGTCAATTGTGAATCATTTTGAAGTTTCGATGAGTGGAATTTAGAAGTTATGGGTTTAGGAAGTAGTAAATCAAGAAATTTAACCAAAACTCTAAGAAGTGTCAAGCATTTTAAAACCTTAATTTATTGATTTAAACTCTGTATTTAATTAATGTTTATTTCGTTTTGATTATAATTAATATTCATAGTTAGTTATCTTTACGAGGTCATGACAGATGGATTCGTTTCGAAATGTCAAAAAAGAAAATGAAGGGGATTAGTACTAGTAGGTGTTGCAATTCCGACAACTTTTATCGGGAAAACAAAGTGTTTTCATTTCAATGTGTGCCATTAGGTTCATAAGTTAAAATGGCATTAAAGTATTTTTTTTCTAAAGAACCTTGTTTTTTATTTCTTTACTGGTTTATTCTACTTCCATTATAAAGCAACACTTTCAACGCATAATTCCAATTGAAATCGAACAAAAACAAAACTATATCTAATTCAAAAAAAGCAAGTAGTAGAATTTCGAAAAGATGAACAGATATAAAACAGGCCCGTTCTCATTTCGAATTTCCAAGGATCGAAAATAAATTAATGAAAAACACTCGGAAAAACATATAGCAACTTAAGGGCGGCGACATAACATTTGCAAAACCACTATACCCACATTTCAAGTTTTTGAATCCCAAATTGATTATTTTCATTTAATAAACACCTAGAAGTATGCTAAGTTTTTGACCCAATGTTAAAAGTTGAATCAAAAACCCATTCATGTACCAAAAATCTGTAAAAAGAAAATGTTTATTTTCTTCGTGTGGTCATAATATGACAAGACCCTCGATAGCCATTTTTGACCAAATGTACCTGAAAAAATTTGTCCAACCTTCAGTTTTGTAAATTTTAAGGCTAAATCTATCGGTTAGTGTTCAATTTTCCAAGAGTCGCTATGAGATAGGTAAACCTAGAATCGCCTCCCGGACTATTATAACAAAAAAAAACAATTCTTTTTATTTTGAAAAAAACTTAAAACATAACAAAAATAAAAAAAAATCATAAGAGTTAAAAAAAGAGACATGTATAAATATGTTTCTTAAAATATGTTTCTTTTTCCGCCGGGAAAAAAGCGTTCTTTCCGAACTGTTCATGGTGTAGAACCGTCCATGTTATCAAGAATCTACTATGGGTCCGCTTCTCTAATCTACTATCGGTCCGCTTCTCTAATTTAATGCAGTGTCATTTAGGATGCTTAAAAAAAATGATTATTATACTCATGACTTTATAAATATTTTCTCTTTTGATTTTTACTTTCGACTTTGCGTAATAGCTCTGCCAAGTGAAGCAGTAGCAGAGATTTCTTTTGTCTAATGTTCCCCGAAACCAAAAAAAAATTACTTCTGTTTTTTTTTTCTTGGAATTAGGAATATAAGACACGATTTAAAATAGCAGAAAAGACTGACAGAAATACACAGATTTTAATGATGATCTTCGAAGAAGTCAAAATACCCCAAAATCCTAAAAAAATTATTTATTGTAAAGAATGTAAAAGACTTCTAGAAAATTCAATGAATGTAAACAGTCAAAAGTATTGCATTCTTTTGACAGCTAAAGGTTGTTTTTTTTTTTTTTTTTGTGAAACAAGCCCTTAAAGATCTGCTAGGTTTTATCAGTATTTATTTAATGCTTCCAAAATGTCATTGCAACTTGAATCTTTATTTCATACACAAAGGAGATTGTTTCGAATAAACATTATTTTAGTTTATTTATTATTTTATTTTTTTAAATAACCAACCAGGAAATCAATCTTTCCAAACAACTACAATAGTTACCCCAAAAATGTCTTAATCAAAATAATAAACATTTAATAAATTTCCGTCTGGACACGAAATAAATCCGACAATGCACTTCATTGTTGCTTTCTAAATTGTTTTTATAATTTTGATTGCTTTAAAAAACGCTATTTTAGTGTTTTGTATAAACATTAAGTGCACAATTACTGGAATTTTTGTTTGGGTTTATTTATAGCCAGACAAAAATTAAAAACACGCAAAGCTCTTAATGGCACACACCATAAAAGTCCTTTAAAATATCTGATAACTTAGTCAGACTTATGTGATGCATTCAAAATAAATTACTTTTTTTTTATTTAACCGAACGCACTATCCACTAAATTAATCTCACAAACAAAGGGTGGAAAGAAAATAGTGGTTCTTTTTCTTAGTACATGCATACAAATTATATAAAAAAAATTCTAGACAGTCCTGCAATGTCCGTGTTTTAACATCGCGTGGTTATCAAAACTATTTATAATAAAAAACAACATTACGAAGAGTGTGTGATATGATTTTTTTCCCCTGCTGAAGTTTCATACATTACATTAAGTTTAACGGTGTGGTTATTCCATAACTTATCCACGCAAATGACATTAAATTCTTCTTAATTGAGCTGCAAATGATAAAATCGAAAAAATGTTGAGGGTTAAAACTCGTACCCTATTTTTTTCTCACAGCATTTCCTTAAAATGTACAAAAAATGACGAGTAGAATCAAATACTATTTATATTCCACCTTCATTAATACCTTCTAGAGAACAGGTCAATGTGCTGGAAGAGAAGAAGCTTACTTCAGTTAGTGGTTTGCGGTTAAAATGAATAAAGCCTGAAGGGACTTATCTCTGTCTCTCCCTGCAAAAGGGTTCTTGTTAGTGTCTTATGATATACTTTAGTCTCATCTAATCTTTAGACAAATTGCTACTGCAAGTAGCAGTTGACAATGACAGATCGATAACTAGAATGTGAGTTTTAATCTAAGAAACACAATAGAGGAGGAGGCGTTTCCGTGTCGGAAACGTAATTAGGCCTTTGCACCCTCTCTCTCTGCTGATCTATAATTTGCTGCGCCAAAGCATATTCTATTGTATACAAACATGTTTTTTGTTCTATAAAATGCATCTGTTTCCTTTAAATTAATTGGTTGGGCTACCGACCGGTGGTGACCCTTATTGCGGTCAGCTGCGTATTAAATCGAAATGGTTTGTGTTCATTCTAATAATAATTTGTTTTACTATTTCTAATTTTCTATTTCTCGTTTTACTCTTGAGCACTATGAGTTTTATTTTTAGAATAATAATAGTTTCAAGTTTTTAAATAATATCTAAAGCAGATGAATATTATGATTGGGAATAGATTAACGTTTTGCTGCTTTCAGATGTTTTCTAATTTATAATCTGTACTTCTTTAACATGTTCTGAAAAGAAATAAAATGTACGAATGGGTGGCACTTTGTTATTGTAGGCAACTAAGGAATTGGAAAATTTAGAATTTATTAAAATACGTACCTAAATATTTTCATTTTACTGTCTTAATTTTACCAAAATCACAAGGAGACTACGCAAAAAAAAAACAATCGCAGTGTAGACATTAACCTTTTGGTTAGGAGGCTTCCGGATGCTTCTTGGCGTCCAATGACATAAAATTCGAACACACCACTATTTTATCGCCAAATATTTTATCATGCACTTTTTTCTTAGGATCTTTTCAACAAAGAAAGGATACACTGGTTACACCAGGGGTTAATGCCTTCGACCTCTTTGGTCGTCAGATTTGTCCAACACTAAAATGTACTTCACTTAAGAGTTACTCTCTATTTTTATCATTATTTTATTGCTAACCATTATTTCAGTATGTATTACCTGCCTCTTACGCTGAATCATTAAAAAAAAATAGGTGTGCATTTTAAACATGTCATCCATTTGATGGACACTTACAAATGCACTTAATTCCAGAGGAAATCTGTTTTCAATGAGAACACGGATTCGCATTATTTGTTTATTTTACTTGTTTTTCATTTTGTGCCAGTTGATAAATCCTAGAGTGTTGTCAATTATTGCGTTGTCATTTCTTTGTATTTAAATGTACATTTAGAGTGAGAGAGCTCACGGCCAATGGCACAACATTGAAGATTTATATCTACTTTTGTTCAAAATGAAATTACTTTCTGGGACCATTCAATTGTGTGGGTAACTGGCTTTTAAAAAACTGTCTTATTAAAGTTATTTTGCAGCTTGGTGGAGATAAAGTGCAGCTTAAGAGTTTGTTGCACTTTTAAGATTGTTCTCATTAAAAAATCTATTTAAAAGAGAGGATTAACTGCGAGATGATGGAATGGATTGTTTTAATGACTTGTTGGAGGTAATATCTCAACTTAAGTCGCATTAAGTATAAAATTTACAAATGATCTCAAATTGAAATATATTTAAGTGGGAAAGAAAACAACATTGAAAAAGTTTGGACTACTCAAAAAAATTGACTGTTCTGATTAAAAAATTAAAACTATATTCGAACCATTGATTCACTTACTCTGTTTTTATAAATAGTACTCTTACGTTCAACATGAGGAGTAGATTTGAAGATTCGTCGAGCTGGTACATTTGTGTCCGTACGCAAGGCGTGTTTCAGCCACCTCACACGCTGTATTTTTAGCTTTATGAACAGTTCGATATAGCTGTATAGCCCGTAGAAATTCACGTTGAATCTTCTCCTCCACACTCCATCGATATACATTGAACCAAAAATCACCCAAAAAATCTTTTTCAAAATATCCAAGCAAAGTTCATGCTTAATTGATTCTTCGTTTGATCTCTGCACTTATGTCATTTTGCGATAGTGGAGTCCAGCTTGTCATCGAAGTATGTTTTTATAACTATCCATCCTGACGTTATAATTTCTTCAAGTACGATGTTAAATGTGTTGGATGATAAGGCGTCCCCTTGACCTTTCTCAACATCAAATATTTGGTGGTGTTCTTACAAAGTTTGACGTAGCAGCGAGTTTGGCAGGGATGGTTCGACATGAAACACGGTTTATCGATAAGCATAGCAAAACCTAACGATCAATTTATTTGCATGTTTTATATATAAATCATTAGCATTCTGTTCTAGCTTTCCGAAACCTCTAGTTATGTATGTATATTGAGCACGCTGAAGTACCTATTAATAAATTTAGAATCCTTGCAAGTAACATGGACTCATTACCCTACGAATACCAAAAATATTAAAAATGTCTATCCACCCCTAAAAATTTTTACTCGCAACAATTTTCTCATAAAACAGAAGTTATTTTGTCTCAATTGAATTTGAACATTTCATTCCAAAAATTATGTATTTTCCTGGTCATTTTTAGAATTTTCCTCAAATTTATTTACATGTGGTAGGAATATGCTGCTACATTTCCAACATATCCTTGTAAATACATTTTTCCTGGGAATTAGAATCGATAATAATTTCTGTAATCACGTAGCCTGTTCCGTCCCTTATCCTTAACATAAAAGTAAATTGTGTTCTTCGGAATGTTTGCACAAAAACTATCACAACACGTTCACCACCCCAACTACCTGACATTCATTTTTATTGCATTGCATTGCTGCACACAGGTAAAAGTCTATTCGAGGCGTAAACATTTTTATGGCTCCTGCAAGTCGTTTTAAAATTGTATACCTGTATTCTGTCAACGAAAATCTTTAAATACGTCTTTTTTCTCCAACCAAACCATCAGAACTAGTTAATACTGTGCCAAAGATAGATCTTAGATCCTCAAATATCTATTAAAATCTTTTCGTTTATTCCTAACCAAAACTAACAAATTAACTTCTCTTGCTTGCAATTTTAGATAAAATAAATAATATTATAAAAAATTGATAAAAATTCTGGCAATGGGTGAATTGGAAGAAAAAGAAACACCCCCAACAGAACCACAGTCAAACGATCATCATCCTGATAACGAAGAACCAAAAGAAACAGACAAAATGCTCGAACAAAAAACAACAAGCTCGGCAACAAAAACTGCAGTAGATGACTCAATGACAAAACGAAAAAGTCCAACACCAGAAAAAGAGAAGAAAACTCCCAATGGCGAAGAAATAATCAATATTCCCGAGGCAGCATCACCAGGAGGAGATGACAAAAAGAATAATTCTTCTTCCAATGACAACGAAAACAACAAACTCAATCCAGTCACAAAAGAGGGACGAGAAGTGAAACCAAAGAAAATCCCAATCGGTGGCATAAAAATGCCAGGATTTTTTATGAAAGCAAAACCACGCGGTGATGGGGATGGTGCCGAGGGTGAGCTATTAGAAAAAGAACCCAAGGAGACATCGCCAACGGTCGATGAGAAACCCCTTAAGAATGATGAAAAACAAAGACCTGGTTTGGGCGACAGGATTAGAAATTTCTTTGTGCGTAAACAGAAGCCATCTGCCGACGACACAGCCAAAAGTGGTAAGTAATTATTTTGTTTAATTTTTTATGTTGACATGGTTTTAATAAAATGTTTCTCTTGACTAGATTTGACCGCTGAAGCAGCTGATGAAAATACTGGACCACCGCAAAAGCGCGGACTTTTGAATGCAATCAAAACCCCAATTGCCAATATGATTCCAAAGAAAAAGACTGACGATGATGTTGAACTTGGTAATGGTCCAGGTACCAAAGCCGGACTAGCTTCAATGGAAACATTAGATGATTCATTAAAGGACCAAGATACTGTTGATAAAGCACCAACTAAAAAGGATGACGATGTTAGTAAAGCAAAAGGAAGTCAAGAAATAAAAACTGAGGTAAGTTATTGTGGAAGAGTTATAATATGATCACATCAGAATTAAATATTAATTTTATTTTCTAGAAATCCGAAGAGGAAGAAGAAGTTATTTCATGCTTCGATCGTATTCGGTCATATCGATGCTCCGTAGATGATGCCTTGATAACTCTGGGTATCCTTCTCATTGTGGTAATGCTCGCTGTCATTGGTTATGTGCTGTCCAGTGATTCACAAACCTCGCCACCTCTTAGAGAAGGACGGTATATCGATGCAGTTACTGGATGTGGAATGGTTGAGGGCTTAAAAGAAGATGGTGCATTTGCTTTCCGAGGAATTCCTTACGCTGTTCCACCGATTGGTGAGAATCGATTCAGACCCGCCAAACTCATCGAAGGAATTGATGATTGCTGGAATGGAACATTAAAAGCCCACAATGCCACACAAGTTTGCTCCCAGATGCTGAGCAATTCGACTATTGTTGGTGTCGAAGACTGCCTCACCTTGGATGTTATTACGCCTCACATTCGCTATGACAACCCTCTACCTGTTGTTGTCCTGATTGGAGCTGATTCCTTCACTGGGGGTTCACCGGGAATTCTCAGACCGTCCGCTAGATATGCCCGCTCACATGATGTTATATTTGTCAGACCAAATTTCCGACTTGGAGTTTTTGGATTCTTAGCTTTGGATGTGCTAACCAAGGAGGCATATCCAAGGACGTCAGGTAATTATGCCCTCACCGATATTGTAGCTGCCCTCAACTGGATTAAATTGAATATTGCTCACTTTGGAGGTGATCCCAAGTCTGTGACACTTTTCGGACATCGAGCTGGAGCAACCATGGTCTCAGCTTTGGTCACATCACGTAAGACAAAGAATCTCTTTACTCGTGCTTGGGTGACATCTGGTTCAGCAGTTTTCCCCGGTCGTGGACTTTTGGAATCAGAACGACGCAATCAGGTTTTCTTGAATCAATTGCAATGCTCTGACATAAAATGTCTGCAAGAGTCTACTACCGAAGAAATATGGCGTGCTACCCCAGACACTTGGCTCCACTTCCCTGCTGATCTACCTGGCAAGGAAGAAAACACTACTGCTCGTCATGAATGGTTGGTTCTCGATGGAAACATACTCCAACAGCACCCAGCTGATGTTTGGAAGGAACAAACTACCGGAAAACCAACACTTGTCATGGGAACTACTGCACACGAAAGTCATACAGAAAAGCTGCGCATACGTCACACTAACTGGACGGATGTCGAAGTGCGAGAATTCATTGAAGCTACCAAGATTGGTGCTCTGAATCTTACAGATGAGGCAATTACACGATACAATGCCACCTATCAAGGACTAGTTGCAATGATCTCAGACATCCGAACAATCTGCCCTCTTTTGGCTAATGCCCGTCTTCAACCCACAGTACCATTCTATGTGGCAACCCAAGGAGAAGGTCCCGATGGACTCGCAAAAGTTGATGTTGACGTTCAAGCTATATTAGGCCGCTATGAGCCACACACAGTTGAACAGAGGCGATATGTTTCATCAATGCAACAGCTGTTCTACTATTACGTCTCGCACGGTGAAATCCCACAGTACAATCAAGGAAAGCGAGTACTGAATATGGGACAGGACCCTCTCTCACAAGACGACTACCCCAACTGTAATTTCTGGATAAGTCACGATATAGTGCCGCGATACGCGCGAATCGATTAGGAATCTTCAATATAATTACCTTCCTAAACTTTATCTCTCTCTCTCTCTAGGCTCTCTAAAAAAATAATAAAAAAAATAATTTTCAAAGTTATTATTAAATATGTATTTAAAACAAAAAAATGTGGAAAAATCATAGAAACACAAAAAAAAAGAAAAAATATTTTATACTAAAACTAAGCATTTTCGAAACTGTATTTAAACTTTTAATGTATTTATATTTAATTAAGGTTTTTTACTTTTATATTTTTTTTTCTTAGCTTTAGTTTTTTTTATACATACGTGGTATAAAAATGTTTGTCGTTCTATTTAATATCAAAACAAATTAAATAGCTGACAGAAAAGTGTATAAAAAAGAAACAAACAGTGAATGAATAACAAATAATTATTTTATTAGTTAAAAATTAAAGAAAGGACTTCTTTTATAATTAAACAAAATATATAATAGTTGTACAACGGAGACAAAAACTTTTATAAAATTAATGAAATTTAAGACTGGCTTCGTTAAAAAACAATAATATAAATATTTAATATTTTAATAATAATACAAAAAAAAAAAGAACAAAATTTGTTACAAAAAATTAAAATAAAATGTAATTGTTTTAATTTTAATTAACTTGACTTAAGGATACATTTTGATTTTTTTTGTATACCTTTATAAAAGAATAAACAATTTGTCTTTGTTAGTAAAAATTATAGAAAAAAAAAAAAAAAAACCGTACTGCATTTTTGGAGACAAGTATAAAAACGAACAATTTACTATATGACAACAATAAAAGTAATTTTTGTATGTAAAATATTATCTCTAATATTAATTCGAAATAATATTAAGTATGAAATGAAAAATTCCAAGAAAATTTTATTATAAAATCAAATAAATGGTGGATAATATTATATTAAAATATAAAAAAAATGAAAGATTTAATAAAAGAAAAAAAAAATAGAAAACAACTTATTTGGTTTGCTTTTAATTTGGAGTCTGCGTCGTTTGAATAGAAATTCAGTTAAACTGACTACAGATTTCCGGTTTACTATTAAGCCTACAAATATGCTATTAAATAATACACCGGAAATAGATATGCCACATTTTTCATTGCATATTTCTTTCAGTAAACTGAGTCGGAAAAACGGCGATTTTCAAAATTCAGAAAATCCGCTGTATCGAAGATATTGCACTTTCAGTCAAAAATAACCATTTTTTTGTAGAATTCCTAAAGTGCCGACAACTTTTAGGCACCTATCCAAAGAGACAAAAAAAAGTCGGACTTTGTATAGGTGCCTAAAATTTGTCGGCACTAGGAATTCTACAAAAAAAATCGTTATTTTTGACTGCAAGTGAAATCCCTTCGAGATACAGCGGATTTTATGAATTTTGAAAATCGCCGTTTTTCCGACTTCTTTTAGTCTCTTTGGATAGGTGCTTAGAAGTTGTCGGCACTTTAGGAATTCTACAAAAAAATCGTTATTTTTGACTGAAAGTGCAATTTTCCAATAAACTTGCCATAAAACATCCACAATTATAATCATCATCCATATATAACTGCATATGCAATTCAACAAATTTCTGAATAAAATATTATATTTTTGTTGCATACCTTAGGGCAAAGCGACGATGACGTACACAAATTTAAACAAAAATTTTACTAAAAATTCATAAAAATACCAGGCGACCAGGCAGAAGCAGTAGGTTTCTGAGTTAAATGTCTGTGGTGAATATAATTGGCACACTAATACATGGTAACAAACGATCATGCAGAAACAGCAGGGGAAAACTGTGTGAGATTCTTTATGAGGTGAAATCTATTTCTAACACAACTACATGCATTTGGTTGTTTGTTTACTGACACATGTATGTATATGTATTTGTTGCATACATAAACTGAGGTGAATCTTAACTCTCCGCCTTCAATGAACGGATCTTTTTCTAGTTTTCTTTTACACTATAATATTAAGAGGTGGGGTCAATATTTTTCTACAGTTATTTGGTGATCTAGTTTATTGTCAATGTGTAGGTGTAGATTTTTAGAAAAACATTTTTGCCTCACTCATTGAATACCTACTGCTTCTGCCTGGGCGCCTGGTGAAATTTAAATTTTGTAAAATTTCGGGCTTTGCGCTTCAAACTATTCAACAAAAAATATCGTTTGATGGTAAATGTGTGTTTAATTGGTTTGGTGTATTCTTTTAGAGGATTCATCATTTTTATTGCATTATTTTGGTAGGTAATGTACATTGTACATCAAACATCACCATCAATTCATTCAGATTTGCAAATTTCGATATTGAATAAAGTTTTTCGCGTTGATTAAAAAATTAAGCTGTCAAAAATTAATGGTAAAATTGATTCAACTGGAGATGTTATAAGGGATTTTCCAATAAGGTCAAATCGATATTTAATTGAAATAAAACGAGCTGTGTGTGAGTTATTAACGAAATACTTTTTTGTATTTTAAAGCAAACCTTCGGCCAATCATTTAACTTCAAACATAATGTCCGCTGCAGTTTTGCTTGGTGGACAGAGTTCGAGAGTTCCACTTTCAAATTATCGCATTGATCGTGCTAAATTTAAGCAAATCAGCAAGGCTTAAGTAATGTCTTACGTGGTCAATCACACGATTTCGCTGACCAGTTCACGTTTTTTATACAAAATAAAGACGTCAATTCATTCTCTAATTATTATATTTTATTATTTTTGAACCTTTTATCAAATAAATAAATATTTTCGATACAATTTTTTTTATTAAATTTTTTGAATCGAACTGATAAAATACAAATTGTAAGAATGCTTTGCTATTCTGTGATGTCTCCTATCAATAAACTAAATTCCAGTTTTCTCTAAAATCCATGATCTGTAGCTAGCGATACGAGTGAAGCCCTGTGGATAGTCTAAACTGCACCCTTCAACACTAACAAAAGAAGAAAGACCAACAAGAGTTCTAGTTGATTCAGTAATAAGTGGACCACCAGAATCTCCTGAGCATATAGATGTTCCTTTTGGTCCTTGAACACAAATGTTTGATGATGTTACAACTGGTCCAAACCTACTGTAACAAACAGAATTCGATACGATTTCCATATTGGCGTACTGAAGTTCTTTTACAGATTTTTCTTCTTTGAGAGTATAGGAAGAGTATAAATTCAATATTTTTTGTTCTTAAAATGAAACAAAAAACTTACTATCGTTAACATATCCCCAACCGGAAGCAATAACTTTTTCATTCAATAACTCAGGGTAAACACTGGTCAGAGGAGGCAAATTTACAATGTCGATATTTTTTCTAAGGGTGACGGTAGGAATGCGCAAAAGTGCTATGTCGTTTAACATCGTCTCTGGATTCCATCCACTGTGAATAATTTTTTCTATGACTTTCACTTTTTTTCCTGATTGTTTAGTTGTGCTTCCCAAATAGGCCGTAATTGTATAATCTCTGAAAAGGGATTTTTTTTACTTGATTTCTTTTTCAGTGAGTATATGCTTTTGATGGCTTACTTGTCGACACAGTGAGCAGCGGTTAAAATCCATTCTGCAGAAATCAAAGATCCTCCACACCAATTAGAAGTCCAAAAACTCCATCTCAATTTAAGTCCCACTTGGAAATTGAACTGTCCATTTTTGGCAGTCAATCCATTGGTAATGCGAGACTGTAACTTAGGGGTAATTCTCTCAACGGAACCGTTGTTTTTCAAATTCAAACCAGATGTTAAGACAACTACTCCCAGAAGGAGAACAAAAATTAAGCCTTTCATTGTTTCAATCTACTGAATACTTTAAAAAAGTAAACTAATTTTTTACATGGTGAACATTTTTATTTATATATACCTCGAAAGAAACCAAAAAAGTGATTAAGTAATTCTCTGGAACTGATAAGACAATATCAGTCGTCTATATTATCTTCTAAAGCAAACTTTTGCTCATAAAAATGATCTTGATCAAATTTTTAATTAGCTACCTTCTAAAATGAATTGGTTGTAAGTAAACAGTAAGGAAATTTTTTTTTTTTTTTTTTGTGATTTTGTCTCATTTTTTTATCAGCTAGATAGATTCTTAGAACACCGCCAAATTATTGGGATAGTAGCTTATCATGAGAAGGTGGACACATTCGGAAGCTTCAGATATTTGCTCAGATACATAATTTAATCACTGTTAGGTAACTATACTTATACATAGCTGTGTTAAAATGTACACAATGTTAGACGAACGGGACTACGACAAGGCAGTTAGGGTCTCTAACTGCCTTGTTAGGGTCTCGCTGCCAAGTCAAGAGCGGATATTTTTGGTCTGCCTTTTTGGATATGAGATATTTATTATTTAGCTTTGTAGCCAAATCACTCAACTCTTTTCAAAGTTTTATAATAATTGTTAAGGATTCTGATTTAACAAGATTATATTTTTTCTGGAATTTACTTTTTACGTATTTGATATTTTGGTATCTCGTCCTTCTCATACTCGAGGTGCCTAAAAGTTGTCGGCACTTTAGGAATTCTACAAAAAAAATTGTTATTTTTGATTGAAAGTGTAATTTTCCAATAAACTTGCCATAAAACATCCACACTTATAATCATCATCCATATTTAAGCATAATTTTTGTTTATAACCAATAATCCCTACTGCATATGCAATTCAACAAATTTCTGAATAATATATTATTCTTTTGTTGCATACCTTAGGGCGAAGCGACGATGACGTACACAATTTTAAGCAAAAATTTTACTAAAAATTCATAAAAATACCAGGCGACCAGGCAGAAGCAGTAGGTATAATTTCTGAGTTAAATGTCTGTGGTGAATATAATTGGCACACTAAATCATGCAGAAACAGCAGGGGAAAACTGTGTGAGATTCTTTATGAGGTGAAATCTATTTCTAACACAACTACATGCATTTGGTTGTTTGTTTACTGACACATGTATATGCATTTTTATCATACATAAACTGAGGTGAATCTTAACTCTCCGCCTTCAATGAACGGATCTTTTTCTAGTTTTCTTTTACACTACAATTTCAAGACAAGAGTGTGTTAGAGAATTATGTGTGGAGTCACTGTTGATTATGTTATATATTTATATTTATCAAATATCGACTCCTCTTTCCCGACTCCGTGATATTAGTGTGCTATAAAAGTTTGTATGTATCACCTGCTCTTCGTTGGATTACAACAACAAAAATTGTTAAGTTGAATACAAAAATGCACCGTTGTTAGAAGGCGGATTCTAGTTTTTTTTTCATTGAAGTGGTGAATTTGTGAAACAAAAAAATAAGCAACGAAAAATTTGCCTCCTCGTCTTCATGATCGCCTGGTACAAAATTAAAAATACCAGGCGAACATGCAGAAGCAGCTGGGGCAAACTCTGTATGAGGTTATTTATTATTAATAAGTGCTAGTAAATTATTTGAATAAGGTCAATAATTAGCAAAAGCAATAATAATTTGTTGAATGTAAATATGCACCGTTTTTAGAGGGCGGATTCTAGATTGTATTGAGTTGAAGTGATTGCATTGGTTAGTCAGTGTTGTTCAACGTAAAAATATGAAATGGCAGATGAACTTTCTGATCTTTATGATGGCCTAGTACCAAATAAAAATTGCAGTAGACGTTACTTTTTGTTCTTTATTAGGTAGGTGTATATTAAATTATTTTGGAGAACATTTTTATTTTATTTTACAAATGATGCAATGACTGAAAAATTCTGACGTCATGTGACTCAATGTTATAACCCATATTTTTTTAATTTTACCTAAGATCATTTTTTAAAGTTCAAAATGTGACTTTACAATTTTCTGATTTTTATTTAAATTAAATTAAATTTTTAAAAAATCATCCCAAGTTCCATTTAAAAAAAAGTGACTTATTATTATTACTACAGAATTACTATGACCTCCATAGTTCTGGTGCATGTCGGGCTAGTTTACGTACCTAAAATAGTTTCTAGAATTATCTTACCTTTCATTATATCAAAGAGTTCTTATTTAAGGTATATTTTTGAAGTTGATAAAAAAAATGTTTGCATTCTGATATGTTTGGAGTTATTTATTTTTATTAAACTTTTTTTTATTTTTTTTTTTAGAAGTTTTCGTTTTAAAAATGACTACTTTTAGTGATAGTTTGCCAATGTCCTCGTTCCTATAGCTGCTCATAAAAATGTAAATTTGAACTTCCAGGTTGCGTGTTGGCCGTCTTTAGGACAGGTATGTATATGTGGTATGTCGCTGCAATTGAAAAATAAGTTAAAATTATGTAAGTAGCTTAGAATGCAAAGCAAAAGTGTAAGTAATATCAATATCAATTGGTTTTTAAAGAAGGCATACAATGAACTAAATAGAAAGGTACACCTATGAATATTTATCGAAAGGAACATTAACATAGCCCTGTCATCGTAACCGATCGGAGAAAAATTGTCTCCGATTTGTACGAAATGTACGAAGTTTGTATTATGGCAACCGTTCCGATTGATGAATCGGGCATGCCTCCGAAATATATTAAAGTAAGTATCTGGCCTAGTGACCAAGGAAACGAATAATTCATTTTTCTTTTACCGAATTCACTTCTAAGTGCCATTGAAAAAAAGTTGCACTTATTGGAGCATATTCATAGTTGTTTTTAAACTAGAGTTTTTCTTAGACTGTGTTTAAACAATGTAATTTAAATAGGATAAATTCGAGTTTTTCTTAAACACAACTTAAACATCATCTATGAATATTGACTTTTTGCAACAACCCCATGATATGAGTTTGAGAAAAAATGATTCGTTCAAGGTTGGGAGCGCTGCATGTGGGATGATTTGAATGTTGCCACATCTTAAACTGCTCTCAGCGAATCGAGATAGATGGAATGGATGTTGCTACTATATTCTCTAGAATTCTAGATGATGTTGAAGTGGTGCTTATGCAGCTGGCACAAAGTTACAGCATCCTGAGGCAATTGAGTCATAATTTAACTTTTTTATATTGTTTGTTGTATTTGGTGTTTTTCTAACCAATTATTTTGTGTGCGTTGTTAGTTCTACAGCATTGGAGGGGACCTGAAAAAAAAACATTAGATGATGTACTCAGGGCTCGAACCCAGGAATCCGCCGTGACACACTAACCTGTACCCACTGTGCCACGGTTCACTACTAAATTAATCTATAATTTATGTTAAAATACTTTATTTATCATATTTTTCACCAAGATATTCCAGAAATATCTTTAATCCAATTTAAATAATAAGTAACCCGAGAGAAACCATCGGGTAAGCCAGCAGAACAGCCATTTCCTGCTACAAAAGTGGTCACACCAACGAGTAGTCGCGTATTTTCCAGAACCAATGGACCACCAGAGTCACCAGAACAAGTTCCACCGACGTCTTTTGTACTGGTGCATATTATTGCCGGTTCTTTTGCAAATGATCCATATACATTTGCACAATCTTGTGGATCTATTACATTCATGACAACATATTTAAGTCGATCTCCTTTTTCACCATCTGTTTTTTTTTAGATAATAAACGGTTGCTTAAATAAATTATAAGAAATAGGTATTGAAATAGCTTACTATCGTTGGTGGCACCCCATCCTGAAGCAACAACTCTATTATTCACATATTGTGAGTGTTGTCCATTCAATGGTGGCAAAGCAGCTGGTGCCATATTGACGTTATAATCAACCCATTGAATTTTAACCAACGCAATGTCTCCATTTTGAGTACCATAATCTGAGTGAATGTGATTCTGATAGCCCCAGGATATTCGTAAAGGATTTTCACTGTCAACACTGCCCAAACGAACTTCGATTGATTGAGCTCTGGGAAAATAATTTACATATCTTATATTTTTCTTTTTTTTTTTAAGTTTGTATGAGGATTTTTACCCAGAAGTACAATGAGCTGCGGTTATTATCCATTCATTCCCAATAAGGGTTCCACCACACCAGGCATACGAGTTGGTTCCAAATCCAACAAGTACACCAACATGATACGGAAGCTGTTCTGGCGAGGCATATTGTCCGTTTATAATGCGTCCTTGATTAGACCCATCCTTACTGCTGGGTATAACTTCGTTTTTAGGTCCTCTCTTTAGATAGGGATATGGCTCGCCATTAGGCACGAGCTTGACTTCCTTGTAATTTTCGTTGGCACTCGCACCGGATGTTGTAGCGACAACCAACAAGCACGATATAGAGATTAAATTCATTCTTAAACAAATAATTGTACCTACTGAGATATTCGCTATGAGCTCTAGGCATTTATAGTTTAAAAAAAAAAAAAGATTAATTATACAAAAGCAATACCTGTTTTTATGTAACAGAATACAGAAAGTACTTAAGCGGTTCTAATCTTAAGTGTTTCTATTTAAATTACTAATCTTGGTAAAAAATAGTTTAACTTATCTTATTTTTATTCATATAAGGTGATTTACTGATATAAAAAAGGTGATTTCCTTTAATGATGTTTTTTATTTTTAAGCAATTGTGTTCATCAAACAGACTTTAATTTGAAAGCAAATTTCCATTTTATTCCGACACATTTCTAGGTGGGGGGGGATATATCAGAAAAGCAAGCAATTGTACAAGAAAAGGGGGTCCTTTATCACGTACTGATCTCAATGGCTGGGCGCTGGATGATAGATTTTGGCTCGGTCACTGAAGAAGAGGGTATTATTAGTTGTAGTGTAGCCCTAAAGTCGTTAAAGAGGTTTAGTTCATTGACTTCTTATTCTTAAGGTCTTTTTATGACGTACATTTTTGTATTTGATTATTTATGGACACCCAATGCTGCGGTTACACTTGACAGGCAGGTTTAAATAGCTTTTATTACCCCAACCTCTTCTCTTATGATGACATACATATTTTGTTAAAAGTCTTGGGACCGTATTTTTTAAACTATATTTCTAGCCAATTAGGTTGGATAAGCTCAAGAGGCTTGGGTATGTTCTTTTAAGGCCTTTTTGATAGGAGAGCTCTAACACAACTGATATATATCTTTAACACTTGACGATGAAGATGATGAAGATAATGAAGACGGTACAACCATTCCTTCAAATACAAATCGTTAAACTCGTAGATCTTACGAGCTGATCTTATGTAAATGCTTTACTGTTCAAAAATTTGGCAAAATAGGATATTCCTTCCTCTCTGCCCATTATGGATTTCAGTGAGAAGCAGTCTCTATTTTAAAGCTCTTACAGGATTGCCGTGGTGAGCATTATAAATTGACGTACATATCTCAAAAATATCGATAGGATTACCAAATATTTATTAAAATGTTTGTGTTAAATTGATACAATTTTGTATATACAATTACAATTAGTATATAAAAACGAGGCAAAAAAAAACTTTAACTGTGCATATTGTGCTCTCAGAAGTATTTTTTTTTTTCGCAATCCAGTTTCGCGTACTAAGGGCCGCCATTTTGAAAAAAAAGTTTTAACCTAATTATCTTGAAAACCGTTTGTCTGACAAAAAAACTTGCCAAATACAAATTTTTAGAAAATGAAATTTCTCATCTTTTTTATATACATTTTTTTAAATATATCTTTAATGTTTTAAAAATTATAAGCAAATAAAAATTAATGTTTTACTAGCTTAGTATTCGGAGTCGTGAAATTTTTTTATTATATTAGGTACTTACAAAATGTCAAGGCCAAAGTGGTAGACAATTTTATAACAAACAAAAGCTTGTTTATTCGAAAAACCCGTTATTGAATTTTTGCCGGCACCAGGAATCGAACCTGCCAACAATTTATAAAATGATTATCCTCTCAGTGGATCAATAATCAAATCATAAATTGAATTAAAGTAAAATATATACCTACCTACAATGGTAGTACTGCGTAGTGCGATTATCATCAGTGCGAGGAACAGGTTTGATTCCTGGTGCCGGCATAAATTCAATAACGTGTTTTTCAAATAAACATGAGATTGTTAATGAACATTTCTTGATGTAAATTTCCACAGCACCAAAATTAATTGTTTTCAACAATGCGACAATAGTTTTTTCTAAAGTAGAAATGTTTAGATTCAAAAGATCTAAAAAAAAACATAAATCTTAAAAGCTCTATAGTAAAAACCAAAGAAAAATTCATAAGAATTTCCGTCAACGGGAAATGGCAACTCTTGTTCAACGGCAGGAATCAGGATAAAAAAAAAACTCTCTCAAAAGGCCAGTAATGCAAATATATATTATTCAGAATATAGTTGGGCTTAAGTCTGGTTCGGAACATGAAACATTTCTATCAGATTCACCCTGTAGCTAACAAAATCTAAATCGGTATCTATCAAAATCTAATCTCACCAATTTAATTTATATTGATTAATTAAAATTCAAATAAATAGAATGGCGGATAGTCTTTGTAGTCAAAATAAGTGAAATCTTCTCATTTATCGATAGACAACTCATAGATAGCTCCCTAATCTAATCAAATAAATATATGCAACCAATTCTTTGAAATATACTACCACCGAAAATCTTTTTTTTTTGTCTATAAAAGCCAAACGCATTCAATCCTCTTTTAATATTGTTTTCAATTCTAATATGAAAGTTATAATCTTATTTGTTTTTGTCATAACTGTGACTGGGACATCTGCTGCGGGAAACAAGCTTCCAAAATTTAAAAATGTCAACTTAGATTCAGAATTCCAAAATGTTGGCAACACAATCATTCGGAAACTTAAGCCGGGACCAGAACCATTGATTAATGAAATTAATTCGCCATCACTTGCAAGAGCTGACATTCAACCAAGAATAACAGGCGGAGAATACGCTTGGGACACTATGTTGCCGTATCAGGTTTCATTGACCATAAATTTAAAGAATGGCTTAACTGGTTTATGTGGAGGAACCTTAATCGGAAACGAATGGGTGCTTACCGCTGCTCACTGTTTTGCTCAGTAAGAATTGTAAACAATTTAGTTTTGTTTGTTTAAGAAAATAACTTTTATTTTAGAAGCTTCAAAACAGTCCAGATTGGTTTGGGAAGCATTGACAGGAAAAACCCTTTACATAAAACGTGGGCGGAAATGGTCCTCATGCCAGTCAGGTGGAATCCAAATACATTTGATGGCGATCTAGCTTTATTGAAATTTCCATGGGTGGATTTCAATGATTGGATAGCCCCAGCTTATCTTCCTTCGAAAAATATTCAACATTTGACATTCATTGACAGCAAAGTTATTGCTTCTGGATGGGGCAATCTTGGTGATGGTAAATAAATAAATTAATAAATAAATTTATAATTTGGTAGAGTGAATCAATTTTTTTTTTCCCAACAGAAAGCAAAACGACAAATTGGTTAAAACATGTTACGATGAAAGTTGTGGAAAATAATGTTTGTTCAAGTACTTTTGGTTACGATGAAGGATTGACTTCAATAATGTGTGTCTCGGCACCACAAGGACACTCGACTTGTTCTGGAGATTCTGGTGGCCCTTTGGTTATTGCAAATTCACGTCTTCTTGTTGGTGTGATTTCCTTTGTTTCAGCAAAAGGTTGCACTCAAGGATTACCCATTGGATTTACACGTGTTAGCAGTTACTTAGATTGGATTGAAAGTACAACTGGAATCACTTGGTAGATTTATAGTTTAGAATTATTAAATAAATTTTGTTTGATATCATAATAAAAGAAAAGGATTGCTTTCTAGGGTCTAGAAAAACTCAAGAGTGAAAGCCTATAAGTCCATCACTGTAATCAATAAACTCTTTCGAAATTTTCATTAAACATTGTTTTTTTTTTTAAATATAAAATTAAATTAAGAACAAGTTTAACTGGCTTTTTGATGACGGGATGACGGTCGGTGGGGTGGGCGGTTAAATTTTGTTTTTTAAACAACAAAAAATTTCTCCCTAAGTTCTTCAATTAACCGAACAACCATATATTACTCATACAACAAGTACCTAATAAAGAAAAAAAAAAAAAAACAGAGACGGGAAAACCTTTTTAAATTGTCATGATCATCATCATCATTGTAATAATACTTAATAAACCTCAACCTACATAATGTACGTATAGATATTTTATCTATAATTTTGTTAAAATTCTTGGATTTTTATACTAAAAATGATATTAATTTAAAAATTAAATCAAGATTAATATTAGCACCTTAAGACTACTTAAGGAGATATGGACAATCGGACACTGATTGATATTGTCTAATCTTACCAATACAAAAATCTTCACATAAAATATATACTTATCTGCACACTTTTGACTTTTTTTTCAATTGGTACCTTTATATATATAAACCAAAAAATTGGCCAAAGAATTAATTAGTTCGATTTTGGTAATCAGTTGATTGAAACAATGAAAGGCTTAGTTTGTGTTTTGCTTTTGGCAGTAGTTGCCTTAACATCCGCCTTTAATTTAAGAAACGATGGTAATGCTGAAAGGATCGCTGTCAAAACAATTTCTGCCGAAGCCCCTAAGCTACAATCTCGCATTACCAACGGGCTGACTGCCAAGAGCGGGCAATTCAACTACCAGGTTGGACTTAACATGAGAATGAGCTTTTTGACCGCTCAATGGTGTGGAGGTTCTTTGATTTCTCCAGAATGGATTTTGACTGCTGCTCATTGTACTGACGGGTAAGCTTCAAATTTTGTCAACTTTGGAAAAATCTAACAATTATATTACTCTTTGTAGAGTTGCTCCTTCTTCTATTACTGCCTATTTGGGAAGCACAATTCAAAGATCAGGAACTGCCGTAAAGGTGACCAAAAAAATAATTCATAGTGGATGGGATTCAGAGAAAGTAATCAACGACATATCGGTTTTGCGCATTCCAGCTGTCACTCTCGGAACAAATATCAACATTGTTCAATTGCCTTCTTTGTCCGATGACTATGCAAAGTTCTTAAATGAGAAAGTTATTGCATCCGGTTGGGGTTATGTAAACGACAGTAAGTTTGTTTTTTTTTCTCAGAAACAGATTAAGAAATAACTTTATTTTACTTGATAAATTTTAGAGGGACAATCAGTAAGTGAACTTCAATACGCCAATATGGAAATCGTTTCTAATTCTGTGTGCTCAAGAAACTTCGGATCACTTGTAAAATCATCAAACATTTGTGCCCAAGGACCAATGGGAACATCTACATGCTCAGGAGATTCTGGTGGTCCACTTGTTACTGAATCAACTAAAACTTTAGTTGGTCTTACTTCATTTGGTGCTGCTGTTGGATGCACTTTGGGCTTCCCAGAAGCTTTTACTCGTATTACTAGCTACAGATCTTGGATATTGGAGCAAACTGGCGTATAAACTCAATGCGAAATGATAATATTATGAATAATTCACTATACAAAAGCTATATCATCTGAATGAATTCTCGAAAATAAAAATTTAATCCTTAAAATAAGGTCTAACACTTTCAAGAAGATTTTTTTTAACTCATTTCAATAACAGTCCGAAAGTTCATTAAACAGCGCCACATCATCTCCAATGAAAATAATTGGGCCTGATTTATGTCGAGTGTCAAGATTCTTAGTATATGTCATGAGCCATAGGGACATAACTCCCCCATTCCGATTAGTTGAGATCCACTAAGCAACCAAGACACGTTCACTGAGTTAGTCATTCATACCCATTTCTGTCCCAATTATTTTCTGCCTTATTCTTACCTCTATTTGTTCGCCTATTTTTGGAGTAAAAAAAAACAAATTTTCAACTTTTTCAGAACCCGTCGAGATATTAATAAACATAGAATGTTACATTGACAAATACCTGAAGGGTTTCATTACCATTGTTTTGTTATTTTATATTATTTATTTCATTATGAAATTGTTTTTAATAAAGTCGAAAATTATATATTATATGTACCTGAGATCTTTTATAAAGATGGGAAGACACCATAGTATTGGAAAGTTTATAAAAAAATTTTATAAAATGATAAATTCTTCCCTTTAAAAGCGAACACTAGGGGGGAAACCGGTTTTCTAGAAGATTTTAGTCTGTTTCATACTGCCCATTTCACTTGCCTCTCCTAGAAAATCGGTTTTCCCTCGGATGAATTAATCTCGTGTGTGGAAACTGGATGCTTATTGTGTAATGTGTATATTTTATAAATGATATCTAAATAATTAACTGTAGCTCATTTTATTCACAAATTACACTATTATCAAAGAAATTCACGTCTAATAGATTGTTTTAAAATTATTTTATTTAAAAAAATCCCTTTTAAAATAAATCAAACTACACAACTAAAAAGCTCGTCTGACAGAAGGAATCAAATCTTTTAAGTATGTATCTGTGCAAATCCGTGTGAATCTCGCTATCAAATCCAGATGCAAGAAAAGTTGAACTGAGGAGAAAAAAATGCAACGTTTTCTTGGATCCATGGATCATGATTTTCGGGAGAAAGCAACTTTAATCCGAAAAAAGCGACTTTAGTCCGAAAAAAGTCATTTTTTACTCGACATATGTACATAAATTCATATATACATACATAAGTAATACCATATTCCAATAAAATTATAGATGTTTGAATTTAATTTTTGGTTTTATTATAAAATTATTTCCTTTTTTTGTGTGTTGATAAAAAAAAGATAACTAATTGAGTCTGTTATGAAAATAAAACAGACAAAAATTTTAATTTAAGTAAATATGTAAAAGTAGAACTATAATGTAATGCGCATTAGCTAGCAAGACCTTATACTGTCTTAATTAAATAATCTTTAAATTAAACAAACTGTTTAGTCATGTTTATACTAACACGACGAATAACAATTATGATAATTACATATGATTATCTGTCAAAATTATTTGTTTTCAGTTTATTTTATTTGTGTTGAAAATACATAATTAATTGATAAATTTATTGATTTGTTGATAAATTGGATAATTCAATGCTAGTCTTGTTTGGTAAAGTCAGTTTTTTTTTTATTTTTGACTGTCAAATGCCCTCAGCTGTCAAATTTACATTGGGCTCGTCCAGTATGATAAGGAACTAAATATTTAGGTAACTAAAGTTCTTGAACGCAAATTTACTTAAATATCTTATCAATTTCACAAAAATCATTTGTTTAAATTCACTCCTGAATTTTACTTAAAAGAATTCTCACTGCGGAGAACAAAAAATATTTGTTGCTTGCAAAATGTTTAAGAAATAAAACTAATACACATTTTGTGCAACAAATAAAATATTACAGGGTATTCGGCACATATACATATATTATGACAAAATTCATATCAGCTTTCATTCCAATGAAAACAAGCTAAATTGACAGTGAGTTTTGTGACAGTTGATCAATCAGAGACCAGAAAATTACCTAAATATTTAGGTAAAATGTGTTCTGAACGTGCCCATTATGTAAGAGCGATTCAGACCGCACAGCACGTAGATCAACGTAGATTAAGCTTAATGAAACTCAACGAAATGCGCATATTATGTCCATTATTATAGCCAACACCATATAATATTATGACTGTATGTATTCGCTCATTTAATATAGTTCACAATCTTTGGTTTGAACTTACTTATTGCTTGATGAAAAATAGACAAAATACTTGCCTCAACATAGATGCAAACAAAAAGTAGGGAAAACCTTATTATTATATAATCAATATTATATAAGATATTACGTACTTTCCAAAATATTTCTAATTTAAAGATCTACACTAATATTTAAGTTAATTTAAAAAAAAATCTGATCAAGATCCATTTTATCAGCTAAAGACTACTTGAGAAGATATGGACTATTGGACATGGAAGATTGATACTGTCTTATCATACCTACCAATACATTCGCTCTAGAAAAGTACTTAACTAACCGCACACTTTTGGGTTTTCTTGAATATATAAATCAAACATTTGGCCAAAGAAATCATTAGTTCGGTTTCGGTAGTTCGGTAGATTGAAACAATGAAAGGCTTAGTTTGTGTTTTGCTTTTGGCAGTAGTTGCCTTAACATCCGCCTTGAATTTAAGGAACGATGGTAACACTGAAAAGATTACTGTCAAAACGATTTCTGCTGCAGCCCCCCCTAAGCTACAGTCTCGCATCACCAATGGACTGACTGCCAAGAGCGGGCAATTCAACTACCAAGTTGGACTTAACATGAGGATGAGCTTTTTAACTGCTGCATGGTGTGGAGGATCTTTGATTTCTCCAGAATGGATTTTAACCGCTGCTCACTGTACTGATGGGTAAGATCAAAATGCTTTCAACTATAGAAAAATCTAAATATTAAACTACTCTTTGTAGAGTTGCTCCTTCTTCTATTACTGCTTATTTGGGAAGCACAATTCAAAGATCAGGAATCACCTTAAAAGTGATTGAAAAAATCATTCATAGTGGATGGGATTCAGAGAAAGTAATCAACGACATATCGCTTTTGCGCATTCCAGCTGTCACTCTTGGACCAAATATCAACATTGTTCAATTGCCTTCTTTGTCCGATGACTATTCCAATTTTTTGAATGAGAAAGTCATTGCTTCCGGTTGGGGATGGGTTAACGATAGTAAGTTAATTCCGAAATGAAATTGTAATTTGAAGTAATTTATTTTATTTGACATATTTTAGAGGGACAGTCAGTGAAGGAACTCCAATATGCTAACATGAAAGTCGTGTCGAATTCTGTGTGCTCTAGAACTTTTGGATCAGTTGTTAAGTCATCAAATATTTGTGGCCAAGGACCAATGGGAACATCTACATGCTCAGGAGATTCTGGTGGTCCACTTGTTACCGAATCAACTAAAACTCTAGTTGGTCTTACATCATTCGGTGCTGCTGATGGATGCACTTTGGGACTCCCAGAGGCTTTCACTCGTATCACTAGCTATAGATCATGGATTTTGGAACAAACTGGAGTTTAAGCTAGATGTGATTAAGAAAATTTATTTTATCCAAAAAGTGTCCATCAAATTTTTGTAAAATATTTTTACATATGGAAGTGATATGGTAAAGTTGAAATAAGTGTTTGAAGGAAAATAAAAATCAATTGCAACTTAAAGTTTGTTTTACCTTACCTGAAAACGGAATGTCGGAAGTTCGAACATGTTAAGGAAGCCAATCAGGTACAACAACAGCAAATGCACTATACCAATTGGCATGGAGGACCTCACGACCGAGCAGCGCTGTTCTTGGCATTAAGAATTAAAAAGACAGACACTTTCAAAAAACTCCCTGGTTCTTTATTTCTCTGCAAGAAAAAGTAAAAACATAACAAGTGCAACTTGAACTCAAGAATATGCCTCAACAAGTTGCAAGATCTCATACCAATGAATATCCTCACTTAAGCAACGACCAATAAGAATGCTTTCGTACATATTAATCAATTACAAAAGCATTTAGCAAACACCAAGTCAATTTGAAAGATATTTTGGAAAACAAGTTAGTATTTCGTGTCGAGTTGAACCTAAAGTATCATCTTTCTAGCTCACATAAAGAGGAAACGACTATACTATGCAGAAGCTAATAGTCCTTTAAAAATAACAATTCGACACACTGAATAGCAAATGCGGCAAGCAAAGTTGTGAGTTGTGACCTAAGTCGAGGTCAAACAGCATGAATAATATCCATGTCCACGTTGAAACATTGATAGCTTCGTATCAGTTCCACTATATTTCTTAAAAAATTAAACAAATGTTATGACACCACTTCTGAACCATGTGGAAATAAGTTTGTACCGACATAACTTTTTTAATGAAAAAATCGAGGTGTTAATGTCAACATATGATTTAATTTCTTATAGTTTAGACACGAAGCTCATGGATCACAAACCATGAACGACATAATAAAACACAATAAAGAACGTAATTTAAAGAAAACGAAAATTTAATTTCGACTTAATATTTTCTTCATATATTACATACTATTATACTCCACTAAAACGCTTAATCCATGCTCTGTAGCTTGAAACACGTGTAAAAACCGTTGGGTAACCTAGAGTACAGCCTTTAGATGAGCCATAGGAAGTAATACCAACAAGAACTCTAGATGATTCAGTGACGATTGGTCCACCAGAATCTCCATTGCATGTTGACGTTCCGGGTTGCCCTTGAGCGCAAATATTACTCTTTTTAAACACATTAGATCCAAACATTCTTAAACAAACAAAATTTGGTATAATTTTCAATTGGGCATATTGCAGTTTACTTGGTGCAATACCATCCTCTGCAAATATATAAAGGTATTATAGGTACATCAATTAAAAAACACTATTTTAAAAATTTAAAATTACTAACGATCATTTGTAGTGCCCCAACCAGATGCAATAACATTCTCGTTAAGATAATTACCACCAGAACCGGAAATAGGTGGCAACGCGACTGGAGCAATATTTTGTCCCAAGCTGATTTCGGGAATTCTCAATAGACAAATATCAGAAGTCTTTCGTTGCCATCCGCCATGGATAAACCATTGATAGGCCAGTGCTCGAGTGCCTGTTACGGTACTATTGCCTCCAAAATAGACATATACTTTGGAAGCGCTATAGAAATTCCAATAAAATTAAAATTGGCGGGAAAAAATGATTTATATGGCTTCGTCTTACCCATCGATACAATGAGCAGCTGTTAAGATCCATGTTGGTGCAATCAATGATCCGCCACATCTATTGTATCCTGTTTTCTTTTCTATGTATAGCCCGACTTGATACTTAAGTTGTCCCATTTTCGCTGATTTTCCATTTGTGATACGGGATTCAATAATTGGCAGTGAGGGTTGAATAGGTGATTCTTTCAAATCAAAAGCGCTGTTAAGAGCAACTATTATTACCAATAGCAAAACAACTATGAAAACTTTCATATTAATGCCGAAATTACTGTTCGAATCAACTGCCTCGTTTCTTTAAAGTTTTACAACTGTTTGGGTATATAGATTCCCTTAAGGCAAGAACTAGCAATGGAAAATAATATAGCTAGCTATATATAATAAATTTACTAACCACTTTAATTAGGAGCATGTCATTTATTTGATCAACTCAAAAATATTTGATCAGCAGTTTAGCTTTTGGGAAATTTGTAGGTGATTTTTTTCGTTGGTTTAAAAAATATACATACATAAGTATTTACGTACATAATTGTTTTAGTGTTTTATTTTTTGCTTTTGTATTATGCTATTTTAGTCATTAATTTGCAAATAAATTAAACACATAACTCGAAACAGGAAATCGCAGGCGCAATGTACGTACTTTAACCCACATATTCGAAACCTAAACTTTAAGCGCGAAACTGATTGAGTCAGCACTAGTAATAGCGGCCGCCATTGTTTTAGAGGCAATGCATTGCTGGTTTTAATCTGTGTCTCCTTAATGACCTTGTGATTGTTTTTTAGGAAGTCTCAAGAACCTTTCCGAACTTTCCTGAAGCTGTTTCATTGGCTTTCGGATGACAGTTCTTCTGGTAAAAAGAAGAAAAATTTGCTTTTTGATTTGAGTAGCCAGCAATAACCTTTTCTCAGCTAGTTTAATATTGCAATTTTTCTCAACAGCTGAAGTGAAACAAAAAATCTCATACAAAAATGACGCAGTGAAATCATAAACGAAATGTAACGTCCTTTTTTTTGTCATACGCAGCTCCACAGTGAAACGGTGTATAAACGGTTCAAGTCTCCACTACTCTCTACACTCTTATCGCACACAATTTAATTGAACGCGACATTAATTGCTCGCAAAATTTTGACATTTCTATTATGTTCGTGTTTTTTTGTGGTTATTATTATTATAAAATGGAGTTCTGTTCTTTTTATTTATTTTTTGTGTGTTTTGAAAAATATTTTTGTTTACAAATGGTGGAACTCTACATAAAAATTTGTCTGGCATCGTTTCGTTAACATTTCGTCTGTGTTTTTGGAGACGACGGAAGATTTCGTTTCACTTTAGCTGCATACTTTACTGTTTGAACACAATAGAATGGCTGGACATGGTGTCGTACGTCTCGTTTTTTACGTACCCACAATGAATATGCACATAGCTTTCTCACTTTTTATATCATTTGTATTAGCTGATTAAAATTTGATTGCAGAAGTATCAAAAGAAACTCAATTTTTTTTAATATAGCTAATCAGAATATAATCAGAAATTGAATGTTAAATCGTGTTTAACTGAATATTTGTTTATTATGATTTGGTCAGAACTAATATTTATAAACAACAATATTATTGAAGATATTTGTTTTGATAGACTTTCTTTCTTTTATTTTATCTTATTTATACACTATTGATTGCCGCGTATCAATTATTATTTAATCAACAATGAACCGTTAATTTTTGCACTAGACTTAATTAATTTAGCCGTAGTACAGTGATGTTTTATTATATATAAGCACCATTTTTGACGACTTTTTATTGAAAAATTCAGCCAAAATGTTTCTTTTAATTTATTTATTTATTTATTTCAACTCAACCTGAATAAGTCAGTTTAGTAAGTTTCTGAAAAACATTTTAAGTGGACCTATTCTTTTTTCCCCTAAATACTTCAATTATGTCATCTATTTTTAAGAATATTTTAATAAAGTATTTTTTTTATAAAGATAAAATGTAATTTTCTGAACAAAACCTACACAAAATTATGTAGGGAGAAAATAGGGATTTTATTTTGAAATTTAAATGAAAAAAGTTGTATAGTGGTGCTAAAAATAGGGGAAATATGTAGCAAAAATCTGGGGACACTGGGGTAGCAATGCCCATATTTTTGGAACTACTATACAGTTTTTGTGTTCGCATTAATTCTTCTACCGTGTTAAATTTTCAATCATGGGAAATTACTTAGCGCCAAAAATGAAAATCAAATAGTAGATAGTTCTATATTATCCACCTGAAGTTTCGTATTTCCATGGATGCAACCATTTTGAATTTTCTGCCGCCCGCCATTTGAAATGACGCTGTGAAAAATTTTCATCGACAAATTTGTCTAAAAAAATTACAAAGGAAAGCACTTTTAGACAAATAAGATGATTTTACGGGTTTTCCACTGCAGCAACAACTTTAAGGCACTTGTTCGAGAGACACAATAAAGTACGAATATCTGGAAAAACACTGTATCTCAAAAGTAAAAATTTTATTCAAAATTTCATCGATGAAAATAATGACGATTTTTATTTTCATCGCTTCTTTAAGCCTCTGTAAAATTCAGTGGCGGAAGTATCCAGGGAGCGGTGAAAAATTTTAAACATTTATGGATATAGCCAGTGGAATGAATAAACAAAATTCAATGCCATACCTTCGATCTCAAAAACTGAAACTGAAATTGGTTAGAAGGCCAAGATTTCATTTGAATAATTGTTTTTTTTTTTTTACAAACTGGGACATGAAACCCTAAAAATAAGCAACCGAATGACATCACGACCGACGCAAAATGCTGCATAATTATACAAAAGTTTGAACAAAATAAGGAATCGTTGCATATCAAAAGGTGCTTGTAACTTAAACATGATCAATGAGCAATTTGAAGTTTATTATTTCAAGATAATATTTTATTTTATTTTTAATAAAAGACTGAAAACAAAACTTTCAGACCCTTTTTTTGTCAGCCTAACATTTTTTGTCACCCTGTAGCTTTTCGAATCCAATTTCACAATCATTAATCATCATATTCCCTTTCACGTTTCACAGTCATCGATCGTTTGATCTTAAACAGTAGCTTGCTAATTTTTAATATCGGCATGCAATTTTTCCCACGGCCATCTTTTGGAGGAACTAAGCAACTATTTTTTAAAGCCGGCGCCAATGATATTTGATGCTGGCTCCGCAACGGTGTATAAAAATCGCTAATTCGGATATCAATTTTAAACAACAAATATATTTCATTGCATTTGGTTATTTATTATAACAAAAGAAACCAATTTTAAATGGAAGACAAAGAAAACGCTAATTAAACACCAGCCTTCTCCTTGATCCATTGCCTATAGCTGGTAACACGTGTGAAAGCAGCTGGAAGACCCTTAGTGCAACCAGCGGATGAACCAAATGATGTTAGACCAACCAAAACCTTGTTACTCTTAAGGACGAGTGGGCCACCGGAGTCACCATTACAAGTAGAAGTTCCACCAGGAGTAGAAACACAAATGTTGGATGCCTTAATGGTTGATCCATAGGTATTGGAGCAAACAGAATTGTTGATAACAGTCATGGTGGCGCCTTGAAGGGTATTTGCAACTCCACTGGCTATATATATGGTCGACAAAAAAATCAGACGAAGTTGAAAAAACAAACAAAAAATTGACTTACAATCACTAGTCTTTCCCCATCCAGTAGCAATGACAGAGTTGCCATTGTATGTAGAGTATGAGCTGGAAACAGCAGGAAGTGCAACGGGTCTGATGGTATTTGAGTAACTGACAGCATCGATTTGAATCAATGCGATGTCGTTGAGAACAGTGTATTTATTCCAGCCGGAATGAACGATGGTACGCTTGGCAGCCCTTCGTGTTCCACCTTGCCTTTGAGCACTGCCCATGAAAACACTAATACTTCCAACACTAACTCTGCATATGCATATAACAATGGTTAACAAAAATATAAGTAAGCAAATTATATAAACTTACCCATCAACACAATGAGCAGCAGTAAGAACATAAGTTGGAGAAATCAAGGATCCACCGCACCAACCACCATTGACATTAAGACCCACTTGGTAGGGATACTCGTTAATGCTCACTGGTTTGCCATTGGTTATACGTGCCTCAGGATTGAATTCAGGAATCACGGGTTCCATGTCAACAAAGGTTTCATCGGATGACTGGCCATAGGCACAGGCCAATGAGGCAATTGCCAAAAACAAAACAAAGAGGATTTTCATTGTGAAATAATAACTTAACTGTTTGTTTGCAAAACACCAACTTGTGTCTTCTGATGCCAAACCATAATTTATGATCGTGTTTTATAGAAAATTTCTTAACGAAAGTGCAATGCAATGCAATGGAGGGTTTATTATTTAATCAATCAATGTTTATAAAAGAATTAAAACAAATTCTCATTAAGTGCGGAGGGTTAGGTTTAGTTGCAGTGCCGTGATTTTGTTAACTACTTGACTAAAATCTCAATAACCATAAAGATATAATTATAGCAATGGTATTTCCATGTATATATTTATATACAAGTGGATAACTACCTGAAAATTAAAGTTCTATTGCGTTATCAATAAAATGGCTATCTTTTATAACGCATAGACAATTTCCACTTTAAAATTTAATTCGATGGCAAACAATAACCACACGTTTTGATAGATATGACTAGATCTGGAAAACTTTATCAAACGTCTGTAAAATTCGAATTCAATTACATTAATTAAAATTATTTTTCTAGGGGTTAATTCTGTAAAAAAAATGTATGCAAATATTTTCACCCTTTCACCACGATTTCGATTCTCGTTCTTCGAAAAGGTTAAACCAAACATCAAAAAAATTTATATGAATAGTTTTGTTTACGACCTTAATGAAGAGGTTACTTTTAAATTCAAGAGACGACTATTAAATCCACCACAGTGTAACATATTGAATTCAATACGAGAGTTTTACTTAAGGAACGAGAATCGCTTTTTAATAAGAGGTGAATCGAAAAAATGATAAAATTAAAAACAAATTGATAAAGTAAATGTGAAAACTATTTATTCGATTCACTTTTCATAGAACCCGATCAAACGTGAACGTTTAAAACTTCTGCAATGAAATCGGAATTCTAATTTAAGACCCGGAAATGAAGCTACCTGCCATTAAACGTTACAGAAAAAATGGCTTTCCAATAGCCATGTTTAAATAAATGTAAAAACTGCTCGACATCGCTGTGGAAGAAGTCAGTGCAACGACAAAAAAAAACTGCAAAAATAGAAAGAGATTGGAACAGACGAAACACCGTCTAAATTCTGGAAAAAGATGGAAAGCATCGGGTTTAGATGGCTTAATGTTCTCACCTCAAAAAATATTAGCTGTAAGTGCCTCATCAGTGTGGGGTAAAATTCTGTCAACCAATTTAAAGGGAGAAAGGTAACACGCGAAACTGCGATAGTTAGCTCTCAATGCACACGGAAGATCGTTGAACGGGTATTGGATTGTCATTGGCGGAATACAATATGGCTATCTGATAAAGTGATAACCAGTGTTGGTTTATTTCGGGTAAATGAACTGAAATCCAGAGGGTAAGAATTAAAATGAAAAAAACATCGTTATTCCTCAAGCAATTTGCATCCTGGGTTGGTTGATTTCGATAAAGTATTCGATCGACAACGACAAGATCTGATATGTGTGTGGGTACCTGTAGGACACCGAAGAAATCCAGAAAATTAAAAAATTTTCCCCCTTAGGTAAGTATGAAAAAATCAAGATAGAGCTAAAAGGGTCACCGAAAATTTACTCGTTGAACTTGGTGTACTGATGGTGTAACAATGTACCAAGGAAGAGACGTTTAGAACTCAATTCGTTCCAAAAAGCATTTCATACCAGGCGACGGACGCTCTGTTGTAATTGCTAAAACCGAGAGACAGGCCAAACAAACAATAGCAAAAGTTGGCCTCAGACATGGAGCAATCCAAAATCGAGTCGCTTGCCAACCTTTTTTTTCGATCAATCCGTGGTCCCCCACCCCACATCCGAACCCATGGGAAGTGGAAGATCGTTATTCGATTTGAGATGGTAAAAATTGCCGGAAAAGAAGAAGAAGAAGGCGGGAGAAACAAATTTGTAGAAAGTTGATTTATGATGGCCAGTACTTAAAAGCATTTTAGTTATCGGAGCTATAAAATTTATCGGCATGTCAAATTTATAACATCAAGTGGTGAATTTTTCTTACAAAATAAAATAAGCCAACCCTGGATTTTGTTCACCACTCGTGGGAGAATATTCGAGCCTTATAGAGTAAATAAAAAGAGAACATATCCTTCAAACACTTTCAACGTTCTCTTTAACTTATATTTTTAAATTCAAACACTAAATGCTTTTTCATTTTAAAGACGTTTTTAAAATGTATTATGAACAAAATAGGACTTAAGTTCATTAGCCTTTTAAAAGTGGTTAGAGCAGTAGAGAAATGCATTTTAAGATTTAAAAACCCAATAAATTTTTAAATTTATTTGGCGTACAATATATGGTCATCCATACGTGAATGAGAGAAACCTTATCGTGAAAACCTTATACTAAAATCAAATAATGAAAAAAACATTTTTGTTTATAACACTATTATATGTTTTATTATTATTCTGTAATGATAAAAACATCCATTTGAATGTTCTTCGTCAATTTCAGTTATACTTATACATAGTCTTAGTTAACAAGACCAGTCTTAGCATCGATCCAGTCCAAGTAAGATGTGATGCGGGTGAATACACCTGGGAAACCGACTTCACATCCCAATGAGATACCGAATGAAGTCAAACCGATCAACACGTTCTCTCCGTTCTCTTTGTGGATCAATGGACCACCAGAATCACCGTTGCATGTTGAGCGTCCATTCTTTCCAGAAATGCAAATCATGTTGGGTGTGATCATACCAAGGTAGAAACGATTACAAACCTTCTGGCTTAGGACTGTAGAATCGATGTAGTTCAAGACAGGCGAAACTGATGTAGCAGCTGAGATAAACATATGTTAGTTTACTGAGAGCTTGTAAAATCGTAGTTAATTTGAAACTTACAATCACTGTCCTTTCCCCATCCTGATGCAATAACTGTGTCACCAACATAGGTTGAGTATGATTCACTCTTCTTTGGCAAAGAAGCTGGTTGGATGAGATCTAAAATCCATGGAATAAATAATAATCGGTCTTCATTTAAAAAAAAAAAATTCTTACCATTAAATTCAATGGCAACAGGCAATTTGATCAAAGCAATATCATTGGTAATTGTCAAAGGATTGTATTCTTCATGAGTAAAGATTCCTGATTTTGCAACGTGAATTCGCTGTTGACCAGATTCATTATCGTCCTTGATGTTCAAGGCTCCCAGATAAACAATGACTGAATCAGCATCTACTGTGCAATGAGCTGCAGTGATGATATAACGGTTTGATATCAAGGTGCCTCCACACCATGCAGATGAATCACCCATTTGCAGGCTTAAACCTAATTGGTACGGAAATTGTCCTTTACTAGCAACTTCACCGTTGGTGATGCGACCACCAAGATCGGGGATGGTGCCAGCTGCTGCACAGGCAACCAACAAAGTCAAAGCGAAGGCTAATTTCATTTTGTTTAAAATATAACTGATGATTTTTGGTATCGTGGTCTGGGTTTTATAGAAACTCGAAGGTATTTAGAAATTTGAAAGCAATGAATTCAGATAAGACTTGATGGACAGTTAATCGTATTTCCAATCTACTAATCTAGTGATATGCTTTCATAATGTAGTATAATATAAGAACTCAAAAAAGTAATGCGACAACCCTCACAGAAATGTTGACTCCTTTGTTTTGATTTAGAATTAAAAAATCAAAATAATAAGCTTTCAGAATGATAGGTTTCTTGGCTAAGTAGCTTGAGAAACAAACTAATAAGGCAAGCAATGCAGATGGCCTTGTAATATATGTGCCAGACCAGCTTAATTAATTTTTAGCTTAAGCTTGGCTTTTAATTCACAAGCTAGTTGGTGAATTATGAATTGAAATTTACATATAGTTTACCCAAAAAAATATTTCAAAACCTTTAGAGCGATTTTTAAATAAAACTATGTTTACTTAATATTTTTTATAAAAAAGTTTCTTTACAAATTTGAAGAATGCCATTTTTATGTGATAAATTGTTTGCATTTTATACACATTAATTAAAACTAAAATTAAGCTTTTTAGCTAAATGTTTTTTATTGAAATTTGTTCAAGTTAAATAGACCTTTCTAAAAAAAATTTGATTTGAAATCGATTAAGCCGTTCATGAGATAGCTCAAGAAAAAAGTAACGGTGTTATGGATGGTAGGTATCTTTAATAGGCTTGCCAACATTGTTTTTTGCAATTTAACAAAAGGAAATCAGACAAAAACCATCAGTTATTTTTTTCAAGAAAATCTTTGGAGCCGTTTTCAAGAAAATTAAGCTTTTCCAAAACCTTTAAATGGCGGCTACCTTTATTTTTTGAGCTAAAAAAAAAATTTAAATTTTCCCTCTAAGGAATGGTCTACAAACCCTACATACCAAATTTGAAGTAAATCGGTTAACCCGTTTAGGCTGTAGGTGCTGATACATACGGACTGACATACAGACAGACAGAATTTCCAGTAAAAATATTCAATTCATAAGCTAGTTGGTGAATTATGAATTGAAAAAAATTTAAGTCATAAGCTATTTGGTGAATTGTGAATTAAAAAAAATTTAATTCATAAGCTATAGTGATAATCCCGACACTAAACTCCCGAAAACAAAATCCCAAAATACAAAATCATCAAACACAGTAATAGAATAAAGTTAATTCTGGATTTCGGTGTCGGGATTTTGTTATTTTGGGAGTTTGTTTTCGGGATTTTGGTGTATGAAACCCCACTTAAAATTTTGTTTTATTTTGTAAATTTATAACATAAAATAAAAATTACTTATTTCTTAAGGTTTCTCAAAAGGAACGTACAGAAAATAATTTACAAATAATCCTAATATACTCTTAAACGGCTGAACCGACTTTGATGAAATTTTCAGACAATTTTCAGAGTATCCGAGCGGCTCATCCTGCGAAGTTTGGTAGGGATCGGCTGAAGAACAAAATATGGCCTGGTAACGCCAGTAAAAACTTCAATTTTAATGACGGTATTTATAAAAAGCTCGAAGTTTTATATATAAAGGGTTTTACAATAAGAGGTGTTATTTTGATATTCAAAGAAAAATGGCATTTTTTGAGATAGATGATCGGATGTTTATTTCATTACAAAGAGGAGGGTATGCCGTTAATGATGGAATACAACATCAGCCAAATGGCCACCACGACCACGCTTACATGACCATATCCTTTTCATGAAATTTTCCATAACCAAATCGCAAAGTGGCTGCCCTATGTCCTTGATAGCCTCACGAATTCCATCTTTGAGGTCTTGAATCGACGCTGGGCTGTTGGCGTAGACCTTATCTTTCACGTGGCCATAAAGGAAGAAGTCGCAAGGTGTTAAATCACAAGATCTCGATGGCCAATTGTGATCACCTCTTCGAGAGATAACACGGTCCGGAAACTTTTCCCGTAAAAGATCGATGGTTTCATTGCTTGTGTGGCACGTAGCGCCGTCTTGTTGAAAGCAAACGTTGTCTAGATGCGTTGTTGAAGCGTGTATCGTTCCGTTTTTACTAATGGCGTAGTTTCTACTTGTCAAATGTCAAAAATGACAGCTTCAAAAGTGACAGCTACCGATATAGCGGGTTTTTCAAAATAACACCTCTTATATATATATTACAAAAAATTATAAGACATTTATATATGCAATACCTACATAGATTTTGGATAAGCTGAATATTATATCACTCTGTCACTGAATACCGTAATTTTTGTTTTTACTTCAAAATCTGACAGATTTTTGAACTTGACAAACGTCAAAGTTATTTATTTTAGCTTTAGTTACGTCAAAAATACACTGATCGTCATTGCCAGTCGACCGTCATTAGCATACCTTCCCCTAAACCATTTTTTGATATCTCATTTAAACCATTTTTTGATATCATCCCTTTTTGTCATATTTTGATTAATTCCAATGGAGCGAAATTTTAATTTGCGCCCTTGTTTTGTAACCTAGTATGATGCTAAATATGTTCTAGTATGATGCTAAATCGTATAAATTTTGCGCCAATATTTTGAATCAAGTAGTAGCTTACGAGGTCAAATTCGATTGAGCAATTGAGCATTTTATTATAATAAGTCTATAACCTCAACAATATATCAAAATAAATAGCAAAATTGACAAGCGCATAATTGATCTTATTTTTTGACAGTTTGTTCTTGAAAATGATATTTGAAGTTCAATATCAAAAATTTTAAAATGGTTTCTTCAAAAACTTGCTGTTTATGTTCATATAGCTGTGTGAACTGTGGAAATATTAAGTTATTTTATCAAAAAGCAACGAGGCTAGATTCTTGGAAAAGATTAGTGTTGCGAAAAAGAAAACGTCTATCAAATTTCCAAATAATTATATAATGTATATCAAATAATTTTTTGATAATCATAAAACTAAGAACCACATAAATTTAACATTATAAAAGTAAAACCCGCTACTTGACAAAAATTGACAAAATAATTGACATAATCAATGACTGGCAAAAATTATCTCATGAAAATCTTTATGCTTGTCACTTGAATTACACACTCGGAATAAATTTATCAGTCTGTACTGTACTAACAAAATTGCTTTATCTTGGATAACTGTTCAGTGTTCATAATTCTATTATAAAGTAATTGTTTAATGAATCAAAGCTATCTAATTTTTATATTGCTTATAAAGATTGATTAATAAATAATATTATCGCTTAAATTGATACAACTACCGATATTCCTTGAGCAGGTATGAAATTTCAAGACATCTTATCAGGCGATAATTCCCCTGGCCTCAAATGATCAAATCGGACTGCTGAATGTTGGTTTTATTTTTTGCCCTTCGCCTATAGAGGCAAGAGTTCAAAATTATTGGCATTTTGCTAATCGAAATCTGACGTTAAAGTTCAGAAATTAATTTTTCACACGTATTTACTTTATTGTTCCTCACTTCAAAATATACAGGGTGTTTCCCAATAAATAAACAATACTTTGGTTAAGCCGTTCAAAAAAATTTGAATACAGATTTATAAACAATTTCACAAAGCAAAAGTCCTTGCTTTTTATTTTATATTAAGTCGTATTTAAGTTAAGTAGGGGCGTGTAGAAGATTAAATATTAAAATATGTATTGCTTTTTGTTAAATATTTATTATTATTTGTATTTTTTTTTTCAATCTGCATATCCTTTGCAACACTTAATATGAATCCGAACTTCAAAAATTTAATATAATATTAATAATTATTATAAAAATAACATTAAAATGTGGTACTAACTTATTTTCCATAAGCTCTAACTTAACTTAAATATTGACTTAACCAAAAAAAAAAGCAAGGATTTTTGGTCTGTGAAATTGTCTATAAATCATGTTTGTCAAGTTAGTATTACCACTTTCAAATTTCAACAGCTTAGCTATTGGATTAACTGTCGTGAACTTGTCGTAAATTTGTCGTGCAACTCAAAAATTTGTCACGCGACTATTTTAGAAAATGACCTCTGGTAATGCTAACTTGACTACCACCCCAGAAAAAAAATTAAATGTAATCGAAATTTAAAAAGGATAATGGAAATAATTGTCGCTTTTTTGCCGTAAATTAGTTATGCAACTAAAAAAATTGTTACACAATTTTTTTTTAAATAATCCCAAAAAAACAAATTTTTGGGTTAAGTAAGGCTTAATACAACTAATTGTGCAACTAATTTTTTAGATGCACCACAAGTTTACGACAAATTTACGACAATTAATTCAATACCTAGTTAAACTTTTGAATTTCGAAAGATATTTGTTTTATAGGTAGGTAGGTACTTCTTATTTGTTGATTTACACATTGATATAAAGTTAAATAAAAATTATAGTTCGTGATAATTTTTGCATATCTAAAGCTGCACCCACCCAAACTCACATCCACCGCAAATCCTATAGAAGGCCTTGCAGGGGATTTGCAGGGGGCAGCATGCACCCCCCCCCCTTTTTCCATCTCAATTGTTAGGGGTACAAGAGGTCCACCCAGATATGGTGAATAAATTTATTTGCGATACAAAAAAAAAGTTAGGTTAAATCCGAAAGAAAATATTTTTTAATCGGTTTTAACAATGTTTCCTCACTTTAATATTTTAATCCTGTTCTATTTAGACCTCTTCCAACCTGTAAAACAATATAAACTTTCAAAGTGTGCTTAAAGTCTCCCCCAACGAATTTGAAATTTAAAAAAAAGAAACTAGAAGCTTTTAAAACCCAGTAAACATTTTTAAACACAGGTAGGTAGGGTAGGGTAGGTATATGTATGTACATAGGTAAACGTAAATTTAATCATACTCAAAAATGGGGGACGCCATTATGTAATGTAGGTACCTACAACCTTAAATTAGCAAATTAAAATTCCCACGGTAAATAATACAAAAAAGCTACATAGGTATTTCTGAAAAGTTAAACATTTTGATAATGAATTTTTTGAAAAAATAAAACTTTGATAATGCTTTCTTTGCTCGTGATATTTAACAATATTGCAAAAAATTATGCATCCAGTAATGTTTGTAACGAAAAAAAAAAATAAAAAGGACTTACCACATTTTATAATCGCTCCTCGCTGATGCTCTCCAGAATGCACAATCGCGATTAGCTAACTAACACTAACGCTGCACTTTTATTAAAATAATCTAAGTTTTTTTTTGTCCAAAGTATATTTTTTTTAAACTTTTTTTTAAACAAACGCAATAAATCACAAGAAAACCACCACGAAAGCGACTGACTCCAAGCACATTTTTGTAACAAACATCGAGTTCACGAAAACAAATTGTACCTACAAAATTTATGTTTTAAGAAAACAATAATTTTTTGATTAAGCACCATTAATTTTTTTTTACTAAATTATTTAATTGGCAAATTATATTTCTTAAAGCCGAGAACGAATAACAACTCAAGAAAAGAACTTCTTTTGTTTACCAAATTGTAAAACTAAAAGCTGTGATCACACACAACACATACACAATTAAACCATCACCAAAGATTAAGAATATATATTTTTAATCTTTGACCATCACCATACACCAAAATTACTTTTTTTTTTACCTATTCCTGCACATTAAAATTTTGAATGTGTGAAACAACAAATTATATATAGTTCATGAAAAGGCGTTTAGGTATGTATGTGTATGTGCTAATTTTCTTAGGAGTGCCTACAGCATCAGGAGTAGGTACAGTGATGCAAAAGTTAGTAGTTATGGTAGAATCCCATTTTTTTTTGTAACAGCAAATATTTTTAATAATAATATTTTAGCTATGTATCTGTAAGGCACATTGACTTTTTAAATGCAACAGATGTTGCACAACACTAGTTAGAAGGAGTAGAAAGATAGGAAAGAATTGTTTTGGTACAAGGGATAGAGATCTAGTTGATTTTTATTGTACTTTTTTTTTATATAGTCGGCTACACATAATATGTCGTTAATCATTGAATTTAATTTATTTAATTCGATCGTGAAAATTTGGTACAAAATATGTATTTTAAAATGATTAAATTTAAATGTTAAAAAAACGATCAAACGATGATCTCTTGATGAGTAAATCGAACGTGTTTGGAACTGATCTATTCCGAACGTCTATTCTATCTATTCTCAACGTTTTGAACCATTTTTGACGCTTTGTTTATAAATCCGTTTTTCTTTTTTTTACTCTGACATATTAGCCGGATCTTGTGTTGTTGTTGTTTGCATGAATTTCACAACGCAAATATGATCCGGATCAGATCAGAGGGGATAATAAATGGCATTGCCAAACTGGTTGTCACGATTAACATTGCTGATATCTGATGGCTAAATTGAAACAAAACTTCAAAAACTGTCAAAACACTTATCATACACGTTAAGATCTGTAAACATGTCCATCAACTCTAATCGGGATTTGATATGCTGACTGCAAATTTTACTATAAAAGCCAGAAACGAATTCTATTTGATATTAGTTATTTTTTTATAATCAAAATGAAATTAGCCTTCGCTTTGACTTTGTTGGTTGCCTGTGCAGCAGCTGGCACCATCCCCGATCTTGGTGGTCGCATCACCAACGGTGAAGTTGCTAGTAAAGGACAATTTCCGTACCAATTAGGTTTAAGCCTGCAAATGGGTGATTCATCTGCATGGTGTGGAGGCACCTTGGTATCAAACCGTTATATCATTACTGCAGCTCATTGCACAGTAGATGCTGATTCAGTCACTGTTTATCTGGGAGCCTTGAACATCAAGAACGATAATGAACCTGGTCAACAGCGAATTCACGTTGCAAAATCAGGAATCTTTACTCATGAAGAATACAATCCTTTGACAATTACCAATGATATTGCTTTAATCAAATTGCCTGTTGCCATTGAATTTAATGGTAAGAATTTTTTTTTTTAAATGAAGACCGATTATTATTTATTCCATGGATTTTAGATCTCATCCAACCAGCTTCTTTGCCAAAGAAGAGTGAATCATACTCAACCTATGTTGGTGACACAGTTATTGCATCAGGATGGGGAAAGGACAGTGATTGTAAGTTTCAAATTAACTACGATTTTACAAGCTCTCAGTAAACTAACATATGTTTATCTCAGCTGCTACATCAGTTTCGCCTGTCTTGAACTACATCGATTCTACAGTCCTAAGCCAGAAGGTTTGTAATCGTTTCTACCTTGGTATGATCACACCCAACATGATTTGCATTTCTGGAAAGAATGGACGCTCAACATGCAACGGTGATTCTGGTGGTCCATTGATCCACAAAGAAAACGGAGAGAACGTCTTGATCGGTTTGACTTCATTCGGTATCTCATTGGGATGTGAAGTCGGTTTCCCAGGTGTATTCACCCGCATCACATCTTACTTGGACTGGATCGATGCTAAGACAGGTCTTGTTAACTAAGTTGAGGCTTTCAATTAGTCTATATTGATAAAGTACACACAACATACGAAATTGGTGTTTTTGTGATTATAAAATAGTAAAACAAGTGTTTAAAACAATTTTTTGTTAGTGCTCTTTTACATAGATTATGTTTTTCTGGTTAATGTCCTCACAGTTGACACTCATAACCGATACTTTCGTTTGGCCAATAGATCAATATGTAATATGTTTCTGTAACAGTTTAACGTTTACTATGATTGTTTAAACTATTACAAAAATATGTTTGTTTTGATACAAAGTGAAACAAATTGAAACATCGCGTTTGTTTACTTTGTATCAATGTTGTCAATCTCTGAAAGAATTTTCTTTATGGGTACGTTTAATGCGCCGACTAAAAGTTAGTCGACGAGCTCTGATTGGCCAGATAAAAGTTAGTTGACATTTAGCTGACATTTACAGCCCGATTCCCCACGACAACACTGATACCTCACCAGTCATAAGAAGAGGTGAAATTAATTTTGAGACTTTTTGTAATTTTCCCCGATAGTCATACCTTAAGAGTCATAAAAACAATCGAAATTGTGATCTGCTACAGAGCAGGTCACAGCTCGAAATTTCAATTGTTATATTTATGCTTCTGTTTTTGTGAGTTGACAATGTTGGCACAGAATGAAAATATTTTTTTTTTTTTTTTGAAGATTCATTGGTTTATGTTCCTTTTTTATTTTAAAAAAAAAATATTAAAAATATTGTAGCTTTTATTTATAAGCTGCAAAAAGTGTTTAATCAAGTGGCAATTACATTTTGTACTCGTAGTTAAATTTACTTCGACGGTCCATGTTTTTTCTTCCAATAAAGAAAGTTTTGCATCACCACACATATTTCTTCGCTGATAATAATTCTGAAATGTTACATACGTTGTAATTTATAACTTTATTTCTATAAAATTTATAAATCGTATTTTATTATTTACTATCTTCACATAAATTTTCCACGGATAAATTCAAAACTGTTTGCTGTTCTGTCATAATAAGCTGTTCCAAGTCGAATAAAAAACTCACCATGATGCGGTGAGTTTACTTGCGATTTTTCTTGTGAGGATTGGGGGAGAATTTAATAAATGTTATCAATTCAATTCATTTTTATTGAAACAATTTCTTTAATCATAATGTACATTTCAATTACTTATTTTATAATTTTAGCCGACTTTAAAGGTATTTCTGCCTTAAAAAAACTTATGAAAACCAAATGTTCAAATCTTGATTTTGAAAGTTTGTAGGCAAAAGTGGGTGGTGCCTCCTGAGATGATTTTCTATTTCTTTATTATTCTATGCATGCCATCAACATCAACAGCATGCCATCAACCACCATAATCTCCAGCAGAATATCAAAATATTTTGAAAACCATCATGTTGGGCTCTTTGTAAAAATTTACAATCAAAATCTTTCTTTTTTTCCCAGTATTTGTATTGACCGAACCGTACTTAGTGCGTCGTCGTCCCGCGCTCTGTTTGACAGAGCCTTTATGGTTCGCTTGACCGCTTTTACTTGTGCTCACTGCCTAATCTTTAATTTATATATCCAGATTCCACATCACCCTGTTTTACTGAGAAATGTCAAATTGTACGTCATTTTTCAAATTCACGGCGAAATTAATTAAAAACATCGCATTTCAAACATCGCCTTAAAACAATTCAGGATTCGCTTCGCTTTACCATAACCATTCATGAAGCAAACGTAAACGGTAAAAGAAGAGGCAAGAACAACAAAGTAGTTTCTTTTTCTTGTTGTAAATCCCATCGATATCAAATAAACGGATTGTATCATCAATTTGTTATTTTAAAATGTTTTTTGGAATTTACAGAATTTGTAAATACATAAATATAAACACTGTATATTAAATAAAAAATATTTTTGTGAATTTGATGAACTATTTGAATTCGCTCGGTAACTGCGCCATTTTCTAATTTGAACTTCAAATTTGCTCGGTTTCAGATTTTTTTTTTCCTATGGTCGCATCGCATCGCAATATCGCATTTCTAAAAATGGGTGGCTGTGTAGTAGACGTTTTATAAATTTGCTGCAGTCCAATCAACAATTGAAAGGAAAAAAATAATTGAATTGTGCCTAATTGAATAGTTTTAAACGTTTAAAATAAAGTACTATTGAACTTTATTGAAATGGCAACAAGTGAAGAAAATATAATTGTGATAACAGACGAAAGCAGCGATGAAATTGCAGATGAGGATGGTGATGATCCATGTCCGTCTAGTGCAGTTTTGTCGGAAGCAAATATTTTGCCAAAGCACACAGAAAATGGTAAGTTTAATATCTACATATAACTAATTTAGGAGGCGACAAGGATTTGTGTTACACATTTTTGTTTTACTCCGTCTAGATGTATTCCCAGAAGCTATAATTGAATGCCCGATTTGTCTTCAAACTTGCATTCATCCTGCGAGACTTCCATGTGGTCACATATTTTGCTTTCTCTGTGTAAAAGTAAGTACATCTTTATATGTTTTAGAAGATAGTTTATCTTTTGTTTTGTTGAATAATTTGTATTAAAAAATGAAGATTAGGGTGTAAAACGACCTCGTATCATAAATTATCGATTTTTTGTTGCTGTTATGTAGTAAGTTTTTGTTAATCAGATGCAAAAAAAAAATTGTTTTTGCGATAGCCAAGACGGAAATAAAAGTCGAAGAGTAGAGACAATTGATCAGCTTGTTAGTGTAGCCTTGAGATTTGAATTTATTGAATATTTGTTAGTCTTCAGTTGGTTCCGGGTAATGAATATACGATATGATTATTGTCAAATTTCAAAGAAGTTTATTTTTTCATCGACAGAAGGTATTGTAATACGTGAAAAAACAACTTAATTATTGTTTCCGCCACTTAGCTCAGTAGAACGCTATAAGAATTAAAAGTTCTGAGGGCAATCTGCTAGTTACGGATTTGTTCCATGACTTGCATTCTTATTTAATAAAAAAAATTACAAAGTTGGATACGAATGGCACACCAAACTACATCTTGATAACTACTAAAATGTATTCTATTGATAGTTCTCTTGAGTACCTATGTCCTTTCAAAAAGGGGCATGTCGACGGATTCGCATTTTCCTATTCCCAAGAGCTATTTGCCTTTCTTCCACCATTTTTCTGGAAGAACAAGACCAAGACTCATAATTTTGGAAACTTCTCGAACAAAGGCTTTTAAAAAAGTTTCATATTTTCGTGTAGAGACGATAATATTTTTGTATCCTTATATTGTGTTCCCACCTAACGAAATTGTGAAATTTCAGCAAATCTTTAGAAATCACTGTCGAAGTTGCAAAATTTCCTATACAAATACACAATTCTGAAATCATCTCAAACATCTCAATTTCAACGAAATTGCTTTCCAATCACGTTTCATTTCAGGTCATTCCAGGAAAACTGAAGAGCTAACAAAATGAGGCAATTCCTCGAAATATCAAAAATAATATACATGGCTTTACATAAGCCAGAAAGAGAAAACATGCTTATTCTTTTGAACACTTTTCGTAATTTCGAAATTGAGGTCTCAAATTGCGCAATTTCGAGCTAGGTGGGAACATAGTATTAGTAACTGTATTCAAGTATTTATACTTCCAACCTCGATTCCAATATAAATGATGTGTTTTCGTACCATAGCAACTGTATTTACTCATTCGTCAACAAAATATAAAATAAATGAGAGAAAATGTAACGCAAAATCGTATGATACACACATCATTCTCACTCTTTAAAATTTCGTATACATTGTTCTCGTTCTTTTTTCCAATTGGTTGGTCTGCTTTGTTTTCCAAGTTCTTTGAGTCTAAGAATTATCGCAAGCTACTCAAGTGCAAGTCAGATGTCAGAGGTCTAATTTCATCGATAGAAGGCCACGGGGGAAATTAAACTATTACTATTAAAATATGTATACAAAGAACCGAAATATCTTTTTTAGAGATGGACATTTTAATGAACAGATGTGTGTGCTTGAAGAGAATAAGAATTTTCCATCAGATACTTGTAATAATTTAAGAAGGGCCTCCACACACGAGACTAATGCATCCGATTCAACCATCAGGTCCAAGGCTGACTTTTTGTATACGTAATGGTGAATGTGTCAAAGACCAACACACAAAATGTCAGAAGGCCAATTGAAGTCTTCTATTTTTTTTTTTATTTTTCCTTTTACTCAATACGAGAAAAATATGTATATAATTATTCAATTAAACGGGGTGATTTTCATACGATGCAACAAACAGAGTGAGTAGGTTAGGTCAACGCAAGAAAAAATCATATTGGAGGGACTCCTCCTATTTAAGTGGGAGGGACCATTTTCTAAAAAAGTCAGTTATCATGGAAAACGAAATATTTCTTCAAGTTTATCAGCACTATCAACGTATCCGTTCGGAGAAATCAACGATCGGACAAATGTTCCAAACGGAACATTTATTTTATTCGTGGTATCCCAATCGTAACAGAAATAAAGACGCCTGTGCTCACATGGATAATAATAAAAATAAACAAAAAAAATATCTATGCTTGTTATTAATTTCAAACAAAATAAATTATTCGTTTCCTTGGTCACCAGCCCATACCAAAACTCAAATACAGCAATAACCTCTAGTTTATTTGTTTGTTTATTTATTTTTCATATCATCGGACAAAATTCCGAATTCAATTTGCTGTCGGAGGCAATCGAAAAGTATACAAACCTGACCATGACGATTGTGAATTTACTGCGCGTTGCTGTGATTTTCGATTAATCAATCAGATAATTTTGAATTTGAAATTGAAACAGTACTCACCAGTCTGATGTTTATAATTTGAAACCAGGTCACGATAATACTCACCCCTTTTGCCTACGAACTCTCGTGAGTCCGGACTCAAATTTCCTAGTCTAAACAGGCTCATGGGTCGCCGTTCAACGACTGCATAGCCACAACCATACATCTTCATATGTTTTAATTTTTGTTCGCCGCTCTGTCGCTCGACGCTCAGGCCTTACGCCGAAAATAGAACGATTGGCAATAGTGTCCTTCGTTTGATTTCTTACCTGGGATGATATCAATCGCAATTTATAGTTAAATAAAGTGCTCTTAATTCATTGATGATAACAAATACTCTGATTTGGCTTTAATTATCACATGACCCTATGCAGCAGCTTTTGGATTTTAATTTCCAGTGTGTAAATCCTTACTGATAAGGCACAATCCATTATCCATTAAGTTTTCGGTTTAACAGCGACGATTGCGAAACAAAAACAACATAGATCAAAAATTGTTTTTTTCTTTAAAATTTTTTTCGGCAAATATTATTTATTATTTATTAAAAAAAAATAAATGCTGATACAAATATTTTTTTTTATTTTAGGGTGTAGCATACAAAAATCGTCGTTGTGCCATGTGTAGACGTGAAATTCCACCAGAGTTCCTAGACCATCCACAACTAGTGAACGGAATTCAAGACATTTGCAAAACAAAAACCACTGAAGACGGTTACCAATGGTTTTATGAAGGTCGAAATGGTAAGTAAATTTTATTTATCATACATTTTTTTTTATCAAAATAAACAATGCAACCACACAGGAGGATGGTGGGCCTATGATTCTCGTTCCTGTGTTGAAATTGAAGAGGCATTTCAAGTCTCTCCAACAACTAACTATGACATTCTCTTGTGTGGTTCATTGTATACAATTGATTTCCAAGAAATGATACAATATGCAAAAGATTCCCCCCATCGTAAGAGAAAAATTCAACGCTCTAAAAATTGTCCATCCAAAGGGATTGCTGGAATTTCTAAACACATTTAAACAATTTATTGTGATTATGAAATTCAATGAATGAATAACATTTTTAACTAACTAGGTATTTATTCACTGAAAAATTAGAAACAATAAATTAAATGAATTTAAATGTAGCAGACGTTTGAAAATTGTCAACCAGTCTGTTTTTCTTATTGTTGATACTATTGATGAAAATCGAATAAGTAATGCTTTTAATATTTAAACTATGCATTCATACATCTACAAACAAGTTTATACAAACATATGTACATTAAAAATATTATATTTTTCGAGTTTATAGAAAATGTTTTATTTCTTTGAAACCAAAATTTCCGATCTTTAATAATGCTTCGAATGAGAAAGCGAAGAAAGCGGAACTTAATACGGTTAGTTACAAGAAGCAAAGTCGGGTGTGGTTGCATCATTGAATGAAAAGTACGAGAAGACGTCTTAAACTATGAATACATAAGTCAAAGCCTTATGGCATTCCGCATCAGAACAAAATTTATTATCATAAAAATGATTTGGACATATTTTATAATAAGAACCAAGGGCATTGTGATTGAAACGCAATCCATGTCACCTAACACTATCTTATTTTATAAATGCCACAAACGCGTACTGATTGAATTATTTCGTAAGGGACATGCACCAACCTACTAAGCATGATTTTAACAACACCAATTTTATACACATCCTCAGGCATCCTCAACAAACTTGTTAAGCTGTGCAGAATGACGCTGGTCAAAACTCGGAACATGCCGATGATGTCGTTGGAAGAACAAACAATATTTTTTAAAACGCATTCAAGTGAAAGCTTACCTAATGCGTCTGGCACTTATTGAAGTAAACAAAAATGTTTAAGGAACTCCACATTTCAGAGGCAATCTACCAAAATGTAATGATGGGCAAACGCATGCAATGTCTAGGTCAATAATGGACTTTGTTTGCATTGGTTCTATTGCAACTTGGAACAACAATCCCAGCTATTAAATCAAACGAAGAATCACTTTTGCTTATCGCTGTTTATTTTTTTGAACTTGGATCAGATAAGAAAGCGCTTGATGGTTTTGAGCAAAAAAATTTTCGATTATTCTTCGGTCGAGTATGTGTGGGACGGAAGGTTCAACGACGAGATTTACGGTTCCATCGATCAAGTCTGACGCATATGTATTCAAAGACTCTCGAATAGAGCCCAAAGGGTATTCCGAAGCACAAAAATGTCATACCTGTGACCCAGCAGAATAAGATCTGAAAAACTTGGTGTGCGAAACTGGACGCCGCTAGCCGCACTAGTCTATTTCGGACTTCATGCCAACGAACATCACCACATATTAGATTTTTACCATATCTTCATATATGCATTATTTTTCCATTTATTTTGTCCTCATCACTAAGAGAGAACACAACATTTATGCCGACACTTGTCACCACACGGTAACACAACATTTACACCTACACAACATAGTAATTTAAATGTTAAAATCAGTAGCTTCTACAACCTAAAGCTTTTTGAAAATAACACAGAAAAGTCACTACGATGGCCCCAAAGCTTTCTAGCCGTAAGTACCGGCGTCATTTTGAAAGAAGGATGACCCGTCTGATGACTTCTCCAGTCCATAAAGCACACTTAACAAATGCGCTATTTCGTTTCTTATCCATTGAGCCGAAAATGAGCTTGTGGATCAATCTGCCCATAAATCAAATTCTTGCCCTAATAAATTATTGAATTTGGAAAATACCAAAATACTTGAATAAAATGATCTAAACGGTCTAAGAGGTGCAGTGTGTCAACAGTCTTGGATTTCTTAAACACTGTCTTAGACAGACGCAATGAAAGAGTGTTCACTTCAGAGCGACCACCGAGCAACGAATGGACGAATGTTCGTCAATTTTGACAATTCATTCAAATGTCACTCTTTTATTTGCTGTGAACAAGCACCGTCAACCAACGAAATATTAATGTAGTTATGTACGACAGTAGGCGTTTTCCTTTTTTAGCTCTGAGCAGAGCACTGAGCTGTCAAAAATAGATCTGTGTTTCTTTTATAGCTCCGAGCGCTTAAGTTGTGTTTCTTTTTTCGATCAGAGCTTGCTCGGAGCGGAGCGCGCTCTATGAGCTCAGGATAAAATGATAGAGTAGACCGACCACAAAGTAGAGCGCGACCAACTTCATGCAGTTTTATGTTATTTGACAGATTGTGAGTTAATTTCTATTGATATGACAGTGAAACGCGCAAGTGTGTTTCATAAATAAATCAGAGCGAACGAAGCCTACTCTGCTCAGAGCTCACTCGACAAGCTCAGGCTCTACTCCGTGCTCTGCTCCGAGCTAAAAAAGAAAAACGCCTAGTAGTTGCTTTGCTTCCCAATTTATTGGTTCGGATGTCATTGGTGTTGAGCGAAGGCGAATAGTCCTTGACAGTTCATTGCAATCACCTTGTACTTGGAGACGAGCAATTTATTAGTCAAAAACATCAAGGACCAGTCTTTCAGTTTAAACAATTGAACATTACTTTTCTCTGATCTGTGTATTTTCAATTCATAATAAGTAAACTGAACGTACCTGCTGTTTAAAATCTAATTGCTTATTCGTTTTTTATTATTTATGTATTGTTGTTTTTTACATGTTACATTTGTTTGTTTTTTTGTTTGCAGGTTGGTGGCAATACGATGATCGTACAAGCCAAGACATAGAAGAAGCTTACAAAAAAGGAGAAAAATCCTGTACAATACTTGTTGCCGGCTACGTGTATGTAGTTGATTTTGAAGGAATGCTCCAACAACGCCAAAACGAACCATCACGTCGACGGCATGTCAAACGAGATCTAGCATCAATACCAAAAAAAGGTGTTGCTGGATTACGCATCGAAGGCAATACCGTTGCTACAGACACAAATTTTGCTTCTCAAGTTTATCATAGTCGTCAGATGGGTTTCAATTCCATTGATGATGCAAATCGTGCAATGGCTGCTGTACCAAGTGGTGGTGGTGATTTCGATGACCATCTACATTTACACACACAACCTCATCGTCCTCTACATCAATTGCCGACAAATAGTAGTGGCAGTGGATCAAGTAGTGCTAGTGACTTTATATCAACAATAGCAGCAACCGATGCAGCAATTCGAATAGCTAGCGATATAATTGGATCAACTTTAGCCCATGCTGATGAAATATCACGTCTAGATGCTAGTAGACAACAAAACAACAGTATTAATCCAAATAACAGAAGCAGCAGCAGTAGCATCAGTAATAATTTTATCGGTGAGATCTCCCCCTCTTCATCACAACATGCACAAGGTAATCGTGAACTTTTAAATGTAGCCGAAGAGCTATTGGATGTTAGTTCCAATACGCTTTCCAATGCAGATCAGCAGACAATTGATCTGTTTGAACAGACATTAAATGATTTCCATTTGTTAACCCTACGGAATATCATTGATTCAAGTGAAAGTGATGATGATGATAATGAACAGATTATACTTTAGATAGAATAATAATTAATTAATAGGTCTTCTTTAGGTATTATAATTTATTTATTTATTTATATTGCAATTAATTTATTGATGATACTTCTGATGGTACATACGTATAGTATTTGCGCTTTAATGTTTCCCAATGTGTGTTCCAGTTAACACAAATCAAATGTATCTTATGTGGGGAAGCTTCGTTGGTTTATATATACGTACTTAAAAAATGGGATTTTTTTTCAATCAGGGTGTTTTGACGAGATATGTTGGGACTTATTTTTTCTGTTTAAGCGTCACAACTAGTATTGGTTGCTAAAAACTGCTTATAAAAGAAATACATATAATTATAGTAATAAGCATTTCCGGCATTTCCGAAGATAAAGTAAGATTTGTTGGTTAGATTCAGTCAAGCATTCGCGCAGTTATATAGGTACATCTACATCGCGTAAATAAAGTTGTCTCTTCGGTGTTGTCTTGTGGTGTTTCTATAATGAGCGTATTGAAATTTAATAATTATAGCAGTCTTTTGTGTTTTTTGTGGGCGCGAAAGTTAAGGTTGGGACTCAGGTAGTTTATAAAAAAAGCAAAGTTAATCTTCAGTGCAACTCAGTGCTGTGTTTATTACAAACTCCTTCCCCTAAGAATGGAGCGATGGCCAGAGGAACTGCATTCTTGTTGCTCCGGTACCAGGAGCGATAATTTTTACAGGTGTGGATTCTGCAGGTTAATGAGTTATTGGAACCTGGTGTATTCGGTGTATTCAGAGCGATGATTTTTACGGGCATGAATTCTATAGGTTGTTTTATAATAGGAATATTGAATGAGTTTTGATGATTTATGGAATAAGCATTTTGGCGAAATGATTATCAATTTAGGGTGTGAAATTTAAAAATTCACGCGAATTTTTAAATTTCACACCCTAAATTGATAATCATTTCGCCAAAATGCTTCTCCGCTACGCTTTTCGTTTCTCACACCACCACTACACCGTAGTTTGTATTTATTTATTTCGAAATCCCTTACAACGAAACACTTGTGAATATAAATTAATCCTCAGCTGGCTGAGCTTATAATTAAGGTTAAACAGCATATTAATTGCTTGTATTTGAAATAACAACCAGTTTTATTATAGTTTATTACACGATAACATAATAACACCTTTTAAGATTATTCAAAAATAAGAAATAAAAAAACCGAAGACATAATAAATCCTTTAAATCAATAACTATAAAAGTAGATACAAATATCTAACAAAAAATGTGGGCAGTGCTTTGCGCAATTTGTCTACCAATTGGGAAGAGGATCGGGTTGTTATTTTTCAAATAGTTTTCTGACAGTCGTGTATAGCAATTTAAACATAATTTAAAATGATAGCAAATAACGCAAAGGATCGGGGCATCGCAAACCGTGTTGCTTTCTCCTGAAGTGCTTGGCGTTTGGTCTTCGACTTCATCTTTCTTTTCGTCTTCTTGTATATCGAAGTCCTTAGAGAGTAAGTTGTTATTCTCGTTCGTCATCTGGTTCAAAAAGTCATTGATCGAAATATTATTTAAATTGAATTAATTTATTTATCATTAAAAGTAAATTAAAAATCATAATAAATTCACGTTTACCTTTTCAATCCATTGTCTTCTAAAATAAAGCAAAAAGTCCTTAAACATATTTTCTCCATGTTTTTTGAATTGTTTGTCATTTGTTTTAGAGTAAAGAAAATCAAATGCTAAATAAATATCTGCTGGTCGCAAAAGTGGAAGCACTAAAAACTGTCGAAAAAGTCTATTCGCTTCTTTGTTTTTGTGTAATGATGTGACAAATGTTGGTATCTTTGAAGCCCTTCTTCGTACAGCTTGACAAAAGTGAAACCAACAAGCTGTATACTTTGCCCTTGGAAAAACTTTTTGTAAACTGTTTCTAAGAGCTTTTTCGTAATCCGATACAAAAGAATCTAGTCTGAATTGGAATAAATTTGCCTCAATATATTGGAAAGCATGAAGATAAGCGGACTCCGACTTATGACTCATGAGAATATAAATAAACGGATAAACCTGGAATCGAAATATGTTTATTAATTTAATTTGTTTTATAATATACAACTTAGTTCTTGATTAATACATTTTTTATTGTATTCAGATAAAAAAAAATAAGACTCAAAACTTAAATAAAAGCGTGTTGGCTTACATGGTTATCATGTGCAAAGTGCACTATGAGGAGCTGCTTAAATCCGCATGACGGAACGACACTGAAAGTACCATCCAAAAGAAAGTGTCGAGGAGAACCATTTGCCAAGTTATGGTGACATGAATATTGCATAGGAAAAGTTTTCTTCAATAATCGTTCCTCTATAAAAAGGTTCATTTGAGTACCGAGACATGCCAAAACTTTTCATTGTATGTTCTGATTTAAACATGTCCGAAACCTCTTTAGCAGAAACAGGAAGTTTTGGAAATGACTTGTTTCGTATTCGCATAAGCTGCCGTCGTAATTTGCCAAAGTGAACTTAGTAACAAAATTAAATAAATTTATGCATATTGAAAAAAAAACAAAGAAGAGTATTTATAGATTGTTATCTCTAGAGACTCCTCTAAACAGCTTACCTGTGGAGGATTTTCACAATCTCTAGCACACACTTCATTAAAAACATTTCGAACACCGCTTCTTTTGAGAGAAGCATTTCCACATTCATTTTTTATTTCATTTATCTTTTTCATTTTATTTTTTAAGTTTTCATTATCCAGATGAACATGCATGAGACTTAATTTTGGGATGCGAAACAGACTTTGGTTTTGTAAATCTATCGCTGCACTTGCACCACAATTTTTATTATAACACACGTAACGTTTCGATAATTTACAACTTGATTTAAATTTGTACAATTGTTTAATTTCTTGTATATATAAAAGCTTACTTCCAGCTCTTAGACCTCCAGCAAACTCGTAACTATATATTAAGTCGGTGGGATTTTCCATTTTAGAACGATGCGTTTGAAGAAATTTACACGAATGAGATCTGATAAAATCGATCTTACCTCTTTGTTTTTGCGATCAGTGGTTTCTTATCACTATTCAAACGGTAAAGACATGTTTTTGTTGTTGAAAAAATTAGAAAGCATGTTTGGTCTTAAGTCGCAAATAAATTCGGCCTTATGTCACTTTGTGAAAGTGTCATAAGGCCGAATTTAAAAATTTGGCCCTATGTCGCTTTCACAAAGTGACATAAGGCCGAACTTTAGAATTCGGCCTTATGACACGGCACCGTACAGCATCGGCACAAACGGAATACAAGTTTTTTTTAGTTTTTTTTTTTAAAGCACTAAGATCGGAGTTGTTTCGGTGAATTTTACTTTGTGTGCTGCGTCACTGAAACGGCAGTGCGCAACATCGGCACAAACGGGATACAAAATTTAGTACACCTGCGTACAACTAATGTTATTAATGTTATGGTTCACTAACCCACTTCTGAAAAATGTAATCCCAAAATTTTAATTTACATACATTGAATAAAACACAACTTTCGATTTGCGACTGAATCGTACGTTTATTAGAAGTCAACTGTTCTGACTCCATGGAAAGGTTGCAAACTTGCAGCTTTTACCGCTTGGATTTCTACGTTTTCTAAAAATCTTTTTAAATTGTTTGGATCGCTAGAAAATTCTGGAATCAATTTAAAGTCGAAATTAAAAGTCGACATTTTTTGTCTGTATTGGTACTAATTTTCTCTGAATTAGTGATTTCCAGAAGCTTCCCCTCTGTAATAGTTGGGAGTTTTCTTTCTATTTTTTGATTTCTTCATAAGGTAAGCACAAGAAACAATTTTTTTTTTAGAAAAAAAATACAAGTTCAGCACAAATAATAAAATATTTAAAATATAATTTAAAAAAACTTGGGTGAAATTGTCTGCTTTCTCGTTGTTGTGTTTTTTTTTTGTTTGGAATTCCGGTTGGAATCTTCACTTCACTCGAAAGTCATTCGATTGTACAAGAAATCTATGTTCTAAACTTTGTCTCCGTCGTTTGATTTTCACTTTTTTTTATAAGGATTTTAATTTTTTTTAAGGAATTGGAATTTGCACAAGTTAAACAATTTTTTTTTTTAAATTGTTTTCTTATGTGTGTTCGAATAATATTTTTTGTTTGTTTTTTTTTTTTCACTTTTATTTTGGGAAATCAAATTTGCCTCAAATCGTTTGATCTGCACCTGGTGCATCCTGGTGACTTTGGTACGTCGCCGTCAGAAGAGAGCTCTTCGAAAAATCATTATCCAATCCCGTTATTATCATCCGGGAAATGGCTTCGTTCGGTAATTTTATTTCTTTCCCGAGCCTTATTGTCGCGTGAAAATAACTTTCGATGCATTCATTCCGTTTCCTTTTCTTTCCCATTAATTTTAGTAATTTTTCCACGACACCCATTTGTCAAGATACGCGTATTTCATTTAGTTCAACCATAATGACCATGCTCCCTTCTACTATTGGTTTTATGTCCTTGTGCCATTTGGTTCCGGCAAGTACTCTAAGTACCTCCTTCTGGTAAACTCTGCCATCAAATGCTGGGACCTCCGGCTGTACAGATTACTGTTGACGTCGCTGTCATAAAAAACTTCGCGTGTAGTAACATCTCTGTCCTCTTCTCCAAATAGCATGGAATTTCACATCCTTAGCTAAAAGATTGCTAGTCCCAATGAAGTTCAGCCCGTTGTCACTGTATATGAATTTGGTAACGATACGGTTTATCACAAAACGACGCAGTGCCATAGTACATTGGACCAAAGAGAGATCATTAAGAAGCTCCAACTGGACTGCTCTCAAGGTTGAACATATAAAAACAGCTAAAGAGCTTGCCTTTTAATTGCTAAAACATTAATTTTTTTCGCGAAGTTTGCTAACTTCTGCAAGGGCTTTTTGCAATTGTAGCTCTATTTCGGAATTTCTCATTTTATATTATTTCGTCCGCAACTAACTTTAAAACTGCGATATATATTTATCTATATTTTTTTCGTCATGCCGAATTTTTATTCACTATCGATTTCTTCTTTTTTTCGGAATTAACACCTATCGGTAGGTACCTATTACCTATATTTTTTTTCGTCACTGCCGAATTTTTATTCACTGTCGATTTATATATTTTTTTTCGTCAGTGACGATTTTTTATTAACTAACGATTTTTTCTTTTTTTCGGAATTAATAGCTATAGGTACCTTCTACCTTTATTTTTTTTCGTCACTGCGGATTTTTTATTCACTCGATTTCTTCTTTTTTCGGAATTAATACCATAGTATACCTATTGTAACGTGTTCTATAAGATGTTCTCCGTTCTATTTTTTTTTGATTTACAATGCGTAAACACACCAACACAGCCACATCCTTCTTTTTTTCGGAATAAATATATAAAGGTACTATTATCGTCACTGCCGATTTTTTATTCACTATCGATTTCTATATTTTTTTTCCGGAATCCGCAGACTCGATCCTACATATGAAACAGTTTTTTCTTCATTTATCGGGACGGAGTTGAACCCCTTTATTTATGTCTCAAAATCGCCCAATACTTTAATTTGCTGAAAACCAATCTGAAAAGAAAAAAATCTTCTATTTTTTTTTTATTATTTAATAACATGTTGACATGTTCATAAAAAAGGGTTGGAACTGCTTTCTTCCTTTTAACTACGGAAAGTATACACTACTCGAAAAGCAACAAAAATGTTTGTCTAAGTGATAATATCCCATCCGAGGGATATGAAAAAAAAACGCGAACGTCAGCCCGAAGGCTGGCTCAACGGTTCGACTTACTGTTAAAATAATTATATATAAATCAAAATGCAGTATTTGGAAAAACGTTATAATTTTAATATAATGTATATAGACGAGAGTACTACACCGTTCGGAGGTTGGAATACAATGGATTATATTAACTTAAACCTAAAGCCAGCTTTTCTATTCAAACATTTTCAAACCTCAAATTTGAACAAGTTTTGAAATTAAGCCAGCCACTACCTAGTTCATGAGAATAACTTTTCTCAAAACGTTATTCCTACTTTTTCCGTTTCGTTGACTCCTTCCACGGCAAATCGTAATCTTTTGCGTTTTTGATCCACGAAGTTGGTTACTCGTCTACTGGGACAGAATTGATTTTAAAGGGAATTTTCCGTACTTTTAAGTTGAATCCCTGTAAAATGAAACACGCTTTATTGCTAGGGATATCAACGAAAGACGTTTGTATATTTTTAATTTATTTTTTTGTGAATACTTTAGTAGACAATATGTTGTTGTCATGTTGAAACAATGTTATTCACCTCATCACTAAAAATTCTTTGTTTCCTTCTGTTTCGTTTCTTCTTATGATGTCAAAATTCCCAGGCTGAACCGACCCTATTAATACTTCCTTCCTTTTATTGTCTAGGAAGCATTGCTCATAGGATTTCTGATTTGCAAAGCAGCCATTGCAAACACATTCGTCTTGGTGTAGGCAAGCCTCATCACCGTGTTTATTGCCGACTCAATCATGTATTGGACTAATTGTAATTGTTTGTCCTCATCACCTTGTTTATTGCCGAAGGAGAATAGTGATTATTTGACTAACTCTTTTTCCTTTAATTTCACTTATTGCCAAAACAGTTTGCCTGTTCTTTACAGTATGAACGTATGGAGGCACAATTGTCCATAGATAACAAATGTTGCTATAATCAACACGAAACTTACTCATCTTAATCAATAATACAATTACGATAAAAATAACAAATAACTAAGCTTAAAAATAGAATTGAAAAAATGCGAACTTACAAAAGTGTTCTGCATTGCCTATTCACTAGTTTGAACGATAAAACATTGAAATTACCCCATCACTAAGCTATGTTGCAAGTATTGCTATCATCGACTACAATTCCAGTGCGTACAAATAAAAAGTCCACACAGCAGTCGACGAACAGACCCCGTCTTACTGAGAAAAAAGATTAAAAAATTGTAACGGCAAGGGAAACTGTTTGTTATTGCAATCACTTTTCTTTTTATTTGTGATGTAATATTTTTTATGTTTTTCTTTTGTCTTCTTGCAATCTCTTTTTAACCTTAATTGCATTAAATTAATCTTGTCATTGGCCGTAATAATGAATTCCAAGCCTCTTGTATGTTGCTTCCATTTTGTTAAGCAGGAGACAGTGTACCCACGGCGTAACCTTATTTTGGTACAATTCATGGATTATCTAGAGCCAAATTTTATTTTCCCTTGGCACAAAACCGCCTATAAGCAGCCCAAAATATCTTAACAATGTTATCATTTCACCCGAAGAAAGTCTTTTGTCTCATGCTTTGTCGAATTTCCTCTTGATTTTATAAAATGCAGTTTGGATGAAGAGCCAAACACAATGGCATTCTAATGGATATTCCGCGTTGACGGCAAAAATTATTTTGAGACATGCGTCAACTGTTTCCAATATAATATATTGTGTATAATTTACTATAACTAAAAAATTTTTTATTTTGTCAATTGACTCACCAACTGCAACAATAAAAGATGGCAGAGTTAAGCTGAATTCGCTTAGTTTGTCCTTGCGTGTTTTAATTGTGGGAAAAATCTCGACAATAAATTGTTTCTGGGCGCATTTTTTTAACGTGGTATCCCTATAAGGTTTAACCCACTAGACAAACATTCTTCCAATGGAAGTCGGTTTGGGCAGGGTTTAAAAAAATAAATGAAATGTCTTTTCAACTTCTCAATGCATGGCAGTCCATTCGTCGACATTTTTATCTAAAAATATCTTGTCAATCAGTCGATCAAAATAAACACAATTTTAAATTTCAATTTATATTTATTTTAAGCTTCTAGGCCCATAACCTATTGTAAAAAGGGCAGCTGAAAAATACTTTGTAAAGTTAATTTCCACGGATAAATAAAACACACGACTTGATATAACAAGATGATGGTCAAGAAGAAAGACCAAATTTTATTCAGAAAGTATTGAGAAAAAAAGAAAGTCAAAATACGTTATAGTGTGCTGCTACATGTTGTCGTCATAGGTACTCATAGGTTGCATTCTACTTTTAACAATATCACGCCACAATTTCTACATTCTGCAATGGAGCCATAGTAAACCCATCCGTCTTGGTGTAGGCAAGCCTCGTCACCATGTTTATTGCCGACTCAATCATGTATTGGACTAATAGTAATTGTTTGTCCATCTCTTTTTCCTTCCGTTTTCTGTAGAATAAATAATCGTAAAATGTAAAGATTAACCATGTCGCAATATGGATGCGAACACGGGACTTACTAAAGGAATATAATATCGAAGATTGAATTATGATTTCTTACAGTATTTACCGAGAATTACTGAAGAATAGTGGCTTCATCTAATCTGCAAGTTGAGTTGAATTTGACATTTCAAATTCTTCCGTCTTTTTTTATTTTATGAAACAAGTAGCTTCATCACCGTGTTTATTGCCGGTGGACTAATAGTGATTGTTTGTCTAATTGTTTTTCCTTTAATTTCACTCACTTGAATCTCACTTAATTTTTTTTTATGTATTGATAATGTTTTCTTTTATTTTCTCGCAATCTCTAATGGACATTATCCGTGCCATTGGACGTAGTAATATATTCCAAGCCTCTTTTGTATGTTGCTTCTATTTTGTTAAGCAGGAGACATTGTAAACTTTTTTGGTAACTTTGAAGGTACCATCAGCAAGTCAGGTTTCGGAGTTGAAAGTTTTGATATTTTGTATGACTATTAATCTTTCTAAAGAAGTCAGTATATTTAATATTTTACATAAAAACTGATGGAGTTTGCTTCACTTGAGCATTTAACTTCATTATGAATTAAAAACCTTTTATGCTGGCTGACGCATACTGGGTTATTATTGCACCCCACCCCCACCCCATTCATTTGCGTTGATTTGTAAATCCCTTACACGCATTTGTTGCTTCTCCTCATCGTATGGGGGAAACTTCCGCGTTCTTCTTCTGTAACTTACAGTAATCGCATCATTAATTCTCTTATGGTGCCTGTGGATTTTTTGTTGCAGTTTTTTATAGCCAACTCTGCTGTAACTGCGCCACAGACAGATTTTCAATTTCGTGTTGTTGCTTCATTGCTAGGAGTGTTATGGCATGCTTGCCCTAAAAGTTCTAGGATTAGGACTAGCCACTAGCATAGGCGGGATAAAACTTGTAGCCCCAATGCTTCTCGGACCACAAACTGGACTGTACATCCATCAGAACACATGTACACTTGCTTTACAAAACCAAACGTAAAAGCTCGGTCCGCATCAAGTCCTAAATGACTACCAATAATAGCAGTGGACTGACTAAGCACCAAAAACACCTGATGTTGGAATGCGCCGGTTGGCGGCTGTCCCGGAGACGTTGAACGAACGACTAGATATTCGACAAAAGTAATTAGGAAGTCTTGGCATGTAATTGAACCTAAAATTATGTCGTGGGAAAAAGGTCTGAGATTTGCGATCAAGCCAGTTCGAAAAATCTCGGAGATTGTATCGTGCCTTTGCGTAAATTGTATCCAACCATAATATGTGTAGTATAGGTGGAAGTTTTCTTTCGAGTTCCTCTATCAGTTTAGGGTTTGCCAAATATTCTGGTCTGTCCAACAATTCGATCATCGCCGTCAGATTCTCAACACACGTTGCAAAATTGACAATTGTTGACGGATTGTCTTCTTTTGGAGAATCAATTAATTTGGTTTTAGCAATTAAAGCTTTGATGATGATGTCTGGACGTCCATACTTCCGTTCTAAAATTGTCATCACTTTTTCGGCACTGTTTGGCTAAATCAACAACGACCTCACTCTTTCAAAGGCATTTTCTTTCAAGGCACTTCTTAATCGTGTAATTCGCCTGTGGTGAATTTTCCAATTTTAGTGGTGCGGAGGTATTCCATTTTAAAAAGTGGCCAGTCCTTTGGATTACTGCCATCGAATTTTGGCAAATCCATCTTTGACTGTCTTGCCATGAACGTTGTCATCAAATCCAAATATGATGGTTTAATTTCGTCGTCTTGAATATCATCTTCCATACGATGATTGTTTGGCCTTGGATGAAGTGAATTTTTCTTTATTTTCTCGCGTCTTAACTTTTCAGTCAATTTATCTACTTCGTGTCGCAAATTAAATATTTTAGATTTAATGTCACCTATTTGTGTTGAATATTCTGGTTTTTCCCTTTGTGGAATGATATTTGTATTTTGGAGCCATTGATGGAGTTTGCTTCACTTGAGTATTTAACTTCATTATGAATTAAAAACCTTTTATGCTGGCTGACGCATACTGGGTTATTATTGCACCCCACCCCATTCATTTGCGTTGATTTGTAAATTCATTACACGCATTTGTTGCTTCTCCTCATCGTGTGGAGGGAAACTTCCGCGTTTATCTATAACTTCCAGTAATCGCATCATTAATTCTATTATGGATTTTTTGTTGCAGTTTTTTATAGCCAACTCTGCTGTAACTGCGCCACAGACAGAATTTCGATTTCGTGTTGTTGCTTCATTGCTATGAGTGTAATGGCATGCTTGCCCTAAAAGTTCTAGGATTAGGACTAGCCACTAGCTAGTCGATGGGGGAAATATTTTCGCAGGTTTTTATTTTTTAAATAAAGCCACATATTTTAAAATGAATATAAACAGCAAGATACAAAACATAATGAAAATGGGAGAACTTAGTATTTTATACTTTATATTTTATATTTTATATTTTATATTTTATATTTTATATTTTATATTTTATATTTTATATTTTATATTTTATATTTTATATTTTATATTTTATATTTTATATTTTATATTTTATATAACGATGTACGTTTTGACATTATTGCTGAAACCTTATCTTCATAATTTTAAATTAAAAAAACATTTTTTTTTTAAGATATCGCTCAGACAAAATTTGTATCTAATCAGAGAAGTTATAAGGAATGCAATGCCTATAACCGCATTAGTTCGCTTCGTTATCCCAATTATTTTCCACCAAAATGTTGGTTGTAAAATGTTGAATCACAATTTTCTTGAATACATTTCGTTAAAGTTTTTATCTTATTTGCAACAGTCTCCACAAATGATCTTCAGTTCTTCAGAAAAGCATTATTCAAAAAACAGAATATCGAACTCTTAATTCTGGTGAAATATTATTCAGCAGAAACATGAAAGAATCTTTTGAAAGGCGGTAATTTTGAACAAAGCTGAAAAAAAAAGTAATTTTGTTGGATTAAATGGGATGAATGTTTTTTTTTTGTATTGCTCACAATTTATGTATGTATTTATTTTTTTATTAGCCTTTGCTAAACATTTATTATGTATTTGTATAATCTTTACATATAATAATAATTTTTACTTACATCTACATATGTATTAAAATTTAATTACTGTTTATTTGTTTTTATTTCAAATATTCATCGGAATCCATTGAAATCCCAATTGGCGGTTGTGAAATTTTTAGAAATTTGCAGAAGATTTGGTCTTTTGATTCATTATTTTAACATCGAGATCCTGTCACCGATATACCTAAGTTTTTGGCCAATAACTAAATACTTTCAACTCTTATAAAATTTGTTTGGTTTGTGTACGACCAGTCAAAAATAGAAAATAAAGGTAATTCTCTCATTTTTTTTTATAAATTTAGACATAAAAGTTGGACATTCATACATCTCTGCACGAACATTTTGACATAAATCAAAGTTCCTCTCCAAAACAGCTGACTACAGTTCTTTAACATTTGCCTTGTCTGAAAATTGTCATTTAAAAAATGGTTTCCCTTCTATGAAATAAAAAAATCCATAAAAAGGTGTTTTGCTTTTTTTAACATAACATCCACCAACTATTGCTTCTACCATTCTTTTACAAATAATAATCATAATATTAAAATTAATTTTATTTCTTCCTATTACTAGTACCGAACCGAAATTTTTTTGCAATCACTTTTCTTGTCGGTTTAAGTTGGAATTTTGCTGGCAACTTATATCTTTCTTGTTTTAAATAGAAATCTTAAAAAATAAAAACGCACATCTAACTAAACCAAGACGAGAAAAGTAAATTAAACAAAAAGTTCGACTTGCTATTCGTAATACGAGCATACAATTAATTATCCATTAGATACATTTGAAAAGTTTTAACTTGGATTACTTCAAATCAAAATACACACACATTTGGGTTTTCCAATTGCAGGTTAAGTTTCTATTTTCTGCTCTCAACTGTCGCTTTAAGTTTTGATTATTTTTTTTCTTCCCATAATAAATTATAGCAACGTTTTAATTGAATAGGGATTATGGCTGTGTAATAAAAATTGACATTTAACGTTTAAACAAAAAAATACAAAATACAATGCAACATATATAAATGCTTAGAAAAAAATAATGTTATTCCTTTGAAGATAATAAAGTAGAATGAAAAAATAAGAATTAAAGATGTCTAATATAAAAACAAAAGAAAAATATCAACTTTAAGAGATCCTATAAATAAAAAAATACTTTAAAGATAAATGTCATTGCTTATAAATAACAAATATATTTATATAAAGATAAATTATTCATTTAACTTCTTTTAAATATGACTTTCGAATTTAATTAAGTTAACGATAAATTAATTTAAAATCTTTAATTCCACCTCTAAACGATTTTAATCTGTATTTAATTCTTTAAATTTAGTAATATAACTATAGACAATAATAATAATGAGTTTAATTTTTCAGTTGTTTAAATATATATATTTGGTATTAAAAAATAAAAATGTAATAAATGTTAATATAACTGTTCGAAAAATTAAATATGTAATAAATTCATTAAAATGAAATGAAGAATATAATTTTGTTTTTCATTTAAATAAAATGTGAATTAAAATGAAGTTCATTTCTTTTTTTCTTAAATTACAACAGTACATTGTAAAAAAAAATATTGGAACTCAGAGGTTTGTACATATTACACAAACATGTATTTTTGCAAAAAAAGAAAAATACAAAATATAAAAAGGAAATTTGGTGCACGACCCTGATTGAATCGCTCATTTTCAAAATTTTTCTGGAGGCGAAAAAACCTTTATTACATTTTTGGTTCTATGTTGAATTTAGAAAAAATATCTTGTGGGAGTTTATAAGAATTATAACATAAACAAGATGTTATTTTTCTAAATTTGTCAATCTGGGTAAGGATTCATGTCCCAACGCCTGCGTTACTGACTGAACACAATGTTGTAGCTGAAGCTCCTGCAAACATCACTGTCAAAGATACAGTCAAAAAGAAGCTTAGTGAATTAGCAAAATGACCCGTTTTTCTTTTTTAGCTCTAAGCAGAGCACGGAGTAGAGCCTGATCTTATCGAGTAAGCTCTGATGAGCAGACGACGATCTGATTCATTATTATAAAACACACTTGAGCACTTCACTGTCATATGATATCAGTGGAAATCAACTCACAACACAATCTGTCAAATAACATGAAAACTACATGAAGTTAGCAGAGCTATACTTCATGCTCCGTCTACTCCATCATTTTATCCTGAGCTCATAGAACGTGCCCCGAGTAAGCTCTGATCAAAAAAAGAAATACAAGTTGAGTGCTCTGAGTTAAGGAGCTAAAAATAAACATAGATCTATTTTTGACATCTCCGTGCACTGCTCTGAGCGTAAAAAGAAAAACTGCTATGGTGTAGTATAGAACGGCCATTGTCCAAAAACTCAGTAAATCGAAAAAGGAACATTTTTCAGATCGATTATTTATAATATTTTTATTCATTTTGAAACAAAAAAATGCATTTAATTATTAATTTATTGCATTTAATTTTAATTTTTTGAACGGAATTACACCAGGAAAATAATTAATTGGTTTTTTTTACCAAAAATAATTCTTATTTGAAAATTTTGTGATCACGACAAATCCTCTCAGATATCTATAATCAGGACATACTTTATTATCTAATGCTATGTTCCCACCTAACGAAATTGCGCTATTTCCGAAGTTGCACAATTTCCCATACAAATACGCAATTTCAAAATTATCTCAAATCAACTCAATTTCAACGAAATTGCCTTAAAATTACGTTTTACAACATTTTTTATTGTTATACCAATGAATAAAATAAACAGATCTGTACAAAATATGGCTGTTCATCGCCTTGTCAAAAACATAACTGTATGGCTCACATAAGCTAGAAAGAGAAAAACTTCTCTAATATTTTTGATTAAAATTGTCAAACCAAATCATCTCAATTTAAATGTGAACACTTTTCGTAATTTCGAAATTGAAGTCTCAAATTGCGCAATTTCGAGCTTGGTGGGAACATAGTATTATATGTTGTATTCACGTGTAAATCGCTCTGCACGCCCTGTCGATTACTCCACACAAGTGCATGGATTTGCGAAAAAACACCTATGTATGTTGGAACCAAAAATGAAACAGATCTATTTTTGACAGTTTGCACTTACTGTTCGGAGATTAAAAAGAAAAAATGCGTTTTAACAACAATGACAACTACAAGCTTATGTCAAATAAGTTATCAGCACTTGTTGAAAATACTGACCGCATGTGGCGCCACAAGTTTTCCCTCTAATCCTAAATAAAATTTCTCTCCGGCTGCGAAGTTGTCAACAAATTTTTGTACCAAGATCAAGAAGAAGATGTCGGCGTTTGCAAAAGTTAAAAGTTACGATTACGAAGTGGTAAGTAGAAATTAATAAAACTTAATTTGGTAGTTAATAACAAAATGAATTTACTATTAGGATTTTGTTGGAACTGAAACGCACGACGCACTGCAAGTGAAAGAAATTGTCAGGACAAGAAGGATTAATAAACTTTTCATTAACAACGTTTCGTATGCGTATGCAGGTCAATACTGGTAGGTACCTAGATAAATGTAAATTAAACGAATTTAATTTAATTTTGGCAACTAATAATAAAAGAAAGTAGGTATTTATGAAAACGATAATAAATATTCAAGATTGCAAGTTGCAACCAAGTAATGAAATGCTGCAATCTCCTGACTGATAGTTGATGCTGAAGCTATTCGTGGTAATTCGATGGGCTGTGCTTTTTTATTTAACAATATAATCTTCCTCTGGGCATTTCTTGAGAGTTTTTCACTTAAATTTACAGTTTAACACTGAGAATAAAATAAGTGATATTTCATTAAAAAAATATCCACTTCTGCATTTTTGCGTTTTATAATACTGTGTCTGAAATTCATTACAAGGAACAGAAGTGAAACATTTTTGACAATATAAATCTCGAATTAATGCCGTAAAAACACAGAACATAGAGCAAAAGGATTTTTTTTTCAAATATCAATAATGTAATGAAGCAGATACCTATGGCTTCATTGTGCATGACCACCTAATCTCAAGCTCAGCTTTGTATATTAGCGGTTGCAAATATTTTTACTCCACTAATTCCAAAGTCTTACATTTTTTATCACGGCAGTTTTTTTATTCGAATCCACAAAAATCCAAGAATTTAATTTACTTCGTTTTCAGGTGTTTTTGGATAATTTGCCATCAAGTTTTCAAAGCGAAGGAATTCTGTCAAAATATTTATTATACATCAATATGAAAACACCAATATGATGATAAAGGACCAAGGATAAATATTCATAACGATAATATTCATTCAAAGACAAATACCTACATATTTGTTACCGAGTTCAAGATGACGGCAACTGTTAAAAAAAGAAAGTTACGATTACGAAATGGTAAGTTTACAAGTTGAAGAAATTTTCAGTTCTAAGTAATCACACAAAACCTTCATAGTAAACAAGACAATGAAGTCACTAATACGATATTTTTGGAACCGAAATGCACGAAGAGCGAAACAAATTGGCTGGAAAAGAAGAAATAAATTATTCATTGACAACATTTTGTATGCAGATTATCATAACTGGTATGTACAAAAACATATTCTTCATGAGTTCATATTATTATGGCAAACATTGCGAATTTTGATCGATATTCAAAATTTGATTAACTCGCAATATAAGCAATAAGTCAAGTAACTATAGCTATATATTTGTATATCCAGAAAGATAATATGTATCTTCATGGCTGTCTCCTATTTAATATCAAAGTGGGTAATTCCATAGATTAAAATAGATTGTCAACTTCATACATAAAGTGCTACATAAAAAAAAAGGAATTCATTATCACACACTCGTGCTTATGAAAAAACAGCTTTTTTCACTTAAATTAATTTTATTTACAAATTATTTGTTGCAAGCAGGATACTGTTGTTCTCTTCTTTGACGTTGTTCAAATTGAACTTAAACTATTTATTCTGACTAATAACATCTGTGTAACCATTCCATTGATCACAACAATTGAAGTGGTAAACTAGAACTTCATCGCCCAACTCCATCTATTTAAATTAAAAGAATGAAAATGTCCAACAATTATATTGATTTCCTTTAAATTTAAATTTAACAGAATCGTTGCTCAAATATTTAAATATTTCATTGAATTGCGCCCAAAATTTTCTTAGTCGTCCGGTTTGTGACTAAACTAAGATTAAAAAAGAAAACAATGTACTAAAATGGTTTATTTTGTACAACAACCATAAATGTAAGGCCAAGTATTGTTAATGGTTTGGAAATTAGATAAAAATGTTTTGAAAAATTATTTCCTTTTGGCAAAAAGCACTGCCAGTTGTAAGGGGTTTCTAAATAATGAATATTTGTAGTTAGTAGCTCAAATTAAAAACAGGCAGATGGATATGTTTGAAGGAAAAAATATTTAAATGGAATCAAAAATTTAGTTGTGTTCGTTATGTATGCAACAAAAATCTCATCTGCGTGCAAATTGCATTTGTAAAATTTAACGCAACCTGCAAAAGTAAAATGTTCGACAAAGCAAATACGAATATTGCTGCATTAACATTGTATTCGATAACGCGTTGAACAACAAAGTTGTCTCTTAACGTCGAAAACATATTATATTCGTTTTGTATTGAAATGACATTGCGCGATTCGCTTGCATTTATATTAATAATTCAAATGCAACTGCTTTGTATATGTTTTAATTTGCAAATCTTGCCTTTAAAAACTTCCAGATGGCAAACGTAGAAACTCAAAAAAAATTTAAACAATTTGATTTGTTCATATGTGTTCATATTTCTGCCTAAATTTTTTTTTTTGCACTGAAATTCGCAGTATGAGGAATTTTTTCACTCTTTCGAGGAGGCTTTTGTTCTATAAAAAACCATTGCATATATGTTTCTATAGTACGTCCATTGTATGTGGGAAATTTTCGAATTTCTCGATTGCTCGAAGCGCCATCTGGGCATAGTTGGTAGAAACTGTCTTGGGAGACTTTTGGAGGAGTGGCTTGTTGTTGGGAGAGATTTTGGAATATTATAATGAGAAGGCATATAGAAAATTTCATAGAGTTGGAAGAAGATGAAAATTATAATTGTTGACTTTTTCTCTTTGAGCTTATTCGTTTTTATTTTGATAATGAATGTTCATAAGAAAAGGGAATTGGAAGTTATTTATTTATTATATGGCTGTATAAATGGTGGAAAATAAATATTTGGCTGCTTCTGAATGTGTAGGTGCAAGCTTTATTGCTGAACTTTATGAAATGTGGCAAGCTACCTATTAGAATAGAATGTAGCTGCTGACGAAACAATGTGACGTCACAATTACATATTCCATTGAAAATGCTTCTTACTAGCATCTGATCCGGAACGGATTCGAATTTGAGTTGTTGTTGTTTGCCTACATTTTGCGATGCAAATTTTTGAAAAGTAAATAACTAAATAAAAATTACAAATTTTATAGAAATAAAGTTATAAATTGGTGATGCAAAACTTGCTTTATTTTAAGTAAAATCATGGAAGAAAATCATGGATACGGGTATCAAAGTTGACATCTTTAAACTTGATTTGCAGCTAAACTAAGCGTCATAGCGACTTAAAAAATGCATATTCGTGATCTAGGGAGTGCCACCTTTCAATCGCTGTATCACTTGTTTTGAAAAACAGACTTTTATGTTTAAACTTGATTTGCTGCTAAACTATCGGGTATCAAAGTTGAAATCTTTAAACTTTATTTGCGGCTAAACTAAGCGTCTTAGCGACTTAAAAAATGCATATTCGTGATCTAGGGAGTGCCACCTTTCAATCGCTGTATCACATGATTTGAAAAACAGACTTTTATTTTTTAACTTGATTTCTTATATTTCTCCTACCTACCTAACATCAAAACTAAACAGGAAATTTAAAATCTACATTGTTTCCACAAAGAGATACTCTGAAATGTGGCAACATATCTTTTAATAATTAAACATAATAACTAAACATAAGATGATTTTGTATACAAATTTTAGTTATGTAACCATGGTTGCCATATGAAAAAATGAACGTTCCTATATATATTTTCCTCACTTAAGTAGGTATAATTCGAGAAGTGTTTGGCATCGTTTCGGTTCGATTTTCAATTTTCCGAAAATACAACCGAGCCTGCGGGGCCTCTTCAAGCCATACGTATGTACACGATGATGAATTTGTCCCATAACTCTATCCTGTACCTATATACGGCTAGCTTAAAATTTTATTAAAAGTAATTTTTTTTTTGTTTTGATTAAGTTTTAAACTTTATTAAACAGCTTTTGCTACTTGTTTAATACAAAACACAAATTCTTAATATAGTATGCAAAACTTATTAAGAAAAAAAAATTGATACAAATTTATCAATATGGTAATAATTTTTTGATAAATCCCTTTTTCATTTTCATTCATCTGCAACAAAAACAAAATATAAATTTTTTGAGGAAACTAATCTGAAATAAACTTATCTGTGCCCGAGTTTTGGCATAAAATATATATAAGTATATCAATAATATACCTATATGTGCTTATCTATTTACGATTTTCTATTTACGATTTTTTTTTCGGTTATAAAATATAAATTACATACCTACTTACTTTTTTATTATTTCATTTCGTCTTCAAGGTCGTGGCAGCAGTCAAACAGCCAATGACAAATGCTTCTCCCCTTGTTTTTAATCTGTCAAAAAACAGAAATTTTTCAAACTGCTCACCCTCGTCATTGTTGTCAGAGCCAAAATAATATAGTTAACTCCTTCGCACAATATATATCTAAATACCTACACTAATTCCTTTGTGCGAACAGCGCTAATTTACGCAAATTGTTAGAAAGAATAAATCGTCGACGACGAACCTACTATATTTTTTATATGCAAAGGAAAAACTATGAAATGTGTCAAAAATTGTAGGTTTTTATAGTTTTGCACAGTAACAGAGCTAATAAATAAATATAAAGTTTTATAAATTATAATTCTAATAGACTCCTTCAATTATGCCTAAACTACCTTGCATTCAGTTTAAGCAAGTGTGCCTAGTATATGCCCCTAATATTGAACTCTGTAATTTTAAATACCCTCAAAGAGGTGTTGGCCGTCAAATTTATACAGCGTCCATACTATGTAGAGATTCCAGTTGACCATATTCAAATTTCCAACTTTAATCATATCAAATTGAGTATTTCCATTTAAGATTTTCCACCGTTTGACTTTTAAAATCCAGTACCATCAGTGATGATGACTGATGGTGCATTTTCGGTTGCATTTCACGTCCCATTTGTTAAGGCAGAATATCCTCAAATTATGAAAATGTACCTATTGTATTTACAAATTTAAAAGTATGTATTTCGATATCATTTGGAATGTTTAACATTTGAATGTGGAATGAATGTAAATGAATGTGTTACCTTTTCTTTTTAATTCCGTAGGACCGATAAGCAAAAATTATAGCAACATTGAAATGGAAATAAGGATGCTATAAGCGAGATTAACATTATTGTCCTTACACTATAATCTTGATCTTCATTTTTCGATTTCCTAAACTCTTAATTTTTAAAGAATTTTCTCTCTTATCCGATTCATTTTAATCCGGTTTGTCATTTTTGGTAAGATTACCCTAACTGTGTTTATGTCATGAAAACCAATCCACGTGCTGAACGCACATGCGATAAAAGGGTTACAAACAAAAAGTGCCTATTAAAAATGTCTTTTTCCAATCAGTTGTGCATATAACGATGAAATGTATGCCTTTATGTACTTGGACACATATAAAATAGTTAAGAACTAAAAGTTAAAGGCAACAGGTAGAGAGCCAGAAGCAAGATCACTTGAAGAATGTATGACTCATAAATGAGGCTTGCACGCGGCCGTGTTTGTTGTCATAACGTTTTTATTTTATTTTCTTCTGTGTTGTTTATCTTGTATTACCACAATCTGGAGTCGAAATAAAGTGGTAAGAACGATAGGTAGATAGATACGTAGGAACACACAATAAAGTAGGTAAGGTACCCCTCAAGACAGAATATTTAGATGTGTCATCAACTAAATATGTGAGAAATGTGACAAACTACTTGATAAGAGGGAGAGATATCAGTAGTAGTTGCAAAAATTAAGAAACAAATGAATAGAACATTTAAAAATCTTTAAAGAAAAATGCTTCTTTTAAAAGGAAACCAATTAGGCTAAGAACAGGATCTTTTTATGTTATGGGTTTCATAGACTGGAAGACGGACGGAGCTTGGGCCAAAACAAGATTTGGATTAGGTGACATCAAATCTTTTCTGTTTTTGGGTAAAAGCAGTTGTATCACCTTTATTCATTCGATTCTAGGGACAATGAAAAGTTATGATCGCCATTGCATAACTGTGAGGAGCTTTGAGTTATAAACAAAATTGTTTGAATTGTACGATTTGCTATCGACAAAATATCAAAGTAAATTTAGGTACTTAAAATGATATCACTAGTAACCGAGTAACTACATATACCTACTCTGTCCAACAAAAGTTTTCAGTGCTGATCCAATGCGGGCGCTTTTTTTAAAAAATGGGGCCTCGTAGGACTGAATAAAATCCAGCGCTACTGATATAAATTTCGAAATAACTAATTCATGTTAGAATAATTGTTGTTGCATTTTTTTTCGAATTTGACTTCACTATGACCAGCCAACAGAGGAAAAATAATCGTGTTTGCCATCAACACTATTATCCAATGCAATCATGCTTTTCCTATCGAATCAATGTTGTCAAAACGCTTATAGACTTTTTTGCCTTTTTGAAACTTAAGGGATCAAAAATATAAGCATTTGGCTATGTGAAGTGTGAAGCTGTGGTAATGTGGATTAGTTTACGCATTTTGTTGGACGTGTGATACGTGTCCTGTTCTCGAGTTGATTATCATGCAAACAACTGTTTCCCATTAAGAGCTTAAAAGGGGGGCAGATTTATGCAAGTCATTTGCAATCGCACTGAGAGGTAAAGACCCTTTCTTCCCTGTACTGACAATTTTTGTGTGAAAGAGTGGGTTTAGTAAGAAAAGCAAGTAATAGTAAAACAAGATATTACGATGCAATCAATCATAGCATTAGTGATTTGATTATATTGTCATTCGTTTTATATTTTCTGTTCCTAATTCCTCAAGGTTGGGTCTAAGGGATTAGTATCGCTCATAACCAATTGAAATAGTTCATTAGATTAGGAATTACTAAATGTAAAACACATGACGCTTTCTCATTTTGTTGAGTTTGTAGTTGCTTTCTGCATGCTGACATTTCGGAACGGTATACCCTTATCAAAGATTATCTAATAAGCCCCTGTTTAACCCCGATTAGGCCACCTCTCTTTTTCATACGTGACGTGTTTTGTTTTTCTAACAGGTATGTACTATGGTGGTTAGACGGTTCGTCGTTATTTGCCCGCTTGCATTCGTGGTTTTTACATCTTCAGAAGTTGTGGTGGTTTTTTGTTGAAAACAATAATAAACTATTGTTAAAAAATATTGCCTATAGTTTCTTTTTCAGTTTTTGTTTTTTCTAATTTTCAACGAAATTATACTAAAACAGTTACATGATTTGATTTATAGAACTCAGTTTCGCTATCTAGCGTCGCACAAAAAACGTCAAACAGAAAACATCTTAAAAATTAGGTTTCGTTACTTTTCGTTGCTTTCATTTGTTATTTCACAAAAAAAAAAAAAAAAAACATCGTGGAAACACATAAAACTAAATAAATCACATATGCATTGTGTTTTTTGCTATGCGCTGTTTGCGATTGTTTGCGAAGTTATAGGTAAATCCATTAACAATGCATTCAGGAACGTGACGCAATGTATCGATGCCTGCGTTTACATTAAGGAATGGTTGCAGATACACAGTACAGGCAGTACCGTCTTCATTATGTTCTCCATCATCGTTAGGAAGCCTGCAGAAATTAGTTTTCGTATCCTCAGCACAGACTGGGAATCTACTGCGACGATGTTTTAACTTTTAATAAGTAAATATTCAAAAAATTGCTAGAGTTCAGACGTATAATTAGTATAAGTACAAATCTTAAATTCTTACATGTGTATGTGCTCCTTGTTTGTTGAACTGTTCAAAAGTCGTTCTTATGGGATTTTTGATTGAATAACCGTTATCGAATTTCCAATAGGACTGACCATAAATTCTAGTTATAAAATAATATCAAATTAAAGATCATCTTTACATTACCATTTAACAACAACCGAGTCGAGATGACTCATCGGAGACTGTCTTGAATACACAATTAAGTTAGAATCAAACCGGGAAATCATTATGTAGGTACCTACATAATGGGTCCACTTCAACAGGTAGAAAAGATATTCGCCCCGTCATTATTGTAAGGTTTCGAAGTTGATCTTGATCAACAAAATCATTATATAACACATTATAATATATCTGTGAAATATAAACAAGAGCTTAGAAGAGAACCCCTGCCGGTGATAGTTTGGTTGGTAACGTCTTCTGCGTCATCGGACATCATGGATGCATAAATCTGGATGAAGGGCTTGTCGTACATACATACATATATGGGACCTGTTTTATTTAAAAAAAAAAGTATAATTCTATGGTAGCCGAAGCGATTTATGGTTAAATGTTGAATAAAATTCATATAATCCCAAAATTGACGAGGGTCCACATTGGGTGTTGTTTGCTTGATTATATTGGGATCCTTATTTTCTTTTATGTTATGTTTGCCCTTTCCTTATGTGAAGTTCTAAATCATGGACGAAGTAAGATATTTTTTTTTCTTTTTTTTGATATTGATGGTGGAGGATGGAAGTCAATATTATGGTTTGTTTCAACCTGTTTTCTGGGAATATTTCCCACGTTTGTTTTTATTTTAAGGCGAAGGATTTAAGGAAAAAAAGACTTTCAGTCTAGAAATTATATAAAAAAAATAATTTGTACCTAAATGTTTGCAATTTATGGCGTTAGGTGATCTAAAGTTCCGCTATTGACCAACAAAAGGATACAACAATATAAAAAAAAATGATACTTGTTTGGATAGAGAGAGAAAAAACGAAAATACAGAAGTTCTAATTTAATTAAGATACTTAAGATACTTTTTTCTTATTTATAAATATTCAACCCTATTTTGTAATACTTTCCCGTGAATATTTGTATTCGGCTATCCGACGGAAAAACGGATTGTTCCAAAAAGCATATTAATTTTTCTATCAACAATAAGTTTTAACAATAAGATTCTCTTAAGAATCTTAAAAACAAATATTAGTAAGGCTTTGAACTCATAAGATTTGAAAAACAAATAGTGAACAATTGAGTGAAATACATATTTACGTTAATCGAAGGTATCGTTTGGTTCGGATAGCAGAATAGGGATGATACATTTCTGGCTAATTCAAGTGCATTTAGCTAAATCACTCCGATGGGAACATGGTATAAATAAATGTTTTTCTAAATCGAATTGAGAAAACCATTATTTCAAAAATAAATTCAAAACAAAACTTTTTCATGAAACAACTTTGTAAGAAAACCACCCTTATAAAGACAGTCCTACCAGTTGAAAAAGTAAAACCTACGCGTTTAAGAATGTACATTTGCACCACCCTCTGTATACACATTAGAAAATAGGAAAAAAATATCGACTCGAATTCCCAGAAATTTCATCCGCAAAATGTCTTCACACAAAGAAAAAAAAAACATCAATCTGATTTCGCTTTTGTTGCACTCAGACACATTTGAATTGAAGTAAAAAGGACAAGAATCATACCCAACCATATAGCAAAAAAAAAAAAATAAACTATGAAATTAATACCATTTAGTAGGGGTTGTGTAGTAGATATATTGAAATTCAAAAATGTATCTGAATGAAATGATGGTTTTGTTGTAATTTAAAACTTTATTACAAAAATGGCAAGTGCGCTTGTGCAGTGAGAGAAGGTGTTCTATGTCCCTTTTTTATCGTGGTGAGTTTCCATCCACTTATTTTTCCAAATCCGTATGGTAACTTTGAAAATTGTGACATTTATGGTTGTACATTTTTGCAGTATTTTATTCTACTGTATTAGGGTTGTCCTGATAATAGTTATGGTTTGAAGGGGAAAATGCATTGAATGCAAAACTACTTTCATATAATGTATGTGTGTGTAAAATGCTTATGGAAAGGACCCTTCCTTGTTGCAGATAAATCTTTGATTCAGGTGATTTGCTTTTGTGTGTCTATTTTACTGAACAACAAGTTGGTATTTTGTTTTTGCAGGTAGAGCAATGAGGAAAGAAATTTTTTTCTTATTACGATTTCTAATCCTCAATCTTCATTAGGGTTTCTTTATGCCTGGTATCCTCTGCTTAGTATTTTATATCAATTTATTACCTTAGATTAGCACTTTTTTTTGTAATTAGACTGATTAAATTATAAACTGTTTGAAATACGAAATACAATTTCGGGAAAATCTACAAAAAATTGCCAACAAGATATGAACCAATTATTATACAGGGTTTAACTTAACGACTTGATTTTCAATATTTTGTGAGGACTGACAACTTTAGAATGCCCACCTAATCATGAATGTACAACTTTGACAGGTAATTGCGTCCATACTGTTAAAGCTACATCTGCCAAATTGGCTGTCACTTATTTTGTCTGTCTTGTCAAATCAATATGGAGAGTTATAGCGTTTAACAATATTTGCAAATGATAAAATGTTTATAAATGAAAAGTGTCTTGTTCGATTTTCTTGATCATTTTTACCGACGAGTCCCATTTTTTTGATGAACGGGTTATCAATAAGCAAAATTGTCTAATTCGTGATGATCACCATTCACACGAGATGCACCAAATTGCAATGCATCCAAGAGTAGTCACTCTTTAGTGTAGATTTTGGGGGTAGCAGAATCATAGAATCATACTTTTTTGAGAACGACGTTAGCCAGGCCATCACCGTCAACGGCGAGCGCTATCGTTCGATGATAACCAATTTCTTTTGGCCCGTATTGTGCCACACAGCATATGTCACAATGGAAATACTACCCCACTCACTTCAAGTAGGACGTATTAACGGGTTAATCCAAATAGCTCCGCCATTAGTAATTTTAGATGGTGGATGTGGATGGTGGTACATTTCATAAGATGAAGTGAAATCAGATTCGAACACTTTTAAAGGTTTATTTCTCTTATATATTAAACTTTGAATGAAAATACTGTCTTTCATTTAAGATGCGCTGTTAAAATTTATTTGGGACAAAATGGGACTTTAATTTACGGGCCGAAAAAAATTATTTTATTTTGTTGATATTCTTAAAGCAAAAAAATGTGTATGTCAACAACTATAAGAAGTTGAATCAGAAAAGTGGCAGTGCTATCAACACTAAATTCGTTTTCAGGCGCCAATTAAAATTAATATGTTTGTTTTGCCAACATTTTTAAAAACTTCTTATATTTTGGTATGATAACTGAGTAATTTTGTTTAATTAAGGATTTTTAATGTTAAGAGTTAGAATAAGAAGTGTTGAACGTTGTTTAAGATACAATTGTACACACTGTCAGTCATATGAATAGGTTCACTTTTTTTTTTAAGTTTCTGGATTTATGTTTGAATATGGTTATTGGTAAATGACATAATATGTATTTTAATATAATATGAAAACATTAAAGGTATTAAAAATTAATAAAATACAAAACAGAATGTTTTGTAAACAGACATTTTCCAACATAAATAACGTGTAAAATAATCATTAACGGCTAACTTATCAAAGTTAGAATTCACTACAACGAACAATGCTGAGTAAGTTCAATAAAATTTTCTGTTGGAGTAAATATTTATTTACTCTTTGAAAAGCTCATCAAAATACTGTTCTTTTTTCTCAATGATATTTGATCAAGAAATTCTAGTTTTATGGCCTGAAAGTTTTTAGTTTTTGTTCTTAATAATTTTCAAAAATTATTACACGTAAAATTCTCAAAATTAAACGAATAAAAAAACTGCAAAGCCATTCAACCTGTTCTATAGCCCGAAAAAGCAGAAAAGAGAATCAGATAAAAATTAAGCACACATAAATTTGTAAATCCACAATTTTTTCGCAAACATTTCTAGCCTAATCGTTTGACTCGCAGTGTATCTATGCATTTCTTGTAGTTTATCAGGTATTCAAAAACAATAAATACTTCACTTTTTTCTAATAAAAAAAATAACATTTCGGCAACGCTTTATTCAAACACCACATCACACACCTTCTAAACAAATAAATCCACACACCTATACTGTCAAAATTGTATAACACTTTACGTTTACACTGTTCACATACAGTACAATCGTTTCTCTTTCTCTACCCACATTTCCACACCATTTGTACATCATCACCTTGCATGTTGTTTACCTGTTCGCAGTAATTTCCCCAGCCAAAGCACCAGCAGCAGCATAAAGGTATATATTGTTACTTGTTTACCTATTCTCCTGATCAAAAAACAACAAAAGCATACTGTGCTCACCAATACACATTTCTTCCTGAAAAATATGAACTTGTTTTCTTACCCTCTCTTTCTACACCACCCCCTGAAAACAGTCTACCTCGCTCTTACCATAAAAATCCCTCTCACTTCCTCACGTAAACAACAAAAAACCAGTTCAAGTCGAGCTCTGAAAATCTCTTGGTCTTAATACCTAATCGATAGTAAAATAAAAAAACAACACAACATTTAATTCTGTGTGGTGAATTCATTGTGAACAGTGGTGAATATAATACATTATTACAATGTTCATTTTGCACAAGCTCACTACAATGTTTTATGTCATTATTCTCCGTGCCTTTTGGGTGCCACTTGCGCTGCGCTAGGAGAAAACGAAAAGAAGAATACCAACAAACGAATTCGAACGAACGAACGATACGAACTTCTTCTCCGTGTCCGTACCGTGCGCCATCTTGTTCTTTGCTCTCGAACATCATAGTTGATTGGTATCTCAACACACTGCGACGGTGGTTAGTTTTTTCCTATCTCGTCGGTTTAGATATTTTTTTTTTTTTCAAAGTAATGGTATTTTTTAGCTATCAATTTAATTATTTTCGAATCTAAAAAGTTGTTATCTTCGATTGTTAAATGTCTTGAATCTCATTAGTGCTCTGGTTTTACATACGTTAAAAAATCCTTCGTTGGGGAATTATATTATCACGGTCGTTAAAGGTTACGATGGTCTTTGTTGTTACCTAAGTGTGTTAAATTAAATGGTTTCTCAAATAAAAAAGGTTTGAATCCTAGAAAAAATGTGCACAATTTTCTTGAAAAATAATGAAATTTTAAGTTTTGATTAAAAAGCTTAATTAAAAAATCAAGCAGTGAAAATGTGTGTAAATCAATACAAAAATCTGTACGTGTGAAGTTTTTATATAAAACCAAAATTCGTCCTGTAGTTATGTGTGTAAGAAAAAAAAAGTTCAGTGGTTGTGTTTCATAATATCCCTTTAAGGCAACCCGAATATTTGTAATCACCTTCCCCCCTCGAATTGATACACTAGGATTTAAAGAAAATAAAGTTGTGAGAAAAGTTGATATAGGTATACGGATTCGAAAATAGCAAAAGTTTTCGATTCGATGAATTATTTTTTTCTCAAAGGAAACCAAAAGGAAAAATCAATAAGCTAAACTCTCTTTGCTCTTTGTCTCTCTGACTCTATAAAGCACTCATGGATTATAACTTGGCTTAGAGTAGAGTATGTTTTGCGTCACAAGGATGTCTACAACTAGAAGCAGCACAGATACTTTGTTTAAGGTAATAAAATGGAAAAAATATATATTCACCAAAAAAAAAAATATAAAGAAACTTGCGTGCAAATAAAGTTGAGTTGCAACATCGGAACACCATATCCCCCCTTACCTCATATTATGCATTCATGTACATTATACGCAATCAGAAGAAAGAGATTGCACTGTACACAGTGCACCGTTCGTATACCCATAGTATCTATAGTACTTTTTTTTTTATTTATTCACATGTGCAAAACTTAAATAAAAACCAGTCTGCGGCACACTGGAGGGGTACCCCCATGCCCATCTACCTTATACCATACCACCACTCGATTTAAGCCAAGAACATTGAAGTATAATATTTTTTCAGGAAACGTAGATATATGTACATACTTTGGTTGGTTGGCTTTAACTTTAGCACCAGAACAGAATACCAGATACACATGAATATAAATATTTTACGACCCTGCTTAAAGTGTGACGACACAACACGGCCGGTGTATGTGATGTGTTATCCCATTTCCATCTATGGATTAAAATAGTATGGTAAATCCAACGAAAAAAAAAAAAAAACTAAGTGTAATCACCTACCTATAGATTTTTCGTTTTCATATCCAAGGTTAAGGCCGGCTTTTTATTTTGGTGTGTAGATACCCATTTTAGGAGACTCCAGAGTGCTGCACTGTTTTCTTATATAGTTTTCTTTGATTCGTTGTTGTTACTGCTGATTTTCCAAAGAGTAGAACTTTTATTTCAAATGCGCAAATTCAGATTGGATCAATGGACAAAAACCAGGGGTGGAATCGGCTAAGGTGATTTGTGATAAGTGACAGTCAAAATCTACACTTTCTGTCTGCGTAAGGTGATCATCACAGTGATAGCTAAAAACCAATCACCAAAATATTGTGATAGTCATCTTCTCATGAAATTGACGTTTTATTTTTATTTTTGTGGCAATGTGACTAGAGTTACCATACGCATACAAAACATTATACAATTTTCAACGTTTTTTCAATTTTAGTCACCAAATCATCAAAAACAATATTTCTTTTACCATATGATAATACAACAATCGAAAATAAATGGTTAAATTTAGAATTATTGCATTTATTCACTAAAAAATTAACAATTTCAATGAATTTACTTGAAAATATGACTACGGCAACAATGTTTTTCACAAATGTCACTGACAAATTGAACAAAGTTGAATTGAGTTGAATTGGTGGATGTGATCACCTTACGCAGAAGGAAAAATCAATTTGATCACAAGTGATGATCAAAAATGTGACAATCAACTATCATTTACGCGATTCCACCCCAGGGTTTCATAGACAATTTTTTGAGACCTAGAAATAAACTACAAGAAAAATTATTTAATTTTTTTTTTGGCATAAAGCCAAAAGCTTGTTTTTGAAAACGATCGATCAATATCCCTAAGTGATAATACCGTTGTAATTGTATCTCGGGATTTATTAAATTTTTCTTCTTTGCGAGTTTTAAAAATGCGAATAATTTTAAGATTATTAAAATTGAACTTTTACTTGATTTTTGTAAACTTTTATTAACCAACTAGCTGTTACCCAACGCGTTGCTTCCGCAATAAAGTTGAAAACATTGTTTTTGAAAAAGTTAGTATAATCCTATCGGACCAAAATTTTGCCAAAAGCTTTCTTTTTATTATATAAATATTTAATGGTGTGATTTTGAGTCAAATTGGTTCATTTATACGAATTTCCGAAAAAGTGACCCCAGCGCTGTCTATTTTGTAATTGAAATATTTTTAGTTACTCTTTATAATATCAGCTATCTGTCAGTGAAAGTCCCGCCAAAATCGATCCAGTAAATTCTGAACGGTTGATAAGGTGAAAAAGCGACCTGGAGCAGCACAAATAGGGTGTTATTAAATAAGCCTAAGTTATGCGATACAATCTTAGCTATCGGCCAGTGAATGTCCCGTCAAAATCGATCCAGCTGTTTTCGAGATTAGCCAGAACAAACAAACAGACAGACAAACATTTTAAGATATTATGTTATGTTAAAAGTGCGGTATATACTTTTATATGCATCTTGTAAAAAGCTGATATTTTGACATTACAAACAGACACTTCATTTTGATTTATTTGTATAGATTCGAATCCTAAGAACATGCCTTACATTCTATTAGAGTTCGAATTAGAAAGTCTTATGAAATTGTCTCCAAGTTCTCTAATATTCTCTTTTTACATGACAGTGTCGTTCTTTATTTTGTTTAAAATGGTATTTTTGACATGACGACTTCTTCGGATCTCATTGCTTATAATTTAATTATTTAACACAGTCCTGCTGCTCTGGACGAAACAACTGCAGAGTAGATCCTTCTTTTGAGCTTAGGGGGCATTTTTCGGTTACAGAGTATCCTAGAGTTCTCACTCCACATCATCCACCGGACCCTATTGTATCATAGATCATAGATTCGAAGTATTTAGACTTTTCGAGTTTTGAAAGTTCTATTTTATTCAAATAAATGTTCGGAAAGAGTTGTAAGGATCAGTAAATGCAACTGTCTGTTTGCTCCTTTAAGGCGCCCATTTCTCTGCGAAACATCCACCCATCATTCATCAAGTTCTCTTTGCAGGGATGTAGGAGCTCTATACTCATCTCTATCAATGAATAACTGATCAATAACGACTCGGCACGCCCCTTTCGGGTAAACCATCTTTGTTTTTCACCGCCGCACTAACTTATTTGACAGTGATATCTTTCAGAAATTTAAGGCGGCTATTGGAATGTATAGTCTGATAAATTATTCATTGGAAAATCCCCTACAATACTTTCACCGACTGTGAAAAATTTCGTCGTGTTCCACCGGAAATTGGACGTGAGCTTTTCAATTAACTTTGGTGATCGAATCTCAAGAGCATTTCTACTTATTTGAGCAGCAATTTCGAATAGAAACTCGTAGTTTCACCCTTTTTTATGTTTGCAAGTTGTGTCATTTTCATTGGAAAGATGAAAATATTTGATCAAGTCTATTCCTAGCTGAAAATCTATATCAAAACACAGATAGAGACTCAGTTCGAATAATTTACTCGCATTCAGCATTCGGAATTCCAGCTGGTGCCACTTAGAAGTTAAAGAATGGCGAAGTCTTATTACTAATTTACCTGAAACTTGATTGAGACCTTAAGGCCCAACCATAATAGGCGAACGCAAAAGGAAGCTAATGTCATAATTCTACGTCAAGTTTCCTTAAGTGCCGTCAATTCCTTGAGTCGACCATAATGATCGGATGCAAACGCAAGCAAGTTGAGAATAAATTTAATCTTTATTCTTAACGTATCAACGAGTTCAAAACCACTATTTAAAAAAAAAACTACTTGTTTCTTTATTAATTAGTTCACAAGAATTAATGTTTTGTTATATAACAAACGATGGCAACTCTAACAAATTGCTTACCTGTCGTTAATTATTATTCTTTGTTAATTGTTTAATGGTGATCAGAGAATTTACTGCCCATTGTTATCTATTTATAATGGAAGAATTCCCATGTTGTATGTATGCATATGTGTACTTTTATTATTCGCTTTATTATTTTTCAATTTATTTCCTGGTTGGTTGCACATGTTGCCTCTCAAATATGTTTGAGTGTGTTGTAAAGTCTAGGTTCAGTTTTTTTTTTTAACATAAATACAAAGCTTACAAAGTAAGGATTAAGACAGAGAAATACACTTTTCTTCAAATGAATAGATACAACATTTTTTGTTTTTTTTTAGTTTTTAATAGATCACATTATCTTGCACATTATGATTTTCCAAAGCAGCCTGATAATAAATAATAATGATTTTGGACAAGTTTCGGAAATATTCTAAACATGATGTGATTTGATAACAATGGATTAGTTGAATATCCAAGTTTGATAATCCTTCATTACGTTGATAAATAAAGTTCTTGCGTTCAATTATTGACGAATACTTTGAATGCTTTTAAAGTTATTCAGTTAAGTAGTTTTGGCCTGGCAATGCTGTTTAAGAAATGTGAAAGATCGTTAATAAAAATTATTCACAAAAACTGTCTGTTAACAATTAATATAATTCTGGTTGGCTTGGTAATCCTAAACCGCAGATCATTCATTCAGAAGAGGATTTTGAATATGTATTTAAATAGCAAAGTGAAACTTAAATTAACAGCGTCTTAAAACTGAAAACGGTTGGTATACATTTAAAAATTACACTTGCAATTTAATAAATATTAAAAATTGTTTGGAGCAACTGTGCACTAAAGAGACTACAAAAGAACACAAGTTAATGTATTTAATTGCAAATAAATGCCAGAGAATGTAAAATAGCAGTTGATATTTATGAATTCAGATTCTTAAATCAAAATTTGCGTTTCTTACAAGAGTTAAAGACAAGAGCGAAAGACATATATTTCAACCTCAAAAAACACAACTTAATGAACTCTGCTTTTGCTTTGAACAAGTGAAATAACTTATAAACTGTTCGTACCTATTCACCTGGACAGGAGTGTATCATAATACAAATTTAACCCACAAAATTGCTTTGAACAGCTGAATACATTAATATGATTGTTCTTCATTGGAAACAAGTAACGATGTTGGTAGTTGGTACATCAACCGCTACTATACTGACCCCACAATAAATACCGCAATGTGTGGGTTTGTTTCTGCTTATGCCACTACCTCGCCTAATTATTATTTGTCTGTTGAAGGTATAATATATTTATGGGGAAATGTATTGTTATGGTATTATTATTTTTGTTTTAAAAGTATCTTTGGTTGTTTTGTTTCTGACTGTGTGTGTAAAACAAAAACAAAATTGTTTAAACTCGTATAACATGATTCTTATAGTGTCGTCAACAAAAAAATCTATAAGAAGAATAAAAAGATTTTTTTTTCTCCCCAGAGACAACTCAATTTACTAACGGATTCGTTCCGTATTTCAACCAAGTAGGTATGTCGTCTCTACTATTTGAAGAATGTCCCACTCTTAGACAAAAAATTCTTATTAGTTTTGAAAGATTTATTAACTTATGATAGAGATAATGTTGAAGCTGTATGTACCTGTCGTTTGTAAACGTTATTCATCTTTTCTAACGATGTTAATGATCTCAACTGGGATGAAAATTCTCCCGCTTACGATTTTATAGTAACGTGCTTCGTTTGATACTGCCTTTTGGAAGGGGTTCTCCCCTATTTCTAGCTGAGTCGGTCATGCTGTATTGTGTCGAAGATAGTATTTTTGACGTAAAGTTTTTCTCGGACCCACTTGTTTCTAATTGGATCTTTGTAACTTTGCTGTCAAATCCTACAGTCAGACCTTATAATCTGGAAAAGTAAGTAAATGTACTCTATGCCGATATCCATGTAGGAAGGTCCAGTCTTTTTTTTCAAATTTTGTTTTTATTTTTTTTGATACAGAGTGTCAGGGAAATACGTGTCAGTTAAATAACGAAGAGGTCGTTTAGACAGATAAGTAGTTAATCATCAGCAAGATAAACGTACAAAATGATCCGGTTACTATGAGCGTAATCTTAAACCTCCTTTCGAATTTTCTTACCAGAATGGATCGAGAAAATCGAGCGCAATGAGGTGTGTTTTCGACATTTTTACTGATGTGTCAAACATTTATTGTGGGATCAGATCTGGAGTCTACTGAGATGCACTTGCCGTGTCTAAGTTTCTTCTCCTTCATAACTTTGCAAGTGTTAACAACTTTTGACAACATAGAGGAGTGCAAGACACTTTAGCAACACTCGAATTAAAACCGCACCACCTCTATTTTCATAGTTAGTCAGGCTACTAATTAAGCTATTGATTCTGACAAAGCATCCTTGAAACATGGTCTTACAATTTCTAGCTAAGCTCACATTTTTACAACCACACCTCTCTCTTAAACTGAACGACTTTATGAGAAGTTTTGACATGCCCTAAAGGTCTTACTTATATCCTAATGATGATGTTGCTAACAGTCCTGTATGGACTACGATCCAGCCGCCTCAATGTACGCACCACAGCAAGTTGACAGAGGTTGTCCTCGAGTTGTCTGCGCCATGTGTGGCGTTGTCTTGCTCTGCTGCGTGAACCATCAAGGTTGGATTCCTCCGATACACACAGAGGACCAAAATTCAATTTAAGTATTTTTCTTTTAAAGCACCCAAGCAAGCTTGTTGGTGTTTTGTACCCGTAATTTTTTTTTTTTTGTGACAGGGAAGTACTCCGCCAACGCAACGTGGAGGAGCAAACTCTTAAGTAGCTCCAAGAGTTGAAAGCCAGATAAAGCGGTTCTTAATGGATTGAGCTGGGAATAAACGCCGTAATAGCCCGTTTAAATTGTTCACTAAGGCCCAGTTTTTCAGTGCGAGATTATTCCAGGGTTAGCTTAACTTCGAGTTAACGCTGATGATGGAAACACGTTTTTCAGTTAGTTTAAAATTTATGCCAACTTTATGCCAACTCTCTGCCGAAACAACATTTTCAAAATTGAATGGGATATACCCAATCTCCAGTTGAAGTAGTAGACAACCGATGTTCACCAATTGAAGGTGAGAGCAGCAGTTTAGGTTAGTGAGGAAGAAGTTGTAAAAGGTGGGTTTTGAGAGAAACCTGTGTACGCTTGTGTGTACGAACTTCCCCATTGTACATCGCCTAAAAGATCCAGCAATATGCATTCATTTCATTTCATTTTTTAATGGGTATGACGACTGGCGGCGGCGGATTGTATAACCGGTTGCTCATCATAAGGATGAGATATCCTGAGACCTCGTGTCTTACTGCGTTATCGGGATCAACTCCCCCGAGGTGGTTCTCCTGGAACAATCTTACTTGTGGTGCCAACTGCCAACTAATTGGTTTCCAACTCTTGAGAGCATAAATATTTGGCTCAAGTATATGAGAATACTTCCGGAGTGTAACTCGCTTAACTTTGAATGGTTTTTTGTATTTTGTGTAATCATAATCTGCATTTAGGCTGCTTGGCATACGCTTCAAAGTATAGAAGTGTGTTAATTAACCAACCTGTGGCACGAACATTATTTGTGTAGCTATTTCATGGCGGCTATGTCAATCATCAGACTCCTTCAGCTCATCTATTAATGACCGCCTAAAGCCAAGGATGCGATGTGCTATCTGTTTGTGATACTATATTCAGACAAATTGACAGATCTCACAACACTTTTATGAACTGATGGTTTTGTGTGATTCAAGTATATTCATTTTGAAAAAAATTATGGAGCGCGCATTTTTTATTAATGAAAATTCATTCATGAAAATTTAAATAGAAGAATGCATTTTTTTGATTTAATTTCTTGAAAATACTTCCTTGCTGAAAAACATTTTTAAATGTTCAATTGACTACATTGTAATACAAAAGGTGCACCTTTTTTTCAAAACCTGTCTAAACAAGAAAAAATCCCTTCTTCAAATATCTAATCTTATTTATACAACACTTACGTTTTCGCCTACACATTTTGTACCTATACACCTACGTATATACTTAAACCCTACAAAGATGGGTTATACACCAGGTAAACCAACATATCCAATATAAGGTATTTAAATACCCACAAAGAAAAGCTACGCAAACAGGTTTGTTTGTTTACCATCAGTACCAAGACGACCAACCTGCGTCACAGACTTGAATCTCAAAGTACGCAAGGAACAAAAATATAATTAAAAAGGGTCAACACTCAATAGTAAAAACAACAACAAAATAATTCAAAGGCGTAGTGACATAAAATCGAATAGTGTTGTAGTAGAGGTTTGGTTATGCCGAACAATCGAACTCTGATATAATAAGGTTTCCCATAGAAAAAGATTCGTTCTGCATGCGTAAATGTACTTTTGCGGCTCAAATATGGCTATACCCACACAAAATCTATAAATGGACATCAAGTGTAGTTCAAGCATAGGTATGTAGTGTAGGTAGGTGACTTTGTCCGGAAAATAATTATAAAAAGATTCTGACAGGTAGTTAAGGGTGCTTCAATATATTTGTTCTTTTGCCACACCTGCATTTATACAATCTTTAACTAAGTACCTATTGTAATGTTTTTTCGTTTTTGTATTTCTGTTTTGTGCAAATTTTGTTTGTTGGGCTTAAAGGGACTAGTTTTGGAACGCAGAAAATTACTTCTCTATCGTCTTTAAAATTATAAAACAACAAAGATTTGCAGTATCAGAGGTTAGAACTTTTTCAATTTCGGGGTCAGTAAAATTAAGTAATCAGAAAGTCCCGGTGGATGGATTGGAAAATTGGAATCGTAGCTTTGTAATTATTAGCCGTTTTTTATTATCAGAGATGATCTACATAGGTATATGGATAATCTTTTGATAATAAAACAACTTTGGATCATAGGTTTTTGTTTTCCTGTTGTGGTAGTATTGACTTTAATGTATATGTCAAAAAATGACGTTTGGAAATTGAACAAAATGAAAAAGTAAGGAAAGCAACAGTCCATTTTTTTTATAAATCATAAAAAAACAAAACTTACCATTTTCCCTTATCAGGATCCATTGCAAAAGCAATTTTTTGTAATTTTAGTTCATTTGACATATAATTTCAACATGAAATAAATTAGGTTTGTTTAATACACGACTTAACACAAGTCCTGATCAGCGAACTGCTCCAACCTAATATATTTAATAATACTTAAAAATAATTTAATTTAGCTAGTAAAATTATAATTTCATGTTAAAAAAAATACAAAATCGAAAAATGCACCGTCTGAAGTTAACTAGTGATGAAGGCAAAAAAGTTTTAATGGTCTGCTCGCCATATACAAAGCTAAACATCGTGTTTGTTATTTAATTTTGTTATAATTGCAAATAATAGAACTGCAACTGACTTATCACGTTTGACATTTCTGCTCTATAAATTCATCTGACATTTCACAGCTGCTTTACTCGCTGCTTTGAGTTCTGACCTCATCTTGTCTGAATTTTCTCTTCGATGAACACAAGTACAAATTACTCCCGTGCCTTGCTTTCTGTCGTCACTGACACCGGACGGTTTTCATGTTTTTTCACAAAGTATTGGTGCCAACGGTGAAAAATAAATTACAAATTTCACAAAAGTTAAAATGAATCCATGAAAATTAAAATATCTAAAAATACTGGTCGAATGTCCCGTTTCTTTTTATTAACGAAGTGGAAAAGAAACAAAACATAAGACGTCGAAATCATTAGGTTGAATGAGTCCAACGTGAACACATGGGTGTCAGTGACGTCAGAAAACTACCAAATATCAATTTATCCAACATTTAGTTATCACTAAACAAACCTAATGACTGACACATAAAAGTCGATTACCAACTTTAATGAAAGAAAAACAAAAACATAGTGCCTCAACTTGTAAACATTAAAATTGCATCGAGTTCTTCACAAAGGAACATACAAATTTGTTATTTTAATAAAAATGGACCCCTCAACTTTATTTTATTATCTGTCAATGTCAAAACGTAATTCAAGGATTTTATTTTTCTTATGGTAAGGCCTAAGAACGAGCTTCAAGAGGCTTCATATTGCGTCGGAAGTATAATTATATTTTATTGTTGTTCGTTTGGCCTGCATTCCCGGATAAACCAGTTTCTTAAACAAACAGTCCTAACCGGGATTGTGTTTCCTTGTCTAATATAATATTTTTCGTCAAAACATTTTAAATGTATGTTGTCATGTAAACCTTCGAGTGCGCAAAATAAAAAAAAAGCTTAAAATACTTTTCCAATTAATTAAACCTTAAGATCTTTAAAAGCATGTCAGGAACCCGTATTTCAAGACCAAAAATTCCAATGATTTATTTATTTTATTTGTTTACGATGATAGAGAACACGAAAAAAGTAGGCCCGACAAATCTGTCTGTCTGTCTGTCCGTCTGTCAGTCTGGATGTATCGACACCTACAGCCTAAACGGTTGGGCCGATTTTCTTCAAACTTGGTACTCTGTATTTTTAGAATTTTTATCCTAGGTCTGAAAATACCGGTACCTGCCATATAAACGTAACAGATAATGCAATTTTTCTCGAAAAAAATACGATCGCTTTTGATAAAATTTAACATGACTGATTTTTTTTGAAAACGGTGATGTTTTTCGACAAAAAAAAATTTACAATGGATTTGTAGCCAAAGGTTGTGTTTTTCATTTTATCAGAATAAGTTTACATATTATCGGTACCTGGCAAATAAGCCTTAAAGACAATCCAATTTGATAAGATTTTGTGTGACTGATTTTTTGCCAATAAGGAAGTTTTTCGTTAGAATTTTTTTTCAAAATCGCCTTATAAACGGTACCTGCCATAAAAACGCTTTAGAAACTATTTTTACTTGCGATTAATTATTATAGCTTCTTGCTTAGTATCCTAAGCCAAAGAGCAAGTTTGTCCGACCCAGTCGTGCCTTTTATTTTGTTTCTAATTTAAATACTCACCTTATCTCCTTTTATATTGAGTTGATGGAGATTCCTTTTAGTATTTAATTAAGTCGTTTTAAACTTTTTTTTCTTCCCTAAAAACATCACTGTCAACATCAACCCTTAAGGCAAAGGTAAACAGTGACAGAGTGGGAGAGAACAAAGAACATTTTTCAACCACCACACCACAGGTGGACTTGAATAGGGGTTGTTTTTTTTTTTTTTTAATTCCATTCTCCTTTTTATATTTTGCACATATTTTTTTTCACCTTTGTTAAGATAATTATTTTAAATACAAAAAAGAGATAAGAACAGAGGAAAGAGGGTTGTTTTTAACATTACAATTGCGACAAGATGAACATATTTTTTTTTCTTTTTACACAATACAATGAATATGGCCTATTGTAAGTTAAATACTTCTTATGTTGAGTGAATATGGAAGACCTTGAAATTGAGTTCTTTTGTACCTACATATATGAATTGTGACAAGTTGAAAAAATGTAAAAATAAAAAACCTGGTAACAGTTGCTATGTAACCTCTTATTTGAACAAGATATTTGCAATAAATAGGGTTCCAATATTTACTTTTTAACTTTTTATTGAAATAAGTATGTCTATACTTTCATACTCAGAATATGTCTACGATAAACTTACATTCACTTACCTAGTATTAATATCTATATACTTTAATTTAAAATTGTTAATTGTTTGCAATGCGACTTATTGCAAGACATTTATCTTGACGAACGCCTTAAACTTTTTTTTTCTATATCCCGAACAGTCAGCCAGTAGGGTCAAAGAAAAGGCTTTATCTGAGTCCTATCTCACTAACCACTTTTCAATAAAAGAAACAAAAATAATTTCCTAAAAGTATTACCTAAGTGTTTCATTAAAAATTGAAAACTTTTCTGACTGCACTTTGCAATTGTTCAGACTTCCTTTGATTTCCATGAATGTTTTCGTAATGGTGCAGGGAACTAACTTCACCACTAGTGGGAACTAATTTCACTTTTTGTTGCTGAAATAAATTCCCACTAAAGGTGAGAACCAATTTCATCTGAAGATTGTGTGAAGTTAGTTCCCATCTACAATTTTTATACAACCAGGAGGTGACGGGAAACAACTTCACTGGGAAATAACTTTACATGGGAAATAACTTTATCACTAGAGAGGTGAAGTTATTTCCCACTTTGAGTGGGAAATAACTCTTAAGATTTTATTGAGAAATTTTTACCCAAAATTGCATACCCAAACTTGCACCCACCAAAACTTGCACCGACCCAAACTCGCACCCACCGCAAATCCTACAGTGGGCCAAGCAGGGTTGCAGGGGGGCTTTTTTTAAAATTATTATAAACTATTTTTCCCAACAAATGCTCAACTGCAAAAGTGAAAAAAACTTTGCACTATGTAAAAAACCATTTTTTACTTTGCAAATTTATATTTGTGAAACACATCTTGCTCAGCTCAGAATTGAAAAAAATCAACTTTTTCCTTTGCAAATCGTGTAAAGTAAATTTTTTGGCGAAATAAATTTTGCTCGTATCGTTTTACACGAATGTTGGAGGTGTAAGAACTCTTTCCCAGGGTAGAAAAATGCCAGTTCACACAAATGATAGAATTAACATGATTTGCAAGCAAACACTGCAAATTGTGTATAAAAATGACGTTGTATTTGCAACATTTTTAAAATCTTGTAAACGTAGTTTAAGTTCTTAGTTGACACTTTTTAGATTTTAGACGAATGTTTCATTATTGTGCCTTATTACGTTTTTAACTTAAATTCAAAAAAAAATTCACTTACATACGACGATATTGCACTGCATATTCGATATTTGCTCCAACAGGGATTTTCAGGGATTTGCAATATCATCTTTTATGATGGTTTCAATGTCAGTAAACAAAAAATAACTGGATGCGTTTTGCATATTTTTTTGTAAATTGCAAAAAAAGTTCTCTTTTCCTAAGATCAAGTTTTAACGTTAAATCTTTTGTTTTTGAAGTAAAATGTGTTATAAATTTTTTAAAAATATTTGTATTCTATTTCTAGGATTGCAAAACTCATTCCGGCAGCACTATGAAACTACAACTGCTGTCAAGTCATATTTAAATAACAATGTCACACTCTATTCAAATGAAATTCAAAGGATTTTAAAGCTAAACCAAGATCCATCAGCTTTATCCTTTAATCATGCATCCATTATCTGAGACTATCATGAGCAAAAGCCGTGAGGATTTGGCTGCAGCTCTAAAAATCGATGATCATCATGGAAGTAATCTCAGTCTAAGTAAAGATCAAACGGATAACATTAGAAGAAGGTAAGTCAACTCTTAGTATTTCTATAAACTTGTGATATTTCCTGAAATGAAAAGTTCATCGGGCAAATTAATTATAAAGAAATCTTATAATGGGGGGAAACCGGAATAGCCTTTCAATTATACTTAAGGCCTTGTTTTGTCGGATCAAATTATTATTGCAACTACAATTGAATACACAATGTACGTCCTTCCTTTTGCTTTTGTCCTTAAAATTTACCTCATAGAGACTTCCACCAAAACCCAGCAATTCTAAATCGATTCTAAGAAAATCGTGATTTGATGAAAATTAAAAATTGAAACTGTGTTCTTGACATTAACAGGTTAGTCGAGGTCTTTTAGCATTTATTTATTCAAGAATATCTTAATTTATAAATAATATAAATTGCAAAAATCAAATCCCATAAAATAATCTATTTTTAAAAATTAATTAAAATAAACCTACTTGGTGGATTGTTGGCATAAAGTTATACAATTATGTGAACCTCACGATTTATTTCAATGTCAACTTTAACTTAATTGAGAAGACATTTTTAAATGCACGCTTATAGAACTTTGCCACATATGCAGGGTGATTATTTTTTAATGATGTTGTTGGAATTAAATTAGCAAAAGATATTTAAACTTTTGAAATGAGAATCGTTCTTGATATTTCTGGCACAAATACAACAAAATGTTATTATAGACAAGTGGAGATAGAATGCTTTGATTTGTACGGTAGACGTCTAGACGCTGCCGATGTGCTGAAAAGAAACTAGACTTTGCCTTCAAGTATTTTTTTTTCACACGAGATTTTATAATACTTGTTGTATGGCAATGTGAAAGGTGCAACAGTTAATTTATTGGCAACTTGCATTAATTTATTCTTGATTTATGTGGTGGTTTTAGAGATATCTCTGGATATCGCTGACGTGTGTTTTTGATTTGGTTAGTAACAGTTTTCAATTTCGATACTGACGCTGGTTAGAATGTTAATGATTTTAAGGAGAGTAAATTTGGAGGCAATCATAATAAAAAACATATCTTATATATTAATTAGGTGCAGGGAAATAACTTCACATGGGAAATGACTTCATCACTAGTGGGAAATAACTTCACTTTTTTTAGATTTTTGATAGATAAAATTTTCTTCAAAAAAATTTAGTTAAATATTTGTATTTAAAAATATTTTTTGATTCAATTCACAAATATTTTCCAAGATAAGAAAATTTAATGTGCGCGCTGAGTTTATAATTTTACATAAATTTCATGATTACATATACCAAATTTGTAAACATTTAAACATGAAAAAATACGGTAAAAGAGTAAAAATTAATTTCAAAATACTACAAACTATTAGAATGCTAAAGATTGAAAACCTATTTAAAAAATCACTGGTAAAAGAAAAAAAGCCTGCAAACAAAGTGAGAGCAGCTAATTAATGTGAAAGGACGAGAATAAATGCGAAAAAGTTTTAAAATGAATGCATATTGCAGAAAAACGTTATGAAGAACTGCTAATGTATGCAAAAGCATACAAATGTTAAAAAAAAAAAAACAAAAGAGAAAGGTAAATGAATGAAAAAAAAACGCAAATTATTGTAAAAGATTGAAAAAGACGGAAAATATATTAAAAAGCCAGCCAATGAAAAAGACTGCAAACAAACACAAAAAAAAACGCAAATAAGGTAATATAAGTGGTGGCAAATGAATGCAAATAATTGTAAAGGACTAGGAATTAATAAAACGTTCAAATCAAAATAATAAAAATGCTACAAGAAACTAATGAGAAATGCTGAAGTCAAAAAATACTTGTCAAATATTGAACAAAAAACTGCAAATGCATTAAAAACAAAAGATTACAAATTAAGCTAAACCTATATGGCGGTAATTTTATGTATACGGGCTAAAAATTGTTTAGTTACAGAAAACCTTAAAAAAATAAAACTGCAAATGTATTTAAGGAATCGCAAATGTATGCAAAATAATAAAAAATTATTGCTTCAAAGTCAAGGACGACAAAAGATTCGAGAAAAGAAGTAAAATTAAAATCAAAGCCTAATTCTTTGAAAATGTAAGACTTGATTGTCAATGTTGTGCAAAGACTAAACATTGTGGCGAAAAACCGCAAAGAAGGTGCAAATACTTACAAAGGAAACTAGAGGACGTGTGTTAATTTACACGAAAAAAATGGATCGTTTAAATGAAAATACTGAAATAAAAAAAAAGTCTTTTAATTCTTACAAAAACAATATTAACTGAGTAGGTACATACAAACATTTAAGCTTCTGATTTATTAACAACTTTGAATGCTAATATCTAATTGCCTCTACGCAATTGCACAACGCACTCTTCAAATAAAAACATTCGCGCTCAAAATTGAGGCAGACTATTGTTTTCAATGTTGGTTTGGTGCAAGTGTTTTATATGTATTCTTGTAACTGAGTGATAATTTGACCATTGGCCGAAATTTAACCAAATGTAGCTTTACACCAATCCTATCGAGTACTGTAGAGATGAAGATGCACATTTTTTTATTATCAATATGGATCCAAGCAGCTCTGTCTGTCTTTTAAAACAACTTTTTCCCATAAAAACACACTGTATTTATATTTTTGAAGAAATCATCCTGTAAATTGAAATAAATTGAATAGTAATTTTTTACGGATATTCCTGAAAGACCAGCTTTTCAAGAGTATCCGGAAAAAATGGCGGGGTATTGTGTGGTTTGCGTTAGAAGTCATTTTGAAAAACTCCTTGTCTTAAATATGTAATTAAAGAATGGCCATAACAACTGGCAAGTACAAATGTACTTGCCTAATTTTTTTTTTAACGTATATTATTTTCGGAGTTATAGAGTATAACAGTTTAGTTTTTTTTTCAAATTTTGAAAATTGTTGTTAAAATTTTGAAAACAAATATTAAACTTTGACACAACATAACTCCTGAAGTGTAATGTCTACTAAAACAAATTGCAGACAAGACGAAATAAGTATTATATTTTCTATCGAAAAACATTACATAAATTTTTGGTCCGATAAGCCATTCTTTAGTTATTTAAGACACCAACACGCTATTTTTTTTTTTTTGATACTACTGAGTGACTGTCGAACCATATCCATACTTATAAAACTAAGTGGGTATTTTTTTGCATTATGAAATTCAAAATACAGAAAACAAATTATAAAATCTATATTCAAAACAAAATATGGGTTTCTCAGTAAAAAAAACAAGATCTGTGTGTTTATTTTGAACCAGAGTGTATAACACAATTTGATATTAATAAACTATTAACACAACATGTCGTTCTTATCTAAAATATGGATTGTGTTGCAGTCGCATTTACATCAACGTTCTCATAGATATTTTGGTTATTTACCATTTTTACTTGAACTGATATAATAATTACGTTGTAATGAGAACTATGTAAACAAACATACACGAATGTCAGGTAGATAAGTTAATGTCAATGTCAAATATTATAATAAATTTTTATCAATCGAGTATTTGTATTCTTGGAATCGTAATTGAATTGCTGATATGATTTGGTGGAAATACGAGTGTTTTGTCTTGTGACTTTTTTTTTAACATACAATCTTGATTGAGATACCAAGTTCACAGACAATGTTTATTTGGTAAGTGTCAATAATATTTTTAAAATACGCAATAACATAAAAAAATTCAAATACAAAAATACCCCCATCTGGTCTTCTCCATTTTCGATTTCTACAAATACAAAATTACAAATCTGTATGAAATAAAAATTATTTTAATTAGAAAAAAAAAACAAGTACCTAAATATTTAATTTATGCAGCTGTCATGTTGACACAGAGATTAACTGCTAAACTTTACAAACATTATTACTCTTTTCAAGGCCATTAAATTTTCCCACAAAAAGTTATTGACCTAAACGATCTTAGCTCCTATCTACTTGCCAGTTTATCTGAGTTAAGACCATTATTTTCATTTCTTTAATGTCAAATTTGTGCTGGAAGTTATAATAAAATTAGTCAAGATCATTAACCTTTTCTTCCTCATACATTAATAGCCTACAAAGTACCTAATCAATATTCTAAAATTAACTTAAAAAAAAGATTAACTTAAATACAGACATAAGCTTTTATATATTGTCTATTTGGCAACTCTTTTCAGTGGCAAACCAATAACAAAATAACACGAGAAAATCTTATCTCTAAATTTGCAAAAAAAAAAAAATTCCCCTATAAAATAAAATGTACACAACACTTGAATAAACTTCACACAAATGTTTATACGATCAAAGAGTATCTTCCACTTTGTTTGTGCAAGTGTATGAGGCTTTATTTATCACAAATTAACTATTTTATTAAAAAAAATAAACATAGAAGTCAAACTAGTAACAAAATCCGTCAAATGGATAACTTTCCATGGACTACAAAGCCAGCTTTGCAGGTATTGAGAGCGTTTAAGCCTCTATTCTTCTCAGCATTGTTTTGATGACTGAGAGGCTTTTCTGAGCTCAGTTGAAATAAAGAAGTAGTTTCAGGAGCGTAGTTGATTGAGCTAGGGCCTTGTAGAGTTGAATTATCAAGCAAATGAAATTGCAAAGATTTTAATCATGTAAAATACGAGACTTTAAAGTAGAGCTGTAAAACAACTAAACCAGTTGCGAATGCATTCACGTGAAGTCTGAATTCAATTTGAAATCAATGAATTAAAATAACCCAATTTAAAACGACTTTGGAATTCAAGTTTATCCATTGCCCGTTGATTGAAAGTTGATTGATTTTATTGCATTATCTGTTATACTGAATTGTGAATTGTGAGCCTTAGTAAATTGTGCATAGTGAAGTATCCCAACAGTGAACTTGTAAATAGCCTAGACCCTAGATATTTGGAGTTATCGGGAACCTTTTTCTTACAGAATTTTTCCCATATATTCGAAAAATCGGTAATGAGAACCTTATGGAACTAGGGAAAAATTCAGAGGAAAAAATGTTTCACATTAAGTATAGGGCTGATTTAATCTAAATGCAAGAACTCATCTTAAATAAAAACAAATCTGATCAATAAAATTTTAAATAAAAAGTAAATTCATATTTTTGCGTTTGGGGCATTATAATACATTTATGGACTTGCTGTTGTTTCGCGTAAACGCCATTTTACCTTTTACCTGTACTACGGCTGAAAAACTCTGATATTATTCCTTAAAATTACATAGCAATTTATTGTTCTCACAAATGTTGTAGAAATTTCCTGCGCCTTAATGTATTGCATCGTTTGCCTTGTGATAAAGACGCTACTGTTTAAACTGATTATGAAGCTTCATCATTGTGTTTGCACTCAGAGCTTGATTGTGGGATAGCTAGTACCGAAAGGTGATGGTGTTTACCGTACACACACACAATTCAAAATTCAACAGCTGGCTGAATCGCCAAGATCTCTCGCTATCAATGTTGTTCATTATGGTAGTACGTGAACATCTATCGACCTGTGAAGAGATTGGCTTTTAGCTCATGTTCGGAACTGGGGCCAAAACACATTCTCTCTCTCTCTCTCTCTCTCTCTATCGAATGTTTTTTTTATCGTTAAAATCTTCGGCTTACGTGTTAAAAATACAAAAAAAAAAAATAAATAGTCCAAACCAAATACTTATTAGTGTTAACGTTTAATTTTCATAACCAAGTTTGACATTGACGTCACTGATCTTTTTTAAGTCACTCGGAACATAAAGACATATTTCTCTAATTTCGTTCATTTTTAAACCAAGAAATACAATCAAGAATTATTCATTTTCTGTTCCATCGTGTGCGACGAATTTAACCAACAAAAGAAAATTTGCAATAAAATATAAATAATAAAATAATAAATAAATTATGTCGGCCATAATTGTATTTTTTTTTTTGTCTCTGTTGCCTTACCAATAAAACAGAAATCAGCAAGTGAATACATTTTTGTTTTTAAAATAATGTGAAATATTCCCTCAAAATATTGTTAACAAAGTGTTTATAGAAAAAAAATTGTTAACAAGCAATTCATTGATGCAAAAATCAGTTGAAAAAAAAATTAAACCTACTTAACACCTGGAGCTGTTTTAGTTGAAGAAAAGTGAGATAAAAAAATATTGCGCTAAAAATAGTCAAATAGCGGATACGTGCTTTAAAACACAAAAAAAAAATCACAATCATCGAAAGGTTGGACAAAATATTTATCAAAAAGTCAACAATTAAGGAGAGAAATGGTTTTCTATATATCGTTCTTGGGCAGAAATGTCGACCCACCTGATAAAATGAATACAAATAAAAGGTGAGAATGGGTTAAAGTTATCCTCTCCCTTTAGAATAAATATTTATTTTTATATATCGACCATACAATTGTATGTACTTATATTTCACAAATTTTTGAAACAACAGTCTCTAAAATATTTATGATACTAACCTATTTTTTTATAAATTTGTTTTGGAGATATCGGCCGCAGCACATTGGCACCAAACGGTGCAATCTATCTTAAAAATGGTTAAAACATTTTTTTTAATTTAAAGAACTGTTGATGGAAGAGGACGTTGTGATTATGACAAAATATTTGTTTTGCCCGATAGTGGCATAACTAATCATTAAAAATTATTTGACTTGATGTATTATATGTAAATTTTTCATCAAAATAAAGATTTACAGCCTCATTTATAAACTCATTTTAACGATTGAGTAAAGTTACGCGGCCTTTAATATACCTCTACTCAAGAAATCCTTATTTATAAAAAAAAAATTATGTTGGGTAGAAATCGAGTAAGTTAAAATGACCTCATAGGTAGATTAGAGACTGCGTAACCCCATATTGGCATCTAAATGTCAGTTTTACACCAAATGATCGAAACGTAATTTTTAAATTAAAATCCAAAACATTTACAAGATTTCTTGTTCATTAAAACAAAATGTCTGACAATTTTCGAATGAAGATTTTGATTAAGATAAGATACATTCGGGTATAAATAAACTTTAAAAAAAAAAATTAACAAACGATTTTTTATTTCTTTCTCTAACACAGTGATAATTGCATTGCTACATTGATGTTTATAATAACATCAAAATCTTTATAAATAAGAATTTACTCGACGACAGTGAGAAAAAACTGAGTAAATGATTTGACGTTGCGTAGATAATAAAACCTCAGAGCGCTTCTTTTGCCACGTGTTACTTAACATTTAACCCTGATTAGGCCGTACGTTTCGTCATACGTCTATTTGACATTTTGGGTGAGGGGTGTAGAAACGAAGAAGGAAAGAAGCAACGAAAGCACGTATCAAAATTTTAAGACTTTCTGGTTGAACTTTGACGTTTCTTCTTTGACGCCGGAAAGCGAAATTGAATTATTTAGAATATTAAATATTGCAACTGTTTTGATATAATTGTGTTGTAAATGTGAAAAACAATTGAAAAAGAAACTATTAGTAATGACATTTAACAATAATATTTATTTTTTTCAACAAAAAAAATTACCATAACTTCCACAACTTCGCTTTCCGGCGTCAATCTTTGCTTTCGGGCGTCAAAATGACGAATGAAAACGGGCAAATATCAACGAACCGTCTAATCATCATAGTACGTTCCATTCAGAAAGACGACTCACGTCACGTACTAAAAAAGAACTGGTGTAATCAGGGTCTTAGACTAATGTCATACGCACGTTTTCTTCTATTTGTCCACGCGTCATGCGAACTAAGAAAACCCATGAGTGCGTAAACCAGGGTTGCAATAGAATGCAATCTTTTGTAAATGCAATCGTTACAAAGATTGTATTCACTGACTTCACTTTTTCGACTTGGACTTCAAAATTTGGAATTACCATTCATTTGACATCAAAAAGATTTCATAACTATTCTTACATTTAATTAACAGCAATCAATTCAATATGCAATCATTAGAATTTATGCATTCCTTGTATTATTTCGAATTTCTTATATTCTTTTGCATTCCTTGTAATCTTATAAAACATCAAAAGTTATTACAAAAGAATACAAAAGATGCACAAGGAATGAAAACAAATGCATGGCTCCTCCCCTACGCAAGCTACACAGAGTAACTGCAGTGTGTAATCATACAGAAACCATTCAATCAAAATTTTTACTTGCGATTATATGTACTATAAGGCAAGTTACGCATTCGTAAAAAAAAAAGTTTCGAAATAACGATCAAACATGACATTACGATGATAGAGAAGACGAAAAATGTAGGTCCGACAATTCTGTCTGTCTGTCTGTCTGTCTGGATGTATCGACACCTGCAGCCCATTTTTATATGAGTGATTTGTTGCCAATGGTGATGTCCACCATCTAATTTTTTTTTTCAGAATCAGCTTATTAACGGTACGCCTGCCATAGAACCGTTTTTTATTACTCCGACTATCTTTTGCACGGCTTCACCGAATTTAACGAAATTTAATATTCAAAAACTACTGCTAAATTTTAAAAAATTTCAAGAAAAAAAATTGAAAAAAAGTATTTTTTGAAATTTTTTTTTTTGCCAAAACCGATAGGTAAACCTAATTTTCTCAAAAAAAAAACGCTATAAACTTTGATAAAATTTCAAGTAATTATATTTTTACCGAATACTATATCTTTCATATAAACCTTTTTTTATTCCATACATTTGTTTATAAAAGATTTTTTTTAAAAGACAAATATTTCAAAATATAAAATACTGAAAATCTTTTCTTTATAAAAAAAGGTGGTCAAATTAATTTTCCAGTCGTAAACACGAAAGTAACTTGCCCCAAGAGCAACTTTGTGCGACCCGGTCGTGCCCTTTATTAATTTTCCAAACATATATTCGGTCACACAAAGTTATCATTCGTTATCCACTATTATAATTATGACGCCAAGTAACACTTTATATTATTAAATGTAATTTTATTTTATCTGAGACTCAGATTTTTCTCAAAATTTTAATACCGTCATTAAAGTTAAAATCATGTTTGTTGATAAACAAACAAATTTATCATTGAGCTGTAAACGTTGATAAAAATAAGTTCAACTTTTTATTATTATTTTTTTAGGATTTGATAAAAATACGTTCAACTTTTATTTTTTTAAGGATTTCACAAGAATAAAAACACTAATTTAAGTGCTATCTAATATTTTTTTAATATTTTGTAATTTTTATCAACGAGCTGCGTCCGATTGATAAAATAATATTTAACATTTTAAAATTAAACAACTCATTTAAATGTTATCTAATACTTGTAATGATAAATACAAATTTAAAAAAAAATTATCAACATTCACTAACCAGATTTTATTTATTTCACCTCTCAGTTTGTGAGTTTTCTTAAAACAGTTAACTGCAATTATTGCAAGAGTTTAATGTGCAAAGTCTAGTTATTTTTTTACATTACCACGAGTTTTTTTTTTTTTTTTTTTGGTACATATAAACAAAATCGATAATATTACAAAATTCGTGGAGTGTTAAATCGAAATTTAAGATCCATGGATTACTGTGAAATATTTTTAAAAATACATAAGATTTTGTATTATTGTTTTCGATTTCTTGATAATACACCAAGGCATATACTGCAAGTCATAAAGATAGAAACAGGCATATTTGAGAAGTAAAACTGATGTTACTACCGTTATGATATGCAAATTATACAAAAAAAGAGTATGGAGGTCAATAAAGTAGTGCATTCAAAACTAAATAGAGAATTTGTCAATTTTTAGAAACCTGGGTTAATAGAATACAGAAGGCTGTCTTTAAATTAAGTCCAAAATAAATGAATTAAAATCGCGTCATAAGAATAGAAGCAGAGCCAAAATCAATGATTTTTTTATTAAGTGGTAACATCTTTTTCGACATTGATGGATTGTTTTGCAGAGTAAGCACATTAGGTTAAAGAAAAAAATTCTTTTACATTAGAAGAATAAGTAAAAATTAATATTTACTTGCTGCAGTATTTTTGAACGGCTCTATAACTCTCAAAACCAAACGCCCAGTGATTATGTTATCAGCCATTATTTAGAAAACCCTTCATTTTGGGCTTAATAGAATGAACACATTTTTTCTGCTTTAAAGCTTTGAAAAATACAAAAGAATCACAGAATCGCATCGAATTCAGCACTATCAGCAGCAAATATCAGGGATAAGGCTATCATTGAAGGACATTTACTTACGGTTCGTTATGTTATCCGTAGTGCAAAATATTGGAAGAGTCTTAAGCCTAAGAAAAAACGCCCTTAAATAATGTCAGAAAAAAGCATGTGTTTTGCCAAAGAGAATATGACGTGAAATGTTCAAAAATGGTAAGCTTAAACTACACTGTCGAAAATATTTATTTCTGACGAAAAAAAAGTGTATTTTGGATGGGCTGAATGTTTAAAACTATTTTTTTTTCACTATCTAAGAAAACAGAAGCGATTTCTGATCAAAAATCAGAACAGGGAAGGAAGCATAGTGGTGGAGGTGCAAAATCCTACTATAGAACCATTGACATGATGATACAAAACACAAAAATCAATGGAAACAGCTACAAATCTTTGATTGAATGAATTTTTCCGAAAATGTATGATATTTTTCAACACGACAAAACCCTTATTATTCACCTACCGAGTAGCTGAACCATTCATTAAGAGCCAAATCGTACATTTTTTGGTTTCACCACCGTAAACTATAGATTTCGACGCAATGGAAAAAGTATGTGACTGGCTCACACAATAAGTTTGTGAAGAATGAAGACTAAACGGTGGCAAAGAAGAGTAAATTCTTTCCATTTAAATGGCCTGAAGTAAGATTTTCCTGAACTACTTGGCATCGATGAATAATCCGCTTAAATCATAAAATTTTTGAAGTTATTTTAAGCTCTGATTATTGAAAATAATCAATTTAATATGAATTTCGTTTCGTATTCTCGTTTATATTATTTTGTAGTGTTTTATTATCTTGAATGCTGTTACCTGTTAGAAAAAAAAAGAATATGGAATCACCCTCTCTACAAAATGTTTGAACTTTGGTCACCGCACTTTGAATCCAATCAAATATCACGTCACATTATTCACATATTTGTTCTCCTACGCGAAACAAAACTTATTAAGTATCTACAATAATTCAAGTTTGATATACATAGGTACATATTATTGTAAAACATCTTCTTTTCTAAAAAAAAAATCCTTCTTTTTTTTTACTTTACAGTGAATAAACTCAATGCCCTTGACCCCTGACTTGGGTTATTGTTATTTAAAAAAAAAAAATAATACAAAAAGATAATTATTTCAGGTTGAAAAATAAACACAAACTCTCGCAGTATCTCAGCTCATTATCATTGTTATTGAATGAGACAACAAAATATGTTTGTTGTTGTTGTTGTTTTTGAATTCTTATCAAAATATTCTATATAGCGATACATCAGAAGCACGACAAAAGGGTCCCCTCTTTTTGTTGGCTTACAAGAATTTCAACAACAACGCACTTAGATATTTATTATAATATTAAAATAAGGTGATATAACCAATCATACATTTTCTTAAATGAATGTTACTAATTTTAAGAAGTAACATTATATTTAGTTGACTTGTCGAAAAAAAAACTACTGTAGAACCGCTGTATACGTGCCTTAAAGTTTATTAAACAATCATTGACATGATGGCAGGTGGTGTGGTGTGGCTGATGGAAAACACATAAATATAGTTAATGTTCACACGTGCCTGTTTTCAACCGCTGAATTTATCCTACCTTGAATTTTGATTAATCGCATAAAAGATAAAGCCGCAACGTTTCTTATAGTTCTAAAGCATAACGTAAGCTTCATGGGAGGCCTTTTGAATTAAAATAATTGGATTTTTTTTTTCACTTTGTTAAATTTTCAAGATTTACGTGATGATTTATAAATCCCAACTATCTTTGATTATCGTTTTTTTAATTATTAAAAAAAAAGTGACAGCATTGTAACATTCCGTGGGATACTATAGTTGTGACGATTTTAATTAATTTGAAATTATGTGTACCTAGTCTTTTTTTTTGTAAAAATAACGCTTTAAAAAAAATCTAAGAAACTATTTTTTATACATCACAAAATATTTAATATTTTTTAGTCCGATTTTATTAGGAGTTTTTCAAAAAGTTAAAAAAAAAAATTTAATTTTGTTTTTCAAAAGTGACAGCCCTGTAATCTGAAACTTATATAGCCTACAATCTGGTGACATGATGCGGCCATTACTGCTGAATCCCGGAATTTGCTATGGTGATTTGCACTATCGCTTTTTTGACAGACTCTGGCGCTGCTTAAACAACATGGATGCAAAAGAATTTTAAAATTGACTTTTTCCTTTTAGAAAAATGATTCTAAAAAATTGTTAAAAAGATATTTCCCAATATGATGACAGATTGAAATATGTTTCGCGCTTTTTTCAGACTGTCAAACTCAACATCTTACAAAAAAATATTTTGTATGCGGCCATTACTGCTGAATCCTGGAATTTGCTATGGTGATTTGCACTATCGCTTTTTTGACAGACTCTGGCGCTGCTTAAACAACATGGATGCAAAAGAATTTTAAAATTGACTTTTTCCTTTTAGAAAAATGATTCTAAAAAATTGTTAAAAAGATATTTCCCAATATGATGACAGATTGAAATATGTTTCGCGCTTTTTTCAGACTGTCAAATTCAACATCTTACAAAAAAATATTTTGTATGCGGCCATTACTGCTGAATCCTGGAATTTGCTATGGTGATTTGTACTATCGCTTTTTTGACAGACTCTGGCGCTGCTTAAACAACATGGATGCAAAAGAATTTTAAAATTGACTTTTTCCTTTTAGAAAAATGATTCTAAAAATTTGTTAAAAAGATATTTCCCAATATGATGACAGATTGAAATATGTTTCGCGCTTTTTTCAGACTGTCAAACTCAACATCTTACAAAAAATATTTTGTAAAAAATAATTTTAAAAGTCGCTCTTTTTTCCTGCGAAATTTTAGATTTTCGTGATTTGAAAGTTTAATAATACACTATAATTTTCGCGCACAAATCATTAAAATTCCCCTCTTGTTTTCGATCAATTTGTCAACAATGATACACAAATATTTAGCTGTCATCCGCGAACTGCTGATTTTGACACTGTTGTGCGAACGAGAAAGATATATATGGTTGTTACCTTAAAAGCCTTATTGGAAAAACCTTTTAAAGTTTAAGACGCTAACTTTAGGCCGTGTGTGAATTGCCTTAAAAATTTGGTTTGAATTTTCTATCACAATTAATTTCTAACGTTTGATTCTAGGTTCAATCAAATTAAGACTTTTGCTATGATGATTTGCTTTAAAAATTATTTTTTAAAACAAACAACAACTCGAGAATGACTTTCGCAATTTTAATTTAATTAAAAATTATATAAAGTTAAGGTAGGTAGAGTAAGTAAATTCACCATTGAGGTAGGTTTGAATATCTTGTAAGAATATTTCATAGCATCATCCATTATCATAAGAAATTCCACGGAACACATTAACACCGACTCTGGTAGACAGTACGACGTTATAAAAATTATTACGTTTTAGTTTTTGAAGTAGAAAAATTTCCTACCATCAACAATTTTTACACAATAACATGTTGACGTAGACGCCTTTTTTTATTAATTCGGTTGTATCTTTGATGTGGAGATTTTTTGGACCCATACCGGTTTTATTTTTCTTCTTGGAACAACACTTTTGACGCTTTTTTTTAAACATACAGGGATACAGGTGAATGCAAAAATAATATTTAAATTAAAAACACTTGTGTCTACACATTCAATCAAACAAACCCCAATCTTTGATTGATAAAGATTCAAAGTTTCAATTTCAAAATAATTATACATATTAAATAATTTTTTTTTAATTTTCTTATTATTAGAAATCCATATGTACCTTACCTACAGTTTCTATGCCGAGCAATGCTTATGTAGATTCTTTGTTGTACCTATAAATACGACAAATATTATTGAAGTGCTAAGATTACATTCGAACATTCAATTAAAAACCAACAATTGTTCAAATGAATGCTTATTAGGTTATCAGTATCAATTATTATAAAAGATACATACATATGCTTATAAGCAAAGCACATGATGCAAATTGAATTGAAGGTATAACAAATTTAATTCAAATGCATGACAATATTGTCGCACAAATGTACTATTGTTTTTGAATAATATTTAAATTAAAATCTAGGAAATTTATTAAATATATGTATCTACTTTGAATGAATAGGGAACATCTGTTTTGTATGGACAATACAATTCTAAAATAAGATTGCGTTCATAATTTAATACAAAGTTACATAGTCCGAAAAAACCGAAAGAATCGATAAATCGTTACAGTTAAGGACAATGATGCCGATAAATAGTTTGGACGTTTCGATAGCATTTATTTTTTTCCTTCCCGATAAAAAATATGAAAAAAAAATATTTTCTCTAATTCGAAAATAAAAAGTATTTGTTGCGGAAATAAATACGAAAAATATTATGAGAAATTCAAAATTACGAATTCGCATAGAAATAGCTTATTTTCATTTAATAAGTTTCTAGAAGTATGTCATTTTTTTTTAAATGTTCAAATTTTAATTAAACACCTTGCATATACCCTAAATTGCACGTCCCCCAAATCTTATAGTGAGCACACAGGGTGGGCATGGTAAATAAGGAATTGAAAGCAGTCTCGTGCGAAAAATAATGAAGCACGACCTGTTTTATCTTCTCTTACATCATGACAATCTGAAAAAAAAAAAAATCTAAAAAAAGCCAAAGAAATCGCTATAAGCTACGAGAATAATGTCTTATTAGTTTTCCAAATTAATGCCGTGATGCTCCAAATGTTTATTGAGATGTTTTCGCTTAAAGTCTTTTCTATTGAACCAATAATTTTAAGTTTGAAACAAAAAATTGAAAACTCTGTTTCTTAGAAAATAAAAAAAAAAACGCTGAAAAAATCAAGTTATGTGTTAGATATCATTCAGCAGGTATTTTATAAACAACTTTAAAATGTCATTTTGTGTTAAAATCCAAATTTTAATGTTATAGCGACTTTAAATAAAATCAGTTTAGCCATTATCGATTTATGGCCGAAATTAATTTCCTATGACTTCATTTTTATCCAAAAATTTGAAATGCTATTATTTAAAAAAAAAAGAAACACATTTGGGAAAATCTAAAACAATATGGAACGTACCCATTACAGCCGAGCTAAAAAAAACTTAGAAATCATCATCTGGGTCCTAGGGAATCATCAAATAGTAATTCGTTGAGGTTTAGTATTTGAGTAGCTTGTTTAAGAAAGAAACGTACATCTGCGCAGACAGACTGGCTGACGGCATGACGAAACCTACTTTTCAAGACACCTATACATTATAATTATCATCTAATTATTAATAATCTAAAAAATAAACAATTAATCCATCGGAAAACAAAACATTTAAACCTCAAACAGTCGTTTATTATCGAAACTTGGATATATAAATATTTACTTTCTTCAAACAACTTCTCAGGTTCAGGTGAATTTTTATTTCACAAGTACCACACCACACTTGCGCAGTAGACTTTATCTTATCTTTGAAATTAAAATCCCACCAATGAAAATATGGCGGCTTCTCCGAAATGTCATTACTCTCACAACGATACCTATACAGCAGCAGCAATGGTGAACGTATATGTAAATTGTGATAATAGTTTCGCTTTGTTGTTGTTATTGTTATCAGTCTTTGTCTGTCACGCTTCCATTTATGGCATTCTTATGTTACGAAATGTGATATTTATTTTTTGTTTGTTAATTTTAGCTGAATTGCTGAATTTGCAATCTTAAACATTCCAATGACGTAGAAAAATACGATAACCTAAATTTAATAATTGTTTTTTTTTTTTGTAATTCGTAGAGTTGCCATATAATACTAATTTCTTATAATTGTTTTTATTATTACAGCATGGTATGCATACAAGAGGAACTAGGACACTTGGGAATAGTTGGTCCGACAGAACTGCCATATAAGACAAACGATGATCATCATCTGCATCATCATCCGCATCATAATCATCAGACTGAAGCGACTGACAGTAGTGCTGAAAATACCTGCCAGACGCATTGGCCTCCGAATGCGGGTGCCTTTGGACATCCGGACAAACCAATTGGATGGATGTACGGATTATTGGGTTGCATGAAGCCGGTATTGTCATTTATTGGCAAAGCAGGTGTGATTGAAATTAAAAATAATAAATCAGAAGACTGGGAAATTCCATTCGAGGCGATAACAGATCTAGAATGGTTGGGTAGCGGAGCGCAAGGTGCTGTTTTTAGTGGAAAACTGAAAAATGAGATTGTTGCTGTGAAGAAAGTTCGTGATGTCAAGGAGACAGATATAAAACATCTGAGGAAGTTGGATCATGAAAATATTATCAAGTTCAAGTAAGTTAAAAAAAATACGTATATACGCCATAGAAACCCAATTTTTATTTATATTTTTTTATGGTAGTAAACAATAATATTATGGTTTGCAGAAGAACCTTGAACATTAACGGACTATAAGTTTTTTTTTTCATTTTCTAGTTTCTGCTCTCTTCAGGGCTCTATTTCTAAATTTCCTTTCAAGGCAATAGTCCAGTCGGCAGGTAGTTTTAGGTGGAAAAAGGCCGGAGGTCAATGAAACTTTCAGATGTTGTTTTGAGATGGTTCATTACCATTTACTTAAGTTTTTGACCTTGAGGACCCTGTGCTAAAAGGGGAAGGGAGGGGTGTTGAAACTTAAAATATTTCGACCTTTTTGCGGTCTTTCCCCTTTTTTTTTTCTTACGTTCTACGGATAAAGGGTTAGATTTGCTACTACATTGATTATTTTGCATTATTTTACCCTGTTTTTGGAGCGGCATATCTCGGTAACGACGATACATACAAAAATGCTTAGGCAATCAATATTGTAGAAAATTTTACGTTCTACAAAACATACCAGAATTCTTTTGTCGTATAACTTAAGAAAAAAAGTTATAGAGGAAAGCCCGAAAAAAGGTAAAATTTTTTGCAGATTTCCCCCTCCCTCTTTAGCACAGGTTCCTCTAGGTCCAAAACTTGAGAAAAATGTTAATTAACCATCCTTGAAAATTATTCTAAAATTTAATTAACCTTTTCCATCAAACCCCATTTTTTCTTACCTGCCGACTGAACTACAAGAACAACAGCGACGAAAAGTTAAAACATTCGTTTCGTTTTTACTGTTTTTGCCAAAAAAAGAAAAATATGTGAGAGTCAACAAGTACATGACTTATTTATGTAGTATAACTTTTAGGGTTTTCGCGGTTGTTAACACCTGACATTTTTTAGATTTTTTCGAATTAGCCGCGTTATTGAACAAACATTCAGTGAGTTTGATACAGTACCCTTTAATGAGCGTGTTCACTGGGCGTGGTTTCCCTATGACCACGCTCATCAGTAGTATAGGTTAGTAAACTCTTCATATTCTGACTAACTGAATTGGTTGTTTAAAACACAAAATTTGAGACGTCGGTTTTTTCATGTTCCCTTTTGTGAGAATAACGCGTGGCTTATAACTTATAACATAAGTAATTCGTTGAAGTGTTGTGCTTCTGATCTTCTCTAACTTTTTCTTCTTTTTCTTCTGTTTCTACAACGAGTAGGTACTCAGGTATCTCATTTGTTCATGCTGGTCGGTTGTGATTTATTTGGCACATAGTATTCCTCTGAGCTTTTTCACTTCTGGTTGTTATCTGATGCTTCATTTGTTGTGTAGGTGCAAAATCTAACATATTCCGCATTGTTCAAGGGTCTAGAATCTTCTACGGATATTTGCTGATTTACATCTTCTTATAATAAACTACGATATTCCGTGGAACTATAGCCTACACTTAAATCGGGATTTCTGCAATTATTCTATGCATTATTTCTTCTAAGTTTTACGTGGACTTGGACTTGGACGATTTGATAGTATTGTCCAAGTATCAATCTTAGTAATACCGAGAGAATTAGTTTATATGACAAATGTGTTTACCACTTTTATCTGAGGTTGAAGACTACAGCCGAAAATCATTTGAAATTGTTAACTATACCTATCATTTGAAACGATTACCGCATCAGTCTCGATAAACTGAATTCAAAAGCCTGGCCACGGAAGCATCTTACCATTAGTTACGCTTACCCTTCTCTGACGATGTCTAGTGTCCTGATGCCGAATATCTAATATATGCTCTTCAAACTCTTTGTATCCATTGTGCCCTACACTTCTAAAAGCTTTTTAAAATGGTCCATTCTCTATATGCTTTAAGCAATTTTCCTACTTTACTAAAGTTCTTTCTGAGATCTTCTCTTGTTTCGGCTTCTGCTTCTTTGTCTTATCAGGATCAGTAAGATTTACTAGCAGACTTCAAATTTGCATAGATCTCGCTTAATCAATCAAGTGCGGCATAACAATTTCTCATCGTCTTCTAGATGACCCGCAAATAATTCTTCATTTATTATTCCAATACATACCTACATCTTTTCTGCGAACTCCTACTACTAAAAGTAGCTGAATTAGTTTCCTTCTAAATAGATCCACGCCACCGTACAATGCGTCGTTGAATCTTTTTAGCCACAAATCATGCAACCAACAAATAGAACTGAAGATAAAAATGCAGCGCTGAAAAATTCGGCAACACTCTTTTTGAATTGAATTAAATTTTAACACCTAGAAGTCACAACTCTCTTCCATCATCACGATAGATAGAAGACGCATCTTTCCTTCAAATTGTAGCCAGCCAAACCTTTTAAAAGTTTAGGTAATCAATAAATATAAAATTAGAAGCGGCACAAAAGTGAACTCACTCTATTAATGTTAACACTCATATAGTAGGTTATTTTAGGTCAGGTTAATAATGGCGCCATAGAAATTATAACCTTGTGTTAGTGTAGAAAGAAAATTGAAAATAACGATGTATTTACTTTCGTTAAATAGTTTTATTTATCATTGATAGCCTTGTCTTCCCCCACACCTGATGACCTCTTTTAGAACTAATTCCCACTTAAAACTTAACTTTTATCGACCAGGATTAAATGAGAATAAAAGAAATTCCTTCTAAAAATAGTTGTTAACATTTCATAAATAAATGTATTTTTTTTTTTTGCTAATAAAACACTCAACTTTTTATTTTGATATTTTCTAACCAACACAATCTTAACAAAAAAAAATATTTCTCCTTTTTCTTTTGTACAGAGGCGTTTGCACACATTCACCAGTATTTTGTATAATAATGGAGTTCTGCCCTTATGGCCCACTGCAAAATATCCTGAAGGAAGAGGACGTTATGCTGCCATCGCGTCTAGTCTCATGGGCGAGGCAAATAGCTCTTGGCATGCAATATCTTCATTCACATAAAATCATTCATCGTGACTTAAAGAGTCCCAAGTAAGTAAAATTTTATATCTAATTATTTCCGTTTTTTATTAAGTCAAAGGGTATCCGTATATAAGGTTTTTATATCCTTTTTAGATATGTATTTTCCTATTTTTTTTTTTTTTTGTGAAAAGACTTATCGATCCTGACTTTTAGAATTATAACCTTTAGCGCAATATAAATCGATAGTATCTTATCGGTTAAGCTTTCGTTATAATGAACATACAAAAATTGATTGATATCTAAAATTATATGTATACGTGTTATTAAAGGGGACTTGAGTAATAAAAGAGTAAAGTTGGTTGTCTATGCAAAATTATAAATTGAGGCTAAGAACATGACAATGATAAATAGATGATGATGAAAATAATATAATCACCACTCTGACAGGTGTAAACTTGTGGTTATAAATTAAATTAGAAGATAAGATATGAGTTCTTTGCACATGATTTTGCATTTCAATTTGCCTATAAAAGTATAAATGTATTGCACTTAGGTGGCTTTTCAAAAATGTGAAAGATTAAATGTCTACATTTTGTTTTATGTGTGAAAGTTTATGGTGCGATATTACGACATTCAGACTTTGAACGAATAATTGATTTTATTTAAAAACTCATCAAAGAATAATAGTTTCTCTAATGACAGATTATAGAGCGTTTTATTACCGCTATTAAAGAATTGTATTTTATAAAAAAAATCTTCCGATAACCTGGAACACGTCAGAAATCAATATTGAGACCAATTTTATTTTACTCGTTTATAAATCATATATCTATCAAATGTATACTTATTTCGAAACAAATAGCAAAACAAGCAAAACACATCATATTCAATATCAACTTTTAGAAAAACGAATTTATCAGCTGATGGAGCCGCAGTCAAAATACTGCCATCAATGATCTCGGCGCCCGCCATCTTGTAGTCAACAAAGAAACGACTGAGCTGAATGAAGCATTTTTGACGTCTGTCATAAAGCAAGTACTTAAAATAATACTATTATCTACGAAACAAAAAACACATGAAATTCAAAATTTTGGGGAAATGTGCATAAATGTAAACAAAATCAAAAATATCAATTTTCTTATTTTTCCAATTCGGCTTTCTAACAGGTTATTATTAATTTTACAATAGATAATATTTTCAACACTGACCTCTATTCACAATACTTTTTGAGACAGCCATCGACTCAATATTGATCGAAATACATAGTTTTACAAACTATTTCAAAAAGGAATGTAGACAAAGCTACTTAAACCCAGTTTTTTAGTGCGAGATTATTCAATGGTTAGATTAACCTCGAGTTAATACGTTTTTCAATCAGTTTGGAATCTCGAGTTAACTCAGAGTTGACTCAGCTACATTTGTGAGTTAACACTGAGTAACTTCTGGATCTAAAACTGTCTGAAAAAGTGTTTTTATCAGCGTTAACTCGAGGTTAATCTTATTGTTAAATAATATCGCAATGAAAAACTGGGTCCTAAAGTCCTAAAATTAATTTACAAATACATACGTCAGTTTATATGGAAGGGTATAATTATATCCGCAGTTAAGCAGGACGATACGATCATGTACCGCTTTTCTTTTCTCACAAAGATATGAACTCGAATAATTTGAAACAAATTGCCCAAAAATTTGCGTTTCTGTTTATAAGGTGTTGAACAGCCATTGTGCATTTTTATTTGTTCGATTTGGAATCGACTTGTTTAATTTTTTCTATTGGATGCCATGTTTTTCAGTTGCTTGTACAGTGACCGTCGAAAAATTGTACATCGTCAGTAGTTTTCTGTTAGTAGTAATTTATAAAAAAAAATTCTGTTTAAATGTTTTATCAATGTCCAGTTGCTCCAAACACTTTTAATTCTAAAAATGGTATTTTTCTATTATAAGGTTTAAAAAAAAAAACAATAAACTCAAACACTATTTTGTCCCAAATAAATTAAAAAGCACATTGTATTCAAATATTAAAGCAGTTTTTATTCAAATTTAAAAATAAAACAAAGAAGATGTTAAAAGTGTGAGATAGATATTTTCTTTTCTCATTAACTCTAAGGACGTGTGCCAATTGCGTTAAAATTGTTGTTTAATTTTATACCAGTTAAATTTCATCTCTTTTTATTGGGGTGAATAAAATATAAGCTTTATGCTGTTTCAATGGAATGAAAAAGGTTTTTTTTTTCAAATTTCCCATTCAGATTCCTTGTTTTCAAGAGCCTATACAAGTATGTACAGAAACCTTTGGTACGTTCTTTTAATAACAATAGTAGTTGAGTAAAATTTGATCCCATGTATAAATTTTGACATTACTGAGGTGAATACAGAGACAGACGTCAAAAATTAACCTGTACAGTATTTGTTATCGGCCGCATTCATCATTGAAACTTATTTTTCTTACAAAAAGGCACAGTAAAACACATAAATATAAACGAAAAATGGTAACACAAGTTTAATGACAAATTACTGTTAGATAAAGTAGGTATGTATACATATAAGTAGGGAATAAAAATCAGGGATTGGTAAATAGGTTTTTTAATATTAAAATAGCAGACTGCACTTTAGTCTTTTTTTATTTATCTTCTACCAAAATACAATTGTTTGAAGTGTATTTTGGTGCAACTGGACATACATAATTTACGCGTCGGATTTTTAACATACAGAGTATACAAGCAAAAGATTTAAGGAAATTATTTCATCCTTTCGGCAGGTTATAAGTTCATGTAAAGAATACAGATGAAATGTTCGAATTTTTGTTCGCAACATTTACTTACTCTTTATACCGATATAATAGATACCGTTTATTGCAAGTATTTCATACCCGGACGGGAAGTCGCCGATCGATTTTTAGAATTAAGAATTGAGAAAAGATTGATTGATTGACAGCGACAACAATATCCTCGAGCTGTATCAGATCAAAACATCTACTATAGATGTTCCTCACCCCGATATCAATGGTTATAATCATAATCCTAGAGTTCGATGCACTTTTCATCCATCAACTTCCTTCTGATCCGCATGTTCTCTCAATAACACCCGCAAAAACTTCGTAAAATCGCACATTTGAAGTGCACTTTGGTGTTCTACAGTTCTTTTATTCAAACAATTCTACTTTTTGTCATAAGAGAAGGAGTACACCTACACATGTGTTGAAAAGTAGATTCTCCTCACATACATAGCATACAAACGTGAAAAAAAAACCTTGCTGGGGTGAAATAATAATAATTTGCACCCTTCTTTCATTTCAACTGCGTCACGAAAACGAGAACGAATTTTATATGTTTCAACTCGCAAGTCCCAACTCTAAATCCCAATTCCCAACTGAACTAGCGTATAGTCGTCGTCGTCGTTAGTCCATCAGCCCCTCCTTTGGCGCAATCCGTGCAGAAGGACAAACGACGTCATTTATTGAATTAACGTGGTTTCGAACAAAAGGAGATAAGGATAATGCGGGCATGCGCTCAACTGGCGGCGCCTTTCATATATGTACGTTTGCTTCGCAGAAGGGCAAGCGGAATGTCATCATAAAAAATATATGCGAAAAATTTTATTTCGAAACGATGCATACTTTTTTTTTTCTGGAATATACAGCCGCGGTCCTTTGCCCTTTCCTTATGTCAGGGAACACGAACAATTTTGTGTCCTTAGGGCTCTGACATATTTATGTATGTACCCCAACCCGACAAAGCTTTTTGAGAAAGTTGATAGTTTTGTGTTGAACGCGATTTCCAGGAAATTGAAATGAATTAAGCCTGAAGGAGTATGAATTTCGGGGGTAGAAATAATGTTAAAATAGTATGATGGAGTGTAAAGTACTGTCTGTGGCAGTTTATCAGTTGAACGACGTTGTGGACACAAAAAGAAAGGGAAGACATAGAATTTATTGTTTTTAGATCCAAAAGAAAGTTTTGGAAAAGAAAAATTGTGTATGTATTTTTGTTATTTTTAAAAGGGAATGAGAAGAGTACAAAATTATACACTACGCGAATTTGAAGTTGGTACACGTTATTAATATTGTTGTGATTTTGTTTTTCTATTTGTTGATTATTAAATAAAATGACAATCTGTTTATAGAATTCTTTCATTTCTGTCAAAATAAAACGATTTAGTGGGTAACCATTGACGTATTATAGGGGCGGCATCAACTACTAGCGGGGAATCTGCGTAGCAGTGATATGATTTTTTTAATTAATTATTTACTATTGAAATATTTTGGTGGAAATTGTTATCAAACTACTTTTATTTTACAAAACAAATCCACTCCCTATGGCATGAGTTACTTACAGATGAATATACTATCGTTTTCATTTAAATTTTAATGACGAAATTAGTACACGTATTTAACATTAAAAGATGATATCGTTTTTAGGCTGTATTAAGCTGGAACAACTTTTTTTTGCTGTTTGTATGAAATTTTCAACCGACTGGCGGTCTATATCTAGTACGTCAATGTGGGTAACATTCTTCACTGTTGCAGTACCTAAAACAAAGATTTCGGTGTTAAAAGTGGAGGTTTTTAGCAAACGTTTTCCTACAAAGCAGAATCAGCCCAAGAATATTAATGACCCTCCTCCTCTTCGGAATAAAGAAGAAACTTAAGAAAATCGCTGTTTTTATCTTTCTAACACGTCTGCGGCAGGTATAAAAAAAATACTCGAACCTTTTCCTCATCCTCCTTTTTTTCAAATAAAAATAAAAGACTGGGTTGCACGAACTTGCTCTTGTGGCCTTCGTGTTAACGACTGGGAAATTCGTCAACTATTCACCGCCGACAACAATGCACTCACATAAAATTATATCAAAATTGACCGTATTTTTTTTTATATAAAAAAAAACTTTTTTCCAAAATGTTTGATTGCAGTATTAATCAAACTTAGCAGAGTTTTATGAATATAAATTTTCGTCAAAATCAGTGCAGCCATTTAGAAGATAATTTGTATCAAAAAAGTACCGTTCTATAAGGCGGATACCGTTAATAAGTTTTCCGATATAATTAAGATTAAGTTAAAAAAAAAATTAAAATTAAAGACATCACCATTGGCTAAAAATCAGTCATATAAAATTTTATCAAAATCGATCGTATTTTTTGGAGAAAAATGGAATTATCGGTACCTACCATGTACCGTTATTTTTATACCTACCTAGTTCAAAAATTAAAAAAAACGTCCGGAAATATTATTCAAAGAATACTTTTTACCAAGTTTAAAGAAAATCGGCCCAACCGTTTAGGCTGCAGATGTCAATACAGACAGACAGACAGATATGCTGGACTTACTTTTTTCGACTTCTCTATCATATTAATGTCAGGATTGATTGTTATCTCAAAACTTTTTTTTGTACGAATGCATAACCTAAAATCGCGAGTAAAAAATTGCTCGAATGGATATATTTTTTTAGTCGCTCACTGTACTATTGTGCAGTGACATTAATATAGGAACTAAAAATATTAGGAAAAAAAAACTATGAAAATAAAATCCATTTTAAGTGCTTTCCGATTGCAATCTATATATAGTAAAGAGGATATCCTCCCCCACACATCCTTCAAGTGATCGAATTCTCCAGGAATTCATTCATTAGTTAATGGACACTTTAGGTTCTGTACTCTAAGACCGGCAACCTCTTTCCAACAACCGGTCGTCCGTCGGTCATTTATGCCATTGTCCCCAATAGCAAATGAACTTTGTGCGGCGACACATCAATTGGGAACATCATGTTGTTGTATTGAAACTTGATAACACTAAACGGGCGAACTGAAGTTATATAGGGAAAAGGTAGTAGTGGTACGTACATACCAATTTTATTCCTCGAAAATGGGCGAAAGGTGTTTTTTTCATTTTTATTTATGCGACATAAGATCCGACTAGAAACTAATAGTGGCGGCGGCAACATTAAGTGGTGGGAAAAACAGCTGCAGACCTTGCGATTGCAGTTTTAATTTTTTTCTTTTTGCATGAGCAGCATAATAAATTGCATGAAAAGAGTTAGAATTTTTTTTTGCGCGCTACCGACGACGACGGACGGGCGCCAATAACATATAAACTCAATGGAAATTGCTTGCATATGGTTTCATAAATATTAGGGGTTGAGCGGATATTGGTTGAAAGAAGTGAAAGTTTGACCCCATATGACAGGTGAATTACTTACGTTTAGGATATGATAATTTTTGTGTTTTATTATTTATTTTTATTTAAAGCGAATATAGACACAATTAGAATTAGTAATATATTTCTTAATTTATCGTCCGTGATCCTACTCTTCAGATGTTTGCTTAAGAAAATTGTATTGAGCAGCTTAATACCTACCAACAGCGATGTCCAACATCAGTTGTCGAATTATTATGCAAAATTTTCAGTTAAAATACTCAACAGCGAAATTCGTTGTTTAATATTTATTTTTTATTATATTTTGAAAAACTTTAAAAAAAAACTTACTCAGAGATTGTGTAACAATCTTAGATATATCCTTAAAGTGCTTGTGGCGTGGTTTCTAATAAAAGCTTGCATCGCAGCCTACGTGAAAACACATACGTAGTATCATGTAACCACTAGCGTCATAAAGTAATTAATACCTTAAAATGATTAATTTGGCCCCACTGTAATCCCTTTTTTTTTATCAAAGAATTCAGTTTCCTCGTTGTTCACTCGGAAAATGTAGGTTTTCACCACAGTTAATTAATTCATACTCATACCCACCACGCTAACCAGAGGCCAGTCACGACCTATTACTTTCGCTCTCCATAAAGTCTGATCTTTGGATTTTTTAGTCGAGCGGTTCTAGAACTTGAACAATTTAAAACATATATGACCATTCATAAAACATTAGTTTCAGACTGATATCAGTGCGAGTTTAATGTTAGTTAACAAATTAAACGTAAGAAAAACATTTAAAATGTTACTCATACGCCAGAGTGCATAGTCAGCAATGAAATTTGCTGAAAATAAAAAAGAAATGCAAAAAAACGATGTAGGAACCCCGATAAAAAAAAAACGGTTCAATTTCTCGAATCATTGAGACGATAAATGTGAAACAAGTCACAAACTTTCTTATTTTTCATTTGATTCAGACTTTGATTTTATTTCGTAAATAAAAAAAAATGTCCTAAAAATTATCTTTATTTTATTTCTAGCATTCTGATTGGAACAAATGCTGTTGTTAAGATCAGTGATTTTGGAACGAGTCGTGAATGGAATGAAATAAGTACAAAAATGAGCTTTGCCGGCACAGTGGCTTGGATGGCACCTGAAGTCATTCGTAATGAGCCATGTTCCGAAAAAGTTGACATCTGGTCATTTGGCGTTGTCCTCTGGGAAATGCTTACTTGTGAAATTCCTTACAAAGATGTTGACTCTTCTGCCATTATCTGGGGTGTTGGCAATAACTCTCTGAGACTGCCAATTCCATCCAGTTGTCCAGATGGCTTTAAGCTATTGGTAGAATTGTGTTGGAGTTCCAAACCAAGAAACCGTCCATCATTTCGGCAAATTCTAGCACATTTAGAAATTGCCGGACCCGAACTACTAAGACAAAACGAAAAGCAATATTTCGAGACGCAACGATCATGGAAGGAAGAGGTGAGATCGCATTTAAAGGAGATCACACAAAATGGAACAAGCATACACAAATACGAGCAGGATTTGATTAAAAGGCGAACGGCTGAGTGGCGACACGCTCAAGACATTCGAATGGTTTACGAGGATAAGCTGGAGAAGACAAATCGGCTGTATTTGGAGTTGAGCGAATGCATGACACAATTGCAAGAGAAGGAGAAAGAAATTGCTGAGTAAGTACTTGAATGGTCTTACAAACGAATTAGTTTTTTTCATTTTTTTAATTTGGTTTTAGGAGGGAAAAGAAATTGCCAGGCTTCAAGCCAACAAGACGATTGGGGAATACTCTAAGAAAGATGCAATATTACCGAAAAAGACTCAACAATCATCCACCAATGATCTGTGATAACCAATCGACCACACCTGATCCGGAAACGACACCAGAAGTAAGTTTACTAGAAACTGGAAAGAACCCTCTTATTAATAATTTTTTTTTTCTTACAGAGTCCCGTAAAGTGTACCCTTTACGCGCAACTAGATGGTTCGCAACCTAAGTCATTCTGTGTAAGTGCCCAGAAGCCCAAGAAACCTCGTCACAGACGTATTGGTTCTGGTACCATTGCTGCAGCACCAAAAGTCAGTCCATTGCGTGAAAGGCGGTATCAAAGTGAACCGGAAAACCGCAAAGTCAAACTCGTCGATACAGAAACCCAAACCGATGCCATGGACATCAGTGAGACAGATGCCAGTCCCAGTGCGTTCTACGCTTCGAGAGAATTGTCAGCCAGTTTGATCGGTGGTTGCATAGTTGATGGCAGCCGTCTAGTCAACTGTCAAATGGCCGAGCCACAGACACCCGTTGTCGATTATCAAGTCATCATTGGTGCTGCTGACAACAACCAGCATTTGCATCAGCAACTACACCAACAACAACAATCTCCACTCCTACATCAGAATGTACTTCAAATATCGAGTCCGATAAGTCCAAATGGCAATACGAGTTCGATGACAACCAGCGAAATGACATTCCAAGATGCATGCTCTAGTCCCGATCAATTGGCTTATGATGATGCTATGAATAGCAATGAACGACTTGACATTACGGGTTGTTGCAGCGATGATGAGAACCTTGAGACTCTGAATAGAAAAGTCATCGAATTTATTCATGAAAATCGATTGCAAACGACAACGAGCTCTTCATGCAACACTCAAACTCTAACGACAACAACAACGTCAACTGGTACTGGGGAATCGATGGAACACTCAGAAAATGGCAATTCATTTGATCGAGATTCACTTACCTATGCGTCTCAATACAAGAAGAAGCAACAACGAAGCAGCTATACGTCCTGTGCCAACGAATGTAATGGGGTTTATGAAATTAACAACCATCAGCATCACAGTCCGAATACCATGCCACGATGTGGTAGTGGCCAGTTGAGGCTCAAGCGGCAGCAGCAAGTGGAGATGAATAATGCAAATGGTGAATCTCTGGAAGATCTATGTGATGATAGTTGGTCAGATGAAGAGGGCGAAGACACAGATTACAAATATTCATTGAGAAGAAGAAGGTAAGGAAAATTAAAAACAAAATCAAGCATATTATTGTGATATATAGTGTTTTTGAATGTAGTACAATAAACATTTTGTGACCTAGATTCGATCAAAAAGATCTAAAAAGTTCAACTTAGGTTTTTCGACTTGTATGCTGCCATTATTTCTTCCATTTTCGGACATTGCTTGAAGCGATATCTTACTGAGTGATCTGTATGCCTGTTTCATATCCAAGCATCAAATTATCTTACTGCTCTTTCTTCGAAAATAATTTAAAATTGACAAACCTTTCAATGACCATAAAACCATGATACCAATTTGCTGTTGGTAAATGTGTCATAAATAGAAAACACGTTTTAACTATCCTGTGCAATTTCTTATTCAAAGCTGAACGTTCCATTATCGCATCAACCAAATTTGTTAGGTCAAACATTCTTAAACAAATGTCAGCTAAATCTTTTTTGAAAAATTTTAATTTTTGCAAAATTTGAGTTCGCACAATATTTAGTTGTTTATTTTTATAGACGATGAAAATTTGTCTTGTTCTCATTGGGACCTGACTTCTTGAAAACCTCTAAGAAATAAGTCTAATCGGCTAAATCAGGCGATTTTGCATCAAATATCAAAACAGACTGACAGCTGTTGTATCAATTTTTCATTGAATACTATTTGCATTCTCTACGAACAATTTCGATATAACATTAAGCCTTTTAAAATGGCAGCGTTTAAAGATTTTCGAATTCTTCTTACTAACTTTATTTCCTCCCTTCTAGCATTGGTCGTCAACCAATTGGCCGGGGTATGAGAGCCCGACGTTGTTACAAAACGCCATCATCAGGGCCAATTCCAACTCACAAGCGCAGTATTGTTATAGTGTCAGACGAAGAGAATACTTCAGAATACAGTCACTCCCCATCCAGCCAACATTCAACGCTCGAAAGTAACACCGATATGCCAGGAGCTTTAAAACAAATGAAAATTAATACCAAATCCACAGCAACAAATACAACAACTGAAGCAATGACAACAACTGCATCAACCACAACCCTATCAGATAGCGAAGACTCAAGTGATTCTGATTCGGATGATGGTCCAACCGTATCGTCACAACTCAATCAATATAAATGCCAAAATGCTGCTCTGAAAAGTAGCGATGTCATTTCAATAGCAACACCAGCATCAGCTGGTGCCGTTAATATGGTTTAAAAAAAATATTCCTTCCTTATAAATATTAAATATATATATCTAACTTAATTAACTTTATTTACATTGTACGTACTTATTTAGAAAACAAACAAAAAATAAATTAAAAAATGAACAACTCGCAATGTAATTGTTCAAATTACAAAAAAAAAGACTCATAAAATTACACATAATAATAATTATTATTAAGTAAATATATATCTACTGTATGTATTATTTAAAGTTTTAAATTTTAATTAATTTTAAAAATCTTAATTCAAAATTTACATTATTTGTGAACGCATTTACTTTAAAAATTATTGGAATTTAAAATTATAAATTATAAAAAGAAAAAGTTAAGATATATATTTTTAATATTGTATTACTTAAAAATACATTGCATTGTAATTAAATTATTATTAAATACCTATTATATTTATTTATATTAGTTATATAATATTTAGTAATATAGAAATTCTGCCTTGACGACTTATTATTTTTTAAAAAAAACCTCTAGCCCTCAAACTTCCCATTATGTTAAGCAACCATTAATTATAAGCATAATTATTGTAAAAAACGAACACATAAATACTTAAAATTAAGTTTATCCAAGATGGTTTATTCTGTCGTAATATTTATATATAATTATATGTTATAATTAAAAATGTAAACATTTAAATAATAATAATTATATATTATAATTATATCAAAAGCAAGTTACAAGCAAGAAAAAGAAAAGATTAAATTTAAAGTTAATTCTTAATAAATCCACTTAAATTCAATTATCTGTTGTACATAAATTGTGTATGTATAAATAAGATACAACACAAAACAAATACCCATGTAATGAATGTTGAAATATTTACGTATAAAATAGGTATTAAAATAAAATTAAGAAAAAACACACTTAAATATAAAATTATAATTATCAAAAGTTGACTATATTATGATTGAGAATTTGGTAAAAAAAATACATAATGAACTATTACCATTTATATGTACAATAATTTAAGTATGGCAATACTGTAAAGGTAAAAATAACGTAGGAATATTTCACCATATTATTTATTTATGTTTTTTTTTCAGCAGAAAGTGACTAACGCCTTTAAGATCAATTTAAGACTCCTTTAAAGAAAGTTCATCTTTAACCTTATTATGGGATTCCTTACAAGATGGTAAGTTTGCATTAATTTACCATGTGATTTGCGTAGTTCGCAAATTGCGTAATTCGCAAACTGTGATCATGCTAGTATGTAGGATGATGCTGAGGTGTGCTGTTGATCAGGTCCTTGCATATGTATGTACGTTGCAGATGCTGCATATGTTCCTCATGATGTTTGAAATACTTCTTCTTCAGCATAAGAGTTCAGTTTTCAAGGAGTTATGCCTGTTTAGAGCACGAATACAGTTGTGTGATAAGTTTGTTGCACCATAGAGATCAACAAAAAGGTCAACAGTTCACGAGAAAAGCTTGAAAGCATGAACTGAACATTTCCAAATGTTTATTCAATGTGTTCAATTGTTCATCCAGGTTTGTTTATTGTCTTAAGCGTGCAATTGGACACCCATCCAATTAATAGTTCAAAATATTTAAGGTAGTGCATTCGATCATTAAACTCTTACAGCCTGAGAAATCTAACATAATTTTTGATCTTCGATTGTCGATTATTATTTCATGAGCTTTATTAATATCATCAAGAAAGTTTTATTTTACGGATTGGTATGACTTTCCCAACAGAAGCTTAAATAACACCTGAATACTGATAGTTGATGTCACTTAATTTGTGAGAAGATACGGTTTTAGTATACATTTTCGTCAGTGATCTATTGCAGACATTTGTATGGGATTTTTTGAGGACGCAGTATAAGGTTTCATAGTAGGTTATCAAAAATAATAAATGCGAATGCTTTAGCGAAAAAGTTCTGACAATCTTTACAAAAAATAAATGTAAAAGTCTTACAAATCATATCATAGGTACATATATTTTGGTTTGATGGTATAGAAATATGATTTACCAAATGTGTCTGTTATGAAACAATTCCATATACTATGTAGGTACTTCGAAAACCTAAAATGTATACTAGTTGAGTGTGCCGCCAGGCTTGAAATAAGAAGACTTTACAATTTTTCGTCGTAAAAGTAAAAGTTTTCATCTACAAAACAAGTCAGTACTATTTCTTGTTCAACTGATTTCGAATCAAAAAGGTGTTTGAATGAATAATCATAATTGTTTTATGTGTTTACTAGCTTATTAGAACATCTAAGTAGCCTACCTTCAATTGGATAGTCACTGTCTCATCTACAGCAGTCACTCTTATTATCAGATCAGATCTTCAGTTATATTCGTATAGCATTCAAGGAACTCTTGTAATTTTTCAGAATCGAATCATGGGATGATTATAGAGGTTTCTAAGATAATTTCCGAAGTAAGTTGTTGGGTCTTCTATTTTAAGATAAGTTCGGCAAATAATGACAATATAATTAATAGTCAAGGTCTTCGTGGAATATTTATACCTTCAAAAATCCGAATTTAGTTTCTTAACCACCATTGAACTTTCGTCTGTTAAATAGAACTATGACTCCATCCAGGGGAAGGTTTCATATAAAAATTGATGTTATTTCCTTATGGATCTGACACAACGGAAAAGCTGGGTCTTGGTCATATTTTAAGTTTTAAAAATGTAATCCGTGTAAACAATCATAAAATCTCTTTCCTCTTTGTATTCTCATCTTTCTCCTATTCTATAATTTTATCTACTTAACCCTTGAAATATCAAATAAATAAAAACTTTTCACACATTTAAATCTAATGCTTTGATGTTAAATTAAAAAAAAAAATAATCAACAAATACAAATTATTATTATAACATTACACAAAAAAATATTATTATGCTTGGCTTGCTGTAGATAAACATTATTTGTGATATTTTTAAATCACGAAAATTGTGTCTCAAACTTTTAAGTCTTAAATAATAACTGAATTCTTTTCAACTGAGTTCTACTTTTAATTGATTGAAACATTTGTCTTCTCATTTTTGTTTTTCTTTTCATTTTGTGATTATTATCAAGCTTTATTTTATTTTAAATCGTTTTATACAACAAAATCACTTATATTATATAATTTGCTTTCAAAGTGCCTTAAGAAAATTTGATCAATATTACAACAACAACAACAACAAAACTTATAAAAACAATAGTAATGTATAAAAAATATTAGCTTTTTCGATACAAACAAACAAAAAACAAAAGAATTTTTTTTACAAATCAAAATATTTTGCTACCAACATTAAATTTTCTAATTTTGTTTTTAAAATAACGCAAATTTGTAGATTGAAGTTTTACACACACATACAAAATGCAATAAATAAATAAACTATTATATTATGTAATACCTAACCACGCTTGCCTCTATATATAAATGTGTATAAGTACAAAAAAAAAATAAAATTAAACAATTTAAAAAAAAAAATTTCACTTAAATTATTTTGATCGTGCGTCGTTGGTTATGAAAACAAAATAAAAATAATTAATATTACAAATATTTAATTTAACTTGCACAATTTATGTATATAAATTCTATGTTTTGTTTTATGTTTGATTAAATTGAATTTTATTTTTTATTGTATCGTGTTGAAGAATTTTATTTCTGCGAAATTGTTTTTGTCGTTACAAAGAACATTATATGTTTTTTTTATTTCTGTGAATATAAAAATTAAAGATAAACGATATTAAACAAAATATGTGTTTTAGACAACAAGAAAATTGTCATTAATTATATAAATTTGTATTTTAACTTAATTATAAATTATATTATTAAATATATAGTTTTTAATACATAATAATACAAAAAAAAATATTATGTTAATAATGGTTCGTTAATAAAATGAACCTATTAAGTTGAAAACGTAGGATTGAGGTAAAATAAAAAAAATGAAATGATGTACAAACTGTATTGTTATTTTATTAATCATTTCAGGTTGGATATATTTTTTACCAGCAGACGTAATATTTACATGCAGAAAATGAATTAATATTAATCCACAGGTGTTAACTTCAACTCCATAAAGTTGAAACCGATTCCCAAACACACTTATTACCATACAATTGTAGTCCTTTGGTTGATTTAACAATCACAAACAATAATTCGGTTGATAATGCCCATCTGATTTCCATCAAATAATTATCTAAACCTATTCCTGACATTCTGTCAAAAAAAAGTGGTTGCCGCTTTAGGAATTCTACGAAAAAATCGTTATTTTCGACTAAAACTGCAATCCTTTCGAGATACAGCGGATTTTCTGAATTTTGAAAATCGATGTTTTTCCGACTTTTTTTATCTCTTTGAATAGGTGCCTAAATTTATCGGGGCTTTAGGAATTCTACAATTATTTTTGACTGAAAGTGCAATTTTCCAATAAACTTGCAATAAAACATCCATACTTATAATCATCATCCATATTTAAGCATAATTTTTATTTATAACCAATAATCCCCACTGCATATGCAATTCAACAAATTTCTGAATAATATGTTATATTTTTGTTGCATACCTTAGGGCGAAGCGACGATGACGTACACAAATTTAAGCAAAAATTAAAAATTCATAAAAATACCAGGCGACCAGGCAGAAGCAGTAGGTATAATTTCTGAGTTAAATGTCTGTGGTGAATATAATTTGCACACTAATACATGGTAAAAAACGATCATGCAGAAACAGCAGGGGAAAACTGTGTGAGATTCTTTATGAGGTGAAATCTACATATGTAGTTCTAACACAACTACATGCATTTTGGTTGTTTACTGACGCATGTATGTACATATATGCATTTGTTTCATACATAAACTCTCTTAACTCTCCGCCTTCAATGAACGGATCTTTTTCTAGTTTTCTTTTACACTATAGTATTAAGAGGTGGGGTCAATATTTTTCTGCAGTTATTTGGTGATCTAGTTTATTGTCAATGTGTAGGTGTAGATTTTTAGAAAACATTTTTGCCTCACTCATTGAATACCTACTGCTTCTGCCTGGGCGCCTGGTGAAATTTAAATTTTGTAAAATTTCGGGCTTTGCGCTTCAAACTATGCAACAAGAAATATCGTTTGATGAAAAATGTGTGTGGGGTGTATTCTTTTAGAGGATTCATCATTTTTATTGCATTATTTTGGTAGGTAATGTACATTGTACATCAAAAATCACCATCAATTTATTCATATTTGCAAATTTCGATAATAAATAAAGTTATTCGCGTTGATTAAAAAAATTCAGCTGTCAAAAATGAATGCTTATTTGATTCAACTGGGGATGTTATAAGGGATTTTCCAATAAGGTCAAGTCGATATTGAATTGAAATAAAATGAGCTGTGTGTGAGTTATTAATAAAATACTTTTTTGTATTTTAAAGCAAACCTTCGGCCAATCATTTAACATCAAACATAATGTCCGCTGCAGTTTAGCTTGGTGGACAGGGTTCGAGGGTTCAAATGATCGCATTGATCGTCAGCAAAGGCTTAAGTAATGTCTTACGTGGACTTCAATTGATTCTCTAATTATTATATTTAATTATTTTTGAACCTTTTATCAATTTTTTTTAATAAAACTGATAAAACACAAATTGTAAGAATGCTTTGACTGAAAGTGCATTCCCTTCGAGATACAACGGATTTTCTGAAAATCGCCGTTTTTCCGATTTTTTTTTTGATCTCTTTCAATGTGCCTAAAAGTTGTCGGCACTTTAGGAATTTACAAAAAAAAATCGATTATTAAGTAAACAAATTATAAAGGACGGTACAATTTTGAAATTGAATAAAGTAAGTTGTTGGTGATGTATTTACTTAATTCTTTTTCTATTTGAAAGGCCAATAATTGCCATTTTGTACTGATCTCAATAATCGAAAAAAAATTTTTGAGTTCAAATCTTATATTTCGCCGGTGATAACAAAATCCATAGCTTAGAATTAAAGTATTTTCCAATAAGGACGGGACGACTTTATAACGAAATAAAACAATTTGTATGAAAGGTATTCACATTTTTTTTTTTGAAAAACTATTTATGTATTTATATTTTATAATATATGGAATATGATAAAGTTCAAAAATATTCTCCGCTTTATCACAGTGTGGCACGGATTCGAGAGCTCCAGTTAATTTAATGACACTTCCGTATAGATCCTGGGCTATGTCGACTTTGAGCGGATCTGTTGATTTCGGCTTATTGGCATTGGCACAATTAACATGTAGTGCTCCGTAGTGTGCCGGACTATAGGGCCCTACACACCTTCAATTTTACCTGACAAACTTTATTGATATATTTTTCCTTCAAACATCATTGTTAGAACATAGCCTACACACGTATCAGTAAGAATTGACAGTATTTTTCTCTGAATTTATATATATTAGATATATTTTTCCACCTACCTACCTATCATTTTGCCGATACATATCTTGAAACTGTCTCAAAAATCTCTTGAAGATTGAGAAAATCAGACATTTCATTAAAAATAATTACTTCACAAATGCGAACATCGTCAGGTAACATTGATGCCTACTACAAACCGTCAATGTTCTATCATGTTTCATTGATGAAAACCAAAATAATTTTGTTTGTCATCAATGTATCAATTTTGTTTGAAACGAACATTGATGGGCATATACACTATCAATGTTACCTGAATGATGTTTTATTCAGGCAATATACTGACAAGTAACATTGATGGTGTGTAGAGGGCCTATCAAGCCGGAGGTCTGGGTTCAAGCCCATCTTCCAGCTTCGATAACATCTAATGTTTTTTTTTTCAGGGGCACTACCTCTTGCGAGGAAGTGACAAATCCTCCAAGAGTATCATTGTCATGAAAAGTGCTTCTCCCTTAGTCGTTCGGATTCGACGTAAAATTGTAGGTTCCCTCCAATCCTGTAGAACTAACAACGCACACAAAAGGATTGGTTGAGAGTTGTAAGTCACTAGGCCGTGGTTCTTCGGAGCTGACAGTGCCACTAAAAAAAAAAAGTATCATATAAGGAGTGCTGAAATACTGACATTCTGTGGATGAATTGCCTTATTGCTATTGCGAGTCTCTTGTAGATATGCATTCTTCGAAATATGACAGTTCTACTTCTTGTTGCATTTTATTACATAGGGAATTTTTTGTTAATTAGGAACGCCTGCTGATTTCCAAATGTTCGTTATTTGGTGTCTGGGGTCAGTATGAATACACGGAAAATTTCTTTTTCTTTGTGGTCTGTAAAAAAAAAAAAACATGAATGAACAGGAAAACTCATCAAGATTACTGCCATCAAGATTATTGGTGGGTGTTTAGGGTCTGTGAAAAAACATGAATGAACAAAAAATGTTGTTAAAAATTACCTGCAGATTTTCTGGTATTTCGCCAGACTTTTCATTACTTGCTGGGTGTGTGGGGATCTGTAAATAGCATAAATAAAGAGAAAATATCATTAAGTTTACTTTATACATTTTTTGGATTTATCAGTGCTAATAGTTTGTCATTGGGTGGGTGTTTGGGGTCTTTAAAAATATGAATGCACGAAACATTTTATAAAGGTAAGGGCTTTTCGGTAGAAAATATAATCTGATTTGTTTCATGCCTATGCATGGGTGGGACATAAGTCCATAAGAGGGACATACGTTCATAATGGGCTAAGTGGCAGTTTGAATCGATATACGAACGAACCGCATCGCCTCCAATACTTTAAAATATAATGAATCTCTTACAAAGAACTTATCTTCACCGATAAGGCATATATTTTTTTGGCTTTGACAGTGAAACCTTAAAATAGTAGGATTTGAAATTCAGAATGTCAAAGAATAGAAACAAATACATCCATCTATACATCTATACATCACTATTTATGTAGTTACTAAGTTTCAACTCTTTTGAAATTAAGTTTTTATTACATCTTTTTAAGACGAAGGAAGAAACTATTGCTTTCCATTGTAGAAGGGCAAGGGAACTGATATTTTCGTTTCTTATAACAAAATGAGAAACGTCAAAAATTAAGCACGTGTACCAACCAACATCACAAAGCAAGTATGATTCAAATCGATCGTCCATATTTATTTAATTGGCCACAGGAAGTTAACCCTACGCTTAACCTTCAACTTGGAATACCATCATGGACTTATATTCAAACCTCAGAGGGACCAGGTGTTTTATTTAAATCGATTATTTATTTTTGTTTGCTAAAATAAGTTATTGCAAGTGCCCACAACTCTAACCAAACAAAATGTTATCAATAAATTTATTTTATAATTTTTGCCGGCGGCGCGGTGGCGGCGCGGCGCTGCGAACAACCGACACAAGCAAAATCATTATTTATGGAAATAGACGGAAAAAGTTACATAAATTAAAAAAATAATAAACTGTTTCGCTTTCAATAATCTAATATTGACGGCTTTAAGTTGTATACCGGATTTTAATAAAAATTCAAAACCAGATCAAAAAGAATCCCAAAAATTTGAATTTCAGCAAGTTTTGGAATTTTGCGGAATGAAGATTATACAAATAAAAAAAGGTAAACATACATTTTATTTTATTTGAGTTCCTTTTCACTTTAGTGATCTTGAATCTGTGTTAAGTTTAATATGTTCTTCCGCTATTTCAATTTGTCTTGACTTTTATAAATCATAGTGACTTATTTTTGTCGAGGAAGTGTGCAAGAATTATTTTAAGTTCCCACGAACGCAACCTAAATTTAGAAATTAATCAAAATATGGATTTGCCTAAGAAGCTTCCTCATGCAAAATTTTATGTAGAAATGTTTCTAAAATCAATTAGCAAGATTCAAATTGTTTAAATGCATAAATGCTTTTAGATTTCTATCATCATTCCAAATACAAAACCTACACTAATAAATTCATTGACTTATTCAATGCAACAGCACATTCATAACTTCCGTATAACTCGATTGAGTGGGAGATTTCGCCGATCAAAAAAAAAAATTATTTATGAATTCAAATGAAATGCATTTTTAATTAATTGGTTTTATTTAAAGAAACTTGAACGTGGAACACATGATTTATAGCAAAAACATAAACTGTAAAGTAATGCAAGAATTAATGGTATTCTTTTCGAAGAACTCTTTAAAAATTATTGTTAATTAAAATTTGTCTAATAGTTTGGTAATTAAATTGACGTCACAAAATATTCAAAAAACAATAAGAAACATTGCCAGAGACAGGGCACCAGTAGAGCAAAATAGAGCCTTGCTGCAGCTGGCCCTCATCAACCCTGAATTAAATATTTCTGTGAAATTATAGTTCACTTTTTGAAATTTTACGTGAGAGCATTTTCTTAAAGGTCGAAATGTCGTGAAAAATAAAGAAGTTGTTTCAATACATTAAAGTACAATGTTTGAGTCCGTGTATTGAAAAAAGTGGAAGCCATGTTTTAAACATTTTCAAAATGCCGCACCCGCGGTGCTGGTTTCAATGTTTGAAATGTGGTACTACTGAACTGTCAGATAATACAAATAATTTGGTTTATTTGTTTACTTTTAGCATCTCTGATGCTAAAAAGGGTATCATGTTTTTTTAAAGTTCTCAATATTTATATGGCGCTATAGTGTCTTTTTTCGTCTTTTCAATATACCTAGTGCAAATTTTGAATAAGTATTTGTCGCGCATTTCAATTTTACCGGTTTACATCAACTACAGTCGGCACAAAAGTAATTCCATGACTACAAAATGTATTGTAGAAAACCAAATCGTTTGAAGCGTTTCACATACTGTCCAAATTTAAGAAAATTAACTAATTTTTACAAAAATTCGTCAAATCGAAAAAATTTTGTAGTTTTTCACAAAAGAAAGAGAGCTCCCGAAAGAGTAGGAAATATTCCCATTCCCCATGCTTAACGCTCGTATCTGTACTCTTTTCGCAGTATTATACTGTTTTTTGCTCTCAAAAACTGCGTACTGTTTTTTTTCAAAAATACTGCTTTTATTTTGAGATATACAGAACTTTAAATCAGCAGTTTTTTAAGCTTGTAAGCAAACGTGAATGACAGTGGGATATTTCCATCTTTACATTGTTAATCTCCGACTAGGAAATTTGGTCCTCAATGAAAAATTTCTTGGTGAAATTTATACCACTTTTATATATGAGATGAAGTTCTCTGATTTCACTCATTAAAAGTAATACAAACAGTCAGCGGTTCGTCATTGGCATCTAAAACTCAAAGGAATTAAATAATGAACGCAATAAATTTTTCTTGCACTTTGTCAGGTATTTGGAATTCTTTTTCTAGTCTTGACTCACAAAACAACCCTTTCCTTACTTCGGCAAAACAGTGCTGATATCGCTTATGAAAAGCAATGTACCTTTTCAAGCACCTGGACTTCAGACAAGACTCGATTAGAAGTGGAAACATTGGAGGCGATTCTAATCGTCAAATGCAATATTAAAAATTCTGGCGTTGATTTCTATCAATACCTCAAAACAAAGCCGGAATTGCTTCGTCAAATTGCTTCAAAGGACAAGTACGAAGCAAAAACCACAGGAGATATTGAAATGTAAAGTGAAGACGATTCTGATGATGGAAATAAATCGCCTGGTGATGGTTAATTTGCCTTTTTTTCATGTTTTAAGGAAATAAAATAAATAAAAATTAAAAAAAATGTACTGCGAAAAATACTGTTTTTTTTTATCGACATACTGCTATTTTCAATTTTTGAGGAAAAAGTACTGTTTTTCGTCAAAAAAAAAAAGATACGAGCGTTACCCATGCTGCGAATATCAGTCCTAGAAATATAAACAAAGTGTTCTGTCAAAATTGACCTCCATTTTCGAGGTCACAGACAGGACTTTGTTATCGGACAATAGAGATAAATTCTTGGAATTGGTGAAACTTAGGCCCTAATTGCGAGTGTCGTTTTTCTATCGATAAACGACTTTTGTCGATAGTCGAACATCAAAGATTTGATTTGGTATTGCGAATCTCAATTTTGAACGAAAAATTTCATATGATCCATCGATCTTTGTCGTTCATATTTTTCTGATCGACTGCGTACAACGAGTTTTATTTTCTCAACAAAATTATGTGCATTTCTTTTTAATTAGTTTATTGTTTCTAAAATAACAATATTATTTTAATCACAGGGCAATAGTTGAGAGCAATTTAATAATAAAAGCAAAATAAAACACTAAAGCATGGGTTCGGTTAACTATTACTAAAAAATATGAACACAATTTTTCTTTTTCATTATTTTATTACTTTTACATTGATATCCAACAAACAAATGATGTAAAACAATCACAAATAACATAAAATTATTTTTTCTTGAAGAAAATATGAATTTAATCTTTTATTTTTGTAAGAAAAAATATTTATTGGACTAACTAATGAAAATTTGCTTCCTAACTGTCAAATGCAAAAATATATGACTGACTGAAACATATGATAGTGATAAAACTGCAAAACGAAACAGCCCATTTGTTTGTAAGAAATATCTCGAAAAATTTCCTATGATGAAATATTACATAAGAACTAAGGAAAATCTTCGAGTCATTTTACAGGCACACAGGCAACAAGGTGGCTTCTAGCTGTTAGTTTGTTTTAGTGTGCGTGCTCTTTGTGCTTTAAATGAATCCGTTATACATTGTATCACAACAAAATGTGAAATTAGAAATACTTTTTGACTCAATCGAGAACTAACAAATAATTTTTCCCTACATGTACTATCACTGACACTACCCCAAATGTCAAAGTATAAGGTTTATTCACAATAAGCATATTCCTGTCGATCAAGTTACACAATACCAAAACGAAAATTTATCGATGCTTTCGACTTTTATTGCATCGAAAGTCAAACGACACTCGCAATAAGGGCCTTATATTTAATTGGCAAATACGACTCTGTTTTAAAAGAGCATTTGTTGAAATTCAACCATTCAATGACTCTTAAGCCATTGAAAAAAAAAAATCGTAAATCTTCAACTCTTTTGTGAAATTCTCCTCAAAATTAAAATTTTGATACAAGAAATGCTGCAACTGCAACCATATGTACTTCTATCTGCTGAATGTATAACCTAAGGTTTTCATAATATCTTTCATTTTGGTGCTATATTTTGAAAGAAATTATGCAGCACAGAAATACTTGCAAAAATCCGGGTTAAGTCTAGAAAATAGTGCAATAAATCTTAAGGCACTCGCGAGTTTTCATCTTGAAACTGTAAAAAGGCCATAATATACATGTACTCAAGAGAACTATGTACTGAGCTAGAAATTTCAATTGAAAGGCGGTGAAGAACAAAAAAGAAGAAATAATTTGTATTTACAAATTGTTTGCTTGTTTATTTGTTTCAAATGTGAAATAAGTTTTCCGCGCAAAAACTATTCGTTTACCAAAGACAAATAATGTGATTGCTGAAAATTATTAAATGTTCATAACAACGATTGTTTTCACAAAAGCATGATTCATTTTGTATACAAATGCCTACTACAAACTATGATATTTTGGAGAGGGTTAGGACGATTAGCTGCAAACGAAAAATTATTTTATGGGGCAGATGAAATAGAAACGGTTAGAGAATATCAGTACCTAGGATTCATAATAACTTACAACCTCAACTTGGAGAAACACCTTACCAAAATATTATCGGCACCCAAAAATGCAATTGGAACAGTTTGGAAAAATGTTTATGGTATCAAGACGCTTCCTCTAAGCTTAAAATACAAAGTTTTTATGGCAACTTCGAAAGCAATTATGCTCTATGCGGCTCAATCGTGGGGATGGAGATCCTATGAAACCACCGAAAAACTCCAAAGATTTTTTCTCAAACAACAATTCCGAATACCCGAAACAACACCAAACAACATGCTGCTTATTGAAATAGGCCTGTCACCACTTTATCTGGAATCTCTGAAACATCACTTTAACTACATCATTAAATTTATGTACAGCCACACCGGAAAATCGCTCGGTGAATTGCAGTTTCTGTTATAAAATCCAAAAGCTCCTGGTTTGAAGAGTGGGAAAATATAGCTGAAAGATGTGGGCTTTCATTTAATCTAACCTTGGAAAACCTACCAACCTGGAAACCCTACCTAGACGATTTGCTGGAAACGCTTCACACAAAGCTTAGAGAAGAATTTATTGAGCAGGCTGAAAACTCAATACATAGAGAAATCTATGCTAAACTCACACAATCTTGGAGAAGCAAACTATTTCAACGATTATTTAAGTTCTGACCAAATATCAAGATTTTTCGAGCAAGAGGAGAACTACTTCCATTGAATTTCATACCGCATCGAGACGATCTACCACTTTATTGTTCCTTGTGTAACACCAGAGAAAGGGAAAATGTTTTTCATTTCATAGCAAAGTGTATTATACTGGTGGAACCAGAAGTTTTTGATATACTAAACGGCAAAGATTGGCAAACATTAAACAAATTTGTTAAAGTTTCTTTAGATTATAGAAGTAAAATAATAAGAGAAGATTTTTGAATATCTACAAAAACCTAAACTTAATTAACTATACATAATTCTGAAATTCGTTACACACTGTAAGCTATCATCTGGCTGACAGCCCTTCTGGCCATGCCTTAAAGATTTAAGTATACATTTTAAAAATTGTTTATGTAACCAATTTGATGAAAAATAATTCTCTTATCTATCTTATCTATCTATCTATCTACTACAAACTTTTGTCCTAAACGAAACAAAGAGTATAACAATTTTTTCGATTGCAAACATTATTCTCTCAGTGCAAATATAAATCTTTGTATTGATTAGATTATTATGAGTTATGTTTGTCTAAAGAAATACGTGTGCAAATCATTTTCTCATTTTTTCAATTTATTTTTTTATTGTAACATTTAACTTAAAACTAAAACATTTTTGGTGATTTCAAGGCTTGCACTCAAACCAATATTTTTGTTCAAACAATTTCAACCCCTCAACAGCTTTAACTTGAGTTTCTTGAGGAGCAACAGTTTCAGTGCAGAGCTTGGTTCCTGTGGGTTAGTAATGTCACTGTCAGGCAAATCACCAAGAATTCCTTCTTCCGTTGCAGAAGCTGTCGAAATTACAGCCAATACAATGAAGCAAACGAAAAGTGTCTAAAATGGTAAACATGTAAAATTAAACGAAATTTTATACAAAAAAAAAATAATTATATGACAAAATATAAAGGAAACTTACAATTAAGAAGAACTTCATTTTGTAGAGAGGATTAAGTTTTGTTTGAAGTAAACTAGATAGTTGGAAGTAGTTAAGTATCTGTTAAGTTGAATGGCGCTTCCATAACTATTTATATCAAAACTATTGTATCAATCTATTGCAAATGTTCCAAAGTTTATTGAGTTACAAATATTATAGATCTTTTAATGTATTCGCATTAATTTTGGCAGAATGTATTTTTTATGAATAAAATTATGAACCACAGAATAATTTGAAAGAAAAATAATGTGTTTATTCGTTTTACTCTTTAGCGGAAAACTTCTGTCCATCTTTTTTGCTAGGCCAATTTTTTCAAAAATATCTATTGCGTAGTAACATTATTCACAATGAATTCGACAGCAACGTAAAAATCTATAGAAGAAATCTTATGCTTCTATACAATGTTAATAAAATTCTTGTTTAGCATTGTATTTGCCTTCTTTTGCAAAGTCAATGTCAGGGCAAACAAACATTTCATTAAAATGTTAATGGATTCTTGATACCAAATAATGAAAACAACAACACGGGCTAACAAAATTGAATGTCATCCTCATCAACATAAGAATGCATGAATGAATCACACTCTTCATTCAAAATAATTAAATCAAAACTCAACATTACTACAGCTGCGTGCGAAATATTCTTTGCTGTATTCTCAAAATATTATATCATTATGCAAAACATATTAAAAGTTCATAAAAATTTATGCCATTTAATCAAACACTAGTAAATTGGATAAATTTGTGGTTGTATAAAAAGTAACCGAATCGTCGGTTAGTTCAACAGATACTTCTTTGCTTCCAACTAGTTTGGTTTAAAAAAAAAACTTTGCACAATCCTTTAAAATGAAGTTCTTCTTAATTGTAAGTTTAATTTAAAAATAATTCTGTTTTGTATATTTGTTATTAATAATTCAACCTTTTTAGACACTTTTCGTTTGCTTCGTCGTATTGGCGGTGGTTTCAGCGACTCCATCCGAAGAAGGTATTCTTGGTGATATACCTGACAGTGATATTACCAATCCACAGGAACCAAGCTCATCACTGAAATTGTTGCTGCTGAAGAAGCTTAAACTTAAACTGTTGAGGGGTTAAGTTGTAGAATAGAAGACTCGGTTTGATTGCAAGCCATATAATGACTAAATTAACTATTTATAAGATATTGTTACAATAAATATTATTTACGAAAGAAAAACATTTTATTTAAATAAGTCCAGTGAATCTAGATGCTCGGAAAGAAAATCGTCATACTTAGAAAAACTAAGTAGACTTTGTTGGTACAAGGTAGATGATTATCCTTATCATACAAAAGAAGGCGTTTCATTTCAACAATTCTTAGAGAAGTATTAATTGCATATTTTTAGAGCAGATTTTTGAAACTAAAGGCGGAGTTCGTAGCCATCACTCAAGTAAAGAAAATGCTTAAGTATGCTCCTGACTACACTTAACTTTCTATTTTATTTATTTCTATTTTTTCTATTTTATGAAAGCGAGAAAGAGACGTTCACTTGAGAATTTCTTTTACTTGAGTGACGTGAGTTTTATGAGAATGTAGGGAAACTTATAGCAACACATATACAGGGTGATTGGTATAAGGTGCACCAAAAAGCTTGAGCATGTAGGTGGAGTTAAGACAAGAAAAAAATCGTATCGGAGGGGGGTCTATTTTCCTCCGTTTAGGCGGGAGGGGCAATTTTCTAAAAACTTGACTTAATTCAGAAAAAAAATTATTTAAAAACAACGGTGAATGATACAAAGCCATTGTTATATCTTTTTGGAAAGCCAGAAAACTACTCTTTTATTTTATTTTTAAATTAAGTTGTTTAAGTCAACAGTTTTTATAAAATTAATTTTCAAACTCAAAATTTAAAAAAAAAATTTAAACTAATTTTTTTCAAAATTTTATGTAATTAACTATTATTTTTATTTTCAAAATTCAATGCTCTTATTAATTTTTATTCAAAAACAGAAAACCGGATGCCAAAATGTATCTCAGTTTTTGAGAAATTAAAAAAAATTAAAAGTAAAACTAGTAAGTAAAGTAAAAAGTTAATTCGTTTTTTTTTTATTATTTGATTAAAATCGGATGGTATGTAATAAAAAATAAAAAAGGGATAATCCCCTAATTAATAATTGGCCTGAGCAGGTAAAATTTGGGAAAACCAAAAAAAAAAAGTGTTTTTCTTGGAAAAAAATACTTCTAGTTTTTCTTAATTTCTCAAAAACTAAGATACATTTTGGCATCCGGTTTTCTGTTTTTGACTAAAAATTAATAAGAGCATTGAATTTTGAAAATAATTTTTTTTTTTTTTAGTTTTTTTTTCAAAATTTTGAGTTTGAAAATTAATTTTTTTAAAACTGTTCACTTAAACAACTTAATTTAAAAATTAAATAAAAGAGTAGTTTCCTGACTTTCCAAAAAAATATAACAACGCTTTGTATCATTCACCGTTGTTTTTAAATAATTTTTTTTTCTGATTTAAGTCAAGTTTTTAGAAAATTGCCCCTCCCGCCTAAACGGGGGAAATAGACCCCCCTTACTATACGATTTTTTTCTTGTCTTAACTCCATCTACACGCTCAAGCTTTTTGATGCACCTTATACCAATCACCCTGTATATCACACACGAATCAGCGTGACATCGATATATTAAAAAAATATATTAATAAAATTTTGGGTTATGCAAAACAATTTACGCTGTGTCAGTTATCAATTTTTTTTTTCACAAAATTTACATAGTGAATCCAATTATTGCAATGTGGCAACATTTACAAAAAAAAATCGAATTCAACAAATTTAATATTGCTTTTAAAATGGTACTATTGAGCACATCTTTACAAATGTTTTGCCAAAATTATATTTAAATTAGATACCTAGGACCTATAACACAACGTGACAAGTTGATAAGTCTAAATTAACTAGTCTAACAATCCTTGTCCGACAAGGACAATTGTACGCGAATCGTTAAACTTGTCAGAATAATAAATGTTCTTCGACTTTACCACACTGTTTGACAAGTGTTCAGCGAAGAGAGAATGAGAAAAATCGCGAATAACAAGAAGATTGCTTTATTAATAAAATAAGAGAATACTAGTTTGTTTTTTTCTGAGGTTTTATTTATTTTTTTGCGTCGGAGTCAGAATAAAGAATATATTTTAAGTTAAATGTTATTTGAATTCTATAATTATTCTGTCCTTTTTGTAAGAAAAAGTGCATAATATTTAATCACTTGTCCAAAATCAAATGTAGTTGGACAAGTATTTCTTGATACTTGTCATGTTCTGTTACAGAAATGAGGAAATTAAACAATTTCCCACTTGTCATATTACATCGTTACACTTTTCAATGTTTGCACAGACTTCGGATTTCACTGGTCCTATACAAGTACCTACTTGTCACGTTGTGTTATAGGCCTCAGGGGGCGGATTCTGGTTCTGTTTAAAAGTGAATCGAATAAATGTATACAAATTGCGAATTTATATCACTCACTTATTTCTGGTATTACAACGATCATTACTTTTACTTCATTATAATTTGCAAATGATTGGAGTGAAAAATTAATTCTTACCGAAATGTTTGACGTTTCGTTTTACCTTTTCGCAGAATGAAAATCGAGATTATTATAACAGGGTCAAAATATTTTCACTAAATTTTTCCACACAACCAGAATTGACCTCCAGGCTGCCCAACTGCAACCCCACCGTATGGACTCACTACCTAATTTTAAGTGTATGCGATGATGGGTACATGCAAGGTTTTTGATTAAAATCTAAACATTTTATCAAAAAAAAAAAAAATTGCATACTTCTAGGAGTTTATTAAATGAAAATAAGACATTTGTATGCGAATTCGCAATTTTTAATTGCTTAGGTATATCATAATATTTTTCGTATGTAAATAAGCACCAAATAATTCTAAATTTTAGCTTTTGCAGCCAAGTCCCATACTACATTTTTAATAATTTTTTTTGTGCGGAATTAATGTAGAACACAGCCACTAAATTTTTTTATGCTAAATTTGCGAATTAGTAAAATACTTCCGGAGATTTCAATTAGACGAAAAAGTATGTAATTTAGCAATATTTAGAGGGACATGTGCAATGTGCATAAAACAGTCGGTTATGAGATCCATGAAGGAGAATAATCTCTAGAACGAAATATGATAATGATAATATCATTCTAAAATAAAAATAAATTTATTTTATGGCATCAACAACTACAACATATTATTCTGAAATCAAGATGGTGATCTGGCGTAAAATAAAAACGATCTAACGATCGTCGTTTTAAAGATCCTGCGTCTTTGTCTCTACCAAATTTGTATAGAAAGAAAGAAAGTTCAACGGTAAAACGACCATCGTTCAATTGTTTTAATTTTACGTGATCTGCCCCCTGGTTAGTTTGTAATATTGTGAACCAATTTATTCAAATAAACGTACGTCTTATACCCAAAAAAACAAAAAAATATTTTTTTGTTGGAACTGTCTAAAGGCACAACGTTCTCTACCGCTCCTGGTGGACATACCCTAAGAGGAGCAACGAAGTTGCGTGAGCAGGACTAAACTACAGAAAGGGTGTTAGAATTCCTTGAACCTTGTTTAATAAGAAAACTATTGAAAACTGTTCAAAGTTATTTAATAAGAGTGAAGTGACCACCTACGCAAAATGCTAAATGTCAGGCATCTACAATGTCAACAGAATTCTTGCTGAGACGAGGTAGCATCCAATTTGTCTTTTTTTTTTAGCAAAGTCAATGTCAGGGCAAACAAACATTTGATTAAGATGTTAATAGACTCTTAATAACAAATAAAAACATTAACACGGACTAAGAAACTTGAATGTCATCATCATAATATGTATGAATGCATGAATGAATCACTCTACACTCATAATAGTAAAAACAAATACAAACATAACTGCGTGCGAAATATTCTATTATGTTAAATGGTATTCTTTAATATTATCATTCCAATTATGCAAAACACATTAAAAGTTTAAAAACATTTGTCATTTAATAAAACACCTGTGGATTGGATAGATTTCTTGTGGTATAAATAGTAATCGAGAAGTTGGTTAATTCAACAGATACTTTTTTGCTTCCAACTAGTTTGCTTTAAAAAAAAAACTTTGCACTATCCTTTAAAATGAAGTTCTTCTTAATTGTAAGTTTATTTTAAAATTAATTCTGTTTTGTATTAATAACTCAACATTTTCAGACACTTTTCGTTTGCTTCGTCGTATTGGCGGTGGTTTCAGCGACTCCATCCGAAGAAGGTATCCTTGGTGATATACCCGACACTGATATTACCAATCCACAGGAACCAAGCTCATCACTGAAATTGTTGCTGCTGAAGAAGCTTAAACTTAAACTGTTGAGGGGTTAAGTTGTAGAATAGAAGACTCGGTTTGGTTACAAGCCTATTATGATGACTAAATTAACTATTTTTAAGATATTGTTACAATAAATATTATTTACGAAGGAAAAGAAAAATCTTTTATTCTATTTAGTGGAAACAATCTTAGAATTTAAGAAAAAAAATGGTTTAAAAACATAAGAGTCGGTAGTAGTAAGACTGTTATCTAGAGTCCCCATATATAGGTTGACGCAATATAAGAGGTTCAAAAACCCTCCTTTTCAATCTATTGCTTTATTTCGGAAAAAAGATAGCCAAAACAAAAGTTTTAATATTTAATTTCCTACAAAAAGTTTTTGTATTTGCAATAGTAATATAGTCCAGTCGGTAGCATAGTTTTGGGTGGAAAAAGCCAAAAAGGTCGGAGGTCAAGGAAACTTTCAGATGTAGTTTTGGGATAGTTGACTACCATTTTTAATGCTATACAAAACATACCTGAACGCTTTTGCAGTAGAACTTAAGAAACAAAAGTTATAGAGGAAAATTTTGCAGTTTCCCCCTCTCCTTCTTTGTAATGAAGTCGAAAAAAGTAGGTCTGGAAATTCTGTCTGTCTGTCTGTATGTCAGTTCGTGTGTATCAGCACCTACAGCCTAAACGACCGTACCGATTTACTTTAAATTGGTCAGTCAAAGGACGTCAGACATCTACACATATAATAAGTCATCAGGCAAAATCAAAAGGTTTTTGATCTTTCGTCAAACAAATGCACGCATACAGACTTATTTTTACAAACACTATATTACAGATCGATGTCAAATGGCTGACCGTGTAAAGGTCGCTTTAGAGGAGCAATTGAAAATTTTTGTTTAGCTCAAAAAATAACGGTACCTGCCATATAACGTTTTTAGAAAAAAATTAATTTTATCAAAAACGGCTCCAACGATTTTCTTCAAAAATATTAGAGATTGTTTTTATCCGATTGTATTATGTTCAGTGGCAAGCGAAAATGTCTGCAAGCCTATTAACGGTACCTCCCATAGAACAGTTATTTTTTTCTTGAGTTATCTCGTGCACAGGTTAATCGATATTAATTTAAATTTTTTTTTAGAAAGATCTAGATGATCTGATAAAATTTCGATACCAAAATTTTAGTTTTAGTTTAAATTTTGAAATTTCAATATTTGAAAATTGTAATTTTTTGTGCATAAAATGAAAAATATTTGTCGCTTTGAATTGGCGTTTTTCAAATTCTTAAAAAAAAAATTATAAAAATTATTAAGTAAACATTGATTTATAACGATTTCGAAAATATTTTTTTTGCATCAAGGCAACAAAGTTTTCTGCATTCTTTGATGTTCGTTTGAATCTTCCTTAAAAGTAGTTTTAGCACTTTTAAAAACAATTCATATGATTTTGTTTGTATTTTTCATTTATATTAAAAAAAAATATTTTTTATTAAATTTTATTTTATTTTAGTGGTAGCTACAAGAGCAAGTTCGTGCGCCCCAGTCGTGCATTTTATTTTTTAAGCAATAGCCTAACAGGAATTTAGTTTGACTGCAGTTTTTTTTTTTTAAACTCAAAAAAATCATTTTTCTAAAATGTTTGTGCTATTTAAATAGCAATTGGTCGCATGAACTTAGAAATATCTAAGTTTACAATGGTATGGTCTAGACTTTTTTGGGTAGGTATTTTTGTTTTTAAAAAATTGCTTTTCCTTAGCCTTTAACAGATCTCTTAAAATATTAAATTTTGTAAAAATCGATGAAGCCGTTTATAAGCTATTTAATACATATACATAAAAAAATATGGTTCCGTTAATAACATTTTTATCACAAAAAAGTTTCGCTGAAAAACATAGCCGTGTTGGCAACAAATAACTCATATAAAATTTTATCAAAGTGGATCGTAAGTATAAATGGGTCGGGGGAACCCCATAAATTGACCAGTCTTTCGAGATTTTATAAGATGGCCAAAATTTTAGCTCTATTCTATAACGCTTAAATATAGTGCCGATAATCACTCAAAGTTTCAAAAATCTGTTTATTTATTTATATTTAAACAAAAAAAAATTTATGAGCTATGCTCTCATTGAATAAAAGTTTTTTAAATAACTCTCAAATCGTCGAGTTTTGGCATCAGAATTTTTTTATTTTATTTTTTAAAGTAAGCCTAAGGGGCTGGTTATAGCGATCGGGAAAACAAAACAGGAAAAAACTTTTCAAATCAATAATTAAATATGTTCTGATTTTATTTAAAACACAAATGCTACATTTATCGATGGCAAATGACTAACAGAATTATTTGCGATGTTAAAATTTTCAATAACGCAAATGTAAAGGGTGTTTTTTTTCGAGGTATAAAACTTTAAGACGGCGCGCGGCGACCGATTTAACAGCTGTCAAGTGATTTATTCTCAATTTGATTTGGCAATTCATCATGAATAGGCTCACGCTCGAACAACGCTTGCAAATTGTGCAATTTCATTTCGAAAATAATGGTTCTGTGCGGAATACGTATCGCGCACTATGGGCTGGTGGAATCATTGGTCCGTACTTCATCAAAAACGATGATGGCCACAACGTTACAGTCAATGGTGATCGGTATAGAGCCATGATTACTAACTTTTTCATTCCTGAATTGAACAATCATGATGTCCAGGAGCTGTGGTTCCAACAAGACGGCGCAGTATGTCACACTGCTCGTGCCACAATCGATTTATTGAAAGACACGTTTGGTGATCGCCTAATTTTACGTTTTGGACCTGTGAATTGGCCTCCAAGATCTTGTGATTTAACACCGCTAGACTATTTTCGGTGGGGTTATGTAAGGTCATTGGTCTATGCGGATAAGCCACAAACGCTTGACCATTTGGAAGACAACATTCGCCGTGTTATTGCCGATATACGGCCACAAATGTTGGAAAAAGTCATCGAAAATTTGACGTCCAGATTGGACTACATCCGAGCCAGCCGTGGCAGTCATATGCCAGAAATCATATTTTAAATGTAATGCCACAAGATTATCTTCATGTCAATCAAATCATGTCAATCAAATATTAAATCGTTGTTTTATTGCAATTTAAAGTAACTATACCTCTAAAAAAAAACACCCTTTATTTTGTAAAAAAAGGATTCCGTCAAAATATAAAAACTATGAAATTAATAGAAAAAAAAACTAACAAAAAACTTATCAGGAACAAAAAACAAATGAAAAAAACTAAGTTTTTTTTAAACTTTGAGCAAATGTCGGCACCATTAGCCTTATCCATCAATGTAGCCCAAATTTTGGCTATCTGAAAATCTTCAAAGGCTGATCATTTTATGGGATTCCCTCAAGAATTGAGTATTGCGGTCACTCTAATGTACATATACCATCTAACAGATATTTTGTTCGAGCTCCTGATACATGCTGGCGTGGTTAACGTTTGGTACCTACATATTCATCGAACCCTGTATAGAAATTACCACCAACCGAAAAGAATGTATGTGACAATATCTTAATATTTTAGTCAGTCATTGAATAATTCAAATACTTTTTTTTATGTAAATAAATTTTATTGTAACAACTTAAAAATAATGCGATTTGGTTTAGGTACTTTCATGTCTATACATCTTATGCTTATCATAATTCTTAACCTTTCAACAATTTGAGCTTCAGCTTCTTAAGCAATAACAGTTTTAATGATGAACTTGGTTCCTGTGGATTGGTAATGTCACTGTCAGGGATGTCTCCAAGAATTCCTTCTTCAAATGGAGAGGCTGAAACCACTGCTAACATCACAAAGCAAACAAAAAGTGCCTGTTGTGTTAAAAAATAAAAGAAACAAAAATTAGTAAGAACAAAACTGGCAACATTTTATGTTGAAACTCACAATTAAAAAGAATTTCATTTTGAGGTCTAAGTTTGAATTGAACTGCCGAATTATCAATGATTATCTGTTAACCTAAACGTCGATCTGGTGACTATTTATACCACGATGATCAAAAAAGCTCATTAACCCTCAAATTAAGCAAATTGCATATATTATATTTTTTACTAACCGATATTAGCATTTGAGAGCTGAAAGCATAAGAAATACAAGTTTTATTTATATATTCTTCTTTTTTAGATTATAGAGAAGCCGAAAAAGAAGCCGGCTTTTTTGTCTGTGTGTGCAAGACTTTTTTGTCGTTATAATTATAATATTTGGTTTCATTCAAGTCAAGAGCAAGACAGCTTCTCTATAGCCTATACAACTGTACAAAATAGATGCAGGCGGGTTTTGCAGTAACAAAAGTCATCGTGGTATAAATAGTCACTATATCGACTTTCAACTTAACAGATAATCATTGACAATTCAGCAGTTTACTTCAAACTAAAATTTGTCCATCCTTCAAAATGAAATTCTTTTTAATTGTAAGTTTCATCATGAAATGTTAAGAATTTTCTTTTTACTAATTTATATTTATTTCTTTATATAACAGGCACTTTTTGTTTGTTTCGTGATGTTGGCAGTGGTTTCAGCTTCTCCATCAGAAGAAGGAATTCTTGGAGACATTCCAGACAGTGACATTACCAATCCACAAGAACCAAGCTCATCACTTAAATTGTTGCTGCTGAAGAAGCTTAAACTTAAGTTGTTGAAAGGTTAAAGAATATTCATGAAAATGCACTATTTTTAAGTTATTACAATTAAAGTTATTTATAGAGAAAAAAAAAGCTTTTGATTTCTAAGACAATATTATAGTCCAGTCAATGTACTTTGTTCTTTTACCTGGAAAAAATTGCGAACTTAATGAAACTTGCACAGATTGTTTGGGGGTATACTAGGAAGAATTCACTAATTTCTTGACCTCGAGGACCCTATCGTAACTTGGGAAGGGGCGAAAACCTCCTAATTTTTCCGACTGTTTTTGGTTCTTGGCTTATATTTCTTAAACTAAACACATTTTGTGTATTATATTGCATAAAAAAGTTAAAGACCAATAAATTTCCTAAGAACTGCATGGTTAATCAGATCTGTTTTTGTGTTTGATAAAACAACTTTATTAAAAAACAAAACAAAAGAAGAAATTTCTGGCTTTACAAAAAGGTAGTACATTGTAGGCGTTCGTCTTTTTGAAATCATTTATTTCTTTTTTTCAGTTTTTTTTTTAATTGCCCCTCCCGGTTAAGCGGGGGGGAATAAACCTACTTGCTTTACTTTATTTTTTTCACAAATTATGTTAATAACCTTGTATATAGAATTACTGTACATACACCACCTACTTCTTTTGTAGTGGTCAAAATACCCAAAAAATAAATCAGCTGTATCTCCGTCAATATTGGGGCTACAGATCTGGTTGACCAACCAGAAATTTAATGGTCTTTATAATTCACGAAATGTGCGTAGTTTAGGAAATATAAGCGAATAACTGAAAAAAGTCAGAAAAATGAGGGGTTTTCACCCCTCCTCAAGTTAGCACAAGGTCTTCGAGGTCAAGAAATTAGGGGGGTCTTCCTAGTATACCCCCGAACAATCTGTGCAAGTTTCTTTAAATTCGCAATTTTTTCCAGGTAGACCCATTTTTTCCGACATATCGACTGGACTAATATTGTATATCTAAATTTTTGGGAAAACTGCAAGATATTTTCAAGGTAATACAAATTGATCTTGGTTAAGACCCTCTACACAGAGAAAACTAGCTGCTTTAGTTTGAAGGGCGCATCTGCTTCCTCAATAAAAAAAGAAATGTAATTTAGCTTAAGAGTTCATTTTGATGATGTAACGTATTGATAAACTCAATTCGTGTTTACGTAATTCAAGTCTTTGTTCTTAATAATAAGCTAATAATGCTTGAATCTATAATGCTATGTTAGGAAGCGAACTAGAAGCTGGACTGCTCTTACCCAATGGCGAATTTAGAAAAAGGTTATCAAACTAGAGCAACGTGGGTCATTGACATTTCTCTGAAGTAAAAATATTCTGCTCTATTACAATTCTACGTTTTAGTTGCGAGTAGTTTACATAGGCTAAGGTTTTGTGTACAAACTATAAATACTATACAATTAAATATACCACAGATGAAAATCAACAGAAGAGATCCAGAGACAGAGGGCGCACCGGCTTTTGCAATATCAACCAACTGCAGTAATGTTGATTTCACCAAAAAGATGTAGGGATTGGTTCCACATTTCGGTGAAATACGCCTTCAGATCACCAGTTGGTTCCTTGATGTTACAATACTCACAGCAAGAGTGAGAAATTTCACTGAGAAATTTTGTTTAAGCACATAATATATTTCGGAGCATCTTGGAGATCTTTAAAATATAAAGTGGTTGTTATTCCGTAATTCGATTATTGCCAGACGATATCGTTCTTAACGTTCCTCTCTCTTTCATACTTTTTACGATATGATTAGAGACAGTATCTATGCAACGATTATTATCGTTCGATCGTTTTAATTTTACGGGATCGGGCCCCCGGGAAATAATGTTGCATAAACAGAAATTGAGAAAAAAATGCTATCCTTTATTTTTAGTTTAGTTTAGTTAATATGGCAATATAACAGTTGCTTATGGCTTAACATACATATTACATATTATGTATATAGTTCGGTACATGACTTCTAGCCAAAGCCGTTTCAGTGCCTTGCGGTGTTTCATTTCTGTATATTTCAGTACCACCTTTTTAGGTATGAGGGGGCATGCTTACACTAGCAAGATGAAAACCCCTTTCTTGGCTTCACTACAATATTTGAAATTGATGAAAGTTTGGGTACATGCAAAGTTACTCCACGATGATTATATGAAACGGAAAATTTTATTGCGGTGAAAGTCAACATTTTTGCAAACATTTTTTTAGGAGTTCAACATATTTTCGGCTTTTCGACATTTTTGTCGACATTTTTATTAAGGAGTTTGACATTTTTTTAAGTCGAGATGTTAAAATGTTGGCATATTACCGGTTGGTAAAAAATTGTCGACGTTTTATACTCCGAAAAAGTCAATACAAATCGACATTTTAAAAAATCGACACTTTTTTGTCGATCATTCGTATACATAATCGTATATTTAAGATCCACTGTTTATTGCCAAGCAATAACCAACAAATGTCGAATGTGAATAATACAATAATGTTAAATAAAAGTTCTTAATCAACAACAATAATATCATTCTACCCGTGTTCCCTAATACGGTCACGGTGTCTCCACGAGCAAGATTTCATAGATTACCATCTGTCACTTTCCTTAGAAAGAAAGATTGATTGATAGCTTATTATTTCATACTATTTCAGTCCAAATACAAAGAAAACAGAAAAGTCAATATGCAAATGACAGCTCATAGAATACTATCTATAGCATATGCTATGAGCTGAGCAATATATTGCAAGAAATTTTTAATAGAATACTATTTGCGGTCTCCATAGGCAATTTTAATAGAATGCTTTCTTGCATTATATGTCTAGATCGTGGAGACACAAACATCATTACAAAGATCGTTACAAACATCATGTGTCTTCTTCTTCTTTTCCGACGATATTATGATCTCGAGTGGGATCACAACTTTCCCACTTCACCTCTTCTCTACTGATCTGCTTGTGGGGTTCGTCGGTATGACCACAGAAAGTGTCGGCAAGCTTCCCGGTTATGGATTGTTCCATGTCTGAGGCCAACTGAATGCTGGTGTCGTTGCATTTGTTTTCGCCAGGAGTTTTTGGGCCTGCCTCTCTTCCGCGATTGTACTGGAACGTTGTATGATAATGCTTTTTGGACGGGTTTCTCAGCGTTTCTCCTAAGTACATGACAGTACTAGCTGATTTTGTCGTGCTGTATTTTTTAAACGATGGTTTCTTTGACGTGGAGGCTTTTCCGGATCTTTTTACTCCGTATTCGGTCAAGCTTTGTCACTCCTGCTGTCATGCGAAGCATTTTCATCTCAGTTGCCGTCATTTTGCTTTCATACCACTGGTACATAGTCCAACATTGTGAACCGTATGTAAGCGCTGGACGGACCACTGCAGTGTAGAGCTTTCCTTTCAGCTTAGGGAGCATTTTTCGGTCACAGAAGATGGCAGAGTTCTCACGCCACTTAATCCACCCTACGCTTACGCGATGGTTGACGTCGTCATCACAAGTTCCTTTCTTATTGATCATAGATCCAAGGTATTTAAACTTTTCGCACTTGGGAATCACAGTTCCGTTCAAATAAATATCCGGAATAGGCCTGAGTGGATCAGAAAATGGGCAGCAAAGGTATTCGGTCTTTTTGGCGCTTATGCGATACCCATTTCCCTCCAGAACGTCCACCCATACGTCCAGTGCTCGTTGCAAGAATGAAGGATCTTGACTTATGATGACTCCATCGTCAGCAAAGAATAACTGAGTCACTTTCGGGTCCCTCACCTTATCTTCAAGTAGATAATCAAGCACTGTTATAAAGAGCAATGGGCTCAAGACGCTTCCTTGGTGTACACCAACTTCGATTGGGAAATTTTCGGTGACTCCTGCAATGCATCGAACCTTTGTTTTGACTTGCCCGTACATATCCATGATCATCTGCACGTAGATTTCTGGAACTCTTCGTTGCCTTAGGGCCACCCATATCAGATCCCGTAGTTGTCGATCGAACGCCTTTTCAAAATCAACGAACACAGCATGCAAATCGTTCGAGGAATCGCTATGTTTTTCCATTCTGAATCTTACACTCTGGATTGCATCTGTGGTTGATTTGGCCGAGACAAACCCGCACTGGTCATCAGATAGCCGTGTTATTTTTCGCAGGCGGCCATCCAACACCCGCTCAACGATCTTCATGGTATGTGACATCAACTTGATTGATCGGTAATTGTCGCAGTTCCTCGTATCACCCTTACCCTTGTAAATTGGGAGAAGATAACTTTCCCTCCATTGATTAGGCATCTGGTCACCTCTGATAAATTTGGAGATGAGAGCCGTGAGCCATCTGATCCCGATGTCTCCCATCATGTGTAACCTTTTGATTAGAACAAGAGACACTAAATCACTTAATAATTAACATTTCCAACTTGTTTTGTTTCACTTCAATCAAAACGAAACCATTTCGGAATTTATATTTAATTTAAAACAAGAATTTTCAAATTTGCAAACAAATCAAAGTGGCACAATATATGTATTTCTATGAATTTGTGCAAATTTAAATTTAATTCGCAATTTAATTTATGCTTATCTTTTATTGCGTCAGTTTTGGATCACTTCCTAAATATTGATGGCTGACAATCAGCTGCTCGGTCGGAAGTAAATGTATCGCTCATCGGAAGTCAGACGACGACCGACGACGCGACGACCCCCTGCCGAGTAATCAAAAATATAATTTATATGCATAACAAAATTGTTGCTAGGCTAAATATATATGTGATTAAAGTGGGTTGGTGTATGTTTTATTGTATATTAAAATCATAATCTGTTAATTTGAAAATGTAAACAAAAAAAATATTTATATTGGAATTTTACTATAATAACAGTTATTTAAGCTTAGAATAAACAACTATGCTAATTTAATAGAAACAATAACTTGTTTGTAGAATTTTAAATTCTTTGAGTAAATTCTAGAACAAACAAATTTTGCATTTTTATGTCAAAATAGAGTCTGACTAAACGATTCTTAAGTGGGATAGGTTAAGAATTTTTTTAAAAGCTCTACGAAATCATTTGTTTGGATTTTACTTGAATCTATTATTTTTTGATGTTATAAACTAACAAATTTCATTGAGACAACTTAGGTTATTTGTGAAGAAAATCAATTTATTTTCTTGGACCTTTAGACGGTTTAAATAAGTACCTTTTTTTTAGATCAAGTCGGAAAACTATTTCCTAATATATTTTATTTAATATTCTCAGAAACATATTAAAAAGGATTTTTACCGCACTTACATCATATAGGTATATACATCTTGTTTCAAAAGGTAAATAATAAAGATAAAGAAATGTAGTTGATTTTGGTCATACATTAGCAGCACTAGATGGTAAAGTAGGTCGAGACGTCGGCTCTGGGAACAGAGCAGAGCGTCTGCGGTTCAGTAGAGCTGTGCCCCTTCGGGACAAAAGGGACTTTTATAAGCAAGTTCAAAAATACTGGTGGTTGGGTGACCACCTTGATATTGATGGTTAGTCAAAGTTGTTGCCTTGGCCGACCTACGTATTTTTAAGTATTAATAGGTATAATGTATGTAGGACAGTGGTGGCACCAAAAAAAATATAAAACACATAAACTGCATTTGTTGGTGTGTATGTGCATTTGGCGCTGTTAAATATATATATATTTATAAGCGTGTGCGCATATGCATTGGCTGCTGCACAAAAAAAAAAAAAAAACGCTGCGGGTGGCTGTTCTAGTTTTAAGATATTTTAAGTATTTTTAAGTAGATTTAAGTTAATTACGTATATTTACGTATATTTTAGTTTTATTTAGGTTAATTTAGTTTTATTTAGGTAAAGGGTAGTTTTAAGTTTTTATAAAAAATAAATGTCTTGGAAAATGAGTTTTTAAAAAAATTTCTCGTTTAGTTTTAAGTAATTTTGAATTTTAATTTAAGTTAGTTTTTACGCCCAAAGGCATTTTTAATATATATTTATAGTATAATTTAGAGCTCCCGTATGGGGCCAGTAAGTTAGCTAAGTTTTTCTGTAAGCTAGTTTTTAAGGTTTTTGTCTAGCATTTAAATATTTAAAAAAAAAAAAAAAAAAAAAAAAAAAAAAATGGTAAAGTAGATAAAATCTAAAGAATGCAAAATGCTTTGGAAGCAGTAATTGAATTTTCGATCTCGGCGACAATAATTTGAAACCATTGCATTCATTCAATCTATTTTTTTTTTATAAATATAAATCTGATCAAAATCTAAATGCGAAATTAAAATCGTGCAGATCACATTTTTTTTTTCTTGCTCAAAAATTTCTTCAAAGGGTCTCAGACCCCTGGGTATGTCCGAACCATGTTTTAACATCAAAAAATCATTGCCATTCTTCTATTTCAGTTCCCACACTAAAAAAAAAAACTATCATTGCAATCTCAAATATATAACAAAGAATTGTTATGAAGTAGATAAATATTATTTAGCCATTATTTTATTGCGAAAAAAAGTCACTAAACTTTGTCCGCCGCATATGTAATCAGTCACCTGAAAGACCTGGGCTGGAATCGCGTAAGATGATAGTTGATTGTCACATTTTTGATCACCACTTGTGATCAAATTGATTTTTCCTTCTGCGTAAGGTGATCACATCCAGCAATTCAACTCAATTCAACTTCGTTCTTTGTCAGTGACATTTGTTAAAAACATTGTTGCCGTAGTCATATTTTCAAGTATAAAATAAATAAATGCAATAATTCTAAATTTAACCATTTATTTTCGATTGTTGTGTTTAGAATTATTGCATTTATTCACTTAAAAATTAACAATTTCAATGAATTCACTTGAAAATATGACTACGGCAACAATGTTTTTCACATATGTCACTGACAAATTGAACAAATTTGAATTGAGTTGAATTGGTGGATGTGATTACCTTACGCAGAAGGAAAAATCAATTTCATCACCAGTGATGATCAAAAATGTGACAATCATCTATCATCTCACGCGATTCCACCCCTGAATGATTGAAAACGTCAAAAAAATCGATAAATTCTATATAGATCTGAATGAATCCCATCTCAGGGAATATCAAGTATCGAGTCTCGTTAAAACAAAAATGGGCTTACATCTCGCGTCTGTTTGTTATGTCACTTTTAAGAAATGCATTTATGCGAGAGGTCGTGGATTCACCGTTTTTTATCAGCCCCGGTAAGCGTTTACATACAATTTTTTTATTTATGGCTTTTACTCAATAATGCGTTTCGACCAAGTAAATATACCTACATACACGCGATTGGTCTCTTAAGCAAGATCCGTGTAATTTTTTTAATGGCAATATTGAAGCTATAAAAACCGATTTTTGCAAGCACTTTCAAAGTCAATTAGGTAGAAGTTAATTCTGTCATTTTTTTACTGGTGTCTACGCTTTCGATAATGTTAAAGGACATTGTAACATAAACATAGAAATAATTTGTACGCTTTAAAACTTCCAAACAAATTTTGCCGAAATTATGAGCATTTTATTCCATTTTTTATAGAATCCATTATATGAATATTTTAAAGCTCTCTGAAATGCTAATAATCAGTCGATAAAAATGAATAAAACACAAAATCATATGCGATTTGCTTAATTTGAGGGTTAATAAGCTTTCGGGCCATTGATTGTATAAATAGTCTTCAGATTTATGTTTAACTCATCAGATACTCATTGGCGATTTAGCAGTTTACTTCTAACAAAGATTTGTCTATACTTTACAATGAAATTCTTTTTAATTGTAAGTTTCAACATAATATGTTTACAATTTTCTTATTACTAATTTTTTTTTCTTTCTTAACAAAACAGGCACTTTTTGTTTGCTTCGTCATGATTGCAGTAGTCTCTGCTTCTCCATCAGAAGAAGGAATTCTTGGAGATATACCCGACAGCGACATTACCAATCCACAGGAACCAAACGCATCACTAAAATTATTGCTACTCAAGAAACTCAAGCTTAAGTTATTGAAGGGTTAAGAGTTGAAGTAAAAAACATCCCTATGAAAGTACCTAAATCAAAATGCACTATATTTTTAAGAGACTTATAATAAAAGTTATTTATAAGGAAAAATTGTGTTGATTAATTTTGTTTTTTAGAAATTCATTTAAAAAACTTGGCAATTATTTGCCTAATGAAATGTTTTCAAAGTTGTTTGACGAAAATTGATTGGTAACGCTTATAACGGGTGTTTTTTTTTTCGAGGTATAGAACTTTAAGTTGGCATTACTTTTCAAGACGGCGACCGATTTAACAGCTGTCAAGTGATTTATTATCAGTTTGGTTTGGCAATTCATCATGAATAGACTCACGCCTGAACAATGCCCGAAAATTGTGCAATTTTATTTCGAAAATATTGGTTCTGTGCGGAATACGTATCGCGCACTACGTCCATTTTATCGTTTAGCGATGAAGCGCACTTCTGGTTGAATGGCTACGTCAACAAACAAAACTGCCGCATTCGGAGTGAAGCTAATCCTCAAGTGTATGTCGAAACACCGTTACATCCAGAAAAACTGACTGTTTGGTGCGCTTTATGGGCTGGTGGAATCATTGGTCCGTACGTTACAGTCAATGGTGATCGGTATATAGCCATGATTACTAACTTTTTCATTCCTGAATTGAACAATCATGATGTCCAGGAGCTGTGGTTCCAACAAGACGGCGCAACATGTCACACAGCTCGTGCCACAATCGATTTATCGAAAGACACGTTTGGTGACCGCCTAATTTCACGTTTTGGACCTGTGATTTGGCCTCCAAGATCTTGTGATTTAACACCGCTCGACTATTTTCTGTACGGTTATGTAAAGTCATTGGTCTATGCGGATAAGCCACAAACGCTTGACCATTTGGAAGACAACATTCGCCGTGTTACTGCCGATATACGGCCACAAATGTTGGAAAAAGTCATCGAAAATTGGACGTCCAGATTGGACTACATCCGAGCCAGCCGTGGCAGTCATATGCCAGAAATCATATTTAAAATGTAATGCCGCAAGATTATCTTTCGAATAAATAAAAAATCATGTCAATCGAATATTCCATCGTTGTTTTATTGCAGTTTAAATGTCTATACTTCTAAAAAAAAACACCCTTTACTATGCATAGTACAGTCACCTTAGTACTTAAAAAGGGTAGTGTTAAAAATAATAAAAAATATTTAATAATTTCTTTGCCTTTTTGCAATGCAGTTAAAATTCTACAGAAAAATTAATGTAGCTTTACACATTTAATTTTTTTTTGTAGAACAAAGTTTCTAAACCCTTAAATGTTTAAATTATGAATTTTTATTGTTTATAATTTGTTTCTTGTTTTTGTTTTTAAAGGCGGAGTCCGTTAAGTTTTTTTTTAGTTTGGCATCGCTTTATTGAAAAAAATACGTTGTTGAATTACATTTTTCCAATGAAAACGCCTTTATTTTTTTTTCAATCTACCTACGACTTTTACTTTTTGATTCTCGAATCTCGCAATTACATAAACCCCGGTTTTTTATTTTTATTAAAATCGTCTTTTTTTTTAATTTCGAAAGCCGGCAAACTAAAATTTCAAAAGTTAAAATCTCACACTAAATAAAGTAATTCAAGCTTACGACGTAACAACAATGAGGTTAGAATAGGGGCGCATGCAACCCCTTGATGCTTAGCTTCACTATAGGATTCGGAATGGGTGCGGGTTTGAATATATGTCAAATTTCTTTTAGACCTAGTACTTATTTATTTTTTGCGGAATTTTGGTTGAAATTTGGGAGATTTTTGTGTCCGAGATATAAAAAGCCATCAGATTCTAAACTTGCGAGATTTCATTTTTCGAGATTTATTTTTTATAATTTTAATTTTCAGTAGATATAGGTAATTATGTTATCGCTCCCTAAAAAATGTTACTCATTGAAATATTTTTTGCAATTAAGTGAAAAAAAACATAACTTAACGGGCATTGTGCAAAAATAAATACTTATACTTTTATCCATTCCATATCATCGAAAGTTTTGTTCAACACATTTCAAAAAATTTAAATTCATACTTTAAGTTTAAGCAATTAAGGTTTTGAAAATCAAATCCTTAAAAAAAATCTTCCTTTAGGTTTTTTTTGCGTTGCGAAAAAAATATTTAATTTATTAACAAATTTAAAAAAAAGTAGGAACCACGAAAAACGGGCTTAATTACCTTACTTTTAAGGTAGCATCAAATCATGGATTTTATGTTGCAAATTCGTATGCACGTAAATATTTATAAAACTTTTGTTTTAACTTCTAAAAAAAATCGAATTTGTAGCTTAAACGATTTTTTTTTACAATGTATGAGATTTTTAACAACACTTCTTTAACAATGAAAAGCTACGAATTTTAGTGCAGATTGGGTAAGACCTTAAAGCGACCTTTACACGGTCAGTCATTTGACATCAATCTGTAATATAGAGTTTGTAGAAATCAGTCTGTATGCATCCATTTGTTTGACGAAAAATCTGAACCCTTTTGATCTTGCCTGATGACTGATTATATGTGTAGATGACTGACGTCTTCTGACTGACCGAGTAAAGATCGCTTAAGCGAAGAAAAATGAATCTTCAATCTCTTTCTCTTACATTGGAAATGTGTCAAAAATTATTTTAAAATCCCTTATGTCGAATTCCTTGGAAATAAAAAGTTTACTTTTTTTCGGACTAAAGTCGCTTTTTTCGGACTAAAGTTGCTTTTTTCAGAAAATCATGATCCATGGACAAGAAAAATTTGCTTTTTTTCCCCTCAGATCAACTGTTCTTGAATCTCGATTTGATAGCAAGATTCACACGTATTTGCGCACATACTTAACAGATTTGATTTCTTCTGTCAGACAAACCTTTGGATTGTGCAGTTTGGTTTATTTTAATAAAGATTTCCCAAATAAAATAATTTTAAAATAATCTATTGGACGTAAATTTTGTTGTTAATAGTGTAATATGTTAATAAAGTGAACTACAGTGAATTGTATATATCGCGTCTATAAAATGCACACAATACAATAGCAGAAAAAAGCAACTTTGTTGTTTTAACATCCATGGGAAGGAAAAAAAGTCAACTTTTCCGATAAAATCTGAAAAAATCCAAGGAATTCCACATTACACACACAATCTGATTGATCAATCATCAAGCAAAATCAAGAATGTATGTCACACATTTTATTTTATTTTTTAAAACACATGTATGTAAATGATTGAATCAATCATTTGATACAATACTATAGGTCTCGGCTTCTAAGTGGTTTTCCAAAAGGGTACAATAAATCAGCTGCGTCTGTTGGAGTTTAGAGTGTACTTAAAATATTTATCATTTACACATACACTCGCAATAAGGAGTCATGATTCATGAATATGAATGCATGAATTATATGATACAAGAAAGTAGCAAGAAAATAATTTTTTTTTAAAGTATCCAGGATTTGTGCCTCTGCTGCACCTGATGTGAATCAAATGAGCATAACCTTAATATAATCTTGCTTCAAAGCAGGCAAATCTGTATGATGAATAATTAGAGAAGTTTTAAGTTTTCGTTAGCATTTTTTATACAAAATTAAAAAATTAGTCCTAATTCGTACGTCTAAGCAATCATTTAAATATGATATATGTATGTATGTTCCATTTATTTAAAATTTAGCATTTTGGAATTCATAAAATTAAAGAAAATAAACTAAACATCTGTTAGCGGACACAGATACAAACTAAAATTCATTCATAAGGAAAGAAATATACGACTAGGTATATGCTACATTGAATAAATAAATGCAAATACAAATACATATTCAAAATTATGTGCGATTTGCTTAATTTGAGGGTTAATGAGCTTTGGGGCCATTGATAGTATAAATAGTCATCAAATTGATGTTAACCTCATCAGATACTTATTGGCACTTTAGCAGTTCACTCCTAACAAAGATTTGTCTATTTAAAATGAAATTCTTTTTAATTGTAAGTTTTAACATAAAATTTTTACAATTTTTCTATTACTAATTTCTTCTTCTTTCTTAACAAAACAGGCACTTTTTGTTTGCTTCGTCATGATTGCAGTAGTCTCTGCTTCTCCATCAGAAGAAGGAATTCTTGGAGACATTCCTGACACTGATATTACAAATCCACAGGAACCAAACGCATCACTTAAACTATTGCTCCTCAAGAAGCTTAAACTTAAATTATTGAAGGGTTAAGAGTTAAAGAAAAAAAAAAAAACAACCACATGAAAGTACCTTCACCAAAATGCACTATTTTTAAGAGACTGTTATAATAAAAGTTATTTATAAGAAACAAAAAATGTGTTGATTAATGAGTTGAGTGTCGAAGAATGTGAAAACTTTTGTTGCAAATAAGAAATAGACGCTCATGATATTTTCAAATAAAAATCACATCAAGTTCATCAGTAAAAAAACACATCAAAAATACAAGAACATCGCGATATCGATAACTACCAATTATTGACAAGTTTATAATTGTTTGCGTTTTTACCAAAAAAAAATTATTAAAACTAGTTTTATAAAACTAAAAAAACACAAAAACGAACTGATTAAGATCAAAAGAAAACTATAGCTTTCATTCTTCATTACATAGAAAAAATTGCGAAGAACTAAACAGAAAGAAAGGTAATGATGTGTAATTGTGAGTTAACAAATAGGTCGACATTATTATCTTTCTATAAGTAAAGGATGTCGAGCTTTTAGCTTTTCATAAAAAAAATACATGTGATGGAAAAAATGTAACTGTACTTTTTTTTACAATTCGATAGAAAACTATGTGTCGTTTTTCAGGAAAATCAAGCTTGTGCTTTCAATAATTCGAAAATTTTTCACTTTTAACAAAAAAGATTAAGTTGGACTTAAGCATATCGGCGTCTTAAGTTGGGGCAAAGGGGCGGCCATCGGCGCTTGACCTTTTTACTTGAATTATTCACTATAAACAAATGTTTATGTTAATCCAAGATGGCTACTTTAGCACAACATCGATTTCGCTCAAAATTTACAAATAGGCTTTTAAAGTGTTTGAAAGTGTTAGTACAAACAGAATTTCCAGATCTAACTTTTAAGAATATCAACTTAGCTTATTTAAAAAAAAAAACTACAAAAGTTCGATTTTTTATGAAAAAAAAAAGCACAAGCACAACTGTTTCGACTAACTAAGTTTTGTGACAAGTTGTCGAAAGCGACTTTTACACGACGGTTTTCAGAGGACGTCAGTCGTCTACACATATAATCAGTCATCAGACAAAATCAAAAAAGTTTTGATTTTTCGTCAAACAAATAAACGCATACAGACTTATTTTTACAAACACTATATCACAGATTGATGTCAATTGACTGACCATGCGAATATTATATTTGTAAAGTATTTGTATTTGATTATTAATTTAGTTGTATAATCTTCACATAAAATAAGAAATATAACACAAGAAATGGGTTTAAAAAAAAAAAGAAAAGAACAAAAGGAGCTATCTTTAATTTATTTTTGATATCTCAAATACTAAGAACCATTTTACCACCAAAATTTTTGAATTTCATGTAAAATTATTATGATCTTCAATTATTGTTATATTATTTCACTAAACAATTCAAAATTTTGGGAAAAAAATAAATAAAAAAAAAAAATGTTTTCTTAGTTTTGACTTTGAATTTTTTTTAAATTATATAAAATCATCGTATGTGCTTTAGTTGATTTTTAATAATTTTTTTTTTCATTTTTTGATTAACCTAACCTTTTATTCAATCATACATTTTTGTCTTAATTCCGTAAAAGGCACGAACAAATGATTTTTAAGGAAAAACACTAAAAACACAAAATCAGGCTGAGTGAAAAAACAAGCTTTGACGAGGAAGATATCAAAATTCTAAAAGAAAATATTATTACCTTTAATTTGACACCAAATTCATCCTTTAACTCGATGGGTAAACAAAGCAAAAATGGGCACATCTTTACCTATCCCGCCGATCACTCCGGGATGCGGGCAGGAAGAGTTGTATTTGTTGTATTTTCTTTAACTCTATGAGTTAAGCATTCTTGCAGCCGCAAGATTAATTTAAAAATCGTAACGGTTTCACGTTTTTTTTTTATTTCAACTTTATAACGGCTTTTGTTTTCCAGTCATCAATAAAATAAAAAATAATTTCTTATAGAACGTTTATTTCTAAAAAATAACTTAAAACTATTCAATCTATTTTGTATTTACAATAATTTCCTTTTGTTAGTAGGATGAATATTTAAATCAACCCCTCAATAACTTAAGCTTCAGTTTCTTCAGCAGCAGCAGTTTTAGTGAGGAGCTTGGTTCCTGGGGATTGGTAATATCACTATCGGGTATATCACCAAGAATTCCTTCTTCTAATGGAGCAGCTGACACAACTGCCAATAGAGCAAAGCAAATCACAAGTGCCTGCAGTGATGGTAAACACAAAAAGAATATTTATAAATTGATATTCATCAAATATGGGCAATGAGTTTATTTTATTAGAAGATACTTACAAACAAGAAGAACTTCATTTTAAAGGATATTATTGTTCTAAGACCGATAAGATTAAAAGCAAACGGATATCTGTTGGATTGAAAGTTGATTTGGTTGCTATTTATACTTCTCTATTAATAATAGTCGAAATATTGTGGTTGTATATATTTAGCGATTATTCAGTTTCATTTATTCCATTTTAAATTATGCTCATGCATAAATGGATATATATGCAAAATGAATCAAATTATAAAATATGTTTGAATTGCTAGAATTCTTTTGTTTGTTTTCATTATAAAATGTAGAATTCATATACAATTTAGCTGTATTTTTTTATCCACTCTGATTCGAAATGGATTGGAATCTAGATCTAGAAATAAATCTCGATTTTTTGTTGTTGTTGTGTGCATGTATTTTGAGAAGCAAATCTGATTCGAATCAGATCGAAGGGCGTACAAAAATACGCTATTACCTTCGTGTTGACCACTGGTAATTTCGTCAACTTTGCACCGTCGACCTTAAAGCACTGACATATTTTTTTATTAAAATTTATCGGATTTTTTTTTTCGAGAAAAAAATTAAAAAAAACAAATTTTTCAGAAAACACCTTTTTTTAAATTTGTTTATTGCAGTATTAATTAAGATTAAGAGAACTTTTAGAACATAAAATTTTGCCAATATCGGTTAAGTTGGCATCGACCGTTATATGGTAGGTACCGTTAATAAGCATATCGGGAAAAAAATACATAAAAGACGAAGACTCATTAATACATACATACATACATACAAGAATTTATCAAAATCGATCTTATTTTTATTAAATTTAGATTTATCGGTGGCGTTTGTATAGTAGGTACCGTTATTTTATAAAAAACGGGCATATTTAAAAAATATTAAAATACTTTAAAAAATATTATAAGTTTAAAGAAACTCAGATAGACAGACAGACAAAATTGACGGATTAACTTTTTGCTCTTCTCAATCATCGTAATCTCATGTTTGATTGTTATCTCAAACCTTTTTTTTCACCAATAACTGTTCTTCTTTATTGTTTTAAACTTAAAAACAAACAAAATAAAAAAAAAACTGGTATGCCATCATGTTATTTATCTTCCTACTTCTTCCAACTAGTGACGTGTAACAACACCTTCTGCAACACGGCAATGGCGCAAATTTTTAATCGACTTAGCATACTGCTAAAGTGAATTTAACATTTTACCATTTTTTTTTTGTATGCCCTTCGATCTGATTCGAATCAGATTTGCTTCTCAAAATACATGCAAACAACAACAACACAAGATCGAGATTTATTTCTAGATCTAGATTCCAATCCATTTTGAATCAGAGTGAATAAAAAATACAGCTAAATTGTATATGAATTCTAAATTTTATAATGAAAACAAACAAACTAGTGAAACTCCTATTCACAAAAGAATTCTAACGATTCAAACATATTTTATAATTTGATTCATTTTGCATACCTATCCAATTTATGCATAAGCATAATTTAAAATAGAATACAGGAAACTGAATATTCGCCAAATATATTCAACCACAATATTTCGACTATTATTGATAGAGTAGTATAAATAGCAATCAAATCAATTTTAAATTTAACAGATATCCGTTTGCTTTTAATCTCATCGGTCTTAGAACAATAATATCCTTTAAAATGAAGTTCTTCTTGTTTGTAAGTATCTTCTAATAAAATAAACTCATTGCCCATATTTGATGAATATCAATTTATAAATATTCTTTTTGTGTTTACCATTATTGCAGGCACTTGTGATTTGCTTTGCTCTATTGGCAGTTGTGTCAGCTGCTCCATTAGAAGAAGGAATTCTTGGTGACATACCCGATAGTGATATTACCAATCCCCAGGAACCAAGCTCGTCACTAAAACTTCTGCTGCTGAAGAAACTGAAGCTTAAGTTGTTGAGGGGTTGATTTAAATATTCATACTAACAAAAGGAAATTATTGTAAATACAAAATAGATTGAATAGGTTTAAGTTATTTTTAGAAATAAACGTTCTATAAGAAATTATTTTTTATTTTATTGATGACTGGAAAACAAAAGCCGTTATAAAGTTGAAACTTAAAAAAACAAAAAGCGTTAACCCGTTACGATTTTTAAATAAATCTTGAAATGATTAATGACACAATGGGGTATATTCATAGTTGTTTTTAAACTACACTTTTGTTTAGCATTGATTTAAGCAATTTAATTTAGATAGGATAAACTCGAGTTTTTCTTAAAAACTTAGACAGTGTCTATGAATATGCCCCAATGCATTTTGGCTGGACAGTTCCAATGTTTAAAAGAGCGATATTCTTTTCTAAATCGGTTACCCAGCAGGGACCCTTAAATTTAAATTTTTAATGTGGATTCAAAATAGGTAAAAGTACATTATCACCACTGAGTTTATACACAATGTATAAACTCAATGATATCACCTACCTACCAAGTTTAAAATTAATTGGCGGCCCGTAGCCAAGCCGAGAGTCAGACAAAATTGCAGGTGCCGCACCCTTGATGATGCACGGAAAATTGACGTCGAATTATAACATTTGCCTCGTTTGCTTTCGACTATTTATGGTTGGGCCTTTAAAAGGTGCTCCACACTGTGTGTATATCAATGAAAAAATGTACTCACCCCTAATTCCGTTGCATTTTAATTCTTAACTTTAAGATGGCGACTATGATTTCAATAACATAATTATTAAATTAAGAACAATCCGAAACAAAACTAAAACGAATTATTATAAGAAATCGGCGCACTCTGAATACAAAAGTTCAACAATAAATTGTACAAATTGAAAAACAACTTGTTGATGTTGGTTGATCAACTTCAACTTGTTGTATAAAATAATACAAGTAATCTGTCTGGTTGGATGGACTAGTTCAGCCCTGTCCGTCAATTCCATTCTGGAAAACAAAAAAATAAAACTATTTATGTATTGACGTTCTATATATGGACTGGCAGTCGGTTGAAATTTTCATACACACAAAGTGTTATAGTACGTGTACTGATTTCGCCATTAAAATTAATATGAAAACGATGATATATTCATATGTAAGTACGCCAATGACATGTGGAGTGGATTCGTTTTGTAAAATGAAAAATAGTTTTAAAAAAAATTTCTATCAAAATATTTCAAAAGTAAATAATTAATTAAAAAAATTTTATGGCTGCTACTAAGATTCACCGCTATCAGATGATGCCGCCACTAGTAATGTTGGACCACGCGTGAAGTTGGCTACTAGCGGTATATTTGTAGTACGTCGATGGAAAAACTATTCATTGGCGACCTATGGGGGATTGGAGCATGATACAACTACTTGTATCATGGGATTGGAAGCTATACGTGTTTTGCTTCAGTAGTCAAGTTTGTACTAAAGAGCAAAGATAAATTAGTGCTGATTTTGACAACCCGTAGCACATTTTAAATTTACCATATACGTGTAGCGTTGCAGTAGTCAAGTTTGTACTAAAGAGCAAAGATAACTTAGTGCTAATTTTAATTACCCGTTGCGCATTTCAACTGTACCATATACGTGTGGCGCTGCAGTAGTCAAGTTTGTAGTCAAAATTAGCACTAAGTTATCCTTGCTCTTAAGTACAAACTTGACTACTGCAGCGCTTCACGTATAGCTTCCAATCAATCCACTATGGAGTGGAGATTTGTCTTCGGTGATCATAGAAATTACAGTTATAACAGCAAAGTCAGACAAAGTAGAAAAACACACCAAAGGAGCTGAAAAGCTGAATTTAGTTGTACAAGTTGGTACAAGTTAACTCTTCGGTCTTCGGTTTCGATGCGCCCTCGGTCAGCTTTTAAGAATTAATAATTTGTTACATAATAAATGTATCATTAATTTATAAAGTTATATGGGTGAATATTGTTAAAATATATTGAATATATTGAACATCGTTATCTTCTCGTGGTACCGTCGTCGTGGTCAATGTCATGGTCGTCGTTACTCGTATCGAAATGTTTGTTTAAAAAATTTACCCAATTTTTGTAAAGAAGTGTCGGTTGTTTTCGTCGCGATCGTGAACGTGATGGATGTGTGTTTGAAAAATGTGCAAAGTGTCCATCGTTTTCGTCATGAATGTCGTGTACGGGACGGGTTGTAATTTTTTGTTTCAAGAAGTGTTTTCGTCGTGGTCTTTAATCTTCGGTCGTGGTCGTCGTATGGTCAATTGTAACAGTAGTGGATGTTTGCTTCCAAAATGCACAGTGTTAATTTCTTTTTAAATTGCCATCGTGTTTTTTGGAGAACACTGCAGCATTTCGTCGTTTGTTTCCAATTCCAATTGCCTACCAAGCCCAACATTTGGTAAGTCCTTGGTTATTTATAGGTTAGGTATACATTAAAAAAATCGTTCATACCTACATATTTATGTATTTAGAAATACCTTAATTAATACAAATATTATTATTTTTATGTGACCAAACTTTTCTGAACATAGGTTCCTACATAAATATTAGTTTTTAGTTCATCGGTTCTGCTAAATAAGAAGTTAGCCCCCCTTTTAAATATTACGTTTTAAAATATTTGTCGTTTTCTAAAAGTTGATAGAACTCTCCTAAAGCCGCGTATCGACTATGCGGGGTTGCCGCGAGAGCCATGTTCGACCGCGGCAAATCAAAAGTTTGGTTCGCGAGCCAATTTTTGAGAATTTTGTGACACAGCGCGGCTGTTAAAAACATAAAAAAGGCCTGTATTGGTTAATATCAGTTTATAAATTGATATTCTGTGTTCGTTTGGTTCCCAAAGCAAAGTAAAATAACAAAAAAATAATAGCATTTGATCATCATGTTCCTCGCGTGGCAGCCGCGCTGTATCACAAAATCTCAAAAATTGGCTCGCGAACCAAACTTTTAATTTGCCGCGATCGAACATGGCTCGCGGGGCTGCCGCGCATAGTCGATACGCGGCTTAAATGAAACTAACCAAAATGGTTATCTGAGCAAAATTATGTAAGCCCAAATGACCTGAAATTAAATAAAAAACTAAATTATTAAATAAAAATGTCTGGTTGTTAACTTTCTGCTTCTTTAAGAAAGCTTTAAGTGGTGAGAAGGAACGATCTAGCCGTTAATATTTACAATTGAGGCAGTGATTCTTTACTTTTTCGAAATAGTTAAAAAAATTAGTATACCTAACTAATCAATTATAATTTTAAATCTTTTCTAAACAACATTAATATCACAGAATTGTTAATTTTATGATTAAAACAAACAAACTAATTTAATAATAGATACTCTCAATAAATTTACAAGTATTCTAACAAATCAAACATAATTTATAGTTTCAATCATTTCGCATAAATGCATAATTTATAATAGAATATAGGAAACTGAATATTTGCCAAATATATTCAACCACAATATTCCGAATTCATTGCATATTTTCTCAGTTTAACTGTTATTGATTGTGAAGTATAAATAGCAACCAAACTAACTTTAATTTCAACAGACATCCATTTGCTTTAAACCTTAACGGTCTTAGATCAATATAACATCCTTAAAAATGAAATTCTTCTTGTTTGTAAGTATCTTCTAATAGCATTTACTTCTCATTAGTGAGGGATTGATTCATTATTACTTTTTAATCGTTATTCCAGACACTTGTGATTTGTTTTACCCTTCTGGCAGTGGTATCAGCTGCTCCTTTGGAAGAAGGAATTCTTGGTGATATACCCGATAGTGATATCTACAATCCACAGGAACCAAGCTCGTCACTAAAATTGTTGTTGCTGAAAAAACTAAAGCTTAAGCTGTTGAGGGGTTAAATGATTGAATGTCGATATTTTTATCACCAAAACCAAATTATACATTATTATAAAATGCAAAGAATACTTTTAAGTTATTTTTAGGTAGAAATAAATGTTTAAACAAAAAAAATTGTAGTACAACTTATTGCTGATTTTTTTTAACTTAATTAGGTAGGTACTTCGCTTCTTAAATGTAATTATTTTATTTTTGGCAATATGTAATATCTATCGTCTTCGATGTGCATACCTATGACTATTCTTTCCCCGAAGAGTGTTTGGTTTTCTGAAGACATTCTCATCCTGATAGATCAAAATTATTTCTTACTTTGTAAATAATAATTCAATGAAAACAATCAAATTTAGGTAGGAACACCATAAATAAAACACTCAACAATTTTAAAAATATTTTCTTGATTTACAGAAATATCTAAACTCCGTGTCACTTGATTATGAACAGATAGTTATATTTTATTTTATTTAATCCTTTGGTACCTACTCTGAGAAAAAACCAAATGCAAAAATGAAAGAATAATAAATTCAGCCCCAGATGGTAAATATCAAAACGGAATATTCTAGTAAATTTCGTAAGCTGACAAAAATTGTAACCCAAAAACCATACTTAATCTGACTACGACGAAAAATATCAGTTGAAAATATTATTACCTTTAATTTGACACCAAATTCATCCTTTAACTCGATGGGTAAACAAAGCAAAAATGGGCACATCTTTACCTATCCCGCCGATCACTCCGGGATGCGGGCAGGAAGAGTTGTATTTGTTGTATTTTCTTTAACTCTATGAGTTAAGCATTCTTGCAGCCGCAAGATTAATTTAAAAATCGTAACGGTTTCACGTTTTTTTTTTATTTCAACTTTATAACGGCTTTTGTTTTCCAGTCATCAATAAAATAAAAAATAATTTCTTATAGAACGTTTATTTCTAAAAAATAACTTAAAACTATTCAATCTATTTTGTATTTACAATAATTTCCTTTTGTTAGTAGGATGAATATTTAAATCAACCCCTCAATAACTTAAGCTTCAGTTTCTTCAGCAGCAGCAGTTTTAGTGAGGAGCTTGGTTCCTGGGGATTGGTAATATCACTATCGGGTATATCACCAAGAATTCCTTCTTCTAATGGAGCAGCTGACACAACTGCCAATAGAGCAAAGCAAATCACAAGTGCCTGCAGTGATGGTAAACACAAAAAGAATATTTATAAATTGATATTCATCAAATATGGGCAATGAGTTTATTTTATTAGAAGATACTTACAAACAAGAAGAACTTCATTTTAAAGGATATTATTGTTCTAAGACCGATAAGATTAAAAGCAAACGGATATCTGTTGGATTGAAAGTTGATTTGGTTGCTATTTATACTTCTCTATTAATAATAGTCGAAATATTGTGGTTGTATATATTTAGCGATTATTCAGTTTCATTTATTCCATTTTAAATTATGCTCATGCATAAATGGATATATATGCAAAATGAATCAAATTATAAAATATGTTTGAATTGCTAGAATTCTTTTGTTTGTTTTCATTATAAAATGTAGAATTCATATACAATTTAGCTGTATTTTTTTATCCACTCTGATTCGAAATGGATTGGAATCTAGATCTAGAAATAAATCTCGATTTTTTGTTGTTGTTGTGTGCATGTATTTTGAGAAGCAAATCTGATTCGAATCAGATCGAAGGGCGTACAAAAATACGCTATTACCTTCGTGTTGACCACTGGTAATTTCGTCAACTTTGCACCGTCGACCTTAAAGCACTGACATATTTTTTTATTAAAATTTATCGGATTTTTTTTTTCGAGAAAAAAATTAAAAAAAACAAATTTTTCAGAAAACACCTTTTTTTAAATTTGTTTATTGCAGTATTAATTAAGATTAAGAGAACTTTTAGAACATAAAATTTTGCCAATATCGGTTAAGTTGGCATCGACCGTTATATGGTAGGTACCGTTAATAAGCATATCGGGAAAAAAATACATAAAAGACGAAGACTCATTAATACATACATACATACATACAAGAATTTATCAAAATCGATCTTATTTTTATTAAATTTAGATTTATCGGTGGCGTTTGTATAGTAGGTACCGTTATTTTATAAAAAACGGGCATATTTAAAAAATATTAAAATACTTTAAAAAATATTATAAGTTTAAAGAAACTCAGATAGACAGACAGACAAAATTGACGGATTAACTTTTTGCTCTTCTCAATCATCGTAATCTCATGTTTGATTGTTATCTCAAACCTTTTTTTTCACCAATAACTGTTCTTCTTTATTGTTTTAAACTTAAAAACAAACAAAATAAAAAAAAAACTGGTATGCCATCATGTTATTTATCTTCCTACTTCTTCCAACTAGTGACGTGTAACAACACCTTCTGCAACACGGCAATGGCGCAAATTTTTAATCGACTTAGCATACTGCTAAAGTGAATTTAACATTTTACCATTTTTTTTTTGTATGCCCTTCGATCTGATTCGAATCAGATTTGCTTCTCAAAATACATGCAAACAACAACAACACAAGATCGAGATTTATTTCTAGATCTAGATTCCAATCCATTTTGAATCAGAGTGAATAAAAAATACAGCTAAATTGTATATGAATTCTAAATTTTATAATGAAAACAAACAAACTAGTGAAACTCCTATTCACAAAAGAATTCTAACGATTCAAACATATTTTATAATTTGATTCATTTTGCATACCTATCCAATTTATGCATAAGCATAATTTAAAATAGAATACAGGAAACTGAATATTCGCCAAATATATTCAACCACAATATTTCGACTATTATTGATAGAGTAGTATAAATAGCAATCAAATCAATTTTAAATTTAACAGATATCCGTTTGCTTTTAATCTCATCGGTCTTAGAACAATAATATCCTTTAAAATGAAGTTCTTCTTGTTTGTAAGTATCTTCTAATAAAATAAACTCATTGCCCATATTTGATGAATATCAATTTATAAATATTCTTTTTGTGTTTACCATTATTGCAGGCACTTGTGATTTGCTTTGCTCTATTGGCAGTTGTGTCAGCTGCTCCATTAGAAGAAGGAATTCTTGGTGACATACCCGATAGTGATATTACCAATCCCCAGGAACCAAGCTCGTCACTAAAACTTCTGCTGCTGAAGAAACTGAAGCTTAAGTTGTTGAGGGGTTGATTTAAATATTCATACTAACAAAAGGAAATTATTGTAAATACAAAATAGATTGAATAGGTTTAAGTTATTTTTAGAAATAAACGTTCTATAAGAAATTATTTTTTATTTTATTGATGACTGGAAAACAAAAGCCGTTATAAAGTTGAAACTTAAAAAAACAAAAAGCGTTAACCCGTTACGATTTTTAAATAAATCTTGAAATGATTAATGACACAATGGGGTATATTCATAGTTGTTTTTAAACTACACTTTTGTTTAGCATTGATTTAAGCAATTTAATTTAGATAGGATAAACTCGAGTTTTTCTTAAAAACTTAGACAGTGTCTATGAATATGCCCCAATGCATTTTGGCTGGACAGTTCCAATGTTTAAAAGAGCGATATTCTTTTCTAAATCGGTTACCCAGCAGGGACCCTTAAATTTAAATTTTTAATGTGGATTCAAAATAGGTAAAAGTACATTATCACCACTGAGTTTATACACAATGTATAAACTCAATGATATCACCTACCTACCAAGTTTAAAATTAATTGGCGGCCCGTAGCCAAGCCGAGAGTCAGACAAAATTGCAGGTGCCGCACCCTTGATGATGCACGGAAAATTGACGTCGAATTATAACATTTGCCTCGTTTGCTTTCGACTATTTATGGTTGGGCCTTTAAAAGGTGCTCCACACTGTGTGTATATCAATGAAAAAATGTACTCACCCCTAATTCCGTTGCATTTTAATTCTTAACTTTAAGATGGCGACTATGATTTCAATAACATAATTATTAAATTAAGAACAATCCGAAACAAAACTAAAACGAATTATTATAAGAAATCGGCGCACTCTGAATACAAAAGTTCAACAATAAATTGTACAAATTGAAAAACAACTTGTTGATGTTGGTTGATCAACTTCAACTTGTTGTATAAAATAATACAAGTAATCTGTCTGGTTGGATGGACTAGTTCAGCCCTGTCCGTCAATTCCATTCTGGAAAACAAAAAAATAAAACTATTTATGTATTGACGTTCTATATATGGACTGGCAGTCGGTTGAAATTTTCATACACACAAAGTGTTATAGTACGTGTACTGATTTCGCCATTAAAATTAATATGAAAACGATGATATATTCATATGTAAGTACGCCAATGACATGTGGAGTGGATTCGTTTTGTAAAATGAAAAATAGTTTTAAAAAAAATTTCTATCAAAATATTTCAAAAGTAAATAATTAATTAAAAAAATTTTATGGCTGCTACTAAGATTCACCGCTATCAGATGATGCCGCCACTAGTAATGTTGGACCACGCGTGAAGTTGGCTACTAGCGGTATATTTGTAGTACGTCGATGGAAAAACTATTCATTGGCGACCTATGGGGGATTGGAGCATGATACAACTACTTGTATCATGGGATTGGAAGCTATACGTGTTTTGCTTCAGTAGTCAAGTTTGTACTAAAGAGCAAAGATAAATTAGTGCTGATTTTGACAACCCGTAGCACATTTTAAATTTACCATATACGTGTAGCGTTGCAGTAGTCAAGTTTGTACTAAAGAGCAAAGATAACTTAGTGCTAATTTTAATTACCCGTTGCGCATTTCAACTGTACCATATACGTGTGGCGCTGCAGTAGTCAAGTTTGTAGTCAAAATTAGCACTAAGTTATCCTTGCTCTTAAGTACAAACTTGACTACTGCAGCGCTTCACGTATAGCTTCCAATCAATCCACTATGGAGTGGAGATTTGTCTTCGGTGATCATAGAAATTACAGTTATAACAGCAAAGTCAGACAAAGTAGAAAAACACACCAAAGGAGCTGAAAAGCTGAATTTAGTTGTACAAGTTGGTACAAGTTAACTCTTCGGTCTTCGGTTTCGATGCGCCCTCGGTCAGCTTTTAAGAATTAATAATTTGTTACATAATAAATGTATCATTAATTTATAAAGTTATATGGGTGAATATTGTTAAAATATATTGAATATATTGAACATCGTTATCTTCTCGTGGTACCGTCGTCGTGGTCAATGTCATGGTCGTCGTTACTCGTATCGAAATGTTTGTTTAAAAAATTTACCCAATTTTTGTAAAGAAGTGTCGGTTGTTTTCGTCGCGATCGTGAACGTGATGGATGTGTGTTTGAAAAATGTGCAAAGTGTCCATCGTTTTCGTCATGAATGTCGTGTACGGGACGGGTTGTAATTTTTTGTTTCAAGAAGTGTTTTCGTCGTGGTCTTTAATCTTCGGTCGTGGTCGTCGTATGGTCAATTGTAACAGTAGTGGATGTTTGCTTCCAAAATGCACAGTGTTAATTTCTTTTTAAATTGCCATCGTGTTTTTTGGAGAACACTGCAGCATTTCGTCGTTTGTTTCCAATTCCAATTGCCTACCAAGCCCAACATTTGGTAAGTCCTTGGTTATTTATAGGTTAGGTATACATTAAAAAAATCGTTCATACCTACATATTTATGTATTTAGAAATACCTTAATTAATACAAATATTATTATTTTTATGTGACCAAACTTTTCTGAACATAGGTTCCTACATAAATATTAGTTTTTAGTTCATCGGTTCTGCTAAATAAGAAGTTAGCCCCCCTTTTAAATATTACGTTTTAAAATATTTGTCGTTTTCTAAAAGTTGATAGAACTCTCCTAAAGCCGCGTATCGACTATGCGGGGTTGCCGCGAGAGCCATGTTCGACCGCGGCAAATCAAAAGTTTGGTTCGCGAGCCAATTTTTGAGAATTTTGTGACACAGCGCGGCTGTTAAAAACATAAAAAAGGCCTGTATTGGTTAATATCAGTTTATAAATTGATATTCTGTGTTCGTTTGGTTCCCAAAGCAAAGTAAAATAACAAAAAAATAATAGCATTTGATCATCATGTTCCTCGCGTGGCAGCCGCGCTGTATCACAAAATCTCAAAAATTGGCTCGCGAACCAAACTTTTAATTTGCCGCGATCGAACATGGCTCGCGGGGCTGCCGCGCATAGTCGATACGCGGCTTAAATGAAACTAACCAAAATGGTTATCTGAGCAAAATTATGTAAGCCCAAATGACCTGAAATTAAATAAAAAACTAAATTATTAAATAAAAATGTCTGGTTGTTAACTTTCTGCTTCTTTAAGAAAGCTTTAAGTGGTGAGAAGGAACGATCTAGCCGTTAATATTTACAATTGAGGCAGTGATTCTTTACTTTTTCGAAATAGTTAAAAAAATTAGTATACCTAACTAATCAATTATAATTTTAAATCTTTTCTAAACAACATTAATATCACAGAATTGTTAATTTTATGATTAAAACAAACAAACTAATTTAATAATAGATACTCTCAATAAATTTACAAGTATTCTAACAAATCAAACATAATTTATAGTTTCAATCATTTCGCATAAATGCATAATTTATAATAGAATATAGGAAACTGAATATTTGCCAAATATATTCAACCACAATATTCCGAATTCATTGCATATTTTCTCAGTTTAACTGTTATTGATTGTGAAGTATAAATAGCAACCAAACTAACTTTAATTTCAACAGACATCCATTTGCTTTAAACCTTAACGGTCTTAGATCAATATAACATCCTTAAAAATGAAATTCTTCTTGTTTGTAAGTATCTTCTAATAGCATTTACTTCTCATTAGTGAGGGATTGATTCATTATTACTTTTTAATCGTTATTCCAGACACTTGTGATTTGTTTTACCCTTCTGGCAGTGGTATCAGCTGCTCCTTTGGAAGAAGGAATTCTTGGTGATATACCCGATAGTGATATCTACAATCCACAGGAACCAAGCTCGTCACTAAAATTGTTGTTGCTGAAAAAACTAAAGCTTAAGCTGTTGAGGGGTTAAATGATTGAATGTCGATATTTTTATCACCAAAACCAAATTATACATTATTATAAAATGCAAAGAATACTTTTAAGTTATTTTTAGGTAGAAATAAATGTTTAAACAAAAAAAATTGTAGTACAACTTATTGCTGATTTTTTTTAACTTAATTAGGTAGGTACTTCGCTTCTTAAATGTAATTATTTTATTTTTGGCAATATGTAATATCTATCGTCTTCGATGTGCATACCTATGACTATTCTTTCCCCGAAGAGTGTTTGGTTTTCTGAAGACATTCTCATCCTGATAGATCAAAATTATTTCTTACTTTGTAAATAATAATTCAATGAAAACAATCAAATTTAGGTAGGAACACCATAAATAAAACACTCAACAATTTTAAAAATATTTTCTTGATTTACAGAAATATCTAAACTCCGTGTCACTTGATTATGAACAGATAGTTATATTTTATTTTATTTAATCCTTTGGTACCTACTCTGAGAAAAAACCAAATGCAAAAATGAAAGAATAATAAATTCAGCCCCAGATGGTAAATATCAAAACGGAATATTCTAGTAAATTTCGTAAGCTGACAAAAATTGTAACCCAAAAACCATACTTAATCTGACTACGACGAAAAATATCAGTTGACGTCCCAGAAAAATGTGGACCCCGAGACGTCGATAGAAAATTTCCTCCCATTATAGTTTGTACCCCTAATAAATCAAGTAATTTTATCTTAGTTAAATCATTGTATATACATTTCTATACAACCATAGAGCAGCGCCATCTAAACAAAGTTGTGAACTGCACATTTGGAGGTCCTAACATTTACTAAGTGTCTATTCTGTTACCCTAAAGCTTGTATTAGACGACGTGTAAATCGTACATAATTATGTACGCGTGACGTCAACGAAAGGTACAACATATTCATTGCATATTGGTTTCAAAGCGCAAATGTTTCGAACCACATTATATGTGTATTAAACGATATGTCTATTATGTAAGAAATCTACACAATAAATATGTTTCTTTTACCCTTAACATAATTTTAGTAACATATACGTACATAACATATGCTATATATTTTTATGTAGATTACACGATGTGTCAATCCTCATATGCTTATATCGGCCATATGGTATGTAGAGTAAAATATCCGCCATCTTTTTTTAAAGATTGTATGTCAAAAAAAAAAAAACGAGAAGCCATTTCATACAGAATAAAAATATCGCGCTGACGTTTGTAGTTTATTTTATCAAGCTTTATTTTACTATTTTTTACTGTTTTTCATTATTAATATAATTTTTTTTTACCGGCGGAATGATTTCTTCTTGCGTTGAAATGTTGTTTTGCGTTATTTCAAATCGTTCAAACGTAAATGCATCCGAATTCATTTTGAAAACATTTCAGAAAAGTCACGATTGATACAAAAACACAATTGGAATTAATTTATTAACACCGCACACTGCTTTGAAAAAAAAATTTTAATTTGACGTTTGAATCAAAGCAACGATGAATTTTTTGAAATTTTCTTCTGCGTTATGTCACGTTATGTCAACTTCAGATTTTAGTCGTTGACATATTTTTTATTGCGACATATTTGTGTACCAGAAGAATTGTATGTTAAAAGTTGTATGTAGTATGCTATTAGACGATATGTTAAAATGCACAAATATTTTTGCAAAATGGACTCTACATATTGTTGACATAATAAATTTTATTTGTAGAAGTTACACAATAATGTCTATTAGACAATATGTAAATATTGAATAAAGAGTATGACGTCAAATTGACGTCAGAGGTACATAATTATGTACGTTTTACACGTCGTCTAATTCAAGCTTAACAATAGTCGTCTACGAAACAAATTAAAAATGTATAATGTATTTGATTGGCTCTAAAATCCATATTCCCTTGACAATAGTCCTGGCCGTGCGGCCTGGTCGCCTAGTGCCTTATCGCACTTGTTTTTTAAAAATTAAAAATAGTATTTTTTAAAAAATTAAAAATAGTATTTTTTACGGTTCCAAGCATATTGAAGCATTCTTTGGTCCAAAGATGAATTTTGGTTTAGAAAATCACACATTCTTCGGGACATAAAGAATTATCAAAATGGAGGTTCTAAATCATTTTTCATTTTTTTTATTTTAATATAAAAGATAATAAATCTCAATAAAAAAACGAACATATATTATTTAAAAATAATAAGCAATCAAAAAAATTAGGTTTTATCTTTAAAAACTGTCGAAAACCAAAAGAAATTCGTCATAACTCAGCATGTGTTGACAAAAATTATTAATTGAGATAAGACCTTTTCGCTTAGGAAGTCAGTAGGTAAACCACATTATTCTCAATAAGATATTTTTTTTTGAAAATGAAGTGATGTTATTAAGCCAGAAGTATAATAAATAAACAATTATTTCTTTAAAAAAAACATTTATTTCTATAAATAACTTAAAAATATGAAATACATTTTATGTACATTTCAAAATTTGGCTTTGGTGATAAAAAGATTGATCTTCAGTCATATGATCAACCCCTCAACAGCTTAAGTTTAAGTTTCTTCAGCAGCAATAATTTAATTGATGAACTTGGTTCCTGTGGATTGTAAATGTCACTATCGGGTATGTCACCAAGAATTCCTTCTTCCAAAGGAGCAGCTAACACAAATGTCGATATGGCAAAGCAAATCACAAGTGTCTGAAATTATGATAAAAAAGAATAGAATTAATTAGATATTTATCATAAGTTAATCAGTAAGAAACTTACAAATAAGAAGAATTTCATTTTAAAGGATGTTATTGAATTTAGACTGATAAGATTGAAAGTAAACGAGTGTCTGATGAGTTCAAAGTAGATTTTGTTGATATTTATACTTTGTCAACAATAACACTCAAACTTGACTCTCTTTGAACTCTTATGGGGTTGTATTTCTTTGACTAGTTTATTTTTTCATACTTTGAATTAAATTATTCATATATAAGAGTTGATTCAAAGTTTAAATTGCGGTTAGTTTTTGTTTTAATTCTTTATGAATTCAATTAATTTATTATTCGGATATGTGAGTTTGTTAACATTTGTTTGTTTTAATTTAAAAACAAACAAATCTGTGAGACTTAGGCCCAGTATTTTCAGCTCTGGTCAAATTATTTAACCATTTGCTGGTAACCATAGAAACACATACAAAATCTATGGTTAAACACCGAAATAAACAATGGTTACAAATAACCAGAGCTTAAAAGACTGGCCCTTATAAAAAGAGGTTCATAAACAATGTTAAACTCGACTTTTATATCATTTACTATCTCACTCACACTAACAAAGTTTTTCACTAGCTCACAAAAAAGGAAAACTCACTCAAATTACGAAGAAACAATTGCTCATACTGAATTTTGGATTTTAGTGATTATTTTTCATTTAATTTTGGGACAATCTTTCAATTTGAAAAATAGTCCTAATGATGGCTTTTAAGAAACTGAATTATAAAAATTAGGATTTATCAAACAATAGAACAGAACTTCGTAAATGTTAAAATTAAACAAATCATTTATCTCTCAAGTGTATTGAAACAAAAGAGTTGAAGTTAAAACTTTTTACTAACTTGCTCAATAGGGCAAGTATTGGTTTCGTGTGAAAAAAAATCGAGATTTTAATCAAACCTGACATTACAATGATAGAGAAACCCAAAAAAGTAGCTTTCGTCATGCCGTCCGTCGGTCTGTCTGTGCGGATGTACTGATGTCTGTTCACCGAGCTACAGTCTAACACGGTGTCTCCACGATCTAGATTTCATAGAATGCAAGATAGCATTCTATTAAAATTGCCTATGGAGACCGCAAATAGTATTCTATGAAATATTTCTTGCAATATATTGCTCTGCTCATAGCATGCTATAGATAGTATTCTATGAGCTGTCATTTTTATATTGACTTTTCTGTTTTCTTTGTATTTGGACTGAAATAGTATAAAATAGTAAGCTATCAAACGCCCACCATACATTTTATAGCATTCTAGCAATCTTTATTTCTATGGAAAGTGACAGATGGTAATCTATGAAATCTTGCTCGTGTAAACACCGTGTAAACGGTTTGATTGATTTTCTTCAAACTTGGTCTATAGCTTTTTTTTGGTGATTCCCTAGAGGACAAATTTTAATTTTTGTTTTAGCCTGGCTATAACGGGTACCTCTCATATAACGATTTTAGTTTATGTAATTTTTCTCGAAAACGGCTCTAACGATTTTGGTAAAATTTTGTGAATGTTATATTTGGAGCACAGGTTTCTGGATAAAAATGCACCTAACGGAGATTCGGTGTTAACGGTTTTTACAATTTTTTCCATAACTTGATAAGCTTAACAGATTTATTTAAAATTTGTATACCACTTAATTTTGAAATTTAACACAAGATGGCATTTAAAGTTTTTAACTAAACGACTGTTTTATAATAGCTACCATTTAACTTGATTTCACGTTTAGGCCATTTTTTGATAGTTTTCTCCTTTCAAAATTAAATAAACATATAAATTTTGTTTAGTCCCATGTTTTGCTACAAGAGCAAGTTCGTGCGACCCTGTCGTGCATTTTATTTACTTTGGGAGTGAAACTAATTATAAATTATCATTTCAAAATATTGCCATGCAGCCAAATGTCCCACTAAATGTTATGATGGGTGATTCGACCAATTTGATGACCCTTCTGTAACTTGGGGAAATTACAATTCTTTTTCTAATGACAATTCTTTGTCTGACTTGTCTCCTCAGAAAAAAAAAAACATAAAAACCTTTACTAGAAAAACGAAATTTTCACTTTTTAGAACCGTTTATCATTTTATTATAATTAAATTATATTTAGACAGGCTGAGAATATTGGTGCTTTAAGAAAAAGTTTCAATTTCAAAATATTGATGACACATTAGATGAAAAACACATCTTAAGAACAACCATGAAAGAAATTAAAGTAGAAATCTTAAAGCAGAAAAAGCTGAACAGACATGTTATTACGTTCCTTAAATTACGGGGGAAAGTAAGAATAACTAAAATAATCATAGTTAAAAAAAAATACAAAACATCAAAGTCTTATCGATTTGGCTAATAATTCTTATACTGGATATTAAAAATGAAAAATAATAATGCGTCAATGAACTTATAACATATAAATATTTATAAATTTTTAAGAAGATAATTTATTCTTATCGAATTCTTATTAATCTATTATATCAAGAGTAGCTAAATGATTATATCAATTCATTAGTTAAGAAATATTTGTTCTTTTTCTGATTTTTTTTTTCATTTTACCAATGCCGGTAGTGCGAGAAGCCATTAACACTTTTGCAATTTTTTGTGAATCTGTTAGAATGCTTGGAGGTCAATATAAAGCGAAAATCGGATGTGGTCAAACGTTTTATTGGTTCTTCCGGTGTTAAATAACTACAACCTATAGTCAGATTATTATTATAAGAAATTCTTGAATTAATTATTAGGTAATTTATTCCCTCCAATCTGAAAAAAAAATACATGATGAATAAATTATTGTTTAAATCTTTTATGTATAAACCTTTCAATTTAAATTAAATAAAGGTAACAACAAAGTTCTAGAAATTATCTAGAGTTCTAGAAATTATCTAGAGTATAAGTACATAGGTAGTTGAAAGGTGACAATGATGTACCTATTAAGTTTGTGAAGAATGAAGAACGTGCTACTTGCTTTGATGACGTACTGCTTATAAATTCAAGCAAGATTATTCTTCGATAAACATTTGATGGTTTTGGTTCCTTTAAATCAATCTGAAACTTGACGGCCTTGTCAAATGTTGATATTTTACTTCGACATCCACGTCAGAAATGATCATTGTGTATATATCATTCCAATCAGAGATATAATGTATAATGTATTTGAGAAGTTTGGTGTGGAAACTTCCACTTTTTTTTAACTCTTATTAAACAGACTAAATAGGGTACCTATGTATATTCAACAAAGTTGTTATTAAACTCGGATTTTTGTTAGAATGCGTCTAAACAATGTAATTAAAATAGGATGAACTCGAGTTTTCTTAAAAACAACTTAAACGTTGTCTATAAATATGCTCCAATAAGTTTTGTGATTATTGCTTTATAAATTCTGATGTTGAGCTGAAACACCTTTGCACATCTTCCAATTCTTCAAAAAGGCAAACTCCAAATACCTGCACCTATTAGCAGATGTTCAATGTCGAGTTAAAAACAAATTTAATATATTAATAAGTCATTATTTCGACTAGCAAATATGGTCATAAAATTATAAGAGTCATATAGTTTCAAAGTTCTTTTTCTAAATGTCAGAATTACATGGGGGTACTTAAGGGCTTTATTTTGAAAGCTTTCTTTTCTGATTATTCCAATGTTAAACTTATTTTAATGGGGATATTTTATGATTCGCTGTAGTAACGTGTCGGGTAAACGGATTTGCAGGACCTTCATAAAATTTCAGTAAATTTTACAACACAAATTTTACATACTGATGTGAAATATACTAGCAGTAAAAAAAAAATGATAATAAAAGACATACAATATAACCTTGCGAGACTCCTAGATATGTTTATGAAAGTTTGGTTCTAGATCCCACAAAATGATGAAAGGAAACATTAATACCGCATTAAAAACGTTCTTGAAATTCCAAGCTAGACTGATTTGTGAATCAATGCGCCTGCCTATTGGTTCTATCAGTAGCAACTTTAAAGTCTACAACAGATACCTTTTCGGCTGTTTTCGTCGGATTTTTTATTTTAGTTTTTTTTTTGCTGACGGTAAAGTTTAAAATGTGCTCCTGGATTCGGCTTGTAAATAAATATTTAGAGTTATTTTTAGACCTTGAATAAAAGTTTTTAAGAATTCCTTGAAAGAAACTGTTGATGCATACAGATTTTATGGGGACTTAACCTTCATCTTTAAAAAAAATTCTACGATATGCTTAGCCATCATACATTCAAAGTCACTGAATGGTTCTGTTGAGCCACAATTTCTTGATAATCAAATCAAACCACTAGTTGGATAATAATTACTTAATAATTTTATTTTATTTAACACTATAACATCATTTTTAACAAAATTTTGAACGTATCTTTTCAACCCAACAATTTAAGCTTCAGCTTCTTCAGCAACAACAATTTAAGTATTGAATTTGGTTCTTGTGGATTAGTAATATCACTTCCGGGTAGTTCACCTAGAATTCCTTCTTCCGATGGTGCAGCTGACACTATCACTAGCACAACGACAAAGAACATCAAAAGTTTCTAAAATAATAATAAAAAAAAAATATTAACCAACAATGTTTAAGGATTTAAACTTGAATATCCAAAAATTCATGGAAACATTTGAAGTTTAAACAAAAACTAACCATTAAAATGAATTTCATTTTGTAGAATATAGAATTTATTGTATTAGACCGTCTTGGTTAAAATCAAATTACTGATTGTGGTTCGATAAGAATGTTGACTACTATTTATATAAAAAAAAGAAGATTGATACCTACTCAATAACCCTCAATCAGAATCCAGAATAAACGTTTTTTTATGGTTATTAACTCTTTCGTTTGTTTTGTTTACTTCCGTTTGAAAAAATTTGGTAATAATTGTTGTGTAGGCTTGTTTCTTTGACCGTATAGTCAACTTGAAGTTTAATCGGAATTCGATAAAGATTTATGCAAATTTAATTAAAATTCTTGGTGCCAATATACCTACAACACAAGTTCATAGAAAGACTTTGTAGAATGAAGATTCATACTCTTGTGCATGGTTCGGGCATGATATTTACATAATTAGGTATGCAAACAAAAAATGTTCAGTTTACATTGCTTTGGAAGGTCGTTCGACAGATAAAAATTAACAGTAAAATGCTTTTTTTGTTTTAATATTTGTTAAAAAAATAATACCTAAGAGTTTTTTTTTTGTTTGATTAGACAAGATCGCAGTAAGATGATGTATAGTTAATGAAATGATAAGGTATTGAAAGTAGGAAAATAGGAGGACAAATTGTCAGTCATGCATTTTGTGCTCTCAACAAGTATTTTTTGTTTAAAGGCAATAAACTCTTTTTAATTTCATTTTGAATTACAACAAACTCTTATTTATGCAGACGATAAATTTAAGCATTTGAGGTTTTTGTAGAATCTTCAGCCTACAGACTATGTTTGCTGGAGATAGAAATTGGGTTTTGGCCTGAATGTGAACTCCTAAAGAATCATCGGTCGAATTTGCTCGAATCATACACCAGCTTAACTAGTTATTTGCTTGCATGTAAGGGATTTGGCGGGAAGATATTTTTCGTTTTTTGTTGTTTTGATTTGCAATCCAACTACTTCAACTTCTCTCTCCGTCTCCATCCTTGAAGCCATTTATTAAGAATCAAGATTTCATAGTTGTTTAAGTTGATAGTCAATTATGAGCTGAATGTGTTGCTCTCATCATTTTATAGTCCAAAATGAAATGACTTAAAAAAATCCTTTATTTCTGGTGATCGTAAAAAATGTTCTCTAAACTAAAATCAAAAAAATTTACTAACAAAAGACCAAACCTCACAAGATCCTTTAAATAAATAAAAAAATATTGTATATTTTGATTTTAAATATTTTTTTTATTTAACAATAACTTAATATTAGGCAATTTTTTTCTTAGAAACAATAATAACTTTGATTTTGATGTACTTGCGCAAATCATCGATATTTTCATAATCAACCTCTCAACAGCTTAAGCTTAAGTTTCTTGAGCAGCAACAATTTAAGTGATGAGCTTGGTTCTTGTGGATTGGTAATATCACTGTCGGGTATATCGCCAAGAATACCTTCTTCCAATGGAGCAGATAATACCACTGCCAATATGGCAAAGCAAACTACAACTGTCTGCAATTGTAATAAAGAAAAGTATTAGTAAAATTGTTAAGAATTGTTCTTATAAATATTATAATTACAATTAAGAAGAACTTCATTTCTAAAGGATATAAGTATATTGGACTAAAAGACCGAGTAGATTGAAATCAAATAAGTTTCTGTTGAGCTTAGTATCGACTTAATGACTATTTATACTTTGTGTGTGCAAATTTTCATCAACTATTAAACTATGCTAATTCCACCCATTCAATTTCATACATTAAAAATTTATCTGCACTCTTCTGAATTTTTGATCTTCACTTAGTTCCTTCATTGGTAATTTATGAATGCAAATACACCGGAAGAATAAGGTAAATGTTAACGCCGTTCACATCCGAAATTCTTTGACTATGTTTCCTTCAAGTTCCGGAATAATAATTCTTTCTTACCACAAACAGTGCATAATTTTTCTTAAATTTCTCATAAAAATTTGTCAATAAATCTGAGTTGGAACTATGGAACTGATACATCCTAACATAACTAAAGAAATAATAGCTATGATGTATCAATTATTGCATTTTATTCTTCCATGAAAATATTAATGTTTGTCAAAAATTAGCATATACCTTACCTATCTTATACACACTTCGGTGGTAAAAATAATTTAGCATAAATCGTAGCGAAATTCAAAATGTAAATGAAACCGTAAGAGTGAATCAGCAAATTTAAAATAAAATTAATATTTAAAATTGTTGAAAGCTACACTTAATATAAATATACTTTACGTTTATATAAATTAGTAACAAATAATTTATACCTATCATTTTTGTTGTCAATAATTTTCAGTTATATATTTTCACTTCTCGTTAAACTCTTTATTAAATAACATCGTTGTTTATTTTATTGAGAGCAAATAAAATATATTTATATTTTTCTTTACCACTTGGAATTCTGTATTTGAACAAAGACAAGTTAACAAAAATTACCAAAGAAACATCACAATTAAACATTTGATTTTAAAATATTAATGGCCAGTTTCTCCAAACGCTTTTAAATATTTATTGGGTTGTTAAATCTTAAAATGGAATTTTTCAATTTCACAAACCACTTGCAGTTTTAAAAGGGCGAATAAACTAAAGTCCCATTTTGTTCCAAATAAGTTTTAAAGGCGTCTTAAAAATGCAATACAAAGAGAACGTTGAATTTTTTGATAGATATGCTCTCCTCTTGCTTGCTCTAATGCTTGGTGAATAAAAATCCGGGGTTGGCATAAACTTTCCACATTTTTTTTTAAATTCACCTCCTTATGTTGGTGCAAACCATTTTAAGCTAAAATGCCAATAAATTTTATTAGGTACTCCGTTAACAAAAATGATTTTAATTGTATTTTGGTGAAACTGGGCATAAGACCAACATACAATTTTAAACAAAAATGAAGTTTTCCAAATTATTTAATAAATAATATTATCATCAAATATAATGCAAACATTGACAATAAACAAAAACACACGAATGAAACATTGGCAACCCTATTACAAAATATATTAGCATCTCATTTATTCCAAATTTAATTGAAAAGAGAAACTTGAACACCATCATAAAAAATTAAAATATATCAAAAAATTAATAAAATCAAAAATGGAAAAAGAACAACAGCATGATGTGGTATATGAAATTGGTTCTAATGGCAAAGAAGGGAAACCGTGCGATTTAATTTAACAAAAAGACCATTTGAAGTTACATTGACGGAGCATCAAGCTGACATACTAAATGGAAGACAATCAACAATCTAATTTTATGGTTTATCATTCATGTGGTTATACATTAAAAAAAAAAAATATTTTTTTGCATTTGGACTTTGGAGGCGCCTGGCAACCCTTAGGCTCAAAATAATTTGTCAGGAACACTCATTATTGTGGTCAAGAGGTTTTTGTGAATATACATTAAATAAAAAAAAGTAAGCTTGTGCATACCTTAATGGTAAAACTAAGGCTGAAAATAAATCTTCTGTGATACACATTTTTGTAATGGGCCGATTTTTCCCATTTTTTTTGTGTATGTTTCATTGTATAGCTACCTATATTAAAGAAAAAAATTAATTTCAGCATATTATGAACTTTAGAGGCATCTGGCAACTCTTAGGTTTCTGAAAATAAATCGTCTGAGACACACTTTTCGTGATCACGAGATTTTTTATTTTTGTTTACATTCGATTTTTGTAACCTCAAACGAAGAAAAAATTGTTATTTTCACTTATTATTTTAGTTCCTTAATTGTTAAAAAAGAAATAAAAACACTGCTCGTATCGTTCCATAATGGCTTTGACCATATTACCGATATATACAATATATATGTGGTAGTAAATTGTGACTGCACTCCCAACACTTCCAATTTAATGCAGGAAGGCAAATAAGCACTCCCAAACATCACTCCGAACCGAACAGCCAATCGACCGGTTTAGGAAGGTTTTTTTTCACTCGGAGTCGGCCTCTATTCAGACCTCTGCTCTGACCAAAAAAAGCATTCACACTAAAAAATTTCGCCTAAGGCGGTTGGGATACATATAAAATTTTCTAAAACCATCGAATATTATCTTAATTCTGTTATAGATGACATGTCATGACTTCCTATGGTAACATTATGCATGCAAACACACCGGAAGAACACATTTAATATTAATTTTCATCCGAAATTCTTTAAATAAACTTCCTCTTAAGTTGCATTGTTTTTTTTATTCTAATTTTTTTTGCTGTACAAACGTAAATAAGCAAATGTTTATATTTTTGTATATTTTTTGTTAGCAAAGTAAAAATTTGCATAAATTCTAGTGTTTAAAACAAAATATTTTGCATAATTTTAATATCATATTTTTATGCAAAAAATAAGCAAATTTAACAATAGAAATGCAAACATTTTATAAAAAATAAAAGTGAATCAGCAAATCTAAAATTAATACATATAGTTACTGCTAGTGAAAAAACATCACAGTCGAACATTTGATTTTAACAAATTAAGAACAAACGCATACCTACATTTTCAAACAATATGAAGTCTTTTTTTATGGTAAATAAAATATAAAATATATATTTCAATTTTAAAAACTATAATATACCTTTTCTTAAAGACACTTTTGGTGTTCTCCGTCATGCTGATGGTAGTATTTGCCATTCCTTCCGAAGAAGGTATTCTTGGAAATTTGGAAGAAAGTGATACGATAAATCCACATGATCCCCGTTCAATCCACTTGAAATTGCGCCTACTCAAAAAGAAACTCAGACTTCTGGGTTAAGGATATTTGGTTTGACAACTATTTGTAAAATATGTTGTAAAATATTGACGAAAAATAAGACTTATTAATTAAGAAAAATTTAAATTAAGATGAAATAATATAAAAATTTAATTGTCCAATTACATTTTAGTTTATTTAATTTAAAATTATTGCGTTAAAGTACTTCTAATAACCAATCGAACTTCACATTTGAATTGAGTATGACATCGCATCCAGTTTAAACTTCCATCTTAATGTGGCTTTAAGGTTTATAGATTCATATGCATGAGTCAATAAAGATCGAAAGCCTATGCAATTATTTGCTCTCCTTTAAAATCCCTCGTCATCATATTTTAATCTCTGAGTAATAATTGGATCAACCGCCAGATTAAACCAATAAATAAACATCTGTTTATCGTATTCTTGGGCAAACAAAATCAATAAATGCAAAAAATTTTGCTCAATTTGCAATTTTTTTTTATTAATTATACGAAACATATGAATGACAAATAATCCAAAAATTATTCAAATTCTATTGGATTAGTGTTTTATTACTCTGCCGATTATTCAATCTTTTGTGAACACATGCTACAGAGTTGGTCGTAGGAAAAGTCATTTTTGTTGGTAATGATAATGAACCTTCAAGAGGTGCATAAATGAGTTGTTATTTTCTCAGATTATAATCGACATCACGTAAAAGCAAAAATTAAAATGAGAGAAAATTAACATAAACCTTTTTTTGTTGCGGTTACTGATAAGTCCAAAAAGCTCATCGCACATTTTTCTTGGGAGGGAAAAGTAATTAATCGACAAAAAATGCAAACGCAGATGCTGATGTGAGCTGCATTTGTAATTTTGTGATTATTATGCATAACTATCTTTATTTGGTATAAAAAGTCATCTAGCCGAATTTGAACTCACAGTAAAGCATTTACATCTATCTAGTTCGGTTTTACCTAAAGGCTATATCCTAACATCTATTAAAAATGAAGTTCCTCTTACTGGTAAGGGTTGCAAGATTTAGTGTTTCTCCTTAAAAGTTTATCATTATAATATTTGTGTTTTAATATTTACTTTAGACACTTGTGGCTTGCATTGCATTGTTGACAATCATATCAGCGGCTCCCTCGCAGGATGGTACTTTAGGTGACATAGCCGAAAGTGAAACTTACAACTCACAGGAACCCAGTTCATTTTTAAAATTGTTGTTACTCAAAAAGAAGTTGTTCCTATTAGGCTAAAGAGAAACTTACATAATTTGATGTTATAATTTAGGATCCTTTCATAAAAAAAAATCTAACGATAAGTTTAAGACATCAAAGCATTCATAAAAGCATAAATGACTGACACATATAATTGAAATAAATTAGTTTAGACAAAAAACGTACTTACATAAATATGTACATATGTATTCAATAATTAAAATTACAGAAAAATTAAAGTTTCTATCTATGGAAGTGATTGAGATTTAATCTGCCAACCACCTTGTATGTGGATTGGTCTTTCATTACATCGTCTCACGAGGAAATTTAAAATAACTTCAAATACCAAGCTTTATAGAAGCTTTTGTTTATCAAAATTCTGCTTACTTTGACAGAACATACCTACTATGCTAAAACTAAAAAAGCTTTAAGTAACTGTATTTATCTATTTGTCATATATTTTAAATAAGGTAGCATTCGTATATAAGCCTTTTCAAAACTCCATAGAAGGTATAGCTTGTTTAACTTAAAATGTTGGATCTTATAGAAAATAAATTGTTAATTGTCCAATATTGAAGTTTCCTCTTCGATTTCATCAAATAACATAATTTTAAGGGATAAAATAAAAAAAATACATCAATTTCTTATTTAATTGATTTTTAGTTAAGAATATTAAAAAAAATCAGAACTAAAAATTTGTAAGTATCACTATCATAATTAACAATATGAGGCCCTCCACACATCAGTTGATTTTTTCGAAGCGATACTAGTTTTACATAGGTTTATGCATAAACAAGGAAGATCGACATTTCAATTAAACTCTACCAAACGTCGAGAAGGTTTGATACTCTTTAAAAATATCAAATAGGAATATCTTTCGAAAAAAAAACATTCTGAAAAAAACCATGCAACTAAAGTTTTGCGCAGTCTGTTCTGCAAATACGATTGCAAATAACCAGTTCGAAACAAAATTTATATCAGTCAGAGTGCGCCATGGCAGTTTTTCAAAAAATAGATACTCGCGATTACGATTTACAAAATTTGCATTGAAAAACTAGTTAAATTGCTACAAGCTTGCGTTCAAAAATGCCTTTTGAAACTCTTTCACTTTCAAATTTGAAGTTCCACAAGAAAATCACCAGAGTCCTATTCTTTTGATACTTCAACTATTTGTTGTAAACATTAAATTTGTTTTATTCAAAATTCTTTTGAAGTACCTAATCTTTATCCCAGACTGATACAACATATACATACATATAACCACCATTCAAGTAGATCACATCAGTTGTTATTTATATTTTCAATTTAAACATCACTCTGACGAACAAAAAAATATTAAATTCTGAATTTTAAGTCACCTTTGCAAAATCAGGCAATTTTTTTTTCAATTGTGATTTCATTTCGAATCTAAATTTTTGTAGCTTTTATGTTTTTATTTTTAACCACAAATATTAAATTAACTTTAACCTTAATTGAAAAAAAAATCGAAATCAAATGGAAAAACACAAAGAGTTCGATTTGATAAAAATAAAAGAGTCCAGTGCTCCAAATCCTGTCCAACACTATGAAGGTCCGGATTTTATTTGCTGTTCCGAAACATTCAAAAAGCCAAAACCTAAGCTTTGTGAAACCTCTTCAAAGTTATATAGTTAAAGTTCTTTACAAATAGATTTAGTAATAATTATACGCTTTGTTCTTTAGTTCATCGCCGCCAGCTCGAGAAGTTCCTTGCCTCAGCAGGGCTAAGGAATTGCCATCGAAACCATGCAAAAGGCCACCGGAATCTTACGAACGTGATATCCTTTTTCGACCCATAAGATGGCGTAAGAAATGTTCGTATAGTTTAACAGTTACATCTAGTTTATTATTTTTCAAGGTTGTACTACTCAAAGAAAACCAACAACAAAGGATTCGACACCTTCTTTGGGTGCTCCCATTGGCTTGTCGAAATCCTCCTTCGGTATGAACTTTCTTGAAGGGAAACGTTCTGATCAAGTTCTTCAAGGATTTGCTACTACTCTTGTGGCATTTGCTGAATATTTTATAACACCCGAAATTGAATGGGATGAAAAAGTTCTCAACCGTATCCTTCTTGAAGGACAAAATCTGTACACAGCATCCAAAACCCAATTGCAAGAAGGAGAGAAATTGAAAGAACCATCTATCAAACGAACGTTTACACTCTGTGGGAATACCTTTGATTTATTGGTGAGCGACCCATTCATGATGGGGCAAGTCATTGGGCAAGAAGCTGCAGTCCCAAATCTGCACTGGGGTCTTCTAAAGTTCTTTAAAAAGTTTCAATTCTGCCTTCTCCAGATCGATAATTGGTACACAATGCTCTGGAAGAATGCCGATGTTTATTTTCTGTTCGATTGCTTTGGAAGAAGATCTTTTGATTTTCAAAGTGATCGAAAGCATGGAGTAGCCATTTTGATTTGCTTACGTCACATCGAAAATGTCAGCCACTTGATATTGAATTTAAGTAGAGTTAGCCCCGAAGATTTCTTTACTCTCAGAAACTTGCAGGTAAAGTCGTTAATAGCATGCGGTGGTGAGCCCACTTCTGAAATTGTGGATAGATCAGTTGAATTTGAGGTTATAAGTCCGGATTATGCTGTGCTGAGAGCCACAATATATTTGGGTTCAGAGTGCTTTAAAGAAATCAAACTTCGACACTCTCTTCCGGTGGCATTTTGTGCTTTGATCAATGCAAAAATCGATGCAACTCCAACTTGGAACAGAGCAGTCTTGAATAAAATCTTAAAGCTTGGGGCGAATTTCTACAAACAATGGACCCAGTGTGACGTAAGCATTGCTCTGGGCTTGCAAGATGTTCCGAATAAATTTGTTTTTGGGCAATTCGGGGTTGAAATTGCCGTTAGTGTCGCTGAATGTGGCATCTGGAAATGTACTCCCAACTATAGAAGCAGTGATCTTAGTCAATCATTGAAGAAGGCTTTTGAAACTGGCTCAAATCTTCTTATTCAGATTCAAGGTAGAACCTATGCCGTGTGGAAGAATGGTGGATTCTATTATATACTAGACCCATATTCACATCAGTGTTGTATAGAAAAAAAGAAAATAGTAACAGCTTCACTACGAATGTGTGGAGCTTTTGACAAAATGTGCTGCATCTTTACTCAAGCCCTTCTCGAATTGTTTGAAGAATCAAACTATATCATTCATTTAGTGAAGATCCTATGGCTAGAAAAGTTAGATGCCTTCAAGGAAAATCAGAATTGGTTGAACAGCCCTTGCATGTGTGCTATAATACCAGAAACAGATAGTACTCAAGAGGCTATCTCGTTGAACGAATCTGTGATCGGTTTAGATGGGTATGATTGTTTGGCTGAAGATTCTCCAATAGAATCGGACACAGCAGATCTAGATTCGCCTGGATTGTCGCAGACGCGTTTGGAAGATTATACGGACATGAGAAGGGACTTCATTGAGGAATCAGATGAAGAAACTGAAGACGACGAAGACGACGACGTTGATTTAGATTCAGGGAGTGATATAGTCCCTTTCGAAGATACTGACGATAGTGGCAATGAAGATACCTTCGTGCCACAGCCCAGAGAGAAAAAGTTAAAGAAGAAGGGGAAGAAGCCATCAACTGTAAATTCGGAGAAGAAGAACAGAAAAGAAAGGAAGAAAAGTAAGGAGTCTAAAGATAAACTCGACGAAATAAAACAGCAGAAGTTTTTAAAAGCTGAAGAGAAAGAAAATAAACGTAAAGAAAATTTAAAAGCTAACAAAAAAGAAAACCAATTAGATGAAAAGCAAAAAGGGAAGAAATCTGACAAGGAAGATATGTCAGAGAGCGAAAACCAAAATAATCCGACAAAGAAGGCCGGTCCCGACAAAAAAGCTGAACCTGAAGAAAAAGAAAAGAAGGCTGATAATGAAATACATTTAACGAGTAAAGAAAACCCCATGTCAGAAAATCGCATTGAACAAATAACAGGAAACAATGAAAAGACTGATACTCGTATTGAAGCGATCGAAGAAGAGAGAAAGGATTCTCCAGAACCAGAACCCATCGATCAAGACAGTGCTGCAGATCAAAGAAGATCAAAAGGTGAAACTTCTCCGATAGATCGAGATTCAACGGAAATACCAAAAACTAGCACAGCACCGACAAGACGTCAGAGACACCAACGTCGCAAGCAACAAGATGGTGACGATTCTTCCTCATCCGATGAAATTCCCCGTGGTGACATACCAGTCGGATGTAAGCCCAATAGTTATCCTGGTTACACTGAAGACCCACAAAATCTAGCAGTAATTGGATCAGAGAGTGGTAGCTATGAGAGTTTGTGTAATCTTTTAAAGTCTGCCTTTCGTTGTGCTGATCGTATTTTGACTATGACACCGTGGGGCAACTACGTAGCATTTCGTTCAAATCGAGTGTATTTCGTTTTTGATGGATGCACTTGTAACTTGCGATCGATTCGTCACATGGACCTCAGTGTAGGAACTGCGGGACTCCTCTGTTTTTCCAATACGCATTTATTGATCCAGTATATCGAGAGCGGCAAAGAAATTAGGAAGCCGACGACATTATCAAAGAGGGACATTGTCGATCAAATTTGTAGCAAGTACTGCAGTCGTTGAAATGAAAATACTTGTTTATTTGTTTGGTATTATTTGTTTTTGGAAAAGAAAAGTTTAAACTTAAAAAAATTAAAGTGGTTTTAATTCAATCATAAATTCATGCATACGTAAAAACTCATATCAACACCGTATACTATTTTTTTAATTTTCTCTTGTTCTTTTGTTTTTGATGAGGATGCATGTTCGAACTTTATAATTGATAGTATATATTCACCAAATTCGGAATATTGGTCGTGATCCTTCTCTTCGTATTCAGTTAACACTTCGAAACGTTTTTTACTGTTCGTATCAAATTCCGATTCCAATGTACAAGGTTCCTTATCAAAGTTATGATATTCAACTTTATGTTTAAGAATTGCCTGATTGTTTTCCAATTTGTCTAGTTCTTCTTCTTTTGATAATAATTCATGTTCAGTGCTTTGCAAATATTGGCCATTATACTTTTCTTCGTTAAGTTTTTGACTGATCGGATCAATATCCAATTGCAATGCACACGGTTCCTTATCGAAGTTATCAACTTCATGTTTAAGGATTGCCTGAATGTCTTCCAATTTGCCTAGTTCTTCTTTTGATGATTGGTCGTGTTTATTGCCTTACGAATATTGATAATGATCATAATCCTCCTCTTGCAATTGATTTAACACTCGAAAACGGTTTTGACTTTTCGGATCTTCTCTGTCTGCTTTTGATGAGAATTCATGTTGGATCTCTACTGCTATGGCTTCATTTTCATGTACTATATGTCGTTGCAAGATTTTGCCTGATATTCCTTCATTTTGTCTAATTCGTCTTCTTTTGATAATGGTTCATGCTCACCGATTTGCGGATATTGGTAATGATAATATTTTTTGACATTAACATTATTTAACACTTCGAAACGGTCATGTGGTTCGTGTTCAGTGCTTTGCGAACCGTTAATTTATATATTATACTGTTACTGGATTATAAGTATCACCATTCATTATCATTATCATTGTTTATTTACTTGAAAATTGGTACAAATTCGTAAAAAATTATTAGATTTGTGAAAAACATTATGAACTTGTATTTTCTTGAGTGCAGTAATATATCTATATCATCCAACAAGGTAAATCAACACAAAGCTATCCAATAGAGATCGCATCTTTCTTATTAAGATTTCATCTAGACCCCATATATCTTTTTCTTTAAATGCACCTAAAATGCATAAAGATCAAATATTTTGAAGGAAAGAGCAAATTTTTTTCGTAAATGAAAAACGCTATAACTATTTAAATGGAAACATTTTATAAAATAAACAAGTTTTTTTTTTAAATACAACAGGTAAATAGATACAAAGTGGTTCCCAACACTCCCACTAATACTAATGACTGCTGAAACCCTTAGGTTTTGAACATTTGCCTAGAATGTCTTTGTTAACTAACTTTGTGAGTGCATCAGCTACCTTTTCTAAAGTTGCAAAATGAAGTACTTTTAAAGATTTTTTCTCAATATGTTGTCGAATGAAATGATGTTTAATGTCTATGTGCTTAGTTCTGTTCATACCAGAAGCATTTGCAGATGACAAATTTAAAACACATTTGTTATCACAATATGATAAATGAAACATTAAAATCAAGTTCTTACTTCAGCTGCAATACAATACAATGTGTGTTGACACGCCAGAATCAATGTGTCATCGAGCCGATTTCCATGCACCAAAAAAAGCACTTTTTTTCGTCTTTTGAGCAAGTTTCAATTTCCATGCAACCAAAAAAAGCACTTTTTTTCAGTTTTGATGCAATTTTTCGAATCCGGATATTTAGCTTGAGCAAAAAGAGAGCAATTACATGTATACACAACAGCTGATAAATGTCAGTTTGGGAAGTTTGCATTCCGTGCGATTGTTTATTTTTATTTTTGTTTCTTGAGATAAAAAATAACTAAAAACTTTTAAAAATGAATAAGAAGCAACTTGAAAAATATTTTTTTAAACACTTACGATATATTTGAATAAATATTTTGTATTATTTGCTTCTTTGTTTTTTTGTAGCACTTTTGTAAACTTTTTTCCCAATGAGAATAAAAACTTTGGAATGTTTGCCGCCAATATCAAATCTGCCAAATCGAAACACATACACTGACAAAAAAAAGCAAATTCGTTTTCAATTTCCATGACAACCACAAAAAAGAAAGCAATTTCAAAAGTGCCATGGAAATCGACATAAGTTACATGTTTGAAAATAACTTCATCATAGTAGCCTTAGGTTTTGTTGTCGAGTCAAATTTGAATTTAAATGTATTTGTTTGAAAGTAACTTAGTTTTCAAAACCATAGTAGCCTTGTTTTTTTTATTTTCGCTTTCTTTCAAATTTATAGATTAATGATGTCATTTGAAAATAATCTTTTGTTGAAATCGGTTATTCTGTAGAATATTTTCACATTCAATACATTAGTTTCCAGAAGTTTCTGAAAATTCTTAAAATTACCAATGTAAGTAGTTATTAAACGAATTTATGAATGTGTTATTTTAGATAAAATAAAATCGTCTCTAAAATTCACAAAGATTTGGATTTTCTTGAAAGAATTATTGAGAAGGTTCGGCGATATTTGTTTGTTGGGGAAAAGTTCTAGAAACTTCTTGCAGAAACACAATGTAACATACATTGGAATTGAAATGTTTTTAGGAAAATAAAACGGAGTTAGAATGGCTTTTTCCCAACCTCTTGAGTAATAACAAGAGAAACAACGCACGAATTTGATATTACGCTTTGTCTTACCCGTCTTGCTTTTTTTTCCACAAATAAACGCTGAAATGGATTTGTCTGAGCTTTTCTCAAGCTCAATACATTATATAACGAATCAGATGTTATGTAAAAACTGTTTTATTGTTTTAAAACTTAAGCGATAACACAATTTAATTTTATTATTTCTTCTCGTCTGATTTTTGCATGAACTTTCAAAGTTTCAGATGAGTTTTTAAATGTCTTTTGAGAGAAAAAGGTCGCACAAATTTTTTTCGGCATATGTTACACTCATGTGGTTTCTCTCCGGTGTGAGTTCTTTCATGATACGTTCTGTTAATTGCTCTCCCAAATGATATTTCACAATATGAACAAGGAAATTTTTTAAGTCCGTTATGAACAGGAATGTGTTTTTCTAAAGTTTCGGCTTTTTTAAAACATTTCTTACATATTTCACACATAAATTTTTTTTCCTTCAGTTTCTCCTGATTCAGATGAAATATCCTGTGCCTGTTGAGATTAGCATTAGTGGTGAATTTTCTGTGACATACTTCACACTCATATGGCCTTTGTTTAGTGTGAATCATTTCATGAACATTTCTACAATATACTCTGTTAAATGAACATCCACAGTATGAACAAAGATATGGCTTGAGCCCGTTGTGAACACGCATGTGTCTTTCCAAAGTTTCGGCTTTTTGAAACAATCGCTTGCATATTTCACATATCAAGTTTGTTTTTCTGTATGTAACAATTTTTATCTCTTTAGTGCTGTCTTCATTTTCATTTAATTTACTTCTATCGTTGCTGAAATTTTCACATTCTTTATCATTTTTTTCGATGGGCAGAACTTCGTCCGATTTGTCTAGTTCGTCTTCTTTCGATGTGGATTCATATTCGTTTTTAATATTTGATAGCATATCGTCAACAATTTCTAAATATTGAAAAGATCCCGTTTCTTTTAAGCTATTTTCGTGCTCATTTATGTGATCTTTAAGTTGATTTGGTTTTGTAAAAGATTTGAAACATAGCTGACATGTGACATTGGTGAGTTCTTTATGCTCGTCTAAATCTTCTAGATGAATTTTTCTGTGCTTCTCGAGATTAGACAGAATGAAGAATTTTATGTGGCATATATCACACTCATGTGAGCTTTGTTTGGTGTGTTTTTTTTCATGAAACCTTCTATTATCTACTCTGTTAAATGATTTTTTGCAGTATGAACAGGGATATGGCTTGAGTCCGTTGTGAACGCGCATGTGTTTTTGTAAAGCATCGACATTTTTGGTCAATTTGTTGCATATTTCACACATCAAGGTTGTCTTTATCTCAGCTGTGGTATCTTCATTTTCATTTAATTCACTAATGATATATGTGGAGTTTTGACAATCATCATCATACTTTAGGATTTCCTTATAGTCATTCCTCTTCTCGAGTTCTTCTTTTTTTGATGAGGATGCATGTTTGGTCTTTATAACTGATAGTTCATATTCACCGAATTCGGAATATTGATCATGATTGTCCTCTTTATATTCCCTTAATATAATCGATTGGTTTTGAGTGTTTGGATCTATAGCACATTCCGGTGCACATAGTTTCTCATCCAAATTATGACTCTTTTCTTTGTATTCATTTAACACTGTGAAACGATTTTGACCTTTCGAATCTAGTTTGTCTTCTTTTGATGAAGATGAATGTTGGCTGTCAACATTGGAATGTTTATTGTCAACTGCTTCGTGCTCATTCTTATGCTGAATGAAAGAAGAAGGATTGCGAAATTTTTTATAGCATATATTACATTTATATGGTCTCTGTACGGTGTGGATCATTTCATGAAACTTCTTGGTCTTTAAATCCAAACAAATTTTTTTACAGTATAAGCAAGCCAAAGATTTTGTTGTTTTGTGAACACAAATGTGTCTTTTAAAAGTTTCTGCTTTTCTGAAGAATTTCTTGCATATTTTACACATGATTATATTTTTGTTTTTAACTATTTTCAACTCGTAAGTAAGATTCTCGTTTTTAGAATTTTTGCTGGAGTAATGACATTCAAATTGATTGTAATCCAATTTGTTTAGTATTTCTTTTTTTGATGATGGTTCATGTTCACTGCTTTGCGAATAAGTGTCATTATCCTTCTCTTCGCGTTTATTTAACACTTGGAAACTTGTATGACTTTTCGGATCTAGTGTGTCTTTTTTTGTTGAGAATTCATGTTGGTTCTCAACATTGGATAGTTTATTGTCAACAGCACCATGCCTTTTCAACGGTCTCAGATGAAGTTTCTTATGCCTACTGAGAGAACAAGGATGTTTGAATTTTCTGTGGCATATACCACACTCATTTAAGTACTCTCTGATATGAATTCTTTCATGACTTTTCTTATTATGTGGTCTTTTAAATGATTTTTCACACATATGTGTTTTTAAAGTTCTGGCTTTTTTAAACACTTTTTTGCATATTTCACACTTGAAGTTTGTTTTTGGGGTTTTAACAGTTTTTATCTCTACATTTATATCTTCATTTTCATGTAATTTACTTATGTCATTGCCAAATTTTGCCTGATGGTCCTTCATTTTGTATGTTTCTTCTTCTTTGGATGATGGTTCATGTTCACCGATTTGCGGATATTGGTCATAATCCTCTTCTTTGACATTAACATTATTTAACACTTCGAAACTTTCGAATGCTTCGTGTTCAGTGCTTTGCGAATATTGGTCATTGTCCTTTTCTTCGCATTTATTTAACACTATAAACCGTTTTTGACTGTTCGGATCAATATCCAATTCCAATGCACATGGTTTCTTATCGGAATTTATATATTCTTGATATCGTTCTGCGGCAAAAATGCACATTTGCTTAAAATCATAAAAATCGTTAATCTTTGTATAACATGGTTCACATAAATTAGTTGGGAATTCATCACCAGATTCTACAATCAATGATGTGCACAATGAAATTTTTTTTAAAAGATCTGGCGAAGCGAATATATTATGATAGGTGTGATTAAGATTTTCCAGACAAGTCCTGCAGGATGTGTGAATACTTATATCATGAAGGTCCAGAAAACGGTCCATTTCCCAACGATTAAATGTTTTAGTATTCTACAAGGTACAAGAGATTTACTAAATTTTGTTCTTTATGTTTGTTTACATATTGGGCAAGGAAATAAAACCATTTACATAACATAATGTCAAAAGTTGTTGAAAAAATTTCGAAGGATGTTCTACAACAGCTGTGTTCATCGAAAAAAAATTATATGGGAGCAGCACAGAGCAGAACAAACAGTTGTGATATGTGTGTTATTACACCATGATTCTGGAGTCATGCTCATGACTCAATTTCTCTTTGGTTTCTATTCCGTGCGTCGTGTCGCTATTACAAATTGCTATTACAGTTATTTTTCACAGTATTGCGCACAAGAGCTTTTTGTAAACAAAGCATGCATATGACTCTCAAAAGAGTCATGACTCCAGAATCATGGTGTAATAGCACACTTGTCAGATGAAGTTGGAGCAGCAGACAAAATTTGCTCCAACTCTAATGGGACTTTTCATTGGTAAAATAAATCAATTATTTATTTTTAAAATCAATTATTATTTTTTATTGGAATCTGTGAGAGATGAGCAATGCTTTCCATTGAGCAAATAAATTGATTGATAAACGATTAAAGATGTGGTCAGATGGCAAGATGTTATAATTGAATTTTTAAAATTATACGTGCATTTTTGAATCTCAAAATGTTAGGAAAAATCAAAAAGTTGTAATCAAAAATTAAAGTTTTTTGGTTTCTTTTTTTTTTTGTAAGTTCAATTTTTTACTTGCGATTACATGTAATATAGGCAAAATATGAATTCGTGCAAAAACATTACGATGATAGCGAAGTCGAAAACAGTTGGTCTGGAAATTCTGTCAGTGTGTCTGTCTGTCAGTCTGTCATTAGTACCTGCAGCCTAAACGATTGGTCCGATATCATTTAAATTTGGTGTCTTAGGTATTTAGGGTGACCGTCTGATGGGTTTTTGACATTTTTGTTCTAGGTCTAAAAATAACGGAACCTACCATATAACGGTTATGAAAAAACTTGTTTTTCTCAAAAAACGGCTCTAACGATTTTGATTAAATTTAACATATTGTGTCATCAAAGGACTTTTAAACGATTAAAACCGTTGTTCCTTAAAATTGATTTTAATTTTACCTGCCTCATAACGCTTTTTTTTTAATTTTGACTTTGTCGTTAACAACTCAGCTGATTTTAATCAAATTTTATTTCTAGAAAGGCCTAGATAGCCAAACGATAATGACGTACTTAATTTGTTTATAACTTTTATAAAAAAAAATATATTAATTAAGCAAATTTTTTTTTTGAACATTCAATTGATTTTTTTTTTAAATTTCGTTTTTGCATGAAAACTATTAATTTGTTGAAATTGGCATACTCGAAATTTCTTATAAAAATATTTTTAAACTGAAAAGTCGAATTCAAAAAGTTTTATAGGATTTTCCATTGGTAAAATAAATCAATTAATTTTTGATCAGCGTTTAATTTTTGAAAGTTAACGCGTTCCAATGGGCAAATAAGTTAATTTATTTTTTGATTTCCGATCAATTTTGCAGATTTTAATTTTTCGGCAGATTTACCCCTCTGTGGTTGTACTACCACCAATGCAATAATCAGCTGCCAGTTAGCTGTATGGGTGAAAGGATGGTCTGTGATCTCCGGAAAAAATCTCATTTCATATTGGAGTGGTTTCACTTCAAAGAGGAGGGAATTATGAATCCAATGGATCGTTAAAAACACTCCCTTTTTCCATTGTGTATGTAGTAGTTGACCAACGATTGTTCACATTCGATTTTTGTAACCTCAAACGAAGCAAAAACGAGTTAAAAAGTATTTTTTCAGTACTTGTTGTTATTTCCACTTATTATTTTAGTTATTTAATTGTTAAAAAAGAAATAAAAACACCGCGCGTATTGTTCCATAATGGCTTTGACAATATGGTCGATGTAAACAATATATATGTGGTAGTAAATCGTGACAGAACTCCCAACACTCCTAATTCAATCCCGGAAGGCAATACCATCACTCCGAGCAGCCAATCGACCGGTTTAGGGAGTTTTTTTTTTTCACTCGGAGGGCCTTCCGAACGTCCACTCGAATATGACATCAGTGCTCAGGCCATATTTTTTTTCCCACTTAAAAAATCCTCAGAGATTTTTGTTGGTAGGACGCGCTTAATGACACTTGTAAATTGAACCGTCTCCTATACTTTCAAAGTTTCTGTTCAGTCCGTAAGTAACATAAAATTAATGAAATAGTTATATACATACATAAGTACTAGTTATCAACATAAAAAGTAACCTTTATTATTACGATCAAATGGGAATATAAACAAACGTTTATTAAATTCGCCAAATCCAAATATTGAGTGAGTTAAGAATCAAACAATCAACAAAAATAAAGGACTGATTTCAGTAAAATCATATAGTTGTCGCACGATGTAGTTTCCAATTACTTCAGTTTATTATGAATTTTTTTAAAATGCCTTGTGAGAGCAGTAGGTTGGGTAAATTTTTTGTGGCATATGTTACACTCGTAGGGTCTCTCTCCGGTGTGAGTCATTTCATGATACTTCCTGTGCACTGGGTTTCGAAATGATTTTCCACAGTATAAACAAAGAAATGGCTTGAGTCCGTTGTGAACGCGCATGTGTCTTTCCAATGTTTCGGCTTTGTTGAAGCATTTCCTGCATATTTCACATCTCAAGTTTGTTTTTCTAAATGTTACAGTTTTTATTTCTATGGTGGTCTCTTCATTTTCATTTAATTTAAATGTATCCTTGCTGGAGTTATTACATATTGTGTCATATTTAACGATATCACCGTCCGGTTTGTTTAGATCGTCAACAAATCCTGAATATTGAAAAGATCCCGTTCCTCTAAAGCTCTTTTGGTGCTCATTTATGTGATCTTTTAATTGATTAGGACTCGCATAAGATTTATAACATAGCTGACAAGTAAATGATTTGAGTACTTTTTCCACGTTTAAGGCTTTCAGATGAACTTCTCTATGTTTCTCGAGACTAGAAAGAATGATGAATTTTCTGTGGCAAATATCACACTCATGTGAGCCTCTTTTGTTCTGAATCCTTTCTTGACTTTTCGTATTACATTGTCTTTTAAATGATTTCTTAAGGAATGAACATTTATATGGATTGAGTCCGTTGTGAATGCGGATGTGTTTTTGTAAAGCATTGACATTTTTGAACATTTTATTGCATATTTCACACATTAAGTTTGTTTTTATCTCTGCATTGGTATCTTCATTTTCAATTAATTCATTTATGGTGTTGGTGAAGTTTGGACAATCATCATCATATTTTAGGATTGCCTGATCGTCATTCCTCTTCTCTAGTTCTTCTTTTTTTGATGTGGATTCATGTTCGCTCTTTATAATTGGTAGTTCATATTCACCGAATTCGGAATACTGGTCATGATCCTTCTCTTTGTATTCATTTAACACTTCGAAACGTTTTTGACTTTTCAGATCTAGTTGGTCTGCTTTTAATAGTTTATTGTCAACAGCTTCGTGCCTTTTGAACGGTCTCAGATGAAGTTTCTTCTTATGCCTAATGAGAGCAGAATGACGTTGTAGTTTTCTGTGGCATATATCACACTCATATAAAATCTGTTTGGTGTGATTTCTAGTTTCTAATTCTAGTGGATGAAGTTTCTTATTCTTATGCCTAATGAGAGAAGAAAGATGTTTGAATTTTGTGTGGCATATATCACAGTCATGTGATCTTTGCTTGGTGTGATTTTTTTCATGATGATAGACTTCATCTACTCTTTTAAATGATTTTTCACAGTATGAACATTTAAATGGCTTGAGTTCGTTGTGAGCGATCATATGTTTTTTTAAATATGTTGAATTGTTAAACACTTTGTTGCATATTTTACACATGAAGTTAGTTTTTGTGGTTTTAGCTGTTTTCATCTTTACAGTTATACCTTCATTATTATGTAATTTACTTATGTCGTTGTCAGGTTTTGTCTGATGGTCCTTCATTTTGTCTAATTCATCTTTTTTGGATGCTGGTTCATGTTCAATAACTTGCGGATATTGACAATGATCCTGTTCTTCGTATTTATTTAACACTGTGAACCGTTTTTGACTGTTCGGATCAATATCCAATTCCAATGCACATGGTTTCTTATCGGAATTTATATATTCTTGATATCGTTCTGCAGCAGCAAGACAAATTTGCTTAAAATCATAAAAATCGTTAATCTTTGCATAACATGGTTCACATAAACTAGTTGGGAATTCATCACCTGGTTCCACAAGTAATGATGTACATACTAAAAACTTATTTAGAAGATCTGGCGAAGCGAATATATCATGATAGGTGTTATTAAGATTTTCCAGACAAGTTCTGCAGGATGTTGAAATACTTATATCGTGAAGGTGCTGAAAGCGGTCCATTTCCCAACGATAAATGATATTTATTTAAAGATGTTTTCCAAATTGTTTGTTGACAAATTATTTATAGAATACGAAGAAAACACGTAAATGTCAAAAATTGTTGAAAAACGTTCAACGACAATTAGCTACATTTATTTATTTATTTTTCTATGTTCTACATGGACAATTGAATTTAACTTGAATCGGATTTAGGTTCATATAAAGGTGGATCGAGTTGATTTAGGATGATTTTTTCAATGATTTGGGGTGTTAGTCAAGCATACTGTGAACCACCATACGTCAACCACCATAATCGTCAGCAGAATATCAAAATATTTTGAAAACCATCATGCTGCTTGACCAGCCGCATGATGAAGCTTTCAAAACGAAGCTCATCATGCCTCGCTTGTGATGCCTGCAGTTAACGCGGCAAAGTTTCGTAGTTAAACAGTTTTCAAACGTGCACTTTCATATAAGTCCAAGGTCGTCATTTTGTAAACAAAGGGTTAAGTGACTTAAATACCAAGTATGCTATTACATAATGATTCTGGGGTCATGACTCTATCTCCGAATTTCTATTTGTTTGGTATTCCTTGAGTCACGTGCTATTACACCATGATTTTGAGAGTCATGACTCTATTTTGCCAGTTCTCTTTTTAATCCACTTCGCACTTTATATACAAAACATGCATGTGCACTCTTCAAGAAGTGAAAAGGAATGAAGCGAGATAGAAAAAATTAGGAACAGCAGAAAAAAAAAAAACAAAGAATAGTCACGGAAAACTTGGCCCACGAGCGACACGACGCACAGCACAGGGCTTTTTATCTGCATTCATCGTTTTTTTCTCTCGTTCACATTTACATATAGTTTCATAAGAGACTTGACACCAGAATCATGGTGTAATATGTTAGCTCCTCTGTGGTGAAACAGCACACCAAGCGTCCAAGCCCTAAATGCCAACTAGGAGCCGATTCCATAATAGAAATTTTTACGAATCTGTCAAACCAAAGAAATCTCCCCAAAAAATTGAAGGAAAACATAATTTGACCCATAAGACCTCTTTTGGTGAGAAAACCAAGCAAATTTACTTTGTTGCATTGTCCAAACAGACCCATAGAAGTCTTAAAGTGCGGAAGAGAAAACTATGCGAATATAGCCACCTGTTGAAAAGCTTCTTGTCTGAGCTACGTTCAGATTGTCCCATATGTGCTCCAGTCCGATCTTGGGAAATTTCAACGTTCTATCCAATATAAGGATAAAATCCCTTGTAAACGGACTGAAAACCATCTGAACCGAAGATAGTATCCAGTATCTATAATCTGAACCTCTTAAACCTATTGTGCTCATTTAATAATAATTATGGCCCGTATTGCGCTTGTCGATTTTGTAATCGATTATCGATTTATATTTCGAAAATTTTGTCAAATTTGAAAAATTCACATCATTATGAAGGTCTATTCACAATAAAACATTATTCGATCGATTAAACATTACACAATACCAAATTGATTCGTTTGCTAATCGATAACCGCAATCGAGGCATTTGTGTGTATATGAAAGAAATAAGTATAGATGAATAATTTCTAAATGCGGTTTGAAACTTAAACAAATTTAAATGTTACTACATATTCGGAAAACTGTACTTTTTATATTTCTGTTTAGTTTAAGCGACCGACCCTTGCACGGTCAGTCAGACAACGTCAGTCATCTACACATATTATAATATGTCATCACTCATCAGGTAAAATCAAAAGGGTTTTGATTTTTCGTCAAACAAATCCACGCATACAGACTTATTTTTACAAACACTATGTATGTATGTATTTATTAGTCGATAATTTTTGCGTTTCCTTAATCTTTAATTTTTTGTATTCATTTTGATGACCTAGCTAGGTGATAACTAACCTAATTTTTTTCTTATTTCAAAACCTTTTTAAATTAGTGATCAATCGTTTGCATGCACCCCTTGTAACATTTAAATGAAACCATCAACAATTTAACAAAACAATTTGAGTTTATTAACGTACATATTATTACAAACTAAAGGAGAAATTAAAAACTAAATTTTAGAATACAGAAAACAAACACGATTATAAATTTGCTCCTGTAGCCATAACGCGATGTATTAAATATCGATTCGCTAAAATAAAAATAAAGAAAAAAAAAAAAAAACAAATCGCTGCAAAAACAAAAAAAATTAAATTACAAATGAGAAATTAAATTACAAATGAGAAGTCATGTGATCTTTGCTTGGTGTGATTTTTTTCATGATGATAGACTTCATCTACTCTTTTAAATGATTTTTCACAGTATGAACATTTAAATGGCTTGAGTTCGTTGTGAGCGATCATATGTTTTTTTAAATATGTGGAATTGTTAAACACTTTGTTGCATATTTTACACATGAAGTTAGTTTTTGTGGTTTTAGCTGTTTTCATCTTTACAGTTATACCTTCATTATTATGTAATTTACTTATGTCGTTGTCAGGTTTTGTCTGATGGTCCTTCATTTTGTCTAATTCATCTTTTTTGGATGCTGGTTCATGTTCAATAACTTGCGGATATTGACAATGATCCTGTTCTTCGTATTTATTTAACACTGTGAACCGTTTTTGACTGTTCGGATCAATATCCAATTCCAATGCACATGGTTTCTTATCGGAATTTATATATTCTTGATATCGTTCTGCAGCAGCAAGACAAATTTGCTTAAAATCATAAAAATCGTTAATCTTTGCATAACATGGTTCACATAAACTAGTTGGGAATTCATCACCTGGTTCCACAAGTAATGATGTACATACTAAAAACTTATTTAAAAGATCTGGCGAAGCGAATATATCATGATAGGTGTTATTAAGATTTTCCAGACAAGTTCTGCAATATGTTGAAATACTTATATCGTGAAGGTGCTGAAAGCGGTCCATTTCCCAACGATAAATGATAATTATTTAAAGATGTTTTCCAAATTGTTTGTTGACAAATTATTTATAGAAAACGAAGAAAATACGTTAATGTCAAAAATTGTTGAAAAACGTTCAACGACAAATAGCTAAATTTATTTATTTATTTTTCTATGTTCTACATGGACAATTGAATCTAACTTGAATCGGATTTAGGTTCATATAAAGGTGGATCGAGTTGATTTAGGATGATTTATTCAATGATTTGTGGTGTTAATCAAGCATACTGTGAACCACCATACGTCAACCACCATAATCGTCAGCAGAATATCAAAATATTTTGAAAACCATCATGCTGCTTGACCAGCCGCATGATGAAGCTTTCAAAACAAAGCTCATCAGGCCTCGCTTGTCATGCATGCAGTTAAATGTGAACCCCCCTAATAGCGATGGTGAGAGGGGTAACTTGAAAAGACGTATTGTACGGGGAAAAAATCAAAGATTGAGTGAAGAACGCTAGAAGTTCTCTTTTGTGTTGCTCACTTTTTGTAGTGTAGAAAAATTCTAACTTTCTACACGTGGAAACACGGGCATTGGGAATGTTCAACAACATGACGAAAAAATAGCTGCGTTAATTGTTCGTTTAAATTTGAGCAGTCCGCTTTTGTTTACACTCAAATTATTTGGAGTCCCCCTCATTTGAAACGCGGCAAAGTTTCGTAGTTAAACAGTTTTCAAACGTGCACTTTCATATAAGTCCAAGGTCGTCATTTTGTAAACAAAGGGTTAAGTGACTTAAATACCAAGTATGCTATTACATAATGATTCTGGGGTCATGACTCTATCTCCGAATTTCTATTTGTTTGGTATTCCTTGAGTCACGTGCTATTACACCATGATTTTGAGAGTCATGACTCTATTTTGCCAGTTCTCTTTTTAATCCACTTCGCACTTTAAAAACTTCGCACAACTAAAACTTGGCCCACGAGCGACACGACGCACAGCACAGGGCTTTTTATCTGCATTCATCGTTTTTTTTCTCGTTCACATTTACATATAGTTTCATAAGAGACTTGACACCAGAATCATGGTGTAATATGTTAGCTCCTCTGTGGTGAAACAGCACACCAAGCGTCCAAGCCCTAAATGCCAACTAGGAGCCGATTCCATAATAGAAATTTTTACGAATCTGTCAAACCAAAGAAATCTCCCCAAAAAATTGAAGGAAAACATAATTTGACCCATAAGACCTCTTTTGGTGAGAAAACCAAGCAAATTTACTTTGTTGCATTGTCCAAACAGACCCATAGAAGTCTTAAAGTGCGGAAGAGAAAACTATGCGAATATAGCCACCTGTTGAAAAGCTTCTTGTCTGAACCGCTACGTTCAGATTGTCCCATATGTGATCCAGTCCGATCTTGGGAAATTTCAACGTTCTATCCAATATAAGGATAAAATCCCTTGTAAACGGACTGAAAACCATCTGAACCGAAGATAGTATCCAGTATCTTTAATCTGAACCTCTTAAACCTATTGTGCTCATATAATAATTATGGGCCGTATTGCGCTTGTCGATTTTGTAATCGATTATCGATTTATATTTCGAAAATTCTGTCAAATTTGAAAAATTCACATCATTATGAAGGTCTATTCACAATAAAACATTATTCGATCGATTAAACATTACACAATACCAAATTGATTCGTTTGCTAATCGATAACCGCAATCGAGGCATTTGTGTGTATATGAAAGATAGATATATATGATAGATGAATAATTTCTAAATGCGGTTTGAAACTTAAACAAATTTAAATGTTACTACATATTCGGAAAACTGTACTTTTTATATTTCTGTTTAGTTTAAGCGACCGACCCTTGCACGGTCAGTCAGAGAACGTCAGTCATCTACACATATTATAATATGTCATCACTCATCAGGTAAAATCAAAAGGGTTTTGATTTTTCGTCAAACAAATGCACGCATACAGACTTATTTTTACAAACACTATATTAAAGATTGATTTCAAATGACTGACCGTGTAAAGGTGTATAACTTCTAAGAATGTTGTGTTTTATATCTTAAAGTTTTTCATTGACTATTTATATTTTTGAGAATGACAAGTGTATTATTTATGAATGAAATTCAATTTTAAAGGTTTTGTGGCCTTTACAAGGTTTTTTTTTTCCTATACTGGCAGTATGTATTTATTAGTCGATAATTTTTGCGTTTCCTTAATCTTTAATTGTTTGTATTCATTTTGATGACCTAGCTAGGTGATAACTTACCTAATTTTTTTCTTATTTCAAATTAAATTAGTGATCAATCGTTTGCATGCATCCCTTGTAACATTTAAATGAAACCATCAACAATTTAACAAAACAATTTGAGTTTATTAACGTACATTTTATTACAAACTAAAGGAGAAATTAAAAACTAAATTTTAGAATACAGAAAACAAACACGATTATAAATTTGCTCCTGTAGCCATAACGCGAAGTATTAAATATCGATTCGCTAAAATAAAAATAAAGAAAAAAAAAAAAAAAACAAATCGCTGCAAAAACAAAAAAATTTAAATTACAAATGAGAAAGCAGTTTTCAGACAGAGGGAAAGGTTTGCTTTCCATTGGACTCGAACAGAAAGTTAAATCTATACAAATACGTCTGGTAGACTACTGCTTTATGAAATATTTTAGTTGTAGGTACAAAAGTGAATTTTCAAGATCGCTTCTAGCACTCCATCGCCAGCGAGTTTGAGTTTTCATTCATACCTACGCCACCACCGCCGTTTTCCATTGGCATTGCCATACTGTTTTCATCAGTGGTCGAAATGCAGCCGTTTTCTACTATTCCTGCTCCTGAACATCCTGCTCCATTGGCATTCTGAAAGAATTGTACATCTTCGCCATCCATGCCGTTTGTTCCATTTGTAACACCATTCTGTGGTGTATCGTCCCAGTTTATCTTGAATCGAGTCACTCGGGGCTTCGACGCCAAAATATTTCTTGTGAGCTGGTCAAAGAGGGGTTTTGGTGGTGGATTTTCTCGCATTTCTGGGTCGGCATAGTCATTATTGACAAAATATCCTACACGAACGAATTCTTGACCGCGATACGAACACGTGAGCAGAACTATTGTCACGCCCACAGCATCTTGTTCGGGGATTTTAGTCACATCTGGTGGATCAGCTTGAAAAACAAAGATGTGACGTCCTTCGGGCACAGGTCCAACGTATATTGTGTCCAAAACTTGATCATGTTCTTCTGATTCCGCAGATCCCACATAAATCATTTTCCATTCAAGGTCCTCTTTTAATTCTTCTATACATTCGAATGTGAGCTCAAATTGGAAGGGATTAAAGAAGCTGCTTGGATTATCCAAGACAACCACGTTGGTGATGTGAACTTTCGCCATTATTGAATAGAATTTGAGAAAAAATTAGCAACAAAAGAATAAACGAAAAAAACTAAAAGACCGATGATAGACACTGTGAAAAAAACGAGATATTAATGATAAAATACAATTTGTAAGTAAATGTTTTTACTTACATCGAAGCAATATCGTTTTAGATAAATATGTATTTAATAATTAATGATATTTTATTGTTAATTAATAAATATTTTTGTTTTATGTCGGACTTTTGCCGCACTTCAGACTTTCAAAGAATTTTTTTTAATAATTTATTGTTTGACAGGTCGTGTTTTGTACTAAAAATACAGGCTTTCCCGCCAAACAAATGAGCTTTCCAATGCTGCATGAGTGTAGTCAGTAATGGATGAATGCGTTCAGTCATTTAATTTATACAACTTTAAATTAAATGGTGTTTGGTGTTTTTCTTTTTAAAGCATAGTATGCAGCTGAAGTGAAACGAAAAATCCCATACAAAAATGACACTGTGAAAGCATAAACGAAATTTTCCGTTCTTCTTTTCGTTTTGTGGTACGCAGCTTTTTGATGAAACGGTTGATTACCGATTCCAGTCTCCACATGGTCTCCACTCATTTTTCGCACACAATTAATTGACTGTGGCATTAATTGCTCGAGAAATTTTGATGTTTCTGTTGTTTTTTTTATGTTTTTTTTGTGGTCATTATTATTATAAAATGGTTGTCTGCTCTTTTTTTTCACTTCAGCTGCAAACTAGGCTTTACTATTTGTTTTTATTTTATCTCTTTCGTTTTGTATTTTTGTGGAAATCATATGTCAAGTAGAAGAATTGAAAGAATTTGCTTCGAATTAAACAACTAAACAGCTTGACCTGGTTGCCCGTGCTCTGCTTTGTGCCATACACAGAATTTAAGAAAGAAAAACGCGTTTATAAATAAAAAATATTTTTCTTTATACAATGTAAATAGTTTTGAGTTTTATCTGTGGAAGTTGGTACAAAAGAAGTAGGTACCTATGTGTTAAACAAGTAGTGCCAATTTTAAAAATGAAAACCTTGCAGGCGATGTTCTACTGAATCGTTTTATTGAAAATTTCTCACTTGACTTAGATTTTTCTTGTAAAATTCTTAATAAAACACACCTGACAACATAAAACATGAAAGGTGTTTTTTTTGTTAGTTCCTCTCTAAACCTAAACGCATTCCTCTAGTTGTGTATTTATGAACAAATCAAAAGCTCACTGTAATTTTTTTAGTACCCTTCAGTCGTCGTCATGTAAAAAGTCAGCTGTTCTGTTGCGTTTGACGTGTGAAATTTTTTGTTTGGGAAACGAATTTTTCTTCTTATCGAAATTGAAATAAAATAATAATTAATTAAAATCTAATTAAAGTCTCGGTAAATATGATTCACTTAACTGGACAAAGCTATAATGCTCGTGAAATTGTACAAAATATATTCTCGCCTCTGGTCGGAGTCGTGACGAGTCCTTTGGCGGACGAAATATGTCACAAGAATAATTTATCTTTTGTCGAGATGTTGCAGCCCTTTGCCAAACTTCCAAATGATGGTAAGTTCTGCCACTCTCAAAAACTAACAAAAAACAAAACTAAAATCTTGCCATCTTCGTGTCCAGCCCACTTCCGTGATAGTTCCGGCAATAGTGTGTCAATCAAAGGACTTCGTCTCAACATTTGCGACATAAACTGGAGACCTCCACAAACAGTTTTAGCTCGCAAAATGATGAACGAAGCTGTAACCAATGGAGTTAGTGATAAAATGAAATTCGTAACTATTGGTGAGTTGAAAAAACAAAGCATTCGCAATTCGTTAAGTTTGATTAATTTGTTTAAGGAGGCAACTTGGAATTAGAAGTTCCAACTGCAGAGCCATGGTTCGATAATTGGCGAGAAACCTTTCTCACTGTTCAATTTCCAGCTGACCATGAGTTTACACGCCATTTTTTGAGCTGCCTCATTGTTTTATCCAGTGGTGATCCAAATGTTGTAGAAACTGCTCAAAAACTTACACACTGTGTGCAAATTATGCAAAATGTAACCCCCCAAAAGCTTCCCAAGTGGTTTCAGCCAAATGATGTTCTTAATAGTTACATTGTTCTGCATGAGGGATCATCTGGAGATTTATCCAAGTAAGTTCTGAAATTCGTTTGAAGAATCTTCGATGAAATTCTTTTCCAGAGCCCAACAAAGCTACGAACTACTGAAGGCAACATTTGGAGACACAAGATGTTTTCTCATTCAAGTTAATTCCCTAAGTGGTGGAGCTTCAAACGAAATTCCAGACTATTGGGTTTCTTACATTCGCCGGCCACCAAAATCAGTGAGTTTGAGAAATCTTAAATCATCTGTCGAGTACTTTCAAACTTTGTCTCTTGAAGGATCTTCAATCAGATCAGGGAAGTGCCCCAAAGACACCACAGGACTCGGTCTCGGTGATCTCAATGCCCTCGATGCAATTGTCAAATACAGATGGCAGTGACAATGAAGCATTCCTACATCCATTGAGTCCCATTCAAGAACAGGCAACTGAAGCTATCGTAATAAGAATCAAATTTAAACAAATCACTTTATGACTCATTACGCTTTCCATTCTAGCACTCGAAATTTTCTATAAGCAGTGAAAGTATCATATCTCAGACTATCAATCCAAATGTCTGGGCTGGAGAAACAGACTCAGATGCCACACATGGATCGTATTTCAATGCAATGGATGTAGAAAATCTTCGTCATTTTGTTCAGGACTACACAGTCAGGGCGCTGATTCCTTATGTAGAGCGTTTGGTTGTGGTTCTAAATGAAGCGGTATCTACTTGCTTTCCCATTGGCAACAAAAAGTTCTAATAAGATTTTTTTTAAGGTTACTACAAAAAAGGGCGTTAGCAAATCCTTGTTGAGTGCCACTAAACGTTGGTTTGTAACTAGTAAACCCGGTGCTGGGGCTAGCAATCAAAATGCTGTGATGTAAGCGGGAAAAAATCTATTCAGACGTTAAACAAAACAATGACGAAGTTCTTTTTCAGATATACGAGTGAATCTGTGGAACTGCAGACAAGAAAACTTGGTGATTTATATTTCATGTTTGGACACTACAATTTGGCATTCCAGGTTAAAATTTCTTTTTCAATTTCGTTCGTTTAAAAGATTGAAGTAAACAGATAAGATCTTAAGTTCAATTAATTATTAGTGAGATAGAAAACACATATTTTTTAAATTTTTGGTGGTTGGGAAAATTTTGCCAAACAACTATTGCGAGACAATTAAAATTTATTTTGATAATTTTGGAATGAGATTTGCGAAACGAGTTCGGTCCAAATGACCCGCACCCCTTATTAGGTTTGAATTCCCGATCGATATCTGAGCGGCGAATGTTTTTATTTGTTTGCACTGAACTCGACAAACCGGAGCAGGAAATAATTTTATTAGCTGACTAATCTTTTGAAACGGTCTCCAATTGGTCTTACAGTGGCACCCAGAACATGGTCCATTGCAAGTAGAAAACAAATTCGTGACATAGTATCTCCTCTCTATTTTCCTGCTGCATCGAGTCTGAACCTCATGCCTAAGAGAATCCAATCTTAGATTAAAAAACCTTGACTTTGTTGCATAATTTTGTTTAAATGATCTTTGTTGTTATTTTCCACTTAATTAACTCAAAATTATTATTTTTTTCTTCACCAGGCCTACCATCAAGCCAAACGTGATTTCAATGCCGATTCTGCATGGCAATACTACGCAGGTGCCTTAGAAATGGCAGCTGTGTCTGCATTCATGCTTGGCACTGCAAATCGTAAAACTTATGACTACATGGAGGATGCTATAGTTTGTTATCTAACTGTCTGCAAGTAAGCAATCTTATCATCATAAAGTAAAACAAAAATCATATATCTTCTATTTAAAGACTTCAACAATTTGCAACTCGAGCAACCCTCCTCAGCATTGAATGTCTCAAAACAGCTCGACTTTATGGTGAAGCAGCTAAACAATTAATTCGCATGACAAGTGAAGAATCTGATCTAAGATCAGCATTATTGCTCGAGCAAGCAGCTTATTGTTTCTTAGCATCTCAGCCGGCACTGCATCGTAAATATGCATTTCACATAGTTCTTTCTGGCAATCGTTATTCTCGAGCTGGACAGAAAAAACACGCATTCCGTTGCTATAAGCAAGCTTATCAAGTATTCCAAGAACGTGGATGGAGTCTGGCAGAAGATCATATTCAATACACAATTGGCAAACAGGCTTACACTTTAAAGAAGCTCGATGAAGCTAGTAAATCATTTGCACATTTATTAAGACCAACAAGTTTGCAAAATACACAACAACAGGCCACTTTTTTGAAAGAGTACATTCAAACCCAGAAGGTAGGTTGCTTTTGAATAGGTGTCTGTTTAAGGAAGTTGAATATTATTTTTGTCCTAGGAGCTGCTTAAAAAAAGCCCAGAATTAGGACTGTTAGAAATTGCTCTACCTAAAGTCGAACAGTCATCAATTAGAGTTTTGGTTACAGCACATCCACCCGTGGCTAATCCACTCTATGTGGCTGCAACAAATATAACTATTCAGGTGAGCAATATGATTAATCAGGTCGTCAAGATTTCATAGTGGGTTTTTTAGTCCAATCTCAGTGATGAATCCACGTGGCAAAAAATCGAGGAAATGATTGCGACCACAGCTTCTAACAAACCGATGGTTTTTAAACCAACAAAAACTCTCTTCACACATGAGAATCCATCGGTTGACTATCCCTTGGCTGTTCATGGAGGTAAGTTAAACATCCTTTAAGAAAAATTGCTAACAAAATGTCTGTTACAGAACCAATTGAAGTCGCTGTGACAATTTCTAATGCAATAAAGATCAGTGTAACTCTCGCTGACATTGATATAGTGTGGAAGTTGAGGTTGGAAAATGAGGAGACGCTCTCAAATCTCAGTCTATATGCAGAGGGTGGTGATAATGGTAAGTTCACCGCATTAAGATCTTTTGAACTTTCATGATTTGTTTTTTCCGTAGATAAAACAGCAATTAATGCTGCCATCATAACAGCCTGTAGTCAAGAGATTGTCCTCGAAGAGCAAGAACAAAAAGTACTCTATTTTAAGCTGACACCCAAACTAACGGGACAATTGAACATCATTGGTATCGTAGGTCGTGTTTCCGCCACAGCTGAACCAAATAGCTTACTTGGATGTCTTCATTTTGAGACACAACAGATAAAAACAAGTGGAAAGCAATCTAATGCAACGTTATTTGATAACAAACTTGCAATTAAGATTCTTCCACCAGCACCATCGTTAAGTGTAAGTTTTTCTACAACTCCCAGTGATATTCTCGTTGGAGAGATAATTCCAGTAATGATTTCACTAAGAAATACAGGAATCATTCCAATCGATGATGTTTTTGTCGGTTGCGAATGTCCACGATGGATAACTTTGTTAGACAAGGAGGCAGATGTACCTTTGTCGATTTTAAGAGGTTTCTCTAAACAAAATTTTATCTTTCTTGTAAAGTTGATCGTCATTTTTCTATTTCAGATTTCAAAGACTTGACCAATGAAACTCTCAGCAAGGACAAAGAAATTCGTAAACAGCATGTATTTCGCATACTAAAACGTAATGATGGAAAATCACTAAAAGCCCAAGAAGCCACTTCAATTCCAATGTGGATTCAAGCACCTTATCAAAAAGGAGAATTTACTTTGAGATTAATTTTTTACTACACAATGCCACCAAATTATCCAGGAATCAAATATCGTTTAGTTCGGCATGAATGGAAGTTTAATGTTCACGAGTGTCTGCAGACAGAAGTCAATTGTGTTGTTAGCAATTTAATAACAAGTGATTTGGGTTTAGATGTTGAGTTTAAAAATTTAAATCAAGTTCATCATCCTCTGATGACGGAGTTGTATATTAATTCAGTGGACTTGTACTGTCCGCAGTATAAACTAAATGGAAAGAATTTATATTGTAAGTTTTAAGTGAGATTTTGAAGTTGAATTGAGTTTGAATTTTGTGTATTTTCCAGTTATGAATCAGATGGAGATTACATCGGGACAATTAGGGGGTGAGTTTTTTTTATGTTTTTTTTTTATATTTTTAATTTTTTAGGGTTCTAGTTTCCATAAATATTTTTCGATTTTAAATACTTTTAAACTTGTTAAAAAAAATTAAAAAAAAAGCCGAATGGACAAGGTATACAATATCCTTGACTCATTAGTTTCTCAAAATAATAATCTCCTTTGCCAGCTTAAAGTCAATGAAAACTATTTTTGCATTTCAAATAAACTTGTAGCAACTTCCAGATCCACGAAGGGTTTAAGCGGGAAATTAAAAAGTTCATGAACTGGCCAAAAGTTATTTCCAACAAATTAACCAGACAGATAGCAATGACTCCATTGATATCTTAAGTAAACATTACAACATAACATTAGCAACAAATATTAGTGAGATTGAACTTGCTCGCCTCCTGCTTCATAGACCATGGCCACTCTGGGACTCAGCTTCTGGGAAGAGAGTTGACTTTCAAATTGTCTTTTGTCCTTTGAAGTTTGTGAAGTTTCTATTTGAAGGACTGCTTTATGATGTTATCATTTGCTTTTCTCGATGTGTTACTCAACTATGCTTTATCTTGACATGCAAAAGTTTTTGACAACAAGTCTTCGTTTGATATTAATTGTGACCAAAGCCTGAATATCGATTAACAATTATTAGTGATAACAGCCGAGAGTTTCCTGAGTTCACAGGCATAACTTGGTGGGTAGCAAAAAATGGCTCATCAACTGTGATGCGCTAGTCTGCATCAACAGTTTCATGTGAATAGAAAGACTAACAATGCAGTTGTCGTCTTTTTTAAGTCGTGTATTCTGTACTCTGTATATTTCGTCTTTCGGTTCCTGCTCTGATTCGTTATCTTTCTTCTACAAAAAGTTGTTTTCGCTTAAACATCGCGTAAGTCGTGTTGGAGTTATTAACCAAAAACTAAAAAACTCTCAATTGTAATTTTCTCATAATATTTGGAAAAAAATGAGTTTGTGTTTGTTTGCATAAGAATTTAACATTAAAAGTTGGTGTTTCTTGAACTCGATAAATCATTAGTCCACAGTTGTTTTTTAAAATAATTCCAGCCAAAACTTTAGATTCAATAAAGAATGCAACTGGTCAATGATTACTAAGTTTCTCAATTCCCAATTGATTGGTATTCATAAGCAAGAGAAAAGGTGACACATAACGGTTTCCACAATCAATTTGGAAGAAAAGAAGAAGATGTCCAATATGAAACTTTCTATCTCGGTATACCTACCGTATACCCTCAAGAGGCATTGACTTTAAAACTAGTATCTCAATTTCTAATCTGATCATCTAAGAATGATTCTCTTAAAATCAAAACAATCATATTATATTCTCTGAAAGCCTCTATCAACTGACCAAGTTTGTATTAATCAACCGCTCCAAAAAGTAACAACAATGTCCTCCTCAATGTTTCATTCATTATAAAATCTATGATCTCTCTGTTAGCATCAAACCCTCCAGGAAATCTTTGGTTCAAAGAATCGTACTATGAATTTATATTTCGACTTTATATTTTAGAGAAATGCTTGAAGGCAGCCAAATCAGCCAGTGTCCAGTGTCGCTTGGCTCTCTCTGATCCAGCAACCGCTGTCACTACACCAACGGAATTTGTCACACAACGTCTGTCCACAGTTCCGATTATGAAAACCACCACCAAGGACAATCACATTCCGACATTTGATAAACTCTACAGTTTCTTAATGAAACATGAAACCAAATTCCTCAACCCATTCAATTCCAGCATAAATACTGAAGAATTTAATACAATTTTATCGACAAGCGATCCTCGTATGACAGTATCGATCACTTGGAGTGCTGTTGTAGTAGATTGTAATTCAACACAACGAATTGCCCATGGTCAGCATTTTGTTCAACTGAGAAATCTCTACGAACAGGTATCGTGTCCGGAGACAGCTGATTATCGCATGAAGACTTATCTTGGAGATACATCAGCTTATAGGAAAATCCATGAATTTGAAGGAATATCTTTTGACAATGCCAACAATGATGATGAGGATCAATGGGAGTTGAATAATAATTTTGTTGGAAAACGATGTTTGTTGCAGGATGAATCTTACATACCATCATCGACAGCTGTTAAAATATAGTTTAAGGATTAAGGCAATAAATCGCTTCGTTAACGATTAACAAATGCAATGTTATTTATAATAATTAGAAGACATAATACAAATTACAATATCATAATGTTTAGAAATAAATTTGTGTGTTTTTTAAAAGAATATCTCAATTTAATTAAGCATCCTTTATAGTGTGAAAATTTTTTTTAAAGTTAAGTTAACCTCTTGAGCACTTTTTCTGGAAACACATGCCCTTATCTGGAGCAACGGTTTCTTCAATTTGATCGTTGTTTTATCGACAACCACTCCATTCCGAGAATAGGATACCGATAGAAGGAGATGAGAAAGAGCCACAACAAAAAGAAGTATAAGACATATTGACTCTGGAGTCCCCAACTTCTGAACAAGATGCCGATTCACATCTTTTGATGCTGTATGACGTGAAGCCCTAGATTCTTAAAGTCTACTGTGCAACAACGTCATGTCCAGCCCCACGGTAGGTGAAAACCAGAAGTAAGCCTATTCTTTCTAGCAAGTCCTCAAATAAACTAGTGCATTTTGAGAAGTAGTGGCACTGTAGATTGATACATAGATGATATAGCAGCTTCTATCAGGAACTGAGAGTCCTAGCAAAAAAAGTTCTTGTTGATCTTACATATGCAACTTGCTTGAGGACTTAGATAAATTGCTTGTGTAAATAGATAAAAAGACATGTTTGTGTCCTACGCAAAAAATAACTTTTCAAGGAGCACAGAGAGCATATTATCGCATACAACTATAGAATGAATCACGCAAGATAAACACGATAATTTAAAACACTGCAAAATTAATGGATTAAAATTTGCAAAATTCCAAGATCTCATTTTATAATTCTCCTCTTCACGAATGATTCCATTTATATTGAACGTTAAGGAATGGGGCCGGAAGAATTAAGACCATCGTTAGCAACAATCTATGAAAACTGCTGACATCTCATAGAAACCTCTGGTTCGACTCTGAGAGTTTTTAATTTGGAGCCCCAAGGTCGTGGCGAATTCTCGAAGGTCACAATGAATTACGAACCAGCGATGACCAGGACGGCAACGCTGCTGTAGCATGTAACAATTGCTGAAAGGAGAAGTGATGGTAGCTTAAATTAAAAAAATTAAATCCAAATCCATGTCTGAAATAAGACACTAGGAATGTCTTTTTAAGAGTGACTGCAATCTGGAAACCATCTCACTATAAAGAAGAGGCAGATCTAAACTCTCTTCGATTGTAATATATCGTATCTGAAACAAAACATGAACCTCAAAGATGGTAAAAGATAAAAATTATAATACCATTCGAGACCACACAACAAAAAAGAAAAAAACCCTTAAACCGTGCTCCGTGATGACTTCACAGCATTAACCAACAAAATTTACAAAAAATACATTCTTAGGATTGACACACACAATTTTTTTTTTATTGATTAGAGAAGATGAATGAAATTTACAATATCATAAATTAATAAATTTTAGAAAAAGAAATGCTTAATTTTTTTTATTGTTTTTTGCTTTATTTGAACACGTCCTTCGTTTACTGCTATCTATTTGTTGTGACTAGAACATCATAATTCTGGGGGAGGTGCTGCATTCTTGATGCAATTTACGATCGTTTCTTACTCATGTACACTTGTGCAGTTGAATATAGAACTTTGGAACATGCATAGATATTGCCCAATCCACAACCAAGCAACGCCCCAACAACATTTGGAATAGGATACACTTGCCAATCACGATCCCAATCCAATGGAGCCACAACCGATCCAGCCCAAGCGCCAAAAATCGCTCCCACAGCATTGTACTTAAACAAATCCAAAGATATCTCTTCGCTTTTGGTAAGGAATTCAACTTTTTCGCAGAAGCACACTTGTAAAGAGCCACCACCACCAAGTAAGAAAACTGTTGGTGAGACTGTCATCAGTGTAAGTACCATGGCTAGCACGAAGGTTTGCTCGTAGTTCTGAAGGACGGGTGCTCCGAGTATGATACATATAAATGCATACAACATGGTACATAAGAATTGCATTAATAGTCCACCGAATATTTCACGGACCGAGAAGTAGGCAGCTTTTTTCTGTCGTTGTTTTGCAGTCAGATTGCTGGTTTCCTGACGTCCACAGTATCTAGCTAAAATAACTTTTAATAGTTCACCAGTGAAAATAATTGGGATGATGAAGGACTCCCAGAATTTGCCAACATGTGCCCAATTTCGGCGGAATTGCATGTATGTCATGCAAACGAGCACTGTAGCAAGGCTAATGGACAGATGAAAAAGTTGCTGCTTGGTCTTTTGTTGGTCGAATTTTATTGCCATTTTTGTGGGTGTTGTATATTTGATGTTTAAATTTGTAAACTAATAGCTATTTGTTTGTAGGTATTTCTTTTATAAAATTTAAATTATAATTAAATCTAAATGCACTTCCGCATTTCTTTCGCCCTTTTTTGGTATTTTTTTTTTATTTTATTTTTTTTTTTTGTTTGTTGACATAACTCTGACAGCTGACTGTATGGATGACATTTGACAGCGATTGCGTTTGGAATGTGGAAAATAATGAATGTGTTTAAGGTCGATTTTATCATTTTTGTTAAAAAGTTTTTAAGCTAGTATTTTTACTTGCTTTTTAATATTTTATTCTTGATATTAGACTTTTTAAAGTCATTAAACTTTCTTCTCATAAATTATATTTTGATACCAGGACCAAGTATTTTCACTTGATAAAAATAGATGTGTTCATTTATTTTTTCAAGTAATTTCTCGAAATCATAAAAGCCTTTTTGACTTGCTCAATAGAGAAAGTATTGGTTTCGTGTAAGAAAAATCGATGTTTTATTCATTCCTGACATTACGATCCTAGAGAAGTCTGGCTGTGCGGGTGTGCGTATGTGCCCCGAGCTGTTCACTGAGATACAGTCCAAACCGATTGACGTATTTTCTTCAAACTTTGCGTATAGCACTTTTTCATAATTCCCTAGAGAACAAATTTTAATTTTTTTTTAGACCGGCTATACGGGTACCTCGTATTAAAACGGTTTTAGTTTTTCAGAAAAAAACTCGAAAACGGCTGTAACGATTTTGATGAAAAATTGATGTACATACGTTAAATTTGTCTTAATATAATTGCATTTCAGGTTTTTGGCTAAAAATGCAAATTACGAAGATTTGGTTTAACGATTTTTACAAATTTGTTCATAAGTTGATAACGTCTAAGCCGATTTCTTTTAAACTCGGTATAAAATTTAAATTTGGCTTTTAACACAAGATAGCAATGATATTTTTCGCACTTTATTCAGAATTTAACAAATATAAAATTTGTTAGTCAGTTAGCTACAATAGAAACTTCGTGCCAACCAATCGTGCATTTTATTTTATTTTGTGGTTCAAACTCCTATTTTTTTACTCTCGGTAAATTTAAACATTTCCAAAACAAATATATTTCAAAAATGTCTTAATTTTGTGTGCTACAATTCTTTTTCTTTGTTTTTGTTCCGAAAAATCTACACCATAGCGTGTCGCCTGATGCAACAACGATTCGTATCGTCTTCTTTTCCAAATGTTAAAGTAAGAAACGATAAACGCAATCTTTCGAATTATGAAGCTATAAACTTTAATTTATTTCAACAAAAACATTGTCGCTCACTCGTAATGCAATTATGTCGATCTCTCAAAAAGCACTCACACATAAATATGTTGGCTTATTATCACATGTACCCTTTGTACCCATCGATTTTTTTTTTCTCAATGTTATCGAAATTCCGAAGCTTGCTCTGTGTTAGAGGTTATAAGAACAATTAGGTATTTCTTTCTTCTATTTTATATCATTCGGAAAAAAGTTGTAGCATTCCAACGTGTACGTCACACAAAAGAATACGTTACGAATCATATGCGATAATTTGATCCCAAATTATTTTAAGTGTGTGTTCAAATCACAACGTCATCTTCTAATATTAACAATCAAAAAGTCAACAAAACATCAATCAAAAATCATCAAAAAAAAACGAATCAAACATAATTAACAGTTTTGTTTTAATTTGTTTATAATGGATTGATTGATTCACTTTTGTAAATACTGACCTTATCCAACACCTCTATAGGAAGTGCTATTTAAAATTTCATATTCAGCCAAGTTATTTTCCATTATAAAGCTGTTCCGGTTCGGTTACGTAGACTTTAAGGGTTTCCCAAGATGAGTAAAGACAGTTAAGACAAGTTATTCACATAAATTAACATTAATTAAAAAAAAATATCTGCTTAAGTGCCATTTTCGTTTGACATGGTAGTATTCAAATTTATGAAAATTAAAATGAGAAATGATAGCTCAAAAGAAGAATATGTTGACTAAGTTAAATTTTACATTGTAAGTTTTTTTTTTCTTCAGTTTGCTAATTTTTATTTTTAGTTGGTAAAGAATACAAAATATGAGAATTTTAATTATTAAAAATTCTGACAGTATTAACCGACTATAAAGGCAGTCAAAAGGTTAGAAAAGAATATTTCACTGGAGACTGACGATGTGACGAATGTCACGTATAAACTGAGTCCAAATGGATGGTATTCGAATAACAGGATTAAGACAATTAAAATTGTTTTTTTATTAAAATTATATAAATGAGCTGGCTGGATCAAGTGGTTAATTTTTGGGTGCATGAGGATGATGATCAGAGTTATATAAACTTTTTGCACTTAGGAAGCACTTTTTCATTAAAAAAAAATTTCTAGATATTAATAGATGTTCAAAAATTGCAATAAAGAGCAAGTCTCTCCTTGATGTTATCCAACTTTTGTTATTCGGTCTTTCCCGCAAGGCATCTCTCTTATGATTTGCTTGTAGAGGTCAAAGATCATTCGTATGTAGATTTCCGGAATCCTCTGTTGCCTTAGGTCCACCCCAATCAGGAAATCGTTTTTTTTTTCTTTAGGAACCACGATGTGTTTCCCTTCTGATCCTGGTAGCCCTGAGAATAACTTATAAACTTTGGTGAACAATATCTCCAGAGCATTTGTTCTTCTTGGAATGTTTTATTGAACAAAATTATTTTACTTTATATAAAGTAGAGTAAAATGTTCATGCATTACAAAAACAACAACTACTTTATAGCGAGTAACTCTTACTTCTCCTTTTAGGTATCCCTAGTTATTCTTATTGGGGATAAAATATTCACAATAGTTATGAGTTTTATCTGTGAAAGTTGGTACATAAGTAGCACGTGGTAAACAAGTAGTGCCAATTTTCAAAACGAAAACCAATAGGCGATGTTATACTGAATCGTTTTATTAAAAATTTCTTACTCTACTTAGATTACCCTAGAAGGATTCTCAATAAAACACACCTGTTATCATTTAACTGTTTCTGAATGTCCTTATTTTCATCAGTGGCTGGTGTAGATAAAGCCTTCAGCTGGAGACATTTACTGTTTATACTCTCTGCTTGCTGGACACTTATTCTATGCTTTTTTTAGTTGGCAAATCCTTAAAGAACTTCGAGGCGTATTTTGTCGTCTACGAAATATGAGAAAAACGATTCGATGAAAAACGATTTGATCAAGCCTCAAAAACCTCTCTCAGTATTAATCTGCTAATCTTTCACACCAGCTTTCATTACCGCCACTGCTGTGAGTTCTAATATAAATTTAATGAATCAAATAAAATTCATCAATGAATTTATTTATTATCCTTATAAGTTCAAATATTAATAAGTAAAAAATAGTCATAAAGAGTGCAAACTATTGCTACATATAAACATAACATCTCGAAGTACATACTCAAAAATCCATTCACACATATTTTCTTTGTTTATATTTTAAATCAACGTTCATTTGCATAAACTTGAATAAATTAAAAATAATGATTTAATTGATTAATAAAAGATGTGAAACACACTTTTTATTCAATAAATCGAAATCATGTACATTATGATGTTTAATTAAATTATTTTAAGTACAGGTAAATGTATTTTACTGCATTTTACAACTACGTTTAAAATATACTAAGATATATAATTTACTACAAATGTGAGTTTACTGAGGTCATACTTGTGATTATAGTAAGTATACGCCCTACTGTACCATAAATTGCAACATAAAAAATCGAAAAGAATAATAAAAAAAAAAATTATTATTAGGGATCAAGTTTGTGTCAGTGCATTTGCAAGGACAGATACGTTTCAGTAAGGTTCCTTTCGCATTTTATTGGTTACGTTTTATTTATATTTTTTCGCAAAAAACGTTTAGTTTTGTTGTTGTTGAATTTAGGCTTAATGATCCTTATAAGAAAATGCAATTAATTTGAAAAACAATTCATTGTGTTTAACCAGAAAGTGAAGCAGGTATATTTTTATTAATTATATTCCTAGCAAATGTTTCGCTGACATTATTTTTAAATTCATAAAATTTTCCAAGTAATTGCAAGGAAGTGACAATCTGAACATTCATTGATGCGAGGACATTGAATTTAATGTCTTCCGCATTCAAATAACAAGAAAATCATTCCAAATTCTAATCACTTAATAGCAATATCCGTATTAGCCTAAAAATTAAATTTGTCAAATATCCAACCTAGTCATACAAAATAAATTATTAACACAAACATTTTGTCATCTCTAAGATAAATTCTACAACACACTATAGTTCTTTTGATCTTTGCAGACTTTGGTCCATTAATACGACATCACAACAAATTAGCATACCTAATTTATATTCAAAACCTTTTTGTCGCTCAAAAATGAAGATAAATATTAATTCCGCGTGGTGTGCTTAAATTTTAACAAAATAATGTAAACAAATAAACAATCGCAAATCGGCAAAGAAAAATAAAATTCTTAAAGTTAAATCAAACTTGGTTGGTATAGTTATTACCAATTTCGGTTGAAAGTTAAATGTGAGTAATTTTAGTTTTAGTATAAATAGTCAGTGAGTTGAAATATCAAATCACAGTTAACCATTCGATTTCAGACGGTTCAGTTTTGACAAAAAAAAAAAAAATCCTTTGGAAATATGAAGTTCTTATTGTTGGTACGTGTGTTAAGTTAAAAAAAAAAAATAATTATTTACCTATTCGGGTGTGGCACTCATTCACTAAAGTGTTAACTCAAATAATAATGATGTGTAATTAAAAAAATCGTTAACATGCTAATTATTGTTGTGTTGATATTTTTAAGTGTTAAAATATTTTTTTCTTGCAGACACTTTTAGTTTGCTTTGTCGCTTTGGCGTTAGTATCTGCCGCTCCACTGGAAGAAGGTGTTTTAGCTGATATTCCCGGAAGTGATGTTACCAACCCACAGGATCCTAACTCAATTCTGAAGTTGTTGCTGCTTAAGAAGAAACTTTTGCTGCTGGGCTAGGAATGACCAATAGTCCTGTTATGTTACAATGTCAATGGAAATATCTAAAATCAAATAATACCTTAAACCAAATTAAGTAAATGTAGTCTAAGCTTAGAGCACACTATGAATTATTTATAAGTTACGGAAGTTAAATTTTAAATAAAACAATAAAAACAAAAAAAAAAAACGCTTTTAGTCATTTGAGGTGTGTTTTCAACAAACGAAAATAGTTCAAGTTAGATGATTGAAAGAATAATTTGTTACCATTTTTATTTTGTTTGCCAAGTTTGATGGTTGTTCATGAAAGGGAGTTTTTTTTTATCATTAAATAAGAAGTAAACAATTTGTGTCTGCTTTCTATAATTTTCGTCATTAGATTAAGAAATGGTAGTTGTTTAGGCCGTAAACATTTTGAGGTTCCTTTTATTCATATATCCATAGTTATCTTCTTTTTATTGATGTTAATTTTCTCAAATGGACCACAACATGCACACTTTACCTAAAGGATTTGATAGTGGGATTGGCTTTCTTCTTTCACTACCGTATACTCTTGTTATTGGAAGAGACACCATATTACACATATATTTAATATCCCTGCATCTAAAACACACTTAGGCTAATGCCACACGAATATTTTTATTGACTTTTGACTCATGATGCGCGGACAAATAGATGCGACAAAAAGATTCTCGTGTGGCATAAGCCTATAAAACTAATGATACACTAGCGTCTTATTCTGCACGTCCATTTGTCTAGGTGCCATGAGAACTAAGATAAGCAATAAAAGTGTACACAAGATTGTCCGCTGAAAAAGACACTCGCGTGGCATTAGCTTATATGGTGATGGTGATGCCGCCTGACTATTGTGCGAAACAGATTAAACGAGCACCAGTCCCATCATCGGTATTGCCCCGTGGCTCAGTTGTAAGTGTGTCGGACTAACACGCTGGAGGTCTGGGTTCGAGTCCTGAGTACAGCTAATGTTTTTTTTATCAGGGGCATTGCCTCTTGCGAGGAAGTGACAAATCCTCTAAGAGTATCATTGTCATGAAAGTGCATCTCACCTTAGTCGTTCAGATTCCCTTTAATAGTCCAATCTTGTAGAAGGTAGAACTAACAACGCACAGGAAAGAACTGGTTGAGAGTGAAAGTCACTAGGCCGGTGGTTCTTCGGATATATTTTAATATTTAAGCTTCAAAGCTAAGCGTTTTTTTTTTTTTTTTTTTGAGCTCTGAGCACCGAGCACTGAGCAGTCTGAGCACATCAAGTCGAGTATGCTCTTAGCAAAGGAAGCTCCTTGATTTATTTACTAAACACTTGATCACTTCACTCACATATGATTAGAAATCAAGCTGTCAAATTACATGAAAACTACATGAAGTTGGCCGGTATTCGGTAACCCGCATCAGGTCTGGAGGACAAAGTTGTGAGTCAAAATTTATAAACATTTGAGAAAAACTTAATTTGTTTTCAAAAATATTTAAGTTTTTTTCTAAGGTTGTAAGATGAAACGTTTTTGAGATAGTATAGCACTTTTAAAACATTCTCTAGTTCTTATTAAGCACCCTCAGTTTATGGACTTTACTTAAGTTTTTTTTAATTTAAATTTTTGTAATTGATTTATCCTGTCTTCAAACAACATTTTTGCGTTTGGAAAATAATCTAATAAAAAAAATGTCGTAATTTTATCGAAAAAAAAGTTGCATTAAAAAACGGTTCTTTATAGAAAGGACCTCTTTAGAATTTCACGAAAAAAATTTACTAACCGTTAGAACTACCATTAGCATTTTATCAACCAAAGAAAGTATAATCAAAATCGTTAAAGCCGTTCAAGAGAAAAATAAAAGAAAAACCTTGGTAAATTTTGCTTCAACCAAGCAACTCGATGGATTCGAACGAGCTTCCGTGATCATTTTCTTATCAAAATGATCACGGTGCTTGGTTGACGCAAAATCAACCAAGAATATTGATTGAATTTACCAAGGTTTTTCTTTGGCTGTATATATTTTAAGATCTATAGAATATCAGTTCCAAAAATTCCTTTCTAGGAAGCGCTAGACTATACAGGCATTGTGTGTTAAAAGTTTCTTATTCGGAGACCCACAATATATCCAATCGGGAATTCCCAAAATAAAATCTCTTAAAATAAAGTCTTTAAACTAAAATCTCTAAAAACAAAAGCCTCCCACTCTTCATCATCCTTTCTGAACACGTATACTTCTTTCTGGATCCATGTCACCATATATGACTCTCAAGAACGTCACAATCTGTATAATTTTCGTTTGGCGATAAAACTTCAGGCGATAAATTCTTACACTCCTATCAGAATTCTCTTAAAGAGCTTCCTGTGACTTGAAATCTGGAGCAGTCGAATTTGACGAACTTGTCTTCCAGAGCAAGTCGCCAAAACTAGACAATCCAGAAACGAATCCATCAAATGACGGTCTGCATGCAGTAGTTGATTGACTGATGAATTCTACAGAGAAAAATATGCAATGGCAAATTGAGTGGCATGTTGTCTGATAGACTTCAACGGCTCATCCTTGACAGATTCAGTCCTATCGAGGTATCTGTTCGGAACGGAAAATTCTCCGATTTCATACAAATCCATTTATGAAATTTTCAAAAATGTCGTAAAAAGACCACTTGATCACAGTGCCATCCAAAATGCTGTTGTGTGTTCCATAAAAATGTGCGTTGGGAAAAATATTTCTTGCAAAAATCCTGCAATAAGTAAAAATTGGAGAATTTTCCAAACCTCGATAGGGCTGATTCAGCCACAGCAGCGATATTCTCGTAGAATAGTAGAATAACCACTACGATTTCTTCTAGCAAACAGCTTAACTCCGTAAAGTTGCCGCTTAGCATATATAGGACGTCCGAAAAATCCTCGCAGAAATCCACTGACAAACTATTCAGTAGCAAACTGTCACAACTATATGCTTAGTTTGTACAGCATTCCATGGCGTGTCAACTTTTTTTCTTGTTCTTGAATGCTTCACAATTATCACAAAAAATACTGACAGTTATTGAGTTTCATAAACGTCACAAGCCATAAAGAAATTTAAACAATTTTAAAACATTATTTAGGACTTGTTTCACAATCACTGAGTAAGTTAAGTAAAATACTCAGCAGTTAAATTCGTTGTTTGCTGTGTAACTCACCTACTTATAGAATTTGTAAAACAAGTTCTAACTTAATATAATATTAAAATTGCACTCACAAAAACTCTTATTGTTTTTTTTTTTTATACAGAACCGTTCATGAAACCGTTCTTTGCAATCTATATGTCAAAATTCATTTACTTCAATTTGCCTTAAAGGTTGATTTATCCATTTTGCTCTTCAGATATTCATTTCTCTTGTTTCCATGCAATTTGTTTTGTTTTGATATTCCTTTACCCCCAAAGGAATATCAAAATGACATTTTGATCTTTTGAATAAACAAAACTGAATTACCAAGGGTAAAATACAATTTCTTCATCTCGTAGATTAACAAATAAATGATTATAAATTTTTGATGAGCAACCTGTGAAGTCAATGTCACTGTCTGTCAGCAAGTGGTGTCGGTCGTCAAATCCCCAGTTTAACCCTCGAGGGAGATGGTGTATGTCAAATTAGTATTCATCTTCACAACTATCAATTTCAGTGCGTTGACGATAGGCGATGATGCTTTTTCTGCCCTCAAAATGTGTGTTTACTCGGGTATACTCTTTTATTTGTTCTTATTAAACAAAAAATTGTTAGTCACAGATACAAAACAATCTTCAAATGTTAATGATTTAACACAATATTTTTATTTCATGATGCACTGAAGTAATATATTTACAAATTGTGACTTAAAATTATATAAAAAAAAACTGTAAACAAAAAAGTTGATGTTGAAGTGAAGAATATGACTTGTTTCTTATTTTCAAGGCGAAATTAGCGATTTTTTTGAATGACAAACTCTTTGGGCTATTTGAAGTTAAGAAGTTGCAAACGCCTATCTTAACCGAATAGCAATTTCTTGATTTTCTTCAATTTAAAGATGGAACTTGAATCCTGAGCACCATTATTTTCACTTCCATATAAATCACCAGCGATAGTTTCGTCAATTGGCACTGCCGATACCAAAACGAAGGCAAACATGCAGATTAAGAGTGTCTGCAAAGAAAATAAAAAGTTTGATGAAAAAAAGTCCTTTATTTGTTTTTTTAAACTTCACCTACCATTAAAAGATACTTCATCTTAATTTTTGTGTGTTAAGTTTACCGGCAGTAGAGGGAAAGAACTTGTTTGTTAATAAAAGTTAAACTGTAGACGATGGTAGCAATACACTGCCTTTATATACCAAAAAGCACAAAAATGCAATCTTTGGCTTGTCTTGTGGTAAACAAAGGGAGGAACAGTTCGTGGTCAGTATAGTCAAAGAAATTACCATGTAAGACATCGGATAGCTGGTTGTGTTTGTTTGTTTATTTTTTGGCGCAAGTTTCGATCGAAAAGGTGTAGTTACATGTGAAGACGTTTTATTGTCGTAGTGCCAAGTTTTTTTTTTTTTTTTAAACCGATCGGAGGCGAAGGCGGCTTATTTATTTGATTTAGTTGTAGTTTTAAGTTGGTTTAACTTTGACTGAAAGACAAGTACGTGATGCGATTACGATGACTCGTTTTAGGTCAAGAGATAGGAACTGTCAATTTCAATAAAACCAAGTAAAAAGGAACTGGTACTGTATACCTTTAGACCATAAAGGTTTGACCATGATCGAAAGTATATAAATCAGAGTGGGGAAAGTAAAATTATATTTTAAATGAGATAACAGGAGTTTATAATAATATTGCAAATTTATTTTTGTAAAGGTGTGTATTGATTTAATTTTAAAAATAAATTACAGATGACATCGGATTGTGAATTAAAATATCACGAACATAATATTTATTTGAGTAAGCAAACTTATATTGCAATATTAAGTTGAAACTGATATATCCTACACATAATATATATTGTTAAACTATTTGATTTCAGTCTAGTCTCGTTGAGTAATATGCTTTCAGTTGCATATTTGGTCTGGTGCAAGTTGATGGTACTGCACTTTTAAGGGTATAATATTGGTTTAAGATTATTGTTTGATCAACGTTGAATTTTCAATGACATCCGAGCTGTTGAAGATTGTATTTTCAAACGTCAGAATTCCAATTGTTAAACGCTATGTATTTCACGCTGATAACGTGGAAAATCTATTTTTAAAGAAATAACTCCCTTATAGTGGAACTTTAACAGTGACGGGTATGGTTTGTTTCGCCTTTTTCACCTAGATTTTTGTTGTTTCGCATAAGTCATTTCTCATTTTTTTGCTATGCATTTTGTTGTTTAGTTTTTCGTTTGTTTGGTTTACTTTTGTTTCGATAATTTATTGTACGATTTCTGAATATTTCGTTTTCAAGTTATTTCGTTTGTTATTGTTCGTTTTCTTTTGTTTATTTTTTTTAATGTTGTGTTTTTGTCACTTCGATTTCTATTATTTCCCCAGCATTTGTTTGTTTTTTATTTTTTTTTTTGAATGTTAAGAGCTTAAAGGCGTTAAAATTTGCGCGAACGCATAAAAAAATATTTTTTTATCAAGCAAATAGACACCCAGGATTACTCTATAAAATGATAACATTCCTACCTTGTTTTACTCCGTAGTAGAAGAAATTATATAACTTGGTCTCAACATATACAAGAAACGTACATATTGTTTCCAGTTTTTTTGCTATTTCTTGGACACAAAAAATTCGTAGTCGCCTTGTCGTCACAATTTCTTTCAGTTCGTATTTTCTACATTCTTACATTCAGAGTTCCAACTTGCTACTCTCAGATTTCGATTAATCTGTTGTATACTTATCCAGCCCCCGAAATCCCTATTCTTCTTCTATCATTCTACAGTCCGGAACTAACCTGTAAATTTTGTCTGTCCAGCTAGTTTGGGCTATACACCTCAGGTTTTTTAAAATCTTCATTTGCTTGGTCACTCCACCACAGTAAGCTTCCCGCTTCTGCGAACTCTTCCTGGGCTGATTTCAAAATTTATACAAGTAATTCATGTCTATTCGTTCTGTATAACCAAGCCATTGCAGCCGTTAAATACGTTAGTTATCTTTCTCTTTAGAGCACCGTACAATTAATTTATCCACACATATTATCAATCAAAGGATTTTTCGCAAAAAGAGACCAACCACTTCTTCGTCCAATCTTGACACTATCCACGTCTCTGCACCATATAAAAGAACTGGGAAGACAAGAATTGTTTAATTGCTTAAATGTTTCACTATTGTCTTTATAGTGTAGACTTATTGTTAGCTTAAAGATATTCAGAACATTAACAAACAGGACTTAGTGCTGCTGATTTGCGAGACCAATTTAAGGGATCAGATTAATATAATTTGTTTTTACAGTAAATTTATATTTGCCGGATCAGGAGTTGTGTTTTTAAAGCAATTTTTGTTTTGACCATTTTTTAGAAACTTATCTTAAGGTTTGCTGTCAATCATTTGATATCAAATTTGGTATAAGTACGTCCAGATGGACCTTTACACCACACGCTCAATCATTTTGACATTAAATTAGTTTGTTCATATCTTCATCGAAAAGAGTCGGGTTATTATCATTATTGAAAAATCTTCGGACTTGCATTTGAATTGCAATAAAAATGAGTCCTTTGACACATCAATCTGTTCGATCAATCATCAAGCAAAATTAAAAGATTATTGGTTAGATTTTCGTCAATCGAATTTCAGAGAATGTATGTGACACCTATACAATTCAATTTTAACGAACACATCTAAATGATTAAATCAATCATTTGACCGTGAAAGAATTAATGTTAGCAGAATTTAATCATTGAACATTTTAATTTGGCCATATAACTTCATAAAATGTAAAGTGTTCAAAATCGGCTAAGACATTCACGACAAAGTAGTCCAAGCAAACGGCTGTATGATGTGTAAAAAATTTATATCGCCCGGTGTTAGTGTTCAGTGCGCTAAAACAGCACTTCAACTCCATCTGGCTCATAAGGCAGCAACAAGAGGTCTCCATCTTAACAAAAGTTTTTACTTCTAATAAAGTCGATAAGAATGTTGTGCATTCAATAAATCACTAACAGTTGAAAGTTTCTTAAATAAAAATTAATTAAGTGATAACCATCGCGGGCGGGGTCATCTCACAAAGTCAGTTCTACTCAATCAATTATATTCCTCTGCTTATAAGGGAACTTCCAAACGCCTAACAACCGAGCTAACCTATAGTGGCCATTTTTAAACCAAAACCGACATGTTTTTCGATTTGACAATCCTTGCAGTCGACATTTTATCAAACTGTATTTCAAAATCTCAACATGAAGCGACCATATATATATATGATATATGTTTTAAAACATGTTTTAAAACCTCAAAGTTTTCGGTTGCAATACACATGAAACCAAATTTGAAAACATCAGTTGTTTACTGATTACAAAGTTTTTAAACATTTTTAAAAATTTCATTTTCTTTAAACATATTTTAAAACCCAAAATCGGTTTGAAAACCTAGCCATACACTTTAAAATTACATTGCTTCAAACTTCAATATATTTTAAAACATGTTTCATGCGTGTATGGGCCGCTTAACTTCAGTCTGCTTTTTTACCATCAATTTATCAATTCTACAATCGACACTATTGTATTCGGGTTAAATGGCAAACCGTACACTTCCTTATTCAGATTACATAACTTTGACATTGAAAAGTTACCTTATTTCCAATTTAATATAATTTTACGTGAGCAATAAAACCAACTTATAAAGTTAAACTTTAAAATTTGATCAAGTAAACAGATAGTTGATGAAGGTCTTGAAGACAAGATACTCGTTAATATTCAAACTCAGCTTCATAACATCATTTCGTTATGTCTCCCAAGATCGGACTATCTTGTTTGGGTTTTTGTTTTTTTTTTTTAAGTTTAATCAACCCAATCTGTCATGAATCATCATGATTGTCTAGTCTAGTCAATGTTTGACTTCAGACAAGTTCGCTATAGATTTTTGATTTCTCTGCAACTTGAACAAAACATTGAAAATGCATATCAAAATATAGATTGAGAGAATAATGCTCTGCATCAAATACTGTTTTTAAATTTGAAAAATAAAAAGATAGGTAAACATTATTTAAAATATTTTGTAACCCCAACAACAAAACAAAGCACTCAAAATGAATAAGCCAACGACTTCTTGTTGTAGTTTGACACCTAAGATGCACTCATCCTTCAAAATATGAATACAAAATAACGAATAATATAAATACATACCTTCATTTTCAACCTGAGAATATAAAAGACAGATGAGTTGACAAAATTTTATAATGGATCTGCAAACATCACACATATGTGTCGTATGTGCTGCTATAAAGATACATCTTTTTTTTTTTAAGATAGAATTTTCAAGGTCACTCATATTTATACACAAACGTGCAAAAAAGGTGTGGACAGATGACATGCCTTCTGTTATTTTTCATCTTCTTGAGAGTTTATATTGATAGATTCGTTTGTTGCTCTGTTCACAAAATGTTTACAGAAAGATGGTAAGCCATTTGTTTGCATCAACGATATTTGAAAAAAAATCTATTTTTTTCGGAATTATATAAGAGGTATTGAGACTGGATCAGCAACGATAACTATCTACTTAAACTTCTACAGCACGGGGGTTCTGTAGATGCCTTTTTCGGTATATTAAAGACACTTTACACCTGTTTCTAAAGTTCACGTTTTCTGCCTGCTTTTCCTGTATTTACTGTAATGGGTGAACTTAATTGAAAAATGTCATCTGACCTTTAAAAAATTTGAACAAAGTTTCTGATTCAATGTCCAAATTAATAATTAACAATGAGTTGAGTCTAGTAATTAAATTTTAAAGAAGGTGTTGAATTAATACCTTGAGTACCTTATGATAATATTATTAATTTAAAGTATAAAAAAATCAGATAAGGAATAAAAACATTAAATTTGAAATGTTATAGGCAATCAAAATTATTTCATCAACATCAAAATCAGGTTAAGAGAAATTAACACATGTTGCACTAAAATGCGTCTTCGAGACCTTGAATTTTCAACCATTTAACCAGTTCGTTTACAACTTACATTAAATATTGATATACATAAATATATTTATATGTAATCAAAGAGCCGGCATTTTTTAATGAAATTTCGAAAGTTGTGTAACGTTTTATAAAGTAGGTTGACCTTTCTACGAGTATATAAAGAGACGTTTAACGATCAAGTAAAAAGAACGAAAAGGAAATTATATATCTTGTTTATTAATATTTAATTTAAACAATAACGTCAATAAAAATTACTCGTTCATCAGGTTTACATTAATAAATTGTTGACTTTAACTCAATCCATCAAAATGTAACCAATTTTGTTCAGATCCTTAACAATGGCAGAAGTTTAACTTGACTTACTTTACAATTCTCAGCATCGATGGTTTGTACTTGTGATTATAATTAATCAAAGTCAAGTTATGCATTTATTTAAAATTATAGATGACAATTAAACATGACATTACGATTATATAGAGGAGTCTATCAAAGTTAATAGACCCTGATTACACCAGTCCTTTTTTCGTACGTGACGTGTTTCGTCGTCTTTCTGGCAGGTACGTACTATGGTGATTAGACGGTTCGTTGATATTTGCCCGTTTCCATTCGTCATTTTGACGCGGGAAGCAAAGCTTGACGCCGGAAAGCGGGTTTGTGAAAGTTGTGGTAGTTTTTTTTTTTGTTGAACAAAAAATTATTGTTAAATATCATTGCTAATAGTTTCTTTTCAATTGATGTTCACAATTATAACAAACTAATATCAAAACAGTTGCAATCTTTAATATTCTAAATAATTCAATTTCGCTTTCCGGTGTCAAACAAGAAACGTCAAAGTTCAACAAGAAAAAGTTTTAAAATGTTCATACGTGCTTTCGTTACTTCTTTCCTCCTTCGTTTCTACACCCCTAACCCAAAATGTCAAAAAGACGAATAACAAAACTTACGGAAAAAGGACTGGTCTAATCAGGGTCTTAATGTCTATTGGAGTAGTTGTTTGATTAAGTGTGTCTGACTATCAAGCCACGCTGCAAGGTTGTAAAAGAATGCCATATTTTGTAACATATCATTCATTGAATGCAATAAAAAACTTGTATTCCAATGAATCATCTTTGAGAATTCAACTTCAAAATTTGCAATCACAATCTTGACATTGAAAACATTGCAATCATTTTTCCCCTCGTTCATTTTACAGCAATCAATTGAATGAAATCAGTTGAGAATTCATGCATTTCTTTAATTCTTTCGCATGCTTTGTAATCTCTTGAGTAATATATTTTTTTTTTTGTTATTTTACAAGATTACAAACAATGCCTTTAATTATTAAAATTTTGCATAACTGATTACTTTAAAATGAATGAAAAAAAAAAATAATGGAATCTTCTTGATGTTAAATGAAGTCTCAAACTGAAGTCAAAGAATGCAATATTTTTATTCAATTCAATGAATGATTTTTAGTGCATTCACAATAGATTGCATTCTTTTACAACCCTGCCACATCATTACGTTATTAAAAAAAAATAAGTTCTATTAGAAGATCTAAAAACCATTTGAAACTTAGATATTTTAAAATTTCGAGCATCAAATAAATGTGTCCCATTCGTGCCCTTTATTTATGCCTTAACATTTTAAATATTCAAAGCACTCACTGGTTGATGAATTTCCTGGAATTTGTTCCATATCTCTTGTAGTTAAATTTGTTTTGTCTGGTTCTTATCTATCACGTACCCAAAACTAATAAAATCTCTTTCTCAAAAAACAAGACCCAAATAGCCAAGATTTAACTAAACAGAAACATGAAAAATAAAAATAGTCAACTTATGCCAAAACAAAAAAAAAAAAAAAATATTCAAATTTGTTAATTTTAATATTTTGTGCATTGTTTTTGTTAAATGAATCGTTATTTTTTACGACCATTAAACATGTTTAAACAAACGCCATCTGCAATGACAAATTATTTGAATGTTTTTATTTTTTCACTTTGGCCTATTAATTTAGTCATTTGTATGCAAAACAAGTGACAGCATAATATCATGACGCTTTGCGCTAAAAGATTTATAGTTGAATAATTTGAATGACGATGTTGTACGAATATTGTTTATGAGATTATCTTGGATTACACACTTAAAAAATTTGAATAATAAAAAGACTCAATGTTGTTTGGAAATTAAATTATAGGTTTCGTTATTTAAAGGGACACGGAAAAAGGGATTAAAAGCGGAGAATATATTAATTCATGAAATTCAAATCGTTTGATTCACAAAATTCTCTTCTTTATTAACCACTTCGGCATCTTTTTCTTTTTACCGTACCGGTAGCAGAAATGCTCCTAAGAAAGACACTTAACTTCCCGGCCACGTAAAAAAATATAAAGGGTTTCTTAAAAGGGACCGGGTAATTTTTTAAAATCCATTTTGTTTCAATCGTATTACTTGCCATGATGATTTGATGTCAGTGACTAAATAATAACAAACAATTGACAAACCCCGCCAAAACAAAATGGCCGCCACATGGCTGTCATCTTCGACACGTACTACCTAATCCGAAAAAAATATTCTAAAAGTGATTAAATAAACACGAAAAATATTTCCCATTCAACATTGAAAAATATTTTAAAATCTCAGTTATCTTTTGACAATACAAAAATACTATATCACTTTTTTTATGTCGGTCACGTTTTAAGCTTCCGGACCGAAATAACTGATCCCTTTGGGATTACTGATCAATCATTACTATAAATGAATTCTAAGACTTAGGTCAGACGGCAGGGACAAAATTTAAGTTCCATAATGCAACAGAATACTCATCCAATTTTATGATTCCATATAGTTCCTTAGTCTTTCAGGAGTATCGAATAAAAATTGCGGGATGATAGGAGGTTTGATCAGTTCGCCGCCATATTGAAAAACGCGTTTTCTCAAATAACTTAAGAATTCCTTTTCGGAGGAAAAAAAATATTAACAGCTTTTCGATAGAAAATATAATTTTCTTTTTGCCATGCCTATAACATTTTTTTGTAGATATGTATACATATGTATAACACTTAAAGAGTTATAGCGTAGACAAAATTTATTTTTACTCAATTTGTTTCAAACTTTGAAAAAATAAAACTTTTACACGTCATAACTCCTTAAGTTTTATACCAAAAAAAAAAACGAAATTAAAGGCATGAAAAAAACAAAATTATATTTTCTATCGAATAGCTAAAAATATTTTTTTTTTTCGTCCGATAAGATATTTGAGGAAACGCGCTTTTTAAAATGGCGGCGAATTCGGTACCATCTTGCCATATTTTTTGGATACTCCTTACAGACTTCCCAACAATATCCAATCATAAAATTGGATGGGTTTTCTGTTGCAAGAAAAAAATCTCCGCGCCGATTGGTCTAATTCGCATAAGATGCGACAATGAGTTAAATCAAGTTGTGAAGGTTGCCAAAAAGAACAATTAAAATCAAAAAAACACAATTTATTAGAATTTGTGTAGTATTTCGATTATCCTTGACAGAAAATCTTTATAAATTAATAATTTTGTATAAGACTTGTCACCATCATCATCAAATAGTTAAACCACATGAACTCTTAAAAAAAGACGAACAAACGACAGAACCTTAAATAAATTTAGAATTTATTGATTTAATAAACTACTGCACTCAAAAAATAAGATTCGTAATCAAAGCGTGCTTTTTTACACAATGGACTTTGCAAAATTACGATTTCTTTTTAATTTCTAAGAAAATAACATTTTGGTAGAAAATTTGATAATCTTCTTCTTCTTCTTTTTTTCGAATGCGTTAATGGTTTCAAATGACCCTATCTGCTTTTTGATTCCAACTAATTGCTGATTTCTTCTATTGATAGATTCCAAGAGCTTTAGAAGCCTTTTTCAAGATTGTATCTGAACGACCATATAGTAGTAAATTTTGCTCTCATGCTAAGAGCTAAGCATCTTCCACGCGTGTTCACTTTTGATGGCTCAATCGCCAGCAAAGAACAACTTATTTACTTTTTAGTCTGTTTCGTTACTTTCAACTAGATATTCATAATTTGTAATGAAGAGGAAGGGACTGAAGACACATCCTTGGTGTATATCAAATGAGGTTGTGAATTTCTTGATGACTTCTGCAGGCCATCTTATTTTTGTTTTAATTTGCTGGTGAAGTTGACCTTATGCTATTCAATTTTTGAAAATTATTGATTCCCTATCATTTATCAATGTCAATGTTATCTATTTATCCAAGTCATTTAGATATGTCATGTGAAAACTTCAGCTTTATTTATTATTAGTATTGATTTGAAATTTTAATTAAATATTAATTCAACAATTTTTTTTCTTTCAGTGTACTGTAATGTGACCCAAGCAAAGCCTTTTTCAAATATAAACAAGAGTATGAGTCCCCACAGGCGCACGCAATTTTCATAAAGACATTCATAGAAAATGATGTACAAAACAACAGGTGAGTAATTATAAAGTAATGCAAGGATAACGTCTGAGAAAAAGAAATAGTCATCACAAGGTTGGTAAATATTCAAAGGCACTTTCATGCTGCTATAGATAGACCAACTCACTATATAAAGCTTTGCCTTTTTGTTGTTTGCTTTTCCCTTGGGTGCCGAAGTGCTTACGTTATCGATGGAATTTTTAAGTAGGTTAACCTTAAATAAGGATTTTCTTATACCTTCATATATTAACCATGTTATAGACCGTGTCCTGCAAATGAACGAAACTAATAATTTTTGTCAGTCCTTTCAAGAAAAAGTCAAATGGGTGCGGGAAAATGCTTACATAGATAGGAAGTAGTCTATTCGTGTATTCAGTGGATGTCGGTCATTTGTGCGGATTAAATAAAAAAAAAACAAGTAAAAAAAGGATAATATTACGTTGTTGTAATCGGATTGTGTGTTCTAGAAACGTATTGCGATTAGCAAATTACAAAAGTGTTGGAAAGTTAATCAAAGGAGTAATGCCGACAAATGTGGGTTTGTTTGTTTACATATCAACAATTAATGTTGTCTTTTAGTCATTTATTTTTGTGTTGATAAATAGAAAAATAAAAAAAATACATAAAGAAATTGCTGCTATCATAATAAGGACTGACATTAAGGAAACGGACATGCTGAATAAATAATTAATTAGTAAAAATGTGTCGAAGATTTTTAACGAAAATCGATCAAAGTTTATGTTTCTTTTTGTGTGAGAAATTGGGACTATTAAAATCAGTTTTATTGAAATAGGGGTGAATGACCAAAGCTTTTTAAAGAAAATCAATATCATTTCATCTATTTATTGTTGTTATATTGTTCTATTCGTACTAGAATGTCAGTTTTATTACTTGACCATTCTTTATTCCGTCAATTTTCATTTCATCTGTTTGTGAAAAATTTCAAAATCTATAAAAAGTGTCACGTACCGACCCTAATAGCATCACTCGAAAGATTAAACTTAAATGTATGAAATATCACGTTCGCTTGTCGATGAACCACAACTCGAGTCTCGAATACTAGATGTTGAAGATTATTCTCGAAAAACTTTTGGCTTATGTTCCTTTCCTCTTATCTTGAACTGTACACATTCATTTGCACGAATGGAATTATTGTAAAGAAGTTATTTTCCTCGCTGGAAAAACAAAAACAAAGCAATTCTGTGTATTTTATTGTTGACTCATTCTGAGCTTATAATATTTAGCTTAAAAAAAATATTGGAAATCAACAGCTGTCTAGTGGTCTGAAGACGTATTTCACCGACATGCATGTAGAATTATTTGGAGTAAAATATTCTTTCTTTAAAACTTGGTTACACTATGCTATGATCTTTCCTACTCATGATCGATTCGAACCCCTCTTGCCTCAACGCTCGAATTTTTGTCTTTCTATTTGTGAAAATATGTCAGCAGGATAAGTCAGTCTGAATATTCGGAAACGTGAAATTCTTTAATATCTGTCAGAACAAAAAGTATCTAAATGAAATTTAATAGTTTCTGTCTACAGTTTGAACATTCTCACCCCTGTTCTGAATTTCAGATTTCTTCATGAAAAATCGTGTCGTCACGTTTCATAGCGTCTATTCACGCGTATTCACAAATGGAAAAACAAAAATTCGTGGGCTGAGGCAATAAACGTTCGAGTCAACCATGTATGACAAGCAAACTGCAAAATACTTGAATTCATTCATTTAACAATAAAATTTATCAAAATTCAGTGTGGAATATATTTTATTCAACAAAATGTCAAAAAAAATATTGACAACTATACTTATTATGATATTAAGAGCTCAAATATAATTAAAATCACCCAACATTATAATAGAATATGAAACACTCAGCTTTCAGTCACTAATACCTCTTTAAATTTCCTCACTTCAAGCACTCAAAAATGCAAACATAATGCATTCCACTTCATTAATAAAAATAAATTCAACTATTAAAAAATATCCGTCAGGATTTTAATAATTTAATATAAAAACTTCCATGTTCTACTTTTAATTTATAAAAAAAGAAAATTTTAAGCAATTTCATTAAAAAACAAATCAACACTTATCTCTCATGTCACACGCAACCTTAAATTATAAAAATTCATTGCTATGTATGTATTATGTATATGATTTCACAAATTTCAAGTATAAAACATTTTATTATAATTAAGATTATTTTTTATAAATTGATTAAAATGGTATATTGGAAGCGGGAAATGGCAAAATAATTGGTTCACGAATATGGCAACCATGGTTGAATGGGTTGATACAAAATTATCGTCGGTCATTTAACACCTTGACGCTTGCCTGGCATGAATTTGGTATGTGGAATATCCGATAAGGGTGAATATATTCTACTCCCTGCGAGTAGCAATATGCCGGTCATGCATGTCACTTAAGAAAAATTTATAGATTTTTTTTCAAATCTTATCACAATTTATTCGTACAGAATAGAAAAAAAGATTAAAAATGAAATAGAAAAAAATGGTTCTGTCAATAATTATGTGTGGCAGTCATTGAGTTTCAGTTTAGTTGTCATTCTATCAGTCTATACAGTCCTCGTATCAGTCTTACTTTCTTTTCATCAGTCTATCATTCAGATTATATATCTATAAATTTACCAGTCTTTCAGTCATTGAGTTTATCAGTCTATCAATCTATCAGTCCATAAGTCTATCAGTAAAATTAAAACACTTTTGATTTTGCATGATGACAAATTATATGTGTACGATGGCTGACGTCGTTTGATTGACCGTGCAAGGTTAACTATAGCCTGACAGCCTGATAAACTGACAGTTTTACAAACACTATTATGATTGATGTCAAACGATTGACATTGTTCGTTTATTAGTCCATCAGTCTACGAGTTTATCGTTATATATCTGCCTATCAGTCTAACAATTTATAAGTTTATGGCAGTCTATCAATTATGTGCTTTTGAGCAACTTCTTAAGTCTTACACCATCAAAAGTATTTTCTGTTCCTAACGTTCAGTATTTTGTAAGTACAAAAATTGCCCGCCATTGTTGTTCCGATCGCCAACACTGTTATTTGTTATACACGACATCTTCAACCAAAGCAGGTATATTTTCAGTAGAACGATATTTTCTTGCGCTTTTTCTATCACGTCTTATTCCAATTTGTTTGAAACATGCGGCTTAACGCCCAGTTGGCGTAGGATGGCCGAAAAATCTCCGTTAAAATTAACGTTTTGCCAAAATCACTGACCAATCGTGCACAATTTTATGACCTTTTTGACATATTCTAGGCATTTTTCTTTTTAAGCTCGGAGCAGTTCACTGAGCTGTCAAAAATAGATCTGTGTCTTTTTTTACTCCGAGCGCTTAAAAGCGCTCAAATTGTATTTCTTGTTTTCGATCAGAGCATACTCGGAGTAGGAGCACGCTCCATGAGCTCAGGTTAAAATGATGGAGTAGACGGAGCACGAAGTATAGAGTCCAACTTTATGTAGTTTTCAGGTTATTTGACAGATTGTGAGTTGATTTCTACTGATATGACAGTGAAGTTCTCAATTGTATTTTATAATTAAATCAGAGCACTCGGAGCGTAATCTGCTCAGAGCTTACTCGATAAGCTCAGACTCTACTCCATGCTCTGCTCGGGGGTAAACATTAAAAACTCCTTATGGCAACCCTTTTCTAACTAGAGTTAACAATTTGCTAGTTTCTTCTGTCTAGGTTGGATATTCTTTTATAAAAAAAAGGCTATAGAATTATGTGACGCTCACCTGACAAATTAAAAGTACCTAAATGAATAATAGACTCGTTGAATCAAGGGAATTTATCTCCTGCTGGTAACAGGTGAGATCCGCTTACAGGATAAAATAAGATGAGAGATAATAAATCTATTACAGACCATTGTCCCATGGACTTATATTTCTGTGACCCTTTTTGGTTCTACCTTGTTTAGAACCGAAAGTTTCTTTTCTGTCAGCAGACACCTAACTTCTTCTTTCTTTGACTTGTTTGTCAGCATGTCCATCAGTCTTGTCAGTGTTTTGTGTGTAGGTAAAATGTACTTCTACATGACAAAGCCATGTGCTAATTTTATTTTCTGCAAACAACAATGTTAGAAAAATAAGCAAAACTTGAAGTTTATCTAAAGAGAAAGAAAGGCCAAAATAAAATTTTTATCCAGAGCAAACTCTTACATCCAAAACAAAACCATCTTGTTTCCATCAGCTATCAATCAAGAATTCCAACAACTGTTAAAATCAACTGTACCATCAAATAAAAAAAAAAAAAACAGAATTGCCACCCATCATATCTCACTTCATCTGCGACTGCCACCCTCCTCCACCCATATTTAGCACTCAAGACAACCTCACAACAATCACAGCAAACGGAAACTGTTAGAGAAGTCCTGTGTTTCTATATGAATCGCTTTGTAACTGCGTGTGGGCCTTTGATAGACTCGAATCGTTTGGTTACCTTTGCATCATTCTTTCCACGAATTGCATGCTGTGATGTGTTGATGCTTCGATGGAAGCAAAAATGGATGCATATATATGAGCAATAGGAGCGGAATTGTTACATTATGCTTGGCAGCACATCACTATTGTAAGTTCTGATGAAACATAATGTGCAAGAAGAATTAACGCAAGGACCTTTCTAGGAAACCAGATCTCTCGTTTGGAGAGCAATCATCGTAACAGCTACAGCACCAGAATTATTATAGAGAAACTAACAGCAGAAGTGGAGGTACCTACTCTTTGTATTATACAGAGGAGGAAGATATAGAGAAAGTGAGAGGGAATGGGAATGCAGCAGGATGTTGTTGGGTAAAATGAGGACACGCTGGATTTTTTTTTTCTTTCTAGGACTTAATGCTCTTGCTAGTTTGTTGTTAATATTTATACTTACTTCTTGTTTTGTGATTTTGTTTTTTTCGTCCTTTTTTTTTATTTTTCTAGAGCAGCACTCATGCCGCAGCGCATACTCTAGTTGTTGCACTTATCACCGTTATATGAGTATATTTTTCTTGTGGGAATTCTGTTTGTTTTTAGAATCGTCTGCAATTCGGTTTAACTGTGTTCTTCAGTGTTGGAATTCAGCTATAAGCTTTCGGTTTGGTGCGCGAGAGAAAGTGATTTTTTGTTTCTGGTGGTTTGCTATTTTCTTGTGTGTTACTTAATTTGCAACAAGTGTGTTTTTGGGGGAGGAAGTAATTGTGTGTATCCTCATAATTTTATTTGCTTATCAAAGAAAATTATGGTAGAAGAGTTCTTGGAAAAGTTACCCGAAATTGACACACGATATGAGGTAATAGAACAAAGTTTTCACAAACATATATTTTAAAATTTCTTTTTGTACCAGTTTGTTATGTTTTATTGCTTGTGATATGTTTTTCTCGAATATGCTTCAAAATTCCGAAAGTTTAAAACTCAATAAGATCAAAATAGTGAAAAATCTAAATATCGAAAAATTAAAAAAATATATATGTATACAATTCAGCAAATTGGTTTAAGTATCCTTTATGATGACAGTAGAGGCAGCGATCAATAAGGTTAACTTCCTGCTACTTGTCGGACTCTCATTCAAAGGTGTCTGGGTTCAAAGCCAGCCTAACACCTGCATAAGTTTCTGTTTCAAAGGCTCTGTATCTTGCGAGGAAACGATAAATCCTTAAAGAGGAAGAGACAAATCCTCCGAGAATTAAATTTATCTTGATTCTCACTGTGATGGAAAGAGTGTTTTAAGTTAGTTTTAAGATCCGGAGTTAATAAAAATTAATCCAGCTAAATTAGTGAGTTAGTTCTGAGTAAATTCGGGATATCAAACTGACTGAAAAACGTGTTTCGATCAGCGTTAACTCGAGGTTAATCTAACCCTGGAATAATCTCGCACTGAAAAACAAGGCCTGAAATTGTTTAAATGCGTCGAAAAAAATAAGGTCACAAAGATTCCTCCTAAGTAGTTCACTTTAGTTTATATGATATGATTTGCGAATTGCTTTTCTGTCACATCAAGTCATAGCTGGATCAAAAAATAACTTTCCATTTGAATTCAGTCCTACTTTCATAATTTCATTACATCGGTAAGGTCAGTCGTCTTTGTCTGGGGTGGCATGAACAATTTTTGAAGCTTAACTAAACTAAACTTTAATTAAAAAGAAATTAAATGAGTGTAAAATAAACAAGAACCGTCATTTTTAGAATTAAACTTATACTAAATTCTAATATAATCATTCAATCAGATTTTTTTTTCTTGGAAATATAAATCATATCCAAACAGAATTGTTTACATTGCATGTTTTTTTTTTCTTGCTCAAACAATTTTTCCAAGTATCTGATTTAAGGATAGACGATGATTATTAATGTTCGATGTTAAAATCTGAAATATCGATGTTTTAATATCAATGTTCAATGTACGACTATTATCGGATCATCAATGTCATTATTACGAACCGATGTTGACTCGTAATCAAAGCAAATAGATCTCGAAATAAATATTTTTTCTATGAAAGCTCCATTGATATTCTGGGAATTTATTGTGTTATTGTATTAAATTATTTTTTTTCTTTGTATTTCTATTAAATTTCAAGCAATTTCACTGTGTTTTATACCATATGGTGCAAAAAAACATCGATGTTGGTTAAAATCAATGATTCATCTGTGTTTAATACCGGAAGTCAATGTTTGGGTATCGATGTTGACATCGATGATTTGGAAACATCGATCATCCCTAGTCTGATTATCAGTCCCTTAAATTTTCCCTTTCTCGTTTTCCAAATGAAAACCCAGTACCGTTCTTTTATTTCAGTACTCACACTCAAAAGAATCTCAACATAGTGACCTTATGTAAAAAATCTTTGATATGTTCCTGCAAAAAAAATTCATTGACCATCGTCCCCAGCATTTCATATCAGTTCCCTGGAAGATTGAAACTGTTAAAAATATCAGTAACTACGATATTGGTGGGATTATCATCTCAAGTAATGTTCAGTAACGATTCTTCGTAAAAGTCATTCATGAATCATGAGTGTATCTTGCATTTTTTTTTATATCACTTGTAAAGAAGATACTTTTGAACGGGAGGTCGTTCATTGTCCGTTCCGTTTATCGGTCCTCTGGTGAGTGTTTACCATACAAAAAATTAATCTAAGTACATATGGTCATATTTTTTTGCATCCATAATATAGGCTAAGTAAAACCATAATATAATTTATTTTTTTATTTGATTAAATTTAACGCGAGTATGTTTTGTTTGGCTTGAAAATATTTAGTTCCCTGATGGTAACATCTCAATCCCCTGGCAATAAGGAACTGATATTCTATCCAGAGGTCTGATAAATTTTCAGTAGATGCCGCGTTTTGATCTGCAATCATAAATCGATGCTCCAACATAACAAATGATAACATATTTTACAAGCCTTTTCAGAGTCCATCAGGTACAAGATAATTCTATCTTAGCACGATAAATCATGCTAAATTAGTTCCGAAAAACATTAACTACCTTTTTAATAAAAATTAAACTGTAATTTTAAGTCTTATTTTCAAGAAAACTAATTCATAGATTAGAAATAATTGCATTTACGTTGAGTGTGAAAAATTTTTAATCCAAAGATTAGTTAACTCGAAAATAAAACTTAAAATTATAGCTTATTTTTTATTAGTAAGGCAGTAAATATATAAAATGATTAATGTCCGCGAAAACTAAAATAGTTTAAAATTTCATAGAAGTCAAATATTTTGAATTTAAAAATAACAATATATAAGATTTGATTTTTTCTTTACCAGTGTAAAAGATCTATAGTAAAAGAACTCGATCAGTTCTCGCCTGAACACCATAATTTGTCTACTGGCCGTTTCAAAAATGTGGAAAGACATTATAAAATATGGTAATTTTTACGACTTCAAATTTCGTGCCAAAAGTACAACATTTTCTTGCATCGTTTGTAAAATCACGCCACATGTATATCATTTTTACTTACGATTTATAAGGCAAGTTATGAATTCGGGCAAACAAAGATAGTTTAAGCGGTATTTCTGAGAAAATAGTTCTAACGGTACCTGATGCGATATAACATTTTTTTTTCAATTAAAATTTCTCCTTAACGACTCAACGAAACTTAACCAAATTTAATATCTAAGAAGTCCCAAATAGATGAATGATTATGGAGTTCTTATAGTTTTTATAAATTTAAAAAAAAATTCTTAATTGAGAATTCAATATGTTATTTGAAAACTGGCAAATAATTTTTTTTAAATTTTGATTCTATGTAGAAATAGTTTATTTCCTAAAAATTTGCATAACTACTCAAATGTTTTTAAAAAACTTGTTTAAAAATCGTTTTTTTTTTTAACTGGATGTACGCTTTTTGTAAAAAAAAATTATTAAATACCACTATATTCTAGAAAAACTCTGGGATGTTAGAAATTATTTTCAAATTTATATTTTTGTATGAATAAAATTCATAATTCTTATTTTTGTAATTAATCATACATTTTTTCTGTTAAGTTCTTAGGTAATTTGTCATAGGAGTAAGTTTGTGCGACCCAGTGGTGATGTTTAGTAAACGAATGTTTAAAAATGTTTAACCAAGCTTATTTTAAGAAGTTCGTCCATATAATGTCAGCCTCAGAGTCCTTTTCAGTGACATATCAAACTAAAATTCCACAAACGTCAAAATATAATTTTCACTGGAAAGCACTAAAACTGTTTTTGAAATTATATGGTGTAAGAGACATACATAGATGATCTCATTTTTGACATTTTCGTCAATATGATACAAAAAAATAAATATGAATTCATGTTTTTGTTTTTTAAACAATTATTATATAAAATTTGTTCATCATTATTATTGATAACTCTGTTTTCAATATTTACATACATTAGATTGTTTGTTTTCTTATAAGGGCCCTTTACAAATGCAAACTATTATTTTATAGGATAACTCACCATATTGAAGACATCACAACATTTTAACACAAGACATAAAATATTAATTAAAAAAATAAATAATTCAATTTAAACCTAAATCCAAATACAAATAAAAACATGTCTCTAACTGAAAGTGATACTGAATATGATTCAACAAAAGACAAAAGACCATGTGTAAGCAATAAACAATGGGAAATCCAAAGGAGACACGATTCCCGATATTTCTCAAAAGATACAAAATCTGAAAATGGCAGATCAAAAATGACTGTAAGTGATTTGTCAACAATAAATCAATACTAAAAAGGGCAAATGTATCTCCTTTTTATTTGCAATATAGAAATGGTAGTCTGCATATCAATAATCAAGAAATCATTTTTAGCTTTAAAGGCCTTAACCAACTTATTAAATAAGGCTTTGTAGAAAGTATATATATTATTAGAAGTATTAATAATAATCTATTTGAAAGTATCAAAACAAAGTTGTCTCTCAGAATATTTTTGAGATTTTAAAGTGTTGAGTTAAGAGCTGTTTTTGTTAGTGTAGAAATAATAACTTTTATTGTAAAAATAGTCTAGATGGCTTCAACTTATATAAACAATAAACAAACTTATAAGTTTATCATATACATATATTATTAGCCAAATCATTTCATTGACAGTAGAAATGTTAATAAAAAAAATCTCATTTTCAATCATTGACCCCATATAACTTTCAGCTTAAAATATTGTTTGATAATAAATATAATATAAGATGTAGAAAATTTATTATTTTCGTTAGAATTTTTCTAAACAATATTTTATAATTAATATTTTTTTTGTTTGTTAATTTTTAGGATATTGTGCCAATGGAGCAGATCAGTTCTATGGTATCGAATGGTGGTGGAAGTGTAACAATTCCCAAAGACGATGATTATCGAAATCGTATATTGAAAAGTATGAAATTATAACTTAATTTTAAATTAATTTAAATTAAATTTAAATTTTCTTTTACTTTCAAAATTTTTAAATTGAAATATCTGGATACAGTTAAACAAATTGGTAAGTGATATATTATAATTTTAATTTAAAAAGCATGATAATGATTAATTTCGTTATTTAAATTAGAAACATTTTTAGAGTGTATGGCGTATGCGTACTATTTTTGTTTATAAATTATAAAACCTTTTGTGGATCATGGGTTTAGTTTATTTTTCTTTTTTTTTTTTAATTTAAAACATCAATATAAATAAGTAAAAATTAACATAGTTCAGTCAGTAGAGAGTTCAAAATCGGCAAATCTGTGAATTTTGTGAAGGTTTATGTAATGGAACTGTCTAAACTAAAAGCACCTAATTTCGCATACGCAAAATGAGTCTCTACCGTTCCTGGACATACTCTAAGCAGAGCAGCGAAGTTGCTTGAGCGATTCGACTGTAGAAAGGGAGTTAAAGTCTCTCGAACCCCCAAAGCGGGCAACCTAGGTACTTTTTAATAAGTAAACTGTTGAAAAAGGCGCCTGCCAAACGACTGGACATACGCAGGTTATGTCCACGAGCTGTAGAGAATTATTTCTCGTACGCAAAACTAGGTGCCTTTAGACAGACTCTTTTGTAAAATGGTTTTTGCATTTTTATTTTAATCCTATAAACGTTAAACAAAGTCAACGAATATTATGTAAAACGTTTGATCACAATCTTTTGCGATTATTCTTAACCTCTGAAAACGTCAATAAGTATTCCGGTTTTTAATTATTTCATGTCTTAGGCCGTGGTATTTGTTAAGTGTTTTCTCGATTATCAAAAACATCATTGTCTGCCCGGCAGCGCTGTTAAAGACCATTTCCGTATTGCTGTTAATTGAATATAAAAACTTTATTTTGAGTACTTTGTCTTCATTTGAGAACTTTGATTAAAAAAATTCTCTGCTAATTAAGTCTTTAACAAAACAATCATTTAGAGCAGTCAAAAGACATGAAGTAAAAATAATGCAGTACTTTCAACTGCTTGAATTCTTTGCAGTCATTTAAACTAAAACTCTTTTTTTTTGTAGACGTTTTTATGACAGCAATAGTTGAGATGAATGTCTGTTCAGTTTATTTTAGCGTTCCAATACCCAAACGTTGTACCAGGTTCAACATGCAAGTTATTATTTTCATCTAAGGCACACTCGGACCTGCATATATACGTTCTCAGTAGGAACAGTTGCAACTCATCTTCGGTGGGGCAAGCGATGTCAAGATGCATCTAAATATATTTATTTAGTGATCTCAAAAAATATTTACACACATTACTGAATTTTTTAACTGATTGAAAAACGAATAATAATTCTCCAGAAGTATCGCAAATTTACCAGACATTATTTTGTATTCCGAAAAAAAAATTTCATTAATTACTGCACATGACAGCACATCATTTGAAAGATAAATGTTGGCCAAATTGAAACTGAAAATTGTGCACAAAATTTGCTAACTTAAAACATACTTGTTCTTTTTTACGGCATTAAGCAGCACATCGGTAGCACATTGCATCATATTGCAGCACAGCATCCTTTGAAAAATTAGGTAGGGTCAATTCCACGCTTAAAACTTTGTTATGCGACGAAATAATTAAGTTTTATAAATTGTTTTCACCTTTGCCACATGCAGCACATCGGTAGCATATTACAGCACATCATTTGAAAAAAGGGTTGCCCAATTTCACGTTAAAAAAATTGTTTTTGTTTTCACAAAATCTGCAAATGTTTAAATATTTTTTTATCGATAGCACACTGCAGCCCAATAATGTCGAAAATAATAGCAGCACATGCTTTAAATAAAAGGGCTTACCAAACTTTACGCTGAAAATGTTATTTTAGCTGCAAAATCTGAACATTAGTTTTTTTTTTACCTTGTTAAAAAAACACCAGATGCTTTTCTTTAAAAAAAAAAAAAGAAATCTTAATAAACAGCTGGTAACCCTATCCATACTTTTAACAGATTAATTTGCGTCAATTTGTAATGCTTACTATGGGAATCCTGATTCCTGTAAGAGTTTGGAAATAGCTTATTGAAATCCAGAATGGTCAGAGTAAAAGGCAAATATTTTATCTTGCCTGTGATAGAAATACCAAATTTACAGAGTATAGCTATAGTGCGGGAGTAATGTTGCATAATGTACATTCTTCATTCTTGTGGTTTACTCATTAAGTTTTGTCCAGCAGCTTGTAAAACTTTTCTATATATTAGTGCCATTTTCCGGAGGTGAAGTGGAATTCGGCCCCGAAGCTTATCGTTATCATTCTTTCGCTGAAAACGAGAATGATCTACACTCCTCTGACTTAAACTTCTTTTGACTGCTTGACACTTTTCCATAATAAATACTGCAGTCCTACATATTTCTGAAAACTGGTTATTTTTTATCCCCCCAGTGAATCAAATGTCAAAGCTTTGGAGCCTTAGAATCCAACGATCATCCAGCATCATACGGTTATAATTTGGCTCCTCAAAAAACTTCTGTTTATCAACTCATTACTAAGTTTCTGCCAAAGAATGGACTATTTTCATGCAGCATATTAAAGTCATTATCTGAATATTTTTCACAAATTTTACTGAAGGACATACAGCAATTATTTACAAAATTATTTCTTTCCACAAATCCCCAATTTCACAGAAACTAATCCTTGCGAATCCCCCTCTTCTAAAAATAGTTAAAAAAAATACTATCCGAGAAAATGTTCATTAAAACAAAAATACTTCCCAAATAAATTTAAATCAATTGTTGGCATTCAGTTTATATCTGTTTCCGGTCGACTTGAATTTTGCAATCCACCATGTTGCAGTTCCTAATAACACAAATATGTATCTACAACACATATCTCCTTTCATCTGACAAAAAACGTCTACCCCAGATATATTTTGGCATAAGTTTAGTCCGATGAACCCAATCCTAGGCCATTCTTCTCGTATTTTTTTTGTCGTCCTCCACTGGCTTTATAGTTGAAATCGTTTATTTTTAGCTTAAGGATCTGCCTACCCAACCACTTTAAGGAACTAGCACATCCCTCAAATGTTATAGCATAGCAGACAAACATCTCTCCAGCCATTATGTCTTACAATACAATACAATACAAGGGCTTTTCATAGGACAAAATTGCGTTCCACATGATAGCAGGACAACAAAAAAAAAAAAAAAAAAAAACTAAATAAGTCACTGTGTGTGCGGCTTTATACTCTAAATTCTATAAATATATCCTTCCTTATAAAAAAATAAATAACTATACAAGCATTAGATACTCTTCGACTTCGTTCATTTCATAGGTGAGTTGATTTCTTTACATTAAGTGAACATAGTTATACATTGACATAATTGTGATAAGTCCTTCAAGTCAAATCAATGTGACTTCCTTGGCTGAAAAGGAATTTTCTCTGCCAACGTGTCCTTCGATGTTTATAGAAAAAAAAAATCTTCTAGTAAGCACAAACACATCCACCCGATCTAATCGCACAATCATTACATTTCCATACCCCCAAGAAAGTCCTTGCACATTAAAGTATCTATAGTCAGTCAGTCAGCCATTCATGAGGTGCTCTTCTATTCTGTCTTTCTATGGAAAAGGGGTAAACCAAGTGCACAAATTAAGAATTGTATGCCACAGAAAAAAGGACATTCATGATGACATGCGCTTTTACTGGTTTGTTTTTGCATTTTCCTTCCGACAATTTCCAGGACAACAATATACAAATTCCATTATATTCGTTAAGCAAGCCACAGCGGTCACGTTTGTGTTCTACCGGTTGATGGAAAACAGTTGTGCTTGAATGTCCTTCTAACAGTTGGCAAAAGTGATTGTCCTGAAACAAGTGTTCGATGTTAATGATGGTCTCAATACTTGATTGAAAGGTATTGTGGTATTTGTAAAACATCAGTTTATAACGGTTGTGTGAAGACCTGTGTCAAGGATTTAAGTGAAAAGAAATTAATTGAGTGCCCTGGTGAAAGTAAACTTCTCAATCAATCTGTATAGTGTCAGTTAATTGTTTGCGGTTACTTTGATTTTTGTAACTTGCGTGTTTTGTCTGAATGTGTTTGTGTTAAAATCAATTGTGTTCGATTTTCGGGAATGACACCAACAATGCAAGCGCATTCACAACCAATTAAACTTGCCACATTAACTGGTGGTGCAGGAGGTGGAGGTGGTGGTGGTGGTGGTGGTAGTAGTTCAAGAGGAAGTTTCACCCGTCGACCGGATACAGCTTCGGGATCGTCAATGTATAGCAAAGGTGAGTTTGACTCATTTAAGGATCAAATAGTTGCAAATAATTTATTTGGCAAAAAAAAAAATCACTAAATAAAATGATTAGCTATTAAAATAATAAATTGTCAAATTGCATGTGGAATTGCATTACAGGATGTGTTTGATTAGGAAATTGCATTCTAAAAATAGATTGTTTATTTTTTTTAATAGTTGCATGTTATGAAATTGTCCTGAGACTAATACCAACACATTGCTGATACTAATCTATAATCATATGAATACGCGTGCAGTTAGTTCATATAGATAATTATATATCCAAGTACTGCGTTGCTTAATGTGTTTTAATGATCGATAGGTGGATAGCAGAAATTCTAAGTCTATCGCGTGTTTGGTGTCTAGATTATTATTTGACTTAAGTAATAGTATATCTAGTCTTTAATTTTTCTGACTTATAAGAGTCCTTTGTTGAGCAAGTTTTTTCCATAAATTTTGTTTAAACAGTTGACAAAGATAAAGGGAAACATTTCATTGAATTTTAAACTTGTTGCAAAACATAATTTTTCGAAGAATTCTGTTTACCATTGTGATGAGAGCACAACTAATCGAACGTTTCGAACGAAAAAGTGAGTGTTAAGATTAATTAAAAGTTTAATCTGGAGTTGGGTATCTAAAGAATTTTAATATCGGATTCAAAAGTGAATTAATGACCCACCTTAAAGTGCTACGAATTCATATATAACATTTTGGTGAAACTAGATTTCTAGATTTCTAAGAGATAGAGTTTATCGTAAGAACCTTTTTATCGAAATTAGTGCATTTGGTTACCTTTCGATCCATTTAATTTTTGTTTTTGTCCGTCTTAAGCCATGTTAGCAAAATAATTGCTGGTTTGCTCTGTTTTGTCTGTGAATCTATTCCTGGGTATCTTACATTTTTTCGATGATAAAAATACGGGTTGGGGTCAAAGGATTTTAACTCTCTTTCTGTAGTCAGTCCCGCTGACGCAACTTCGTTGCTCCGCTAAGGGTATGTCCAGTCGGCGGGCGCCTGAGTCCAAAGATTTCAAATTCAACAGTACCTGGATGTCCAACTTATGCCCCCAACAATTAAGATTGGGTAATCCTACCGGTAATTAGAGTAATGCTATTGTTTGGGTACTTATAACAATTTTTTTTCTGAATTGAGGTGAGAGAGAATTTTGTTAATGATTTTAAAAAATTATTTTATTTTTGTTCAATGAAATTACCTATTTAAAAAAAAAATTAAAATTTTGGAAAAAAAAATTCAATCTTAATTTTGGTCAGTTGGCCTTTCGGTCTTTTCGGTTTTTGGTCTATTGGGTTTTCGGTCTTTTGGATTTTCGGTCTTTTGGATTTTCGGTCTTTTGGCCTTTCGGTCTTTTGGGTTTTCGGTCTTTTGAGTTTTTGGTCTTTTAGATTTCGGTAATATGTCCGTCTTCCTAAAAATCCCTTCAATTTTTTTATATTTGTTTGCAAATTAACATGAGGAGCTGCAAAGTCAACTTATGATAATCTCGTTAAAAAATATCGGCATTACCGATTTAACATTCTTCATATTTTCTAAATTCTCGCCAAGATTCTCGCATTATTTTAGGGTGCGCTCCAGGTCTTCGCTTAGTAACCGAATCTCTTTCTAACTATTTTTTACGTTTTAGGAATTAAATTTTATTCAATACTCTGCAGATTATCAATACCACAATGTAATCGGCATTTTCACCTAGTAATCTGAATATTCCTGGAGTGGATGTCACTTATCATCTGCTTATTAAAACGACAAGTCGAAAATGCGAAATTTGAAACTGTTCAGCAAAGACTGATAGAATGGGTTTAGGTACGAAATCCCGACTGCCGAAATCCTGACTCCAAAATCCCGACTGCAACAATCTAGAATCCCAAAATATTTTTTACAGTCGGGATTTTGTCAGTCGTGATTTTAACAATCGGAATTTTTCAATTTTTTTCGCTGTCATTAGTCGGGATTTTGTGCTTACCCCAATAGAATTAGTAAAATTAACCCTCAACAATTCCATCTTCTCTTTTCGGAAGTTTAGAAAAAATTACTACGATGAGTCACCTTTCATTTAAAAACGATTCAGCTAACAAATGCGAGTGTTCCAAGGAGTGAAATGAAACGTCAGATTACTCGCCTAACATTTCGGCAGTGAGTTGGTGTTAGAATAGGTTAGGTTTATGTGGCTGTCAGGAAGACTACTTACAAAGATAGTGAGTTAATGTACATGTAGGTAAATTCATCATTTTTTAGCGAGTAATTTCGCCTCACTCGCCAAAAAAGCTGAATCTCAGACCAGCTATCTGTCAGTGAAAGTCCCGTCAAATTCGTCCAGTAATTTTTGATGGGTACGAATATGCGAAAATAGCGACTCGAGTAATCCTAAGGAGTAATTTAGATAAGCTATGTTATGCGCTACAACATAAGATATCGGCCAGTAAAAATCCCTTCAAAATCGGTCTAGCCGTTCTCGAGGTTAGCCGGGACAAGCAGCGTAGATCTGTATTTCATTGATACTCAAGTATGCGACGCTTTTGTCACGGAACGGAATAGAATACATAAATCTTTTACAAATAAATCGTAAATCAAGTACATTTTATGAACCCTTCAGCTGTATTTTGAGTGCCTTCGGTCACATTCAGTTCGTTTTAATTTTTTATACGCAATATAACATCAATCTTTCTTTACTATTTTGAAAAATCAACAGAAAATACAATCCTTAAATAAGTAAAAAAAAACAAATCAATTATTATTGATACGCCAAAATAATTAGGGATATTCACGATTCAAAAAAAAAAAGAAAAAAAATAGAAAATCTAGTTGTACCCCCTTTTTCAGTATCTACTCCATATTTTGTTATTCATTTTTCGTTTCAGTTATTGGCGTTGCATTTGAACAAGGTTTATCAACGTAAAAAAAATTATTATTATAAATGTATGTTTATCTTCTTTTTTTAAAAATTTCCAAAATCTGATGAAAGGAATTTATACTTTAAGGAATTTACACTTTAAAAAACTTTTTAAAAATGAAGTATAAAGTTTGTTCGGAAATTTTTATTTTTTTAACATAGCAAAGAGTGAGGACATCCCTGTTAGTTACATACAGTGTTCTTTAAAGCAAATTTTCCCAAAAAATAAACTGTTAGAGCATATTGATCCAAAAATCATATTTTTAAAAAACAATTTGTCTTTCTCTTTTCACAATTCAGCAACAATTATACCAACAAGAAATGTCAATATTCAGCTCCTTTGGCGTGCGACAAAACGATGATTCATTTGATCACTTGTCCACAAGAAAACCTCTTAGTTAACATTCTACCTATAAAATCAATTTTTATATATGTATGTATAAATTCAGTGATCGAATCAATGAAAAAAATTTCTCTTTAAAAAACAAATGTCAACACTTAACTTTGAACTTTAAAACACAAAGATGTCACCCCAATTAAATAGAATCAAAAGTAGAATTTGATAGAGTACAGACATTGGTAGTGACGCTTTTGTTTCCTTGACTCCTAAAAAGTGGAGAGTGATAAAACAATACCGATACAAATCAATTCACGCAGACACATCTAATTGAATCATTCATTCTTCTAGGACAGGTAAAATTTGTGAGGCATAGAACCCATCGATAAGTTAATAATAGAAGATTGACATTCAAGTAGGAGTAAGGCAAGTAGGGGTCTTAAATAAAAATCATAAGAACAATGACGTTCCAACATTTTTATACGAAAATAGATTTTAAATTGAAAGCCATCTTGATAAAGCAGTCCTCTGTTCAACCGGAACAGAAATTTTCCACAATCTTTGATTAATGAATGAGAAAGGGAGTTCTTCAACTATAGAAGGATTACCCTTTTAAACATGAACTACGAAATTATATCAAGCGTTTTATGAATACATATTATCCGTGCAGAAGCATTGAACATTTCCCTTTCGGATGAATATTTCCTCGATGAATACGAAAAGAAAGTCTTATTGTGGTTCTAATTATATTGGCAAAAACCGTCGTTACAGGAACGAAAAACCTAGACAGTCCTCATATTCGGTTCAGTAATTAAGTAGATTGAGATTTCCAATAACGACTAACTTTACGTAACTGGTAACAAAAACCAAAGATCTAGCTGGTTGCCCAATGAACACCGATAGTATATAACTTATCAATTCAAATCATAAATTTTTACTCAAATGAATTTTACATTTATGTTTCTAAGAAATTTTATGGATAACTTTTCCCCCTCTACTCCCCTAAAAAAGTTTGAATTACGTATTCTTATAATCTTAAGATAAACGTGTTGACCTTTCACCCAGGATAAAGATTCTACATAGTCACGTTTTTCTATGGGAGAAAAACAATAACAGGTTTTTTTCTGGAAAAGTTGGATGTTGATGTATTCAAAATAATTTTTAACCCAATTTGTTTTCCTAACACGTTTGATGGTAGAATCCCAAGTATATCGATTGCAGTTGCCTCAAGGTGGTTTGCATTCAAATATAATATACCCTGCCAGAACGTGCATGAAACAATATCTATCATTGGGTGGAAACATTTCAAAACGTGATTTAAAATTTATGCTCGGAGTTCATGTGCATTTTTTCAAGAGAAAGTCTTTCCACAGGAAATGAATGAAAATTACCGAAGAATTATTCCATAATAATAATCACAAATATTTTGTGATCTTTAAGAGTACAGCCTTCAATGGCAAGTCTTCTTCTTTTTTATTGACCGACGTGTATCAATTATCATATTCACATGTTTTCGACATTGGCATGCTCATGTTTTCGTTGTTTTATCCATTTTAAAAATATTCTAATCCGCACAGAGAGTTTTTCAAGGCCATTATTACAAGAAAATTGGAAAAAAACAAGAAGTAATAGCAGTCCTCCTAATGGAGATTGATTTTTGAGAAAAATTCTTCAAGTGACTACGGCCTAAAAGTCTAAACGGCTTGACTGATTTTATTTAAACTTATTATTATTTAAGCACTTAGGCCCGTTTGCTCATACTCGACATTAATACAATTTAATTTTTTAAGTTCCACTTAACGGTTTGCACGAACTTCAAAGTTATTCATAAATGTGCTTACTTACTTACTTACTTAAGGTGGCGCTACAGTCCGGGGTGGACCAGGGCCTCAACCAACAAGCTTTTTCCAGGCGGCACGGTTTCTAGCTAGCTGCCTCCAGTTTCGCACGCTAAGTTTGTTGAAATCCTCTTCGACTTGCGTGCGCCACCTGCTACGCTGTCCTCCTATACTGCGCCGTCCCACGCGGTTGGATTCAAAGGCCATCAGGGCCGGAGCATTGGTGTCCATTCGCTCTATGTGACCAAGCCACCTTAGTCTTTGGCTTTTCACTTTTGTGAAAATCTTTTGGGAATCTTCTCGATTCCCTATTTACGCAGATAACCATAAATCACACGGATAATTTTTCTTTTAAAGCAGCCTAAAGCGTTTTCATCCACCCTTAGTAATGTCCATAATTCTGCACCATAAATAAGGACAGGGATGATAAGTGTCTTATAAAGGGACACTTTAGTTGCTCGAGAGAGGGCTTAGCTCTTCAGTTGCCTTCCTTAGCCCAAAGAAGATTTGGGCATAAATGTGCTTAGGTTGAACTTAATTTAAGGGGAAGAAAAAGTAGCTCATAAAGACTTATGTTTTACTTATGAATTTTTTGGGGTACATTTATTCCTTAAAAAAAGTTTAATTCCAGAAAATTTTTATTAAAACTACATAAAATTTATATTTTTGCATCGAATAAAGCCAAAAATAAGTATATTTTGTTCATTTCGATGCCCAAAAACTAACATAAAAATATTTTCTAGTAGATAGCCATTTTATTCACACTAAACAAAACTAAACACACACAATAATAATCGGAGACACAAAAACAAAACAATTAAACGTCACTTTTTGGATGAATTTAGCTTTAGAATTCAGAAGAAAAAATTGGTTTTATTATATAGAAGTTAAATTTTACTAAAAAAAAAAGAAAAAAAAAACACCAAAAACATTGTTAAACTTCTAATAATAGAGCAAAAAATTAAAAATAATAAAATAAATTTGACTGTTGACATTTTGACTAGGATTTCAGTCGTGAACCTAAATCATAGCTAAGTAGAACATGTTTTTTTTTTGTAACAACATAGAATAGTTTATGTCGAACATAAGAATTAAGTTCAACCTAGTTATGTTGTAGATTTATGAAGAGTATGAGCAAACGGGCCTTAGTGTTTTTAGTGTCAAACACTCAAGTATATTTTGAATTGAGATTCTAGTTGTCTTCAAATAACGCGTCAAACTTTAATTAAAAAACGTTATGTTGTCCAAATTTATTATACCGATAGTCGTGCTAAACTTGCCACAAAAACAATTTCATGCCACCCAGTTGCGAACTTTATTTTTCTTGTTATATTGCTTTGTGTCGCTGGCAGTTTTCTCGATTCAAAGTATATGAAATAGCTATTGAGGTAGATTTTGAAAGTTTTACTTAGATTGTAAAGTAACATAATCTTTCCTCTCGATACCACAAAAATAAAATTGAATGGAGGAAGAATGCATCATATCATAGCTTCAATGTGGTTTACTTTTTCCGAATCGAAAAGGAAACTATATGATTAACGAGAGTTTATACCCACGATGGGAAACTTTCCTAGAAGAAGAAGTGTAAACATGAGGCAAGTAAGGGAACGTGGAAATTGATTATTCACCTTTGAGACTGAACTTGTGAATAAAAATTTATAACGAGGTTTTGATGCATCCTTGATACACTTGCAAGAGTATATCGTGAAATAAAACTATATCCCAAAATAATTAAATTCGCACACCACCATAATAATTATTTTCCTCTATGTTCACTATATTGGTATATTGTCCGTTCCGTGGCTTTTGCTGTCCAAATTGGGTATAAAAAGCAAAACATACTTGAGAAACTCCCAAAGAATAAGCTTTACCTTATCTTTTTTGTCGTGTTCGAACATTGCCTTATGAATCAAAGATGTTCTGTTCTATTTGGCCTCGTTGTATAAAACATTGTTGGATTAATATATCGTGTGTTCTCTGAGACTGGTGTTTTGTGCAATCCAAGGCTCCTTCAAATAAAACACCCGCCCCTCCAACATCTTAATCTTTCTTTATAAGATGGGACACCGTTGAACCAAAAAGGGCATCCATTAACAATTATCGGCATTATAAGAGGTAATTTGGCAAATCAGCTTTACCCTATCAAATAAAGCTGCTTTAATACAGATCCCTTATTTCTGACCAGACCAGTGTAGCACCAATATATTAAAATACATTCATATTGATCCAACAGAATGCCAAGGTATTTAACTGCACTCTTGTATATGATCTTCAATTTATTCAATTTACAAAGTTTACTTAAATCTAAATTAATTATAACAAAGTTTCAAAGTTTCCTCGGATACAACGTATTAGCTCTCGCCAGTTCCGTCAATCCCTAGAGGTTCGGTCAAAGAGGTTGTTAACATATTTAGAAGATGATTATAAACTTCCATTCATGTGTCTTGTTGAGAACATTTTAAAATACCTTAAAAAACTGCAAAGTTGATCATAAGACTCCTTTAGTAGTGCTTATCTGTTTTAATCTTATGCTTATTAAAAAAAAAAAAAACCTTATTAGATTTTTCCGATGACTCGACTCGAACACTCGTATTCAGGTATCATCTTCAGGGCAACTTGAACTACGCATTCCACTACTCAATCCATGTGTTAAGCTCAATTGGAGCAAAGGGAGCTCTACTTTCGTAACTAATACGGCATTCGCTTTGCCTGGTGATGATATAGCGTTTCCCAAGTGTTCTTCATTTAACCCAGTATTGCACCATAATTCTCTAATTGCCATTGAGTAATGTTGGTGCCGAAGTTTCATCTTCCACACTTTTCTAATCTTTTTTCCGTGGAAATTCAATACTTCAAAGGCCATTGTCGGTCTTCAAAGATGGTGCCCCTGACCTGCTGTTAGAAGTTCGTGTCTGTTCTTTGTCGTTTTATAAAACTTTAAAGACGAAAATCGTTCATATTCTTCTATATAAATATTATGTATCTTAGTTATTCGCCGACCCTATATCAACATACCAAAAAAACACGTTGTTGTAATGCAATGTTGTGTGATGCTATGTTATACCATGTTTGATTTAAATCTGGAATTATTTTTTTACCACAAAAAAAAACCCTTTAGCAAACACAAACTTAAAAGAAAATTTAATTTAAGAAAAAAAAAGGTAGCCATAAATTTTATTTTACATCCTATCGACTGACCCAATACTGCTGGCTGAATTCTACTGTGTCAGCAATGTCCAAACGATGTCGCCATTCAGTGCACATGCATTTTTTCCAATGCACAATATCCTTGCTTTTGACTGTGTAATGTATGTGTACATATAGCAACACATTAGGATATCCGTTACATTGGGGGTTTCAATTTGTTTCGGAACTTTTACTTGCCGCCTGATTAAAAGGATCAAAATGTTAGAATTGGCAATAATTTATTCCAAACAATGTTCCATTCCTTAAATTGTTGGCATTGAACCAAATCGGTTGGAATTGTGGGAGATTTTCCAATCATATTATTTTTTTAAAACAAATATGTTTTTAGAGGGTGATTCGTATAAGATGCGACAAGAACCTTATGGTTGTAGATATGATGGGATGAGATGTTAGGTCGAGACTAGGGATAAGAAAATTGGTTTTGTTATTTTTCCATATCTTTAAAATTAATCCTAGAATCATCTGGTTTTCGGTGTTTGACTTACTTTTTTGTTCTTCTTATCTTCATGCATTTATATGTACAAACATTTTCGGTATGTGTTGGTAATTCTTCTTCAACTAAACCGACCGATTTTGATGAAATTTCTGTTTGTTCTTATGAGACCACGTGGATTATTCTTATTTATAGTTGGGCGCAGATGGTGGTGTTTTCAATTTTTAGTAATTTATTTATTTGTTAGGTGCGTAGCTTGCGATCCATAATTCAATTTACATTGAGGGTTTGAATAAACCAAGTGATAGAAAATATAGCTATTCCATTGTCCCAAACGTTTTTGTAATCTTAAACTAAATTACGCGCTCCAGCACCTTATGTGAATCACCCTGTATGTAGTGTAGTGGATTTTCCTGATGCAAACTGTATTTTGGAATAAACTCCTAAATTAAATTTAAATTTCAATAAGGGATACCAAAGTAAAAATAAGAATTATTCATGTTTGATTAAATTTGTTGTTGCAAAAGAGAATAGCTTAACCTTAAAAATGGTAAATTTTCAGACACAAAAGAAAATCCGACGTAACCTAAACCATTTTATGAATTCATGAAAAATTTTATGATGTCCATTTAATACGAAAAATATATATAAATAGAAACAATTAGGGGAAAGAAAATGCAAATAATATTCTATCCTCATTAAAAAGTTTTAAATAACAATGGACCTTTCTTAAGTAAAGAATATTTGTATCTTAGAATTTATGAAGGGCAATTAATGTAAATGTACCTACATTGTTAAGACGTATAGTATACATATACCTATACATTTATTTGGTTTCGTTTTCATATTTTATTCCTGCATATTCGTCATAAGAGTCTTATTCTTCTTTAAAACTTTACTTAATTATTGATGATACCTTAGCTTTTATTGAGAAATATCTCATTTCTTCATACGAAAAAAAATTGTGAAATAAGTATAAGTAAAAATTTTCTTTTTCAATTTTAAGGCAAATTATCTGACAATGTTGGTGTTCAATGCTATTAAAATGAAGGTAATGAATAGTAGATTTTTTCTATTAAACAAAAATAACGCAATTTGGTCTAAAATTACGAAATATTAACACTTTTGTTTTTTCAATGATCATTAAAATTTCAACGATTATTGAAATTACAAATGTGACAATATTACGCGAATGAAGATCAAATTGAGTTACTTTTTTACTTGCGATTATAGGTACTATAAAGAAAGTTATGCATTCGTAAAAAAAAAAGTTTCGAGTTAACAAAACGATGATAGAGAAGACGAAAAAAGTAGGTCCTACAATTCTGTCTGTCTGTCTGTCTGGATGTATCGAAACCTGCAGCCTAAACGGCTGGGCCGATTTTCTTCAAACTTGGCAAAAACTGTTCTTAGTGAAATATCCCCGGACATTTATTTTATTTTTGACTTAAGTATTAAAATAACGGTATCTACCATATAAAAATAACCGATAATTCTATTTTTCTCGAAAAAAATACGATCAATGTTGATAAAATTTTATATAAGTGATTTATTTCCAATGGTGATGTCCACCATCTAAAACTTTTTTTTAGAATAAGCTTATTAACGGTACCTGCCATAGAACCGGTTTTTATTACTCCAACTATCTTTTGAACGGCTTCACCGATTTTAACGAAATTTAATATTCAAAAACTACTGCTAAACTGAAATGAGACTGCAAAAAAAGAAAATTTGAAAAAAACTAATTTTTGAAAAAGTTTTTTTTTTTGTCAAAACCGATAATTCCAATTTTCTCGAAGAAACTACGATCAATTTTGATAAAATTTTATATGAGTGATTTTTTGTTAATGGTGATGTCCACCATCAATTTTTTTTTCAGAATCAGCTTATTATTATAGAACCGGTTTTTATTACTCCGACTATCTTTTGAACGGCTAGACCGATTGTAACGAAATTTAATATTCAAAAACTACTGCTAAACTGAAATAAAATTGCAAAAAATATTTTGAAAAAAAAGTAATTTTTGAAAAAGTTTTTTTTTTTGCCAAACCGATAAATCTATTTTTCTCGAAAAAAATACTATAAACTTTGATAAAATTTCAAATAATTATATTTTTTCCGAAATCTATATCTTTTATAGAAACCTTTTTTTATTCCATACATTTGTTCATAAAAGATATTTTTAAAAGACAAATATTTCAAAATATAAAATACTGCAAATCTTCTCTTTATAAAATAAAAAGCTGGTCAAGAGCAAGAGTCCCAAGAGCAAGTTCGACCCAGTCGTTCCCTTTATTTAATAGGGAAATTATACTATTCATTACTTTTATTTTAATACCAATTAACAACAACATTGTGGGTTAATTTGACTTAAAATTGAATTTAACGAAATAATTAAGAGTTCCTTTGAAAACAATTTGTGGGAGAGCTAGCGACCGATTTTGGGACCGAAAGGGTTGCCAGATCAACTCTAAAAATTCAATAAATTTCTTTTTTTAAGTGTTTTTATACTGTTTTTTTAGTTGCTCTGGCAACCCTTTTCCGGCTTGATAATGTTATGGTAGTTAAACTTTATTATTTTAACGTTTTAAACTACATTTTAGTGAAAAAAAAAAATTCGTGCCAAAATTACTTAACATAGTTGGGTTATTTTGTCTGCACTTGGAATTGCTGTATCATTGGTTTCCTGCCATTTCCGGTAGCCATAATTGTCTTTCATTAATGAGGACTCAATTTTAATTGATCTGAAGAAGGTTTGTACAATGTGTACATCCAGTATGCTAGAAGAGTGCTCCGTCCCGTCGGTTCTAATATGGATGTATCATTTCTATCATTTCTGAAGGTAAGGAAATGCAGGCTCTGATTACCAATTTCGAAATTGAAGAATATCGAAGAAAAAATTCGACATGCCAGGGATTGGATTTTTTTTTTTCTAGAAGTAATGGAAGTTTCTTATGAAAATCTCTCTTTTAAAAGTCTATACCTAAAAAAATGTAAATGATACAGAATTTCTTGTTTTCCACTGTGTTTTTGAGTTTTTGACGCAATTTTAGTATAAAGAGATATTTATTTATGTCCGTCAAGTTAGCACAACCACTTTTAAATTTAAAAAAAAAATTACTTTAGATTAATGGTCGTGAATTTGTCTTTAATTTGTCGTGTAACTAAAACGATTTATTTAAATTAACCCCTGGTTATTGACTTGATTTAACTAAAGTTAGCACTGCCAGAGGTTATTTTAAAAAAAATCGCGCGACAAATATTTTTACGACAAAAAACGAACATTTTTTTCAATAACAACATTTCCAAAATTATTTTTGACTGTGTACTTTAAGCACATACATATGTTGCATGTTAGCGATCTCTGATTATAACACCAACAGTCTTAAATATTACCTGGGGGAATATTGTTATAATCAATTTAATAAACCTGGCAACCTTTTTTTATTGAATTCCAAGCAGAAGAGAGTTGACTCACCAAGAAAATTTTTAAAGAGCCATTTGATCACAAAAACTTGGGGTGGTCTCCATAAAAAGATGTATTCGGGCTACACAATAGATCGTTGAATTAAGAGAGACATATAACCTTAAAGTACTTTAAAGACATCTACACAACCACTTCAAAAACTTAGTCATACCAACTTGACGTTCTTGTTTATTCCAAAATAATTTCATTTGAATCCGCACTTGACTAAATGTACGGTCAATAGCCTTTTGACATGATTGATGATGTGTCCCCATCAACCATGCAAATTCATGACTAAAATTATATGGCGATAGATGCGACATGCGACATCTATTCCATCTAATTATAATAATCAACGTGTTACCTAAAATTAAATTAAACAACATTAAAAGGTTAACAGCAATTACAATTATCTTCATCATCTATATGATATCGTAAATCAAAATATGTCAATTATTTTACTCAACAACCAAATCAATATACAACTCAACAGCGTCATCGATTGAGAATATCGTCACAATACCCTCAGAACTTAATGAGAACAAAATCCCATACAATAATGACATCATTCCCAATTCCCCTATACACTTAAGAAACTTCTATACAATGCAAATACAACAGTGCTAGCAGCGTCATAAACAATTTTGCACTCTTATCCAGAAATCAGTCGACAAAGTCCTGAATTTGTCCTACTTTCAAACCAACACAATGATATAAAACAATAACACCCTCACACTCTTGGTTTTGTATTTAATTTTAAAGAGAATTTCCCGCGTCACAAATTCCACACAAGGAGCTTTCTTATCAATTGAAAATTTACTATACACATCAGTAAGCTTTTTTGTATTGAAATGCGTACCGAATGCGCAAAATCAGGATCACGGATATGTTATCCTGAAACAAGTGTTTTTTTTTTTTTTTTTGTACGAAACGAAACGAACCATTATCCTGATGTGCAGTCTTGTGAAATAAAACTGCTTAGTTCCTTTAGGACAAGTGCCTACAGTAGACGTTGATGTAGAATAAAAAAATATCCTTCGGGAATGTTAATTCTTTATTAGAAAAAAGTTTAGAAAAAAAAATCCTTTTTGCGTCGTTTGATGATTCGGTAATTAGTTTGGAAAAAAAATCCTTTCTGCAAACATTTTCAAAAACGTGTGCATTTATCTATACCCAAATCGTTAATGCGTGTTTCGATAAGAAATTAATAATTAAGTAAAGATTTTCTAAGCAAAAGCTTATATGGACACAAATGTATCCTTAGAGTCGTAGGAAAAAAAAATAAAATATTTATTTCCTAAGTGCTTCTTGAGTGTCCTGCTAGTGACATTTGAAGAAAGAAAATTACCCACATAAACGACTTACAACAAAAATAAAAAAAAAAAAATCAACCAGGAAGGAAGGTCATCCTTATCCATATACTATATAAATTCACAAAAGGATTCGTGTTCAATTGCCCTTACAAAACCGATACCGTCTATCTTACCAAACATGCCTGACGAACGAAGTGTGATTGTTGACACTTCGAAAGGTAGGTTAATTTAATGTGTGTGTCATGTGGGATGTTTTTTAAGGATAAAAATGTAAGATATCGAATGAAAAGTCAAAGGATCAATAGAAATGTTTAACACAACTTGTTGCATACAAAAACACAAGACAAATAAAATCACACACAGGAAAAAAAATGCATGTCTATTTAAAGATACTCTTACGGAGGCATTTAGACACGTTTAGTCGTACAACTTTTAGATTGGAATCTTTTATCCATGTGCTTAAGGAGGTTGGGTTTTTGGGGTTTGCATGAGCTAGCATGATGAGACTTGCTTTTATATGTTGTTATTTTTGTTTTGTTTGCCCTCCTGGTTCATGATTTTGATTTAAAACGTCTAATTCAACCTTCACCTGATGTCGATGTGTGATGGCGATTGTGTGGGGTCTGGCAAGGAATTAAAAAAGAATTTTCAAGTTGTTTTTTGTGTGATGCATTCGGGTTTAACCACATGATATTTTTCAAACTTTATTTTTTTTGTTTTGACAATTTAATATTTAAAACTTTTAGATTTGTTTGTTATTTTGTTATTGCTGATATAGTGCAGTCAAATAAGCAGGCAAACAAACCGATCCTGAAATGACAGATAAGAAGCTGAATTTGTGTACAGACAGTTATTTACATTCTTATATTTTCTATGTTTCTACTAAGAACTTAATCGAGATTTGACCAGATTTATCTGTAATCTCTTTTCAAATCACTAGATTAACCATACAAATCGATTTCCTAAATCTTCATGATTTAAAATTAATCTCCTATTATACGGTTATCACACCGAGCTAAGACCCGGTTTTCGTGAAAAAAACTCAAAAAACCTACACCAAAACCACAAGTTTTATCATACATTTTTGCTAAACACGAGTTTTATAAAACCACTGGTTTTATATAAAACCTGTCGAAAACTAGTAGATGGAAACATTCAGCACTCAATGAACTGTGAAGAATGAAAGAGAGACAGAGGACTGTCGAAAGAAAATATTTTATCTGTGTTCAATTCGAATTGTACCGTGAATAGAATAGTCCATGTTTTATTGGTAAAATAATAAAATGTATGTTCTGAAAGCTGCTTAATAATCATTTCAAGAGCAATTCATAACATTTTTGAGAAAGATTTTCGATTTGCTTTTAGATCAGAACAGTTAGAGCAGATTTGTATAAGTGTAAAAAATCTGTTGTTGTTTTGGCGTGCTCTTGTTCTGGTCTGCAGGATTTCTCGTTGAACAAAACTTTTGTTATTTAATTTGAAGTTTTCAACATTAGAAACTGAGTTTCCTAATTATTTATTTAGTTTTATAAAATATACATTAAAATCAGTTTTAAATCGTTCTATAAAATTTTATTTTCATTTAGAAATAAATCGGAGTCCATTTTCAACATAAAAATTTGTTTTTTTTAGGACATACAAATATCGCAGTTATTGACAAAACATATTAAATGTCAAACGTAAACTTAAAATTTTCGGTGTGAATAGTTTTTCGGTTTTAGTAAACTTTTTGTCGAAAACTGAGTTTTGGCTCGGTGTAAAAACTGTATTACCATACAAATTTAAATCCTAAATCTTCATGATTAAAAATTAATCTCTTATAAATTTCTTGCAAATTACTTAACACACACCCTTTTAGGACTGAACGCTTTCATTTCAAATGTCATTTTAGATATCAACAATGAATTTGTCAATAATTTTTGTAAATATTTTTAATTTTTGTTAATTTTTCTCCAATTAAAGTACTTTAATTACATTATTTCGACGGTATTTTACAGATTATAAGTGAATTTAGTGAATTTAGTGCATTTTATATTTATTAAATATAAAATGTCTAAACGAAATGTAGCCGTGTTTTGAAGTTGATCAAGTTAATCATATTAGAAATCTTTTTGGCCCTTGGAAAACGCTTCTAAATATTCTTCTCTCAAATAATGGTTTTATTTTTGGTGTAAACATAGTATTAGTCAATAAAAAGGTTTTGAATTACAGTTCTTCTCTTTTCACCGTCGATTTTCCCACTTTAGCGCTCCACCATTCGAATTTGCTTGTAGGCTTTGCCAAGTCAATCTGAGAAAGGTTCGGCAGAATTGTTCCACGAACTTTCGTTCCAGAAGACTAGAATTGCATCATCTTTTTATCCGATTGTAATGAAACGATTTATATAGCTCCTTTTGGACGGTGTTGACTTCGACTCTCCTTCGTACATAACAATACCACGAGAATATTTGACGTAAAAGTTTCCTTGAATCTTCTTACGTCTTATTCTATCAAGCTTTTTAGTAGTTTCTGTTTGAAGAATTTTCATATCAGCTGCCTTCAATTTACTTTGATACTTTTTGAACAGCTTGACGAACAACTGCAGTGCAGAAGTGTTTTGTTCACAAAATATTGCGGCAAAGTGGTGAGTAAGAATCCACCCTTGATTCAATCATAGATGACTTCATAATCAGCAAAAAAATAATCGATTCACTCCCATTGTACCTTACCTCATCTTCAAAAAGATATTCAACAACTGATATAAAAAGCAAAGGACTATAGAGTCTAGACGCTTCCTTGTTGTACACTAATTTTGACAGGGAATTCTTCGGTGACTTTGCTAGTGAATTCTTCGGTGACTAACTTTGGCATTATTATAACTTTTCTTTTGCTGGTAAATATCTATGTATTTATCACCAGCATGTAGATTTCCGGAGCGTTGTTAATAAACTTTGGTGAACAAATATTCAAAGCATTTCTTCATTATTCAACAGCAGTTTTAAAAATAGTTGATTCTTAGTAAAGTTAGCATGTGTTCGTGAAAAATCTGGTTTATTTCAGAAGCTGGTGCAGGTATTTCTTTCATATACCAATATAGCTCTCCGTATTCTTTCTATAAAATTGGACATATTGCTTGTTCTTTTCAACTTCTTTAAATCATTTCAACACCTTTTTTGTCTCTGTTATTATTAAAAAGGTACATAATCTAGAAACATTTGAAAGCTATGTCAATGCTTGGAAGAAATGGTTTTCAATACTTGGCCAAGTGTCCTCTGATAAAGAATCTATTTCAATATGTGAAGTTAAATTTTACGTAGCGAACTTTTTTTTTCAATAATTGAATACATATCTTAATATCTAAAAGACTTTAAACGTTTAAAGGAGTTAAACCCAACACAATGCATAAAATGGTCTTACAAAACTTTGTCTCACGGGAAGATGCGTAATTACTATTTTCAACTTTTAACATTATTTGAGTTTTTTTGAAAGTTCCCGCCCCCAAACAATGAATATTAAATTTGAATCATATAAACTTTCATGTTCATGATTTATTTATTAAAATTTTCCATTAAATGTTGGGACAATGAAGTTTCTAAAGGTATAATAGTTTACAGGTGACATAACCCTGATAAATAGTTTTTTAACGGATTACCTCAAACGGATTTAAATCCCTTCTGAGGGTAAGTAGGTATGTTTAACCTTTTGTTCGTCTCCTATGGCATATCACCTTTATCTATTTGTCAGTTATGTTTTGGATAATGTTGGAATTTAGTTGGAAGAATGTGTGAACTTTTTTATCATTTAACAGCTGGTGAGGTATCAATGCTTGTGCTGGAAGTGAATCCTTTTTTTTTTTTTTAAATTCGTTCAATTTCAATGCAGTGTTGGCATATATTTGAAATAATTTTGAGAAAGTGTTTTTGAAATACATAATCAATTAAAATTATGAGAGAGATAAACAATTGATATGCATTGAAGTTTAGTAATAGTATACGAGTGAAGGTATATTTTTGGATTGATGTCACCTAAACACTATATAGTTATTTATTTTTAGATCATATGTCATTACGTGAAACTATAACTATTAAAAAAATTAAGTGGATCTTTTTTAGCTTCTTCTTGTTTTCGTTTCTTCAGTTTATGGACAATAGCATTCATTAATTTCTAGACTCTCATAAATAATGAGTTAACCACTGCGGGTTTGTATCGGATAATCAGATGTAATCCAGAGTATTAGAATTAGAATAGAAGGACATCGCGATTCGTCAATTAAAAACAAAAACATTCAATAGATCACTACGAGATCTGATATTCATATGGCACACTTTAAGCTTTCGAAATCTACAAGCGAATACATATGTATGATCAAATCAAAGTAAAACTCTTGCTGGAGTAACCAAAGAATTTCCAGTAAAAGTCGCTTTTTTCCTTTGCTCTTTGTTTTCGATTATGTGGTGAAAAAGGTAAATTTACGAACCCTGTAACTGTAAGTGCAACCTATATTCTTTGTTGACGAATAAACCACGAAGGATTAAAATAGAAGTCGATGAAGTGGTGGATAAGCTCGTTCACAATTCGGGATTGGTATTGTCATTTTCAAAGGAGAAGTTTTGAGAACCCACTTCATAGAGTAATATTAAACGACCGACGACTTACCGATACAATCACAAAGAATGAAAAGCAGGCTTAAAAACATTCAGTCGTACTTAGACATGGAATATTTCCAAACTGGGGTTATTTTCGACTTTTGGCTGATGGTGTGCGGATCGAGCTACAGCCTAAACGGTTGGGCGTATTTTCTTCAAACTTCATCTGTAGTACTTTTGGATTGGTTACAAAATCTTGCAAATCAAAATCAAAATCTCGCTTTCGAAATCTCGCATTACGAAATACCACTTTTTATATGTATAATACAAAAACCCGCAAACTTAAATTTTGGAAACTAAAATCCTTCACTTAAAATAGAAATGTCAGTTTACGATGTAAAAATAGTGAGATTGGATGTTGCCCCCTGCAACACCCCTGCTTGGTCTCAATATAGGATTTGGATTAGGTGCGAGTTTGGGTGTATCCAGTTTCTTTTGGATACATGTTGTATTATTTATTTAGTGGGATTTTAGTTTGTCATTGCGAGTTTATGAAAATCAGAATTTTTTTTGTGAGATTCCGTTTTTCGAGATTTAAAAAAAAAAAGAAATTTCGTTATTCGAGATTTCAAATTGCGAAATATCGTAATCATCGCTCTTAGTACTTGACCTCCACTAAAACGGTTTTAGTTTTTGATCTTAACGGTTTTTTTTACAAATTCAGCTGTTAGTTGATAACGGCTCACAGAATTTTATTTAATTACATTAAAATTAAAAAAAGATTGCATTTAAAGTTTTTGGTTAAATTTTAAACAAGAAACAAAAAAAACTACTGCTGTTGCTTATTTCATTGTCATTATGTTACTATTGTTTTTATTTTTATATTTCAATCGAAATGTTTTCCACTTCTTTGTCCTGGATTCTCTTACTTGCACCTTTAAATTATTTAGCAATTTTTCCGTATACTTGCCAATTAATCTAAAAATGGAGCGACTAATTCTGAAGTATTGTAAATATTTTATTTTATTTCTTTCAACAAAACATACAATTTCGTATAATGATGAAAGAAATTTTAAGTGCTACATTGCATGTCACTTTGAGACTCAAAAATTCCTACATACATGAATATTATAATATATGAAAGCATATGAGTTTAAGAATATCTACATACATATGTGTATTAAATTTAAGTAGTATTTGTTTTACAAATGCACATTCCATTGAAATAAATGAACACTGAATTTTAAGCTTTAAACAGAGTGTAATGAATTTTAAGTGAAAAACATGCACCCGACCTATCTCAATTTTGTTTTGAAATTAATTCACACATCTATTTATAAAATAATTGCATGTAGGGGATCGGTGAGAACAGTGAAACAATTAAAAAATCCATTATTTCTTGTTGGATAGTAGGGCCAGAGTTTTATAAGCGTGGGCTTATAAATAAAATATTTTTTCCGTAGCATTTAAATAAAACGTTGCCAAAGTTTGAATAAGATTGGTTAAAAGTTTTACAGTTTTCAATTAAATAAACAAAAAGTTTCAATGTTTACACCTTTCCCCTACCAACAAATGTACTTGAAAACTCTCTGTTCTTAAAGTTCTACAACTCCATTCATAACCCATATTAAATAGTATAAGAGCATAAATTCTTGTGCTCAAAGAATGGAAAACAAGTTAAACGATTGTTTATAAAATTATTTATAAATTCAAAACATTCATGCTTCTGATCGTTAGCTGCAATAATCCTTTTTTGAAATTTCCTTGCTATCTATATTTACAAAATTTAATATCTTCCACTTTCAGTTAAGTTTTGAAAGTTTGACACGTTTTGTACGTTGTCGTTTTGTTTTTGTGCATATTGAATGTGTGCAAAGCATTTGGAATGCAAATTTGCAGATGTGCTTGGTATATTTGTAAGTTGGAAGAAAATCAATATTAAAATTTCACATCAACATACTCGTATAGAATGCATATAGTTTACTACATGAGATGAGTATGAAAACCCTTTCCTTGCAGCTTATTCATGAATAAAAATATAATAAGTTGCATTAAGTACTTGAACTATAAGTATCATAGAGCGTGGATGGTTGACTTTTTATCGCGCGTTAATTAGCAGAATGCATGCAGATATTATCTGTCAAATTAACCTAAATGAAGATTGAGGGGTTTTTTAGTGCTAAATAATTTGTAGAATACGAAAGAAGAAGTAGCTTCTTTTTTGAATTTTATGTTTAATTAAAATTTTAAATATGTAAGTTTAGTTTTTCAATGGATTTGTTGAAGTGTTTTAAGATAAAGTATAAGTTTTTAAGATAAAGTATTGTTTTTGACATTGATATACATTTGATTTTTGATATTAATTATATGTAGTTGAATTTTGTCAGTTTTTTTAAATGCATTTTTCCATAAGGTCTTAGTTAAATCATTATTCCTTGAAGATGATTCGATCAATTTTGATAAAATATCACATGAGTTGTTGGCAACGATTAAGTTCGCTACGCCTATGTTTTTTTTTGTGTGAGTAAAAGCATCTATGTATATATAACGAATTATTTTAAATCTTACCTCACACAACATCATGTTCCTGATATAAAATTTATAAAAATACAAACAACATCAAAAACCTCTCAACATACAACAAACAAAAAAATAATTTCCGGAAATATCTAATGGATTCCAATAAAAGTGAATATAAAAGTTAAAAGGATGCGAATGTATAAAAGCCTTCACTTAACATAATACACACGCAAATACAACACAACCACTTAAAATAATTATAAAAAGCAACAGCTATGTCAATGTGTACCATATACTCTCTTAGCTTCGTTGCGTAGTTTCATCCATTGTTGTCATTCCCAGAAGCATACATACTTCACGTTAAGGGTAATTGAATTATGACATAAAACGTATACCAACAAGTGACCATTGACATTACCGTAAGTTCGTTGTCCCAAGCTCTTTCCTCTGTCCACATAATTTTATCGTGAAAGCAATTTAAGAACACACCTGAAAAGTGTTATATTTTAATTTAAATAACTATTTTCTTTCTCTCTCTCTCTCTGTATCTTTCTCTAACCATAATTTTAATGGAATAAGAGGTTTTAAAAATCCAAATTTGTTTGTGTTGTAAACAATTTGTGTTTTAAAATTAAATTTATCTCAGGGAATTCTGTGGTGAAGGAATTTAAGAATAGTTTTCTAATGCCCAGTTGCACCAAAATACAATCAAAACCATTCAAGGGTTAATATAATTTATTAGCTATTTAAAAATATATTATTGTTGCACCAAAATAATTTTCTTTGTCCTTAGTTTTGAAATTTGAATAACAAATATTCGCTCTTTCTAAAATGTGTTTTAAAGAACCTAAAAAAAAGTAGAAAAATGTCATTTTAAGATTAAACAACCGAATAAATATTTAAAAGTGCTTTGTGCATCTGAACATTAGTATAGTTCAATCTATTAAGAAGGTTTCCATAGTCTTTTTTTTTTTAATTTGGGTCAACACGATGCAAATACACATATCTAAAAATGTTTGGTGCAAGTGGGCGTTAGTAATGCAATTTATCAACAAGGATATTGCTTTAATTTGGGTCAACACCATGATACTATGCAATTTATCTTAAATAAAATAGAAACAACCTGATGTACAAGAGTATTCATTTGATGAGATTTTCCATGAAGCTTTCTAAGCAAAGTACCCCAGGTTTACATATTTGATTGTGTTATTTTTTGAGAAAACTTCAATTATAATGTAAACTGTGCCACCGAAGGGATATACGGTGGCAAGAGTAAGGATTTTCTACTCTAAGTATACCACTCCGTTTCTCGTAGGATAATCTTCTTTAGGGAAAAGTGTTCTTAAGCGATAATATTGTGAAGCTGCGATAATAAAGGTTTATATGTTTTACAACAATGTAAAGTTCAGGCGAATCAACAATAAAACTAATTGAAAAGGATGCATGCATACACATTGTTTGTGAAGCTTAAAGTGTTTTCATTTTTCCATATCTATATATTTAGCATGTTAACATAAATAAATATTCCATATTTAGGAAAGCATGTTATAGAAGCATGATAGTGTTGTTGAAATATATGGTAAACAATATTTAATGGAAATATTTATATTGAACATGGATAAAATTATTCTCATGAAATCAATTTTATTTAAATCTTTCAGGCAAACAAGAACGGGCACTCAGCTACTGTAAGTTTAACCTTTGTAAGTTGTTTTTGTTGTTAATCCTGTGGTATTATATTTTTATATTTATATATAGAAATATTTTCAATATTTATTCCCGCATGTTTTAATTAGAAACAAAAAATTAGTTCAAATAGGTACATTTGATTAGCATTACTGCAAATAAATTTAGTTTAAAAACAAATAAATTTAACCCTACGGAATATTATTCGTAATATCAGCAAATTATTTAAGTTCAATAGCAAATTTGAGCAAATATATTTAAGAAATTAGTTAACATAAAAGCAAACTTTACTTTTAAAAAAATATACATATATGTTTAAACTCATAGCAAATACATACGAACCAATATCAAATGCGATTAAACTGAAAGTCAATTATTTGTGACTTACACTTTTAACATATACGCACTTATGTTGCTACTTCTAAAGAACAAGAGGATCAACATTTAACCTTTAAAACGCCATGGGGCAGTCAATTTTGATGGTTAGAAAACACAATTTTTCGGTCATAAAGTCGATCCTCACGTTGGGCGCCATTTGTTAATAAGTAACTTAAGTTGAATAAATCACTTCGCAACTTGAGCAATGTAGAATTCATGTTTGTTTGAAGACCACCTTTTGCATAAGAACATGTAAGATGATCATCCTTTATAAGCGTAAGTATTGCTTATTTCTTAAATATATTTGCTTTTGAATTAAAGTTTTTTGCAAAAATGTTGAGTATATTTATAAGTTTGGGTTAAACTTGTTCGATTTTAGGTAAATTTATTTTCTGTTTGATTAATAATGCGAATGCAATGCAAAACATTACATAAGTTATATTTTTTGTGATTTTTGATATAATATGTTTAGATTTAGTGAAATAGGTAGATATATCTGAAAAGTTGAAAGGTTTCTCATTATACAAAATTAAACACGAGAAAAAATGAGCAAACACGGGCTCTCTCGGGGCCGATATGTGTCGTTAAATTTCCATCCGAATGTGTAATGATAATCCATATTTATATCTAGCATATTTGAACAACTTTATTTAGCAAAGTAATATAGATCCGAAGAATTAAAAATTCTACCTGTTTGCAAAAACACAATTTTAGAATGAGTATATATGCAAACATTTTATATAAAATTTCCTAGTCCCACATTGTTGAATTCAAAGAAAATATCATTCTGGCCAAAGCATTGGCGTCCATTCGCTCTATGTGACCCAGTCGCAATATTCGTTTTTTTTTAGTTTTGTGACAAGTTAAGTGTCGCCCGTTGTTATATCTTCTTCTCCATTCCACATTCCAACTCTGATCCGCTACCAACAAATTTAATGCCGCTGGTAAACTGTTTCCCTATCAGTAAAGATGTGTAATTCTTGAAATTTAGAATCCCTTGTAGGAACCTAATAGTAAGGCGGACTAAAACAGAAGCATATGCTGGTGTCGAAAAAGTATTGTTCGAAAAATTTCGATCGATATGAACGTTTTTTCACAAAATGCTTTTTTCCGTTTATAAGCAAAGTAATGCAAGATATTAGTCGAAGTTAAAGAGTGAAAAGTTGGGTGTATAAGTGGACGAAGCTATGATCTAGAAAAGATAATCTGGAGAAGTCGAGTTGACATCTTGCATGTTTACATAATTTTGGATGTTAAAACGAAAGCGTATATGATGTTCTACTAAGGTTAAAGAAATCGTTTTTATCCTTGCGAAAGAGTCACTTGGTAACGTCTTGACTATTTCGAAGTCTAATGACCATTTGATGAAATTCCTGATATTTACTTCAGTGAAACAGTCGTACTCAAATATAAAGATAAGCTAAAATAGACATTTATTTCAATGTATGTTTGATACCGACATCAATCATCCCATAATAGTAGGGTGAATGAAGTGATGGCTATTTCCATTTGAAGGGCTGAAATAAAAAAAATTGTTAGTGGTGAAAATTCTAGAAAAATTTCAATAATTTGTGACAAAAACCAAACTTCTTTTTTTTATTCGAACACACATGAATTTTCAACATAAATGAACAGAGAAAGCTACAGAATCCGGAACTACAAAATCCCGAATAAAAAAATCAAAAATCCCGAATGCGGAAATCCGGGAATTTTTGATTTTTAATTTGCAAGGGTTGGCTACGAAATACCGATTAATTTCTACATTGAATGCTCAGTTCATAACACATTTGCACAGTCCGATTCCTTTATTTGTTTGTTGTTTTCCGTAAACAATATCCGAAAAAAATTAATCCAACCGTATATGTTTTCTTGATTCAAAGGCATACCCGCATACCCCTACTTATCTCATCAAAATGCTATTTCTGTTGCAATTGTGAAGTTCATCTCAGATTTTCATCATACATAATTATAAATATACATTTTTCCATTCAATTCTTTTTCGTTAATTGAAAAGCATATACTCGTTGTATTTAGTTTTCCAAATTATATCTTTTGCGTTAACTTTATATGTAAACTCATGAATTCATGACAAAAATAAACCATCCAAATTGAGTCTGTGACCTAATTTCAGACAGAACTATACATTTCCATACACTACTATAAGGATTCATATTAGAATGATGATGGAATAGTATAAAGAGTTTAAGGAGTTCAAGGGGGAAGGAAAACACTCAAATGTGCCTTTGAATGGATCATATTCTTGTACAAAAAAAAAAAAACAACATCGAATCGTTTGTATCATTTTCAATGAAAATACAATCGAACGGATAGTATTATGTAGAAAAAGAAACCGAAGCAACCCTCTAGACTCTAGAGATTTAAGGGTATATAGGGAAGCTTTCTAGTTTTAACATTACAAAAAGCAACAGGGCTATCGAGCGAACTTCATGTCTTTGCCAACTGTTCATTTTCTACATTCCAGTAAAAGGAGGCTATGGCTCCCGTATATATGTATAATTTTCAACTGAATGGTGTAGTTTGATTCCTCGAGTGATTACTACTATGACCTTTTTGTTGTTTTGTGAGAACTTGTTCACCTGTGCAATGTGCATTATATGTATATAATTCATATTTATCGATTTTTATTGGAGGTTGAATAAAGTGAAATACTTTTAACCAAGAGATGGAACGTGGTTGTAGTTGAAGAGTTGTTAAGTTTTGACAATAATGATACATACTTATAATTGATTGATTGATTGATATCAAGATCAAAAGATATGTAGTTGGTTACGAAAAAAATCCTTTTATTATGATTATAAAGATTTCATTTTTAGCCATTCAAATCCGGTAGAAAATTGTAGACCCTCTTCATTTTAGAATACATAAATTTACTTTCTAATGTACAAAGAAGGAATTATTGAGAAGACGGGGCACCATTATTCTCTATCCTCAGTTTCAAAATACAGTTTATTACAAACCTAATGAGTGTCTCACACATTAAAGACTGCTTAAAACAAACATCAACTTCTGCCATATTAGTGCCGCCTTAACGTTTTCGTTGGCCCTGAGGCAAGATTTTTCTATGGGGTCTTGGACTTTTGCTGGTTATTTTATTTAAGAGCTTTCACAGTCTGAGGCTTATTTTTTTTCTAAACCTAAAAAAAAAAACATATATGTTGTGAGGTCAAATCGGGTGATTTTGCCCGGCAGGTATAAATTGCCCAGAACGATACATTAGACGATTAGCATCTTTCAAAATGTTAACTGTTGCAAAAGATTGCTTGCACCGTCCTAGTACAACCACGTTGCGGGGAATTGCGTGGTAAGTCGTATCAACTGAATGACGTAGACGTTTCATTCGCGAAATTTTAGGGACGGTGTTCACATTGTTCTCACTCATTTGATTTCTGCTGCGGTCTGTGAACCCGGTCCGGTCATCCTCCCTCTTTACAGCAAGAACGAGATTCCGAAGTGCGGTACGATTTGCAGATTCTTATAACTTACTGGATTTTTTTAAATTTGCTATTCTGAAATTTGTGAATTGTTCTACTTTGCGCCATTTTAAATTGTTCTACTTTGCGCCATTTCTTATGTGTTTTAGGAACCCAGTTTTAGGAACGAACAGAGTCGTTCTTTGAAACCTACTGTAATGTTCAGAATCTAATGTCAGAACCGAACGAAATGTTTTCTTACGATCTGTCAAATAAACACAATATCGATTATGAGCGTAAAGTGCACGGTAGTAAAAAAAAGGATGTCAGATGCCAAAAATTCGCAGTTTATGCGTCCTTTAGCAATAACTTATCGAAACTTCACGAAACAGAGCAATCCGTTATCATGAGCACAAAATACGAATATCTTGTGCTCATTTATGGATAGAGCCCGTCCGCATCGTGCCGTATATTATAGTTCTGCATTAAAACTATCCCTTTCTGTCTTATTAGTACTCTTAAGGCAGAGCGCGGTTCGGCGTTCTTTGTAAAAATTTACAAACAAAATCTGACCGCAGCGTTCTTATTTTCCCAATATTTGTATTGACCGGACCGTGTGACGTCGTCGGCGTCGGCACTCGGCCCGCACCTAGAGTAGACCCTTAAACCTTTGGCCCTAAAGCAACCTACTCTCCAGCCTCCATGTTAAAATGGCACTACTGTTTCATACGATTAATTTTGAATATCTTCCATTTGGAATAAACTTTTTAAAGTTCAACAGTCATTTTTCACTGACGTATGTATATTGTATATGCATGATAAATTTACAGTTAGTTCTGTTTGTGTTTATATAATTGAATAAAATCAATTTTTCAAATTTGCGTCAGCATCCATACATGCAACACTCTTTTCTCTTTGCAACAGACAAGGACTTTTTCTTTTGAAAGTTCATAAATAAAATGTGACGTTAAGTGTTTTACTTTAACTTAACCTTTGATCTGAAAAGTTGGTTTCAATTTTTGTTTTCAAGAATAAAAAAGGTTCTTAGATCGTTACCTTATACAATCTGCAGAATCATGTGAAAAGCTGCTCTTTGCAAGCATTAAAGCAAATAGATTTATACTTCAGAATGTTTTTGTGTGTCTCCCGGTAGACTTTTTTCCGTACATATATCATTTTAGTTTGGTTGCAATTTGTTTCCTCAATTACCATCAATGAAAACAAGGTTTGTATGTTTTCATAATATGTATGTAAGTTTTGAAAATCACTTTCAAAAGAATGCACTCGCTTAATCAGAATAGAATGAGTATTTCCACAAGCAGTAAATTGACGGTTCGTTACTTTATAGTACCGAACTCTGAACCTGAAGCTGAGCTCTGAAAACAATCAATTCAGTTAATAGGAGTTCAAACAATTTTTTTTCAAAAATGTAATGCGTTGTGCTCGATTTCTATTTAAGAATTCGTTTTTGAAGTGTGACGTAAAAATGACATTTTATAGATGACAGTTCGATTTGAATATTTTAAAACGTCAAGGGATTGAAATTTTGAATATTTTAAAACGTCAGGGGATTGAAATGCCAAAGTTGTAAAAGGTTTTTCATTTTGAATTGTGACAGGTTGAACATATTATTTGTTTTTTGTTTTTTCATACGCAGGTATGAGAATGTATCAAATTGATTGAGCTTGAAATCAAAGGAGGCGTAAGAGAATAAGGACTTCTGCTTAGTTAAATTGAATGAAATATAGATATGTACAATGTACATGGTTTTTACGTGGTACCCTTTCAACTTTATTTTACAAATCACTTTAGAATTTTCTCTTAAGAATATTGATTCCTAACAAGTGACTGTCTGAATATTTTAAAACGTCAAGTTATTTCATAATTATCAAACCACAAACTGTCAAAATCCTATTCACTCTTGACAGGAGAAACTTTACTTATCCATGTTATGAGTGAATTCAGATCAAATCTACCGAACTGTCCCAGTGTATAGCTTTTTCGTTCTGAGATTCAACTTCATATGAGATCAATGCAACGTGTTAATCCGAAAATTCTAGTCTATTAAACTTTAATGTCAAAACAAAACTGTTCAATATGATATTTGTTTGACTTGATTTTGCCGTTTGTAAAATATTTAATCCGTTTTTCATTGGACATGAGATTTGTTCTAAGGTAAAATTTTAATTTTTTGAAATAAAATGTTTTAACTGTTTTCAAGAACAAACAAATTGTATTTTGACACATTGTGGTTTGACAGATATGAAATAACTTGCCGTTTTAAAATATTATAGCTTGCCGTTTTAAAATATTTAAACCGAACTGTTATCTATGAAATGTCATCGTCACGTCACGCTGTAAAATATTTTAATGAATAAAAATCAAACACAACCCATTGGGACCATCCTTTCACATCCTTTTTATCTCGTCGCGCCTTGACAACATACTCTATATCAGGACAACCTTGATGAAATATTCCAAATTCTACAAATGAAACATCAATAATGCCTGATATAAGCTCTTCGTTCGAGTTACGTACAATGACAGCAAAGGGATAAGCAATTAATCAAATTCAGAGCTCATCCTTCAATAAAAAAGACACGTTTTTGCATGTATGAACTCCTTCCGTATATGCATCCGTTCTGTAATGAATACCGGATGCTTAAATCGTTAAGTAAAATTGAATCATTTTTCGCTTATAAAAAACTTCCTTTTGTTATCTTTAAGCAAAAATTACGTATCCAAAGAGTTCTTTTTCTTCGTATGGCCTACAGCTCGGTATGAACCTTTGCCTTTGATGGTTAGGGTGGCCAACTTTTATATATTCTATCTTAACCTGTAAGCATGCGAAAACCAATCTAAAGGGTGCTCCAATGTGAACGTAAGATTGAAATATGGCGTCAAGTCAGTGACAAAAAAAATGCATCGTGAAAGTGAAAAATTCAAATTGAAATATTAACCAATTAACAACGCACTTTCACTGTTGAGGAATGTGAAATTCTTCCTCTTTAGCATTCTATGTGAAGTGCTTATAAAAGCTATGTATTGGTAATTATATAATATCCTTAATTCAAACTTCGGACAAACTGTTTATTCCTTACTACTCGAATCTCGATATCTTCTTGACCCTCATCCCAGAATCCTTTGGCTTTTTAAATAAACCACATAATTCATGAGTAAATGTTGGAACCCCCTTTATAAAGGAGCAATTCAAATTCAAAACCATACGGGTTATAAATCTGAAATTTCGCAAACAAAAACCGCTACCGGATACAATAACAATGAGATATACTATAATGTAGGTTGACATAAACTTTATAAGGACACAAAAATACACACATGGAAAGAAAACAACAGAACAAATTTGTAACCTAAGGGCAAAGATAAACCAAACTGTAAGGATAAAGTTTAAAGGGTAGTGTTCGTTACTCGGTTATTGAAATATTCAGATGAGAAGTTTATTTCAATATTTTTCGGTTAGAAATTCGTAAAAAAAAAATTGAATGGAAAATACCTGGCGCATCATTTTATTTCAATTCAAAACCAAGAAGAGCTGAGTGTGTATTTTATTTTTGTGCCTGGATCTCGTTTTGTTCTGACGGGGCCGACAGGGGATTGAAATGCCAAAGTTGTAAAAGGTTTTTCATTTTGAATTGTGACAGGTTGAACATATTATTTTTTTTTTGTTTTTTCATACGCAGGTATGAGAATGTATTAAATTGATGGAGTTTGAGATCAAACGAAGCATAAGAGAATAAGGACTTCTGCTTAGTTAAATTGGATGATATATAGATATGTACATGGTTTTTACGTGATACCCTTTCAACTTTATTTAACAAATCACTTTAGAATTTTCTCTTAAAAATATTGATTCCTTAACAAGTGACTGTCTAAAGTTTAAGATGCATCTTGTTCTTAATAAAAGAGAAAGTTTTGATGCATTGATTGACTGACAGACAGAAAAATCTCGCAGAGTCTGAATCTGACAAGAAACTGAATTTTTTGTAAATAAAAAACCAGTTCGAGCATCTTATATAGTAAAGAAGAAAAGCTTTAGAACAACAAGGCCGCTTGATCTATCATATTTGCACACTGAAGCAAATCCTGAAAAAAAAAACGAATTTAAACAAGTCGAGATCCACCATGTTTTCATCGATATTGAAACCCACCTTTGATTTCTACGGGAGCTCAATTTGATGATGGTCGAACACGTGATCCCGAAAAAATAGATAGAGCTATGTTGCGTGATATTAGAAAGAAAAAAAACAGTGCAATATGCAACTGGGAAACAGTTCCTTCGAAATATTCCAAACATGCACAAGGTTTTGGCGAAAAAATGCAATCATGTGATTTATTTAATCACGGTCTGGAGCAGATATGGGCAGACTTCTGGTACTGCGTTCTTTTAAAAGAAAAATTCTTTAATGAATATATGGTCCTGTGTGTGAAAAAGGCGAATAGAGGAGATGCAATTGCTACTCTATGAACTGTAATAAGATGTGTACACGCTGACTACATTGGCTTATGGTTACATCAAGCAAATGGACACTAATGCTTGAGGCAAGAAAGTCTTCAAATCCAAGACCTCAGGTCCGAGGCGGGCTAAGCCATCGTGGATGCCAGTGTGCCTGGATAACTGAAAGTAGTGCGTCCGATAATTAGGAGAATGTAAGGGCTCCGTATCTCACGGAGATATCCTACACGAATCAGGAACCGGATATGTAATTTTGATCATGCTGGCTTCTCAAGATGTTTAACATCATCCTCTTCCTAAATTTGGTGTTTCCTTCACTTCATTTCAAAGTTTTGGCTGAGAGATTCCATCTCATTGTTCACGTTTTTATAGATGTTGTGCACTTGGAGTACTTGGACTCCAGCCAACATATCTTGGTTTTTTTCCAACTTATGCTGTTCGTATAAACTGAATTATACAATTTAACTTTTAGCTGGTACACACTATAGAAATAATCGCTCGATATATTTTGTAACACTTACTTAAAACTGAAATCTACAACGCATAATTTTGTTGTCCTTCTTTAACATTTTTAAAAAAACCAAATATACAGAGAAATATCTTTAAGATGTCTTTGTAGAAATTTAATTTAAAATACACAGTAACACTTTTATCTTCTATCTCTATTGTATTCTACAACTATTCTTTTTCATCTGGTTTAATCCCATTTCTGATTTGAAATGTAAATAAATTTAAATAAAGGATTCACAGATTTGTTTTGTGTCGCCTCTTTTGGTAATGTAAAATAGAAATTACTTATATTCGTTTGAGTTTCTTGACGTTTTATCTAAAAGGATTTTTTTTCTTTTTTTTTTTTTTTTATTTGGAAAAAAAAAGTTTCCATTTGAAATACAAGATGCTTTTAGATTTCTTTTGAAAATAAATACCATACTTTTTTTGCGAATGAATTTATCTTCTTTATCCTTTGTTTTTGGTCTTGACATGTTTATTAGACTTGAATTAAGCTCCTTGACAATAAGAACCTTTAACTTTTTTTTTGTAAATTTGTGTCTTTTTTTGATATATTTTAGCTGACGATGAAATCAGTGGCCATTCATCGACTTGTGGAAAAATTTTAATATTCCTTTCATGTGTCCTTGTTGCACTTACATTACCGTTCAGCTTGTTTGTGTGTTTCAAGGTTAGTTAAATCAGATCTTAAATGGAAAAAAAGGATTTCATAAATAATTCCATCAAATATAAAACACTTTAACCGTTATCTTTCTTTTTTTATCGGTAACAGGTTGTTCAGGAGTACGAACGTGCGGTTATATTTCGATTAGGTAGATTGATGCAAGGAGGTGCCAAAGGACCCGGTAATAATGATTGATGAAAGAATTTACTTTTATTTTATTTTTTTTTTTCCTTATCGATTTGCCATTTTATTTTTTATTTCTTTTTTGTGTTTACTTTATTACTAATTGGAGTTTTATGTTGCAGGAATTTTTTTCATTTTACCATGTATTGATGCTTACGCTCGTGTGGATTTACGAACAAGGACATACGATGTACCACCGCAAGAGGTAAAAAAATTAATTAAAAATAAGCTTTCTGATGGGTATGTGAAATAGTGTTATAAAAGCACGGTGATTTTTATATCTCATCATTCCGAAGAGGATAAAAGTTATTTAATTTTGAATGTGTTTGAACAACAACAACAACTTAAAGGCGCTACCACCAAGTTTTAAACGAATTTTATTTACTCGTTTACGAATATTATTATTCAATTATTTAATTTTATTAAATTGGACATACACGCGTAGAACACATACAAAATCAATTTTAAACAAAGAAAGAGGATCCTTCTTTTGACAAAGTTTCTATCCTAAGTTTTCGTTTACTTATTTTCGCGCGATATATAATTTTAAGAGCGTTCACACGGAGCATCTTTGCAATTTTGGATCTCCTCCTACACCCTGGTAGCTTTTTTCGCCTATCCGTGCAATAATAAGTGCAATCTTCGTCGTTTATACGTAGCAACTTTTGATTTCAATGACATTATAATTGTTAGCTTTCTTTAATTCTTAAGAACACGCCTGTTGACGCGTTATCGTGACCTTATTGTCGCACATAATACAATTTTAAGGCCGTTTACACGGAATAACTTTGTAAATGTGGATCGCTTCCGTGCTGGATTTTTCGTCAATCCGTCACTTTATTACAATTTGTAATTGCAAACTTCGTGGTTTACAAGTAGCAACTTTTAATTGCAGTCGCTTTATAATTGTGTTCCTTTTTCCGAAATAGTTGAGAGCAGAGGCCTTCTACTTAAAGGCTATCGCTATGTTCTTAAATCGTGATGTAGCTGCGACCGTAATCGAGAAAACGAAGAAGCAAGTCATTTTCATTTCGCGCTTAAAAAATATTAGATTGGTTGCGAAAACAAATTTTTCCTGGTTTACACACAGTAAAAATACTTGGAAGCAGACTGTCCCTTAACTGTGCACTCATTTTGAAAGCGATTTCTGAAACGTTTAGCAGTATTTTTTGTATGGAATAAATTAATTTTAAAATCGCTTTTAGCTATCATATCATAAGCACTTCGTAATGGAAGCTTTACAGAAACTGAGAAACTAGAAAAGTCGCAAAAACAGGTATGGAAAAGACTTGTGCGATTTATAGGGAAGTAATGATGTTCACCCAATCATAATCCTTGATTTAGTTGCCTGGGTCATAAAAGAATTGAAGTAGCTACGACTAGAAAAGAACTAAAAAAAAAAACTACAAAGGCTCGCTTGCTCCTTGCTCTAGGAATGAGAAAACAATTTACAAAAGCAATTATGTTAGTCCTTTACTTGATCTCTTTACTTAAATAAAATAGCACTACTAAGATCACAATCATGAGACTTGCAAAAGCAGAAACGGAAACATGCATAAGCCGCAGATAGAAAGTCTTGCTTTCGATAAGGAACTTGAATTCCTGCAAAAATCGGTACCGAACTTTTTTTTTCAAATCGGAGGAAATGTAATAAATGTAAAACAAAATCAAAATAAAGTTTAAGGAAAGGCAGACCAAAAGCTGGAAAGAAAGCCCTAAGTTTCTACTTTATATTTTTAATCAAAATCGGCTTGAATCTGGGATTAAAATTTAAGGATGAGGTGTAAGTTAAAACTCAAAAAAAAAAAAAGGCACGCAGTACATTTAACCCCAATATAGTTCATTTTTTTATAAATATAGCTTCAGATATATTTTGAAACTGTAAAGGGTCTTTGCGAAAATTTTAAACATGACAAATAATAAGTCGTCTTCTAAACCCTGTTTCTCTTTTAAGTTATTGCTTAAAAGACTTTCAATAAATAAAATACTTACTTCCTATACACATGTATACTATTCAAACACACACTTTCCAAGTTTATCCTATAACAACGTATTTCCTTTTTTTATGTGCAAAAAAAAACTAAAAATCATAATTTCGTTCTTTCTTTTATTTTATTTTCCATTATTTTCCTTACCCACATTTAGGTCCTTACAAAGGATAGCGTCACGGTGTCGGTAGATGCTGTAGTTTATTACCGTGTGTCAAATGCCACCGTTTCTATAGCAAATGTGGAAAATGCACACCACTCGACGCGCCTCTTGGCACAGACGACCCTCCGCAATACAATGGGAACTCGGCATTTACACGAGATTCTTAGTGAAAGGATGACAATTTCTGGAACTATGCAAGTGAGTTTTTTATTATTATTTTTATATTTGTTCTCCTTTTGTTTCCTTTTATCACACTTTGGAATGTGTGCAGTAAAATTGCTTAACTGAAAAGCATTTTGGTCTTGGATTTAACTTAAAAAAAGTGTGACCATATGTTTGTAGCATTTTTGTCTTCAAAGTGCTTCCGAAATTCTTGGTTAAAATTGAACATTTGTTTGAAAACTTCTTTAAAGTTTCCCTTGAAACTATTTAAAGAAATATGTACTTACCGTTGGAAGTTTTATAGAAGAATAGCTTAGTAAGCATTTTGTAATAAGGTTTCGGGAGATTGCTTAACTCGTAAGGCAACATGTAATCGAAGTTTGATTTTCGATAACGTGCTCGAATAGTTGGAGACTTGTTAACGTCAAGTTTGAGAACAAGTCGCCTGAACAGGTCACTGCAAATGCTTAAAACGCACTACATTCCAGAAAAAAATTAAATTAGCTTGTCAATTTTGTTATTATTTCTCGCAATTTGGTCACACTTCCTTTAAAGATTAATGCACAATGTGTCCTTGACTGGTACACCACTAAATTGCTGATTTTTTTCTTTAATATCAGGTTCAACTGGATGAGGCAACCGATGCTTGGGGCATCAAAGTTGAACGTGTAGAAATGTTAGTACAAAGTCAATTCAGAAAGTACTTTTTATCTTTTTTTTGTGGTTGCAAGGATGTGTGTGTAAGAATGTATGGATGCGGAGAAAGTAATTGGTCGTTTGCTACAATTGTTGTCTAAATATTACCGATGAATGTGTTTCGATATTCCTATAGAGTTTTCTTCATCCATAATAGTAGCAAACAAACAAAGAATAAAACCAATAAATGTAAAAAAAATAATACGTATACGCCACAGTAGCCTGCAGGTTGTCTGTTTATTTATTTTTTTGTTTACAAAGCGTTGTACTATTTGTTGCTTTCGTTGGAAATGTTTACATGAAATATTTACTTAGTAATCAAATGTGCAGTTATTTTTCAAAACGAACGAAATGCCATTTAGAAAGTATTGATTTTAACATTATCATGTGCACTTTGTGTTTTATTTAGAATAAATTCAATTTAGAGTATGAAACTATTTTTCTTAAATTACAAACAGGAATAATTCACTTTGTTAAAATGATTTACTTTTTAGATGTGAGATATATTGGATTTTGTGGAGTGTTTTTGTTGGTGTCGATGTTGGTGTTGGTGTTGGTGTTAGTGTTGTTATTGGTGTTGATGTTGGTGTTGGTGTTGGGGTTTAAGGTGGTGTTGGTGCTAGTGTTGGGTGTTGCAGTTGGTTTTGTTGTTGGCGTTCTTGTTGGTGTTGGTGTTGGCGTTGGTGTTAGTGTTGGTGTTGGTGTTGGTGTTTGTGTTTGTGTTTGTGTTGGTGTTGGTGTTGGTGTTGGTGTTGGTGTTGGTGTTGGTGTTGGTGTTGGTGTTGGTGTTGGTGTTGGTGTTGGTGTTGGTGTTGGTGTTGGTGTTGGTGTTGGTGTTGGTGTTGGTGTTGGTGTTGGTGTTGGTGTTGGTGTTGGTGTTGGTGTTGGTGTTGGTGCTGGTGTTGGTGTTGGTGTTGGTGTTGGTGTTGGTGTTGGTGTTGGTGTTGGTGTTGGTGTTGGTGTTGGTGTTGGTGTTGGTGTTGGTGTTGGTGTTGGTGTTGGTGTTGGTGTTGGTGTTGGTGTTGGTGTTGGTGTTGGTGTTGGTGTTGGTGTTGGTGTTGGTGTTGGTGTTGGTGTTGGTGTTGGTGTTGGTGTTGGTGTTGGTGTTGGTGTTAGTGTTGGTGTTCGTGTTAGTGTTGGTGTTGGTGTTGGTGTTGGTGTTGGTGTTGGTGTTGGTGTTGTAGTTAATTTATTTGTTCTAAAATTAAAATTTTAAGATTTTTCATTTATTATTAATTTTTTAAAAATATTTAAACTACAAAAAAAAATACCCATGACCTCCACAGCAAAGATGTTCGGCTACCAGTTCAATTGCAACGTGCAATGGCCGCCGAAGCCGAAGCAGCACGAGAGGCACGTGCCAAAGTCATTGCAGCTGAGGGTGAACAAAAAGCATCACGCGCCCTACGTGAGGCATCTGAGGTTATTGGAGATTCCCCAGCTGCCCTACAGCTACGTTATCTACAGGTAATGTTTATTTTTATTTTCTTGAATTAAAAAAAAAATACTAACCCAATTATAATATAAAACAAAAATATTTTAGCTAAATAAAGTAATTTTGTTTTTAATTTTTTTTTATATAATCTTTCTACAGACATTGAATACGATTTCGGCCGAAAAGAATTCCACCATCGTATTCCCATTGCCAATTGATTTGATAACCTACTTTATGAAATCAATGGACGCATCTAAAAATAATAATCAACAACAACAATAAATAACTTTAGATCGCCAGTAATTTTTAATTTTTTTTTATATATTAAATGGCGTCTTGGAATAATGAAATTCTTTCCATCAATTTTTATAGAAAAAAAAAAATAACATAAACTGAAATTTTGGTTTCCAACGCTTTTACTGAATCAAAGTATTACATGAAAAAAAAAACAACTGGTTTCAACAAATGGACATCTTGATGTTAAAAAAAAAGAAAATAATAATTGTAGCTTAGAACAATCCTACTTACATAACTAGGTTAGTTTTTTTGAAAATGTTTTTTTTTTTATTAAATTTAACACTTGTCACTAATATTTAAGGGGAAAGTTTTAATGTAGCAAGATCAATATAAAAACATTTCTATAGATACAGTTTTAAAAATAATTATTCGCTGTTCGCTTCTTGCAGTACGCACGTATATTGTTTTTCTCAAAGCAAATTAGTTTGACAAATAATTTAGCTCATCAGCTGTATACTAGAGTTATTAATTTATGTTATTCATAAACAAAATTACTTTTCGATATTTACATCCATTATTGCAACAAAATTGCTAAAAAAAGAAAAAAAATATAATTGTTTTGGAATTCACGAGCGTCGCGTCGGAGAACTCAACATATGGCTCCAATTCTTTTTCTCTTTTCGCTTTTATGCAATGTTCGTAAATATTGCTTTTCGACACAGAAATTGTTTTATTTGATTTAAGAATTCGCTCATCAACTTACAGATATAATGTATGTGACTTGAATTTACAAAAAAAAACGCGTGTTTTTCTTGAAATGAATAGAAAGTTATTTATTAATGCAATGAACCTTGAACTAAATCATACAAATAATTGTATCTTGTTTTTTTTTGTCAACAATTTTCGACCGTTTTAGCTGAAGGCGAAGAGCAAATAATATTTTTTTTTTGGTTTATATGCAGAAGATTACATTGATAGTTGAAACTAAAACATACAAATTAAAAAAACATACTTCAATATCGCGTTTTTGGTCAAGATGAATAACAAAAAAATAATTGTTTATACTAACTCATAATTAGGCAATACAACAAACAAGTCATTGTATCATACTAACTTTAATATGCAATACTTACAGACTATAGTTTATCCCGTGATTGGCTTAATAATACGTATTTTTCTCTAGAATTTGCATCTACAAAACATTTTCAAAAGACTCGTATGTTTTGGGCTTCATATTGCAAAACTAACTGTTATTTTTTGCTGAAATAAATACGAAAAAAGTAACTAACAATTTCAAATTACGAATTCCGATACGAATTGCTTATTTTCGTTTAATCAACACCTAAAAGTATGCTATTTTTTTAATAAAATTTTCAAATTTGAACCAAAAACGCTGTGGGGTTGCAGGGGACGATATATCGCCTACATCGATACATAACGTACTTACGTAATAAAGAAGGCTGCTTTCAAAATACTTCAAAATAATTGACAGTTACTTTACTTTATTTTGTTTTGTTTTAATAGTTTTAATAGATGATTTCTAAATTTCTCCTCGTTTCATCTAAATGAAAGCACCTATTCATCACATTGTAAACACAGTCTATTGTTGAACACTTAGTAAAAATTGTGTAACAGTCTTTAATCACATTTTAAAATGTAATGTCCTTCCTCTTCTAGTAGGTCAACTAAAGGTTTTAATATCGGAACTCATTTCTACTGCCTCGAATTTAAACTTATTTCGTTTTTAATATTTTCTAAATAATGCAATAAAAATTACATTAAGATAAACAAGGTGCTATCATATTAAGTTTTTTTATACTGCTTTGTTTAGACAGTATAATGTTTTTATATTATCAGCTATATCTGGCATTGATAACTAAGCTTTAAAATGATAAAAAACACATTGTACGCAAGCTGTTGTAGAAAATTGGAACTTCAGAAAATAAATTCCATTGAAGTATTCGTTCTCAAAAAAATTGTATTTGAAAACTTGAGTATTTCCATTCGAGGTATTCATTTCGACACACTCACCGATCTCCACGACTCCGATCAACAACTACAAAGCGTGTTAGACATGTTTTTCTGTTTCCCATTCGCGATGGGACACAGAATCTAATTTAATTGTTTTGTAGTGAAAATATGAAAATGTCACGTGGATGACAAAATGCGAAACAAGAAACATTTAAGAAACATCAATGTAATGAATAAATGTTTCTTCAACGTACACACCTAAAAACATTCTAAAATGTATTTTTAAACAAATGGGAAACATTTAAAAAGTGTTTTTTAAAACAATTAAATGTTTCTTTGGTCTGGACATATTAATGCATTCGTAAATAAATTAAGGTACGACATATAGTCTGTGGTGCTTAAAAAAAAACTAACTAATTAATTTGTTTATGGTAAATATTTAATTATTTTTTTTTATTCCTCATTTTATTTTGAATTTACAACCGAATGCTTTTGCCAAATTTCTCAGTTTTAAATTGAAAAAAAAAACGTATAGGTTAGAACTGAGTTTTTAAATAACTTTTTTACTAAAATTACATTTTACCTACTTAAGCACTTACGTTTATTGTCAAAATTTAGCAATGTTAAAATGTCCAGTAGAAATGGGTTCTGATGTTTGTGACGTTACGTCGTCTTAGATTAATCCTTAATATTTACTTTTATTTTTGTTTAAGTCCTTAATTTTTTATAGAGTGATAAGTATCGTTTATCGTTTTAACGAATAAAAATTATAACAATAACTAATAACTGCTTCTTAAATAACAAACTTTTAACTAAAAAAAATAAAAGTAACATTTTTTTTTGGAAATTTTCATTTTAAAAAATATTTTTTGAAGAAATTGCTGAAAATATTTTTTTTAAATGTTATTCTAAAGAAATAAATGTGAAGTTAACCCATCATAGCATCTATTTTTTTCGTTAAGTATGGTCCTCAAATCCCAGGCGAATTGTTTTCGGACGAAATCTATATGCAAGCTGATACTCCAGATAACAAAAGCATACAGAAATTTTCAAAATTAGCCGGATCATGGAATTTAAAATTAATCAACAATTGTTTTGGAAATAAAGTGAGATTTTTTTAGTTCATATTAAATTAATTTATTGTGTAGATGTGCTTATTTTTATTTAGCTTTTTTTATATGTGATAATAATTTTATGTTAATGCGGTTCCTTATTTTGTCATAATTAAGTTCATATAAATATGTATATTTGGTATATTGTTTTTTTATTTTCGAAATTACAAAAAAATGTAAACATATTATTTTCTTTTAACTGGCCACACTCCGTTTAACTTGAATAAGGACAATTTGCTTATTTTTTCATAAATTCCAGTGCAACCACAGCTAAGAAAAATCTGAAATTTTAAAAGATCAAACTATTGAAAAATTCTTTCTTTGTAAACAAGTAGCTCTCATTTTTCCAGTATTTGTATTGACAAATCCATAAATCCATATTCTTTATGGACCAATGTCCCACTTGGATTTATGTCCCATTATGAACTTATATTTCAACCATGAAATAAATGGACATCAATTAATATTTTGTATGGACTTTGTATGGACTCCATAACTAAAATAATAATAATAAAAATATAATAATATTTTAACTATGTGTCTGTAAGGCATTTTAAATGCAACAGGTGTTGCACGCCACTAGTTAGAAGGAGTAGAACAATGTATAAAGAGCTAGTTGATTTTTATTTTTCATTGCATACCTCATGGGCGACGACGTCCAGCATAAGTTGGGAGATATGCTGAAAAAAAAAATGCTTTGCACCCTTTCTTAAATAAAAAAAACATGTGTACATATTCATCAAAGGGTTCAAAATAAACGCATTAAATCATTTAAATCTCTGCTACATTTCAACTTAAAGATAATTATATTGAAAGCTTAAAATTCGATCAAACAATCTTTATTAATCACATCCATTCACAGAAGAAAACCCCCCAAACAACAAAAGAGACCATCAGCAAATATCTTAGAAAAAAAAACTTCACCAATGACTTCAAATTTATATTTTGATGAACATCACTACATACGACGAATCTTGTGCCACTAAAAAATCTCTTTTTTTTAAATAATATATTGATATAGAAAAAAATCAAACTATTTATAAATGTCGAAGTTTAAAAACAAAAACACTCCTTAACGATGTAATTTTAAATTAACTGTCTGAATGTGTTAAAATATTTTTTTATTCATTATTGATTCATAAAATATATGTATGAAAATATTTTCTTTTTTTACAAACTTAATTAAAAAAAAATTTAAAAAAAACTTGAAATTTAAAAATTTTAAATTTGACATTAAAAAACTTGAAACTTAAAATAAATATTCTCTTAAATAATAAATGTATTCATAATAAAATTTGAATAAAATGACATTATCATCAAGGAGATTTTTTTACTGAAATTTAGAGACAAAACAGGTAAGAAACATAAATTCAAAAAAGTGAATTTTACAGATTTTTATTTATTTAGGAATTCTATAAAAAAAATCAAGCGTTATTTTTGACTGAAAGTGCAATCCGACTTTTTTGGTCTCTTTGGATAGGTGCCTAAAAGTTGTCGGCACTTTAGGAATTCTACGAAAAAAATGGTTATTTTTGAATGAAAGTGCAATCCCTTCGAAATACAGCGGATTTTCTGAATTTTGAAAATCGCCGTTTTTCCGACTTTTTTTGATCTCTTTGAATAGGTGCCTAAAAGTTGTCGGCACTTTAGGAATTCTACAAAAAAATGGTTATTTTTGACTGAAAGTGCAATCCCTTTGAGATACAGCGGATTTTCTGAATTTTGAAAATCGCCGTTTTTCCGACTTTTTTTTATCTCTTTGGATAGGTGCCTAAAAGTTGTCGGCACTTTAGGAATTCTACAAAAAAATGGTTATTTTTGACTGAAAGTGCAATCCCTTCGAGATACAGCGGATTTTCTGAATTTTGAAAATCGCCGTTTTTCCGACTTTTTTTGGTCTCTTTGGATAGGTGCCTAAAAAATGGTTATTTTTGACTGAAAGTGCAATCCCTTCAAGATACAGCGGATTTTCTGAATTTTGAAAATCGCCGTTTTTCCGACTTTTTTTGGTCTCTTTGGATAGGTGCCTAAAAGTTGTCGGCACTTTAGGAATTCTACAAAAAAATGGTTAGTTTTGACTGAAAGTGCAATTTCTTCGAGATACAGGGGATTTTCTGAATTTTGAAAATCGCCGTTTTTCCGACTTTTTTTGGTCTCTTTGGATAGGTGCCTAAAAGTTGTCGGCACTTTAGGAATTCTACAAAAAAAAGGTTATTTTTGACTGAAAGTGCAATCCCTTCGAGATACAGCGGATTTTCTGAATTTTGAAAATCGCCCTTTTTCCGACTTTTTTTGATTTTGGATAGGTGTCTAAAAGTTGTCGGCACTTTAGGAATTCTACGAAAAAAATGGTTATTTTTGAATGAAAGTGCAATCCCTTCGAAATACAGCGGATTTTCTGAATTTTGAAAATCGCCGTTTTTCCGACTTTTTTTGATCTCTTTGAATAGGTGCCTAAAAGTTGTCGGCACTTTAGGAATTCTACAAAAAAATGGTTATTTTTGACTGAAAGTGCAATCCCTTTGAGATACAGCGGATTTTCTGAATTTTGAAAATCGCCGTTTTTCCGACTTTTTTTTATCTCTTTGGATAGGTGCCTAAAAGTTGTCGGCACTTTAGGAATTCTACAAAAAAATGGTTATTTTTGACTGAAAGTGCAATCCCTTCGAGATACAGCGGATTTTCTGAATTTTGAAAATCGCCGTTTTTCCGACTTTTTTTGGTCTCTTTGGATAGGTGCCTAAAAAATGGTTATTTTTGACTGAAAGTGCAATCCCTTCAAGATACAGCGGATTTTCTGAATTTTGAAAATCGCCGTTTTTCCGACTTTTTTTGGTCTCTTTGGATAGGTGCCTAAAAGTTGTCGGCACTTTAGGAATTCTACAAAAAAATGGTTAGTTTTGACTGAAAGTGCAATTTCTTCGAGATACAGGGGATTTTCTGAATTTTGAAAATCGCCGTTTTTCCGACTTTTTTTGGTCTCTTTGGATAGGTGCCTAAAAGTTGTCGGCACTTTAGGAATTCTACAAAAAAAAGGTTATTTTTGACTGAAAGTGCAATCCCTTCGAGATACAGCGGATTTTCTGAATTTTGAAAATCGCCCTTTTTCCGACTTTTTTTGATTTTGGATAGGTGTCTAAAAGTTGTCGGCACTTTAGGAATTCTACAAAAAAATGGTTATTTTTGACTGAAAGTGCAATCCCTTCGAGATACAGCGTTTTTTCTGAATTTTGAAAAATCGCCCTTTTCCGACTTTTTTTGATCTCTTTGGATAGGTGCCCAAAAGTTGTCGGCACTTTAGGAATTCTACAAAAAATGGTTATTTTTGACTGAAAGTGCAATTTCTTCGAGATACAGGGGATTTTCTGAATTTTGAAAATCGCCCTTTTTCCGACTTTTTTTGGTCTTTTTAAATAGGTGCCTAAAAGTTTTCGGCACTTTAGGAATTCTACAAAAAAATGGTTATTTTTGACTGAAAGTGCAATCCCTTCGAGATACAGCGGATTTTCTGAATTTTGAACATCGCCGTTTTTCCGACTTTTTTTGATCTCTTTGGATAGGTGTTGTCGGCACTTTAAGATTCTACAAAAAACCGTTATTTTTGACTGAAAGTGCAATCCCTTCGAGATACAGCGGATTTTCTGAATTTTGAAAATCGCCCTTTTTCCGACTTTTTTTGGTCTCTTTGAATAGGTGCCTAAAAGTTGTCGGCACTTTAGGAATTCTACAAAAAAATGGTTATTTTTGACTGAAAGTGCAATCCCTTCGAGATACAGCGGATTTTCTGAATTTTTAAAATCGCCGTTTTTCCGACTTTTTTTGGTCTCTTTGGATAGGTGCCTAAAAGTTGTCGGCACTTTAGGAATTCTACAAAAAAATGGTTATTTTTGACTGAAAGTGCAATCTCTTCGAGATACAGCGGATTTTCTGAATTTTGAAAATCGCCGTTTTTCCGACTTTTTTTGATCTCTTTGGAAAGGTGCCTAAAAGTTGTCGGCACTTTAGGAATTCTACAAAAAACTGGTTATTTTTGACTGAAAGTGCAATCCTTCGAGATACAGCGGATTTTCTGAATTTTGAAAATCGCCCTTTTTCCGACTTTTTTTGATCTTTGGATAGGTGTCTAAAAGTTGTCGGCACTTTAGGAATTCTACAAAAAAAATGGTTATTTTTGACTGAAAGTGCAATCCCTTCGAGATACAGCGGATTTTCTGAATTTTGAAATTCGCCCTTTTTCCGACTTTTTTTGATCTCTGGATAGGTGCCTAAAAGTTGTCGGCACTTTAGGAATTCTACAAAAAAATGGTTATTTTTGACTGAAAGTGCAATCTTTTCGAGATACAGCGGATTTTCTGAATTTTGAAAATCGCCGTTTTTCCGACTTTTTTTTGTCTCTTTGGATAGGTGTCTAAAAGTTGTCGGCACTTTAGGAATTCTATAAAAAAATGGTTATTTTTGACTGAAAGTGCAATCCCTTCGAGATACAGCGGATTTTCTGATTTTTGAAAATCGCCGTTTTTCCGACTTTTTTTTGTCTCTTTGGATAGGTGTTTAAAAGTTGTCGGCACTTTAGGAATTCTACAAAAAAATGGTTATTTTTGACTGAAAGTGCAATCTCTTCGAGATACAGCGGATTTTCTGAATTTTGAAAATCGCCGTTTTTCCGACTTTTTTTTGTCTCTTTGGATAGGTGTCTAAAAGTTGTCGGCACTTTAGGAATTCTACAAAAAAATGGTTATTTTTGACTGAAAGTGCAATCTCTTCGAGATACAGCGGATTTTCTGAATTTTGAAAATCGCCGTTTTTCCGACTTTTTTTTTGTCTCTTTGGATAGGTGTCTAAAAGTTGTCGGCACTTTAGGAATTCTACAAAAAAATGGTTATTTTTGACTGAAAGTGCAATCCCTTCGAGATACAGCGGATTTTCTGAATTTTGAAAATAGCTGTTTTTCCGATTTTTTTTAATCTCTTTGGATAGGTGCCTAAAAGTTGTCGGCACTTTTGGAATTCTACAAAAAAATGGTTATTTTTGACTGAAAGTGCAATCCCTTCGAGATACAGCGGATTTTCTGAATTTTGAAAATCGAATTTTTACTGATACGTTTTACTGATAGCTATAACTGGCTTATAAAGTAGATCTTAGAGTCAGCGCATTGATGCACCATACTCCAAACATCCCATATGCATTAATTCTTCGTCAGTAAAAATATAGTTGCGGCGTATGCTATCACTATTCTTATCTTGGCACTTCTTTGAATCATGTCAATTCTACGCATAAGGTGTGTTTGCTAAAGTTTGCTGATGTACCTACTGCTTTAAGAATTATGTAAAATAGATTTAATGATAAAATGGAAAATTTCCAATAAACTTGCCATAAAACATCCACACTTATAATCATCATCCATATTTAATCATAATTTTTCTTTATAACCAATAATCCCTACTGCATATGCAATTCAACAAATTTCTGAATAATATGTTATATTTTTGTTGCATACCTTAGGGCGAAGCGACGATGACGTACACAAATTTAAGCAAAAATTAAAAATTCATAAAAATACCAGGCCAACAGGCAGAAGCAGTAGGTTATAATTTCTGAGTTTAATGACTGTGGTGAATATAATTTGCACACTAATACATGGTAACAAACGATCATGCAGAAACAGCAGGGGAAAACTGTGTGAGATTCTTTATGAGGTGAAATCTATTTCTAACACAACTACATGAATTTGGTTGTTTGTTTACTGACACATGTATGTATATGTATTTGTTTCATACATAAACTGAGGTGAATCTTAACTCTCCGCCTTCAATGAACGGATCTTTTCCTAGTTTTCTTTTACACTATAATATTAAGATAAGTGTGTTAGAGAATAATGTGTGTAGTCACTGTTGAGTATGTAATATATTTTTTAAATTATGGAATATACTCCTCTTTCACGACTCCGTGATATTAGTGTGCTATAAACGTTTGTATGTATTATTACTAAGCAATAACAAAAAATTGGTAAGTTGAATATAAAAATGCCCCGTTGTTAGAAGGCGGATTCTAGTTTTTTTTGAAGTGGTGAATTTGTTAAACGTAAAAATAAGCAACGAAAAATTTGCCTTCTCGTCTTCATGATCGCCTGGTACAAAATTAAAAATACCAGGCGATGCAGAAGCAGCTGGGGCAAACTCTGTATGAGGTTATTTATTAGAGGTGAAATCTATTAAGACCACATTGATATGCATTTGTTAAATCTATCACTACACATTGAATCCTAATTCTCTGCTTTGAATGAATGAACGAATCTTTTTTTATTTTTGTTTTACACTATTATTTGAGATTAGTGTGCTAGAAAATTATTTGAATAAGGTCGTTAATTAGCAAAAGCGATAATAATTTGTTGAATGTAAATATGCACCGTTTTTAGAGGGCGGATTCTAGATTGTATTGAGTTGAAGTGATTGGATTGGTTAGTCAGTGTTTTTCAACGTAAAAATATGAAATGGCAGAATTTCCTCCGATGATATAAAAAATAAATACATAAATAAACTAGTGGTTACTGCTGTAATTGAGTTCACTTCTAAGTGTAATTGAAAAAAGTTGCACTTATTGGCTTTTTGCAACAACCCCATGATATAAGTTTGAGAAAAAATGATTCTTTCAAGGTTGGTAGCACTGCATATGGAATGTGTTTTTTTTTTTTGATTTTCATACACTTTTTTCAATAATGCTCAAAATTCCTGAAAATAGCTATTGTGGGGTTTCGTTATTCATTAAATTTTCATTAAAAAAAAATATTTCTGCACTTGCGGATCATTGTTTGTGATGGATAATAATGTTTACATAGTTTTTTATGACAGATAAATGATTTCAACACAATGTGTCATGCGTAACAACTTTTAAGCAAGCGGCCACAACTGTCAAAATGTAGCTAATAAAAGTAGCAAGCTCGTCCAGAATAGTATTGCAGAGAACATCAATTTTCATTCAGGCATTGTTTTGGTTTTTTTTTGTTCGTCAAATGTCAAAAAGTAGCAAGCAGCGCACGCTAAAGTTGGAATTGAGTGAAGTTGTACTACAGCTACACATTCTGGGCGAATTATAGGATTGGCGTTGTCTCAAACAAAGGAATGACAAGCAAACGAGTAGCATACATGATATTCTAGGTTTAAAAGCAGTCTTTGTGGTTCATTTTTGTAGGAGCGCATCAGAATGACAAAAAGTTGAAAAGTTAAAAAGTAACTCGGTAATTTAAAAGAAACACACAACAGAACCAAGCATATGCGAAATGCAACAGTTGCAACAAAATGAATTCTAAAACCTAGGTAAAAAATATATGTAATTTAAGTAGGTATGTACAATTGTTGTACACATATCCTAAAACGAAAAGCGTACTATTGGACCGACAAAGAGACTACTAGTTGTAGTTTTTATAGACGTGTTGTTTAACTGATGTTTAAGTAAAAGGGCTATTGTAAAAAATATAAATGTAACAAACGTGAATAGACTATTGCTATCCAAAAAACCACGAGTATGAGCTTGGAAGTATCGCTGAATCAACTTCCAAATGTTTCCTGGGTGTAGGTGCCAACCAAATTCACAAATGGTAATCTTCTTGATTGTTCAGCCTCTATGAAAATACTGTTCTCTTGGTTTGTTGTGTAACTTATAATAAAACATTGTTAACAAAAATGTTATGGATAAAATGTTACTCTTTATTGAACTGTATCATAGCGATTTTCCACATTTTTTTTATTATTTTATAATTTTTTTTTATTTCTTGTAGTGTTGTTCTTGTTCAAGATTTTTGTTTTAATATTTTTATTTTAATATTATTATTATCAATATAATGTTTAGAGTTAATTTTTTGGTTTTATTTTGTTTTTAGTTTCTTCAATTTCATTAATTTTATGTATACATAGTTTTTTTTTTAATTATTTATTTTATTTTATATACTCAAATGATTGTATTGTATATGGATTCCTTAAACATAAGCGTTTTTTATTTTAATTATTTATACAAAAAAAAAAGAAAAATCAAATAGTAAAAAGTAGGTAAATATTTTTTTCTCGTTCAATTGTTTTTTATTATTTTTTTTGTATTACTTTTTTGTCTTCATTTTCTCATTTAACTTAAACTTAAGATTAGAACTAGTTTTTTTTATTTATTTCTTTTTTTTTCTTAGTGATTAGTTACGATTATCAAATTATATATAACTTCACGTTTTTCATTTTATTGAATTTTTTTTATTAATTTATTTAAAATTATACTTATATTTCGTTTACTATATTTGAAAAATATTCATAAGTAGAAAAAAATACAAAAAAAAAAAGATATATCTTTGTGGAAAGTATTTTTTGTTTTTTTTTTTTTGTTTAAAGGATTCACTGGTTACAGATTGGTGTGTAGACATGAATGGCAGACAGTGCAGCATTTTTTACTGCAATGGGATGGGGCACATTGTAAATATATAAAAAGCTATGCATTCTGTCGCTATAAATGACACCATTAAAAAGTTCAAATTTTCTCTAGATTTTAGATCTATTATTTTTTTTAATTTTTTTTTTAATTACTTAACTGCACTGTGGCCATAGAGTTTCTAGTTCAGTGAATCCCTGGGCATGGTTCATTTCTTTTTTAAGTTTTGTATAAATGGAAAGAAAAAATAAGTCTTGTAAGAAATTTGTTTGTTTTGGTTCTAATACTTAAAAAGGATTTCATATACATTAGGTTTAGTTAAGGTAAAAATACATACATATTCCTGTGTTGTGTGTTTTAAACTTAAGTTTAAATTAAAAAAAAACTAAGTAAAATAATATAGAAAGTGATGTTTGTCACTTTAAGAAAATAAATAAATATTCTTTCAAAGTAAAAGAAACGACAATAAAATTCATAATAATTTTAAAATTAAATTATTGGTATAAATTGTGGTCTAAAAATGTAAATATATATATATATATTTATTTATATACTCAAATGCTATGTATAAAAAACGGACAGAGTACATGAGCTGGGGAGAGAAAGATAAACATTTGATTATAATGATAGTTGTAATAATTAATTATATAATAATAATGAAAAAAAACAATGTTTGCATATTCTTTTGTTTAAATAGCACGAAACAAAAAATAAAAATTGTTTTTTTTTTACTTCAATTCTATTAAATTTTAGTCTTAATCCTGTACTTCTCGATAAGGTACTTCTGACGTCACCGAAAATGATTCGAAATAATGATTGAGAAATTCGAATGTAGGTCGTTTTTCTGGCACAGCATCCCAACACTGTAACAGCAGATGATAGATATTATCAGGGAAGTAATGATTAGTTGGTTTAGGCATTCGGAATCCACGTTCGATGTTCTCAATAACTTCTCGACTATGCATGCCAGGGTATGGGACTTGACCGTAGGTGAAGAGTTCCATCAGTAAAATGCCATAAGACCAGACATCAGATTTAATAGAGAATTTGCCATAAATTATAGCTTCGGGCGCTGTCCATTTGACGGGGAAACGAGAACCTTGTTTCGGACAGTATTCATCATCGGCTATTACACGAGCCAGACCAAAGTCACAAATCTTTGCTACGTTATTCTCTCCGATGAGAACATTACGAGCGGCAAGATCACGATGTATAAGCTGTTTGGATTCAAGATATTCCATACCTGAGGCTACTTGGGTGGCAATGTAGATTAGATCTTCAAAGTGTAAGTAACGGCCGTCGCCTTCGCGTAGAAAATCTAATAAACTACCTTTAGACATGAACTCTTGGACGATGTAAATTGGTTCTTCCTGTAAATGGAAAATATATTAATAAAATATAAAAGAAACTTGATATTTGAATCAATTTGCATTTTTATTTTAGATTAAAAAAAAATAAATAAGAGATAGGCATTAAACAAAACCGATGGTTGGGCAATGCAGAACAAACGAACAACAATGATTTTCGAAACACTCCAGTAGAAATGTTGGTCAGTCGTTGCAAAACCAAGGTAATTTTTTGACACAATCACAGAGAAACCATTGGCAACAATACGCAAGTTTTCAATTCTGTCACACACAAGATACTTAACGGAACACTTTAGTGGAAGTTAAACCTTTGAAGAAACTATACTTTTTGAAGACATCCGGCCATCGAATAGCATCGAACATCCAAACTATTCTGATGAATGACTTTAAATAAGTCATGAAACCTTCTCAAATCAACCAATACTACCACGGACATTAATGAATATAACCATCATCTGCCCATAACATAAAAAAGCAAATCGAATTCTTTGAATTAACACGCTTAAGCAATATGTATATCACAAAATGTCAAATAGCATGAAAACCGCAAGCAAGTGGCCATTGCAATTTCAGCAATCACTGAACCGATGTTCACAGAGCTGTTAGATAGAGGAAATGTCAAACTAGGTCATGAGAACTATATTTCTGGACAAATGAGCACAGTTTGGCTAAAAAAACGACACCAAAGTTGTCGAAAAAATTGGGCGGCATCTATACTATTAAAACTTATCTGAACCCGAAACCGTTTGTGAGTTCTGCAAATGGATAAGTAGAGACAAGAATCGAATGAGCTTTGAACCTGTAAAAACTAACCTCACGAAAAGAAAACTTAAAGATTTTTTTGGTGGTTGAGATGGACATACTGAGTTATTATTCTCTAACATTGAACACAATACATTGTGCAGAAATATATTAATCAAAGTTTTTGTGAAAACTAAAGTGGAAATCTAAGTTTTGGTAAAAAATAAAGTGGAAAGTTTTTATTTTAGAGAATAACTTACTTACTTCACTTTAAAGGAATTGTGACTGTGTTAAAATAACTTTTTTTTGTAATTCGTAAAACCATTCAGTTGTATAAACTCAATGGTATAACTCGGGTTAGTAAACCGTTTATTAGGACTTTTCTAAGTTTTTTTTTTATTTTTAAGTTGTAACATTTTAAAGATTAAAGCTTTACGGCAAATTGATACTATACTTCATTGAAACTCAGGTTAGTAAACATTTATTTGGTATTTCAAATTCATACTACTTTTATTTTAAAGCTTTAACGGCAAGTTGATATTTTAGGATATTTTAAGTACATAGGTATCTACCTCAACTTTCTTTCAAGTATAGAATGGAGTTAATAACTATAGATAATGTTGTCTACCGTATTATTTCAATTCATGGCGATGTCACGAGTCCTCTCTTTTAACGTCGTTTTCGACGGGTTTTCAGCTAGTATAGAAATAGATCTGTGTTTTCTATATAAAAAATAATCATTGTTCGGATCGAGTAATTCTCAGGGCATACTAGACTTGCTCAGGCTCTGCTCCGACCTCTAATGAGAGCTCAAAAAAAGGAAAACGCATTTAATTATTTTATTTTGAGCTCATAGAACGAGTTCCAAGTAAGCTCTGATTGAGTGCTCTGATATTTCTGATATTTCTTAGAAACAGATTTATTTTTGAAAACTCAGAGCAAATTAAATATATAACAATTTGATTTTGACATCTTTCAGTCAATTTTGAAAGTCCGAACATTCAGATCGTGTGTGGCATTGCTTTTGTTACTTTGGGGGCTTCGTAGTACCATTGAGTTTATACAAATAGAGAAATCATGTGTAATTTTCAAACTTTGCTCGTAGGATGTCGTTACTATCAACTTGTTTTTTGTTTACTCTTGTAGCAATTATTCTTGAGTTAAAAGGCAAAATAAATAAAGAAAAAAAATACAAATGTATGCAGAAGTATTAAGTTCGGTTCGGTTTGAGTGTTTTTGGTTACAGGGAATTATTGCGATAATAATTACTCGTTATGTTCATTAAGCGACATCTACTTCGGTGAGTTTGAAACCATCTTGATTCCTTTAAGTGTTTAAACTCAATGGTAGTACATATAGCGTTTTATTCGGAACTTTACCAGGAGAGGCTTGGTTGGTTAATCAGTGATTTTTATTAAGATGAGATGATGTTTATTTAAGAATAAAATCTGGAAATATTACATAATCTCTGCCACAGTGATACTGACTGTTCGTCGAGTAGAAAAATCGTTAATACAACACGACAATTTCCAATTTTTCATCTCAGAAATAGTCCAACTCGGGGAACAGTCCAACAGGGTTTTTAGGCATCGAAAAGTCACAAAAAAACTACAAAAAATGTTTGTCCTATGTCAAGAATAAAGAAATTTACATACACTCTGAAGGAATAAAGCATTAGAAAATCTATTGAAAACGTAAAAATAAAAGAAATGATTTTAAATTAGACAAAGAAATAGTCAGTGCTAGAAATAACCAACGACAGCGGTGCACAGAAGACCACTTTTAGGCAGCATAATTATTTGTTGGAGTCGAAAATGGTTAAATATTTGAATAAAGTGTTCTTTAAAATTGTACTATCCTAATCGGAGTTATTATAGTCACCCTCTGTGAGCTAGTTTGCATAATGCACACATTAAAATGTATAACAACGTGAACAAATTGAACAACACCTGTACTTAGTTGTTCACAGAAATTAAACGTTTTTAACGTTGAAGGAGGTTTGTTCAGTTAACTTGAACACTGACGCGACGAGCTAAAAATCGTCATACTATTAAGAAACAAAGACAATATATCCAATTTATAACCAAGAACATTGAAATTTCCTTTGAATTTACTTGGAAACAATCATCACTGCGATGTGTCTTCTACAACGCCAATTAGTCTTTTAAGAGCTTTCGCGAGGGCTTAGGCTTTTTTAGCAGAAATATTATTTTATTTTTTTATAGAAATTCATGGTGGACTTATGATAAAGGCAGCGAGAAAATAAAATTTGAAATAGGGTGGGATCGATAGATGCAATTTGTGTGTTCATGCTTTAAAAGGGGAACCCGCAAATGCATAATTGGAATCGGTGGGATCAAATAGGTAGCGTTCAGCATTTTTAGTTGATCTATAAATTTCATTCAAAACGGTACAGACAGAAATTTTTGCTGACACTATTATATATTTGGAAAGATGTCAAAGGTACTTTCCATTCTCAGATAAAGATTCAGAATCGTTCTGTGGCTTAACTGGAAAGGCGGCCTTCTAGGAATATTAATGAGCGAAAGCATATGCAAAGATTAAATCAATACGTAGCTTTCCAACAATCGAAGCTGACAATAAGACTTTACATCTATGTATCTACAATCTACATATAGAACTTTAGTTGATTGTTATATCACTTCAAAACAAAAAAGGAGTTATTCAGTTCAGGCTTTGTCCAATAATTTCTTTTGTAAATGTCCGGCTATATTATTACTTATGAAGTGCATATTACTTAAAGATCCCTGATCATGAAGATAATTAATACGCCCCCAAGGAAATTACTACGGAACTTAAGAACATTCAGGTTAGGAAGAATCCATCAATGAAAGGCATATGGTTCGAATCGAAGTTCGAACTATAACAGAAAATGATAAAAAAAAAATCAGTAATGATCGAGAACTATGAGAAGAGACGAAAAATTGAATTATTTATGCATATTTTTTTTCAAAAATGAATAACCTATCTAGAAATTAATACCTAAACATTGTACTTATATAAGATAAACAATTAATGCAAATCGAATCAGTTAACTTTAACCATTGCCAACCTGAGAGCAAACAGCATATAGTGCTACTAATCTATTGTGACGGAATTTCTTCATTATGGCAGCCTCTTGCAGGAATGCCTGCGTTGACATAGTACCCTCGCGCAAAGTCTTCACAGCCACATCAATACTATTCCTCCATTTGCCATAGAACACTTCACCAAAATTACCACGACCCAACTTTCGAATAAGTTGGATTTCCGATCGTGGTATTTCATATTTATCACGTAGTTCCGGTCCGAGATCCCACATTTGTGGTTGTGGCTTTGGACATGGTCGTGACAGTATATGACACAAACCAAGAGCGTTTTCTGAAAAAATAAAAAAAAATAAAAACAATTTATATCCATTTCGATTCAAATATAGAACAAACAACATACTACTATACGCCATCACTAGAGCTTGCAACGAGGGGAAAGTCTGATTTGTGGCAATGTAGTAACCACCATTGTCGAGCGGTTTAATTCGATAGTGTTTCACATGATATCCACGGCCATCTTCCCAGTCTTTCACAGACAATGAATAGCCATTTGGATTGTGTTCGGATGGTCTAACTAAGAAGGTTCCGCGTGGATTCTCTTCGGCTAGTAAAAGTTTATCAGCTTCTTTTCGCAGGACATTTTCAAAGAACCAACTAGAAATAGAAAAAATAAATTTTGGATTAGTGTAAATTATTTGAATGAAGGTAGTTGGTTTATAAAATATTACTCTTCACTGTTTACACTTCGTTCTTCGGCAACAAAGTTTAGCGGGATTAAGCCTTCTTGGCGTGTAGTTAAATTAACAACACGCCACCAGTCTGATTCGGTATCGTCAATTACTTCCATTCGATCGCCTTTCATAAAACTGAGATCAGATTCATCGCGGGATTTGTAGTCATAGAGGGCGACAACAACTCGACGTTTGGCCACACCGCCTGGAACAGTTGCTGTGAAGAAAAGATAATGTGTTATATGAAGAAAAATAATTGAAATTTATAAAAAAAATTATGTCCTAAAGAGCCAACTTTAGTATAATAAACCTAGAAATATTTTCTAATCAGATGATAGGGCTTTGAAATGAAATTTCGAACTCTGGAAATGAAATTCATAGATAATGAAGTTGTAAAGGAATTTTTGATAAAACTTTAAACCGTCGAAAATTTGAGCTAAATAGATGTCCAACCTTATTTAGGACTTTGTCAGTATGACATTGCGAATTTTAATTGCAAGGCAATGTGCATTCAAGACTCATGTCAACATAAACATGCCCTCTTTTTGTTTACCAGATTCAACGAACATCATTGAAGTAGAAAGGTACTGTTTACAATGTGCCACCAGTAAAAAAAAAACAAAATATAAAAACCGGGTCAATGTTAGCTAACAAAGTCACAACTGAGCTGCAATTGCTGCACAGCAGTAGCTGTTTTCTTTATATTGACATGGCAAATACAATCGATGGGCTGAATTTATTGCACCCAACCGTGTTTATACTTAAGTGTTGGCTTATAAGTACTTTTTGTTGCTTCATGAACTGCACGTCTTGTGCGTTCGTTAGTCGTGTCGTTTTTTCGTCCCTATTCGGTTGAAATAACAAATTAAAAAAAAAATGACAAAATATAAGAAAGTAAAAGTGGCACACGTGTCGCCCGTCATGATACTTATGAGGGAGTTGCTTAGGTTCGTTATAAGTCTTTGTCTAAGTAGATTTATAACCAAAAGGAGGACTTTCTCATGGAAGCTGGTTTACGGTGGGGCAAATGTTATTCGATGGTTTCTTTGTGGCAGGGTAATGTAGTTAGCTCGGTGTGATGGACAATGTCGTTACAAATATAATTAACGAGAAACTTAAACATTGTAGATGAGTGTGGGGAGAAATGGTATCTAAAACGAACTAAATTGTACGAACTAATTTTGTGAACTTGACACATCATTAATTAGGAAGGATGATTTATTTTTTCTTCTTTTATGGAGAGATTATATATTGGTTTGCTTTCAGAAAGCGACTACTTGTTTATGACCATACAAGTAGTCGCTTTCTTGTGTGGAGAAGTCCTGGAAATTCTGTGAGAAGATGCAACTCTTTATGCCGGTTGTTATTAATCCCTGCATTTTCCCTTGAAGTGACTTCAATTGAAGTGATTTTCATTATTTTTGGCGAAAATTATTTGCGGATGATCAATAACATAATGTAATGTAGGATATCTCACTACGATCTCAATGGAATCTTATCCATGAATTAAAATGGAATGGAGAAGAAGATACAATAACGAACTGTTTGGTCTATACAACCTTATTACCAAAGTGAAAAGTTAACGTCTAAAGTGCCTGGTTCACATAGAGCGAACGAACACTAATCCTCCGTGCTTCGGTCCGGACAATCTTTGTAGAAAAAACTGTTTAAAAGGACAGCTTAGCTGGAGGTGCACGTATCCCGGATGTTTAAGAGCACCTCAATCAATTTGACATGCGAAACTAGACACATCTAGCTAGAAACCGAGGCAGCTGGAAGAAGGTTTTTGTTTGAGGCCCTAGTTCACCTTAAGGAATTAAGTAAGGATTCTCAGAAAGAGGGATAGGAGAAAGTAAGAAGGTAGAAGATGATTTCCTTCACCATCCGGATGTTTCCCTTAAGTGATCTTTGATTTCGTTGAAAATAAATCTCAACGATTTGCTTCGAATTCAAAAAGATTGATCGGCGCTCTAATCTGCCATTTTATCTTGGCACCTACTCACAGGTCAGATGTTCTGTTGTCCAGTGGTAGACTTGAAATTTCAAACAAACATTGTGTCTGAACAAAATTCGTGAGAGAGGCGGTGTGGGCATCGTTGAAATCGCTAAAGTTGCGTATTTTTTTAGTAGCCATAGAACTATGGAGTAGATAGTAACGCAATCTAGGTTTTTATTTCAATAGATAGACCATTGATTGACTACATTCAGTTATGGGTAGTTATGTTCAGAGCTACAGGACTATGATGCAATTGACCTAGTTCTTACTGTACCATCCACAGATGAAAATGTCTGCATTTGCTCAATGGGAGAGATTACCGAATTGATAAATCTCTATTTTAGACAAGAACTGCAGAATTACAAAAATACATGTCCCAAAACGGTACCATACCCTGGCCATCCAGGTCATCAAACTTCAGCCCGTGTGACTTTTTGTATGGAGTTACTCAAAATCCGTCATTTACAAATCATATTTGAGTACTGTGACACAAATAATAGAAAATATTCGAGCTTAAGTCAACATGATTTCTCAGCGTTTACAGACCGCATTTTTGAAAATATGCAAGCAAGTTTTTATGGTTCCAAACAAGATGACAATTGTAGCTTGTTACCATAGACTGATTGGTATCAACACAAACATGAACTGATTATATTGCTATTCAAACATACCATTCTATTGTATATCGTTGCAGTTAGAAAACTACACTTAAATTATAACACTGGTATTGAATTAAATCGACTGACCGTTTTTTTATAATTTCAGTTTTCAAGCGATGATAATCTAGAATGGAAGATCAACGTATTTGCTTCAAATGAATTTTTTGATCATCCTTGTCACCATGAGTAAATTTACGGATTCTAATGTTTTGTCTTTCGAAAGGAAAATAAAAATAAAAATTTAATGATGTACCTAATTTCAATAGAATTTTGTCCATCACCTAAAAATGTATTACTTAATCTACGAATCCATCTAGTAGATAATTCAAATCGTTTATTTTCAATCTGTAAAATAAGTTTATCGTAACTCTTTTCAAAGAAATCACTTTTTTACGACTTGAAATAATTTCTCGAAATTGTTTGCCCATATAAAATTAAACTTCTATTAAAATCATACTCACTTGGTGTAGTCCTCGGTCGAATTATGTCCACACCACCTTTACTAGCGATCTTTATCTGTCCTCGATTAGGATCCGGTGTGTATCGCGAGTCCAGTGACCCACCATTGTTGTGTTTCTGTCCACTAGTGATGTTCGTATTACCAAAGGCGTACTCGCTCTTCTTGTACCCTGTCGGGTATGCCAGAGCTAATTCTTGGTCCTGCCGCTTGCTGCAGCATTTGTTGCCCATTTTGTTACGATTTTTTGTGTGTTGTGTTGTTTTTTTTTTTATTTTGTTTTAAGCTATTCGCCAATAACACACTGGCTAGCTATTTTTGCTTTCTATAACTTTGACAATGTTTTTCTCTTGTGACGTATAAAATTCTACGTTTTAGTTTTATAAATTTGTTTATAAATGCAATATCCTTGACTATGTTTATTATAGTAATTATAATAAAATATTGTATATGAATAAATTCCTATGTGAGCTGATTTTAATTATTTTAGCTTATATCCGTTTTGTTAGTTTTAAGTTTTAGAAAAAAGTCGAAATCAATTAATTTGGCATAATTCATCAAAGTGAGAAGGAGATAGCAAGATAGTGAGTGAGCGTTTGTAAATGATTGAGAAGAAGGAGATCATTTGTTTCCATTAAAATTGTTTTTAGTTTGTTTGTTTTTTTTTACACAACTATCAGTCGATAATAATAATAATTTTAATAAAATGCACTAGATGGCGTGTTTTTTTTTTTTGATAGAGATGTGACAAATATTTTTTTGGTTTTTTCTAGTATTAACGACGTATAAGCATTTGTTTCATAAGAATATTATCGTTGAAGCTTGTTATTTTTTTGAAAATATAAATACATACATTAGTTTATGTACTGGGGGGGTGATTAAAGTTTGATGGGATAAAACTCATTTGAACTGGATGGGAATGTATTGTTTTTTTTTCGATTTTTAGTCGTCAAATGTTGTTGTTTTGTGTCTTTTTTGCGCTTTTTTTAATTTAATTTGTTTAATATTATTATTTGGCGTCTTATTTAAGTAACCTGTTATGAACGATGACTTATTGAATAGCGCATAGGGAACTGTATTATTGTTACCGCAGTCATTTTTGAAAATGTTTTTTTGAGAATTTTGTTTGTTTATTCCGTTGAAAGCTTTTAGTTATCTGAAAATAAAAATATAAAATTCATTAGTAAGCACATACAAATTGATTTATTTTCAATTTATTCGAAAAAAGGGTATGTATGTAGGTATTCAAAAAAAAATCATAAAATAATTAAGAAATAATGCAATTTTATCCAATAAATACTTTTAAGTAAAAGAAAAAGCTTTCAAGAATTCAGGTAAAATAGTTTTGTTAAAAAAAAAAAAATTCAAAATTTTAATTTAAAAATATGTTGAAATTATATAAGAGAGAGGTAGAAGTGGTTGTTGAAGAGACTGGTATTTCTGCTGTGTTAAAGAACAACAATTTTGATATAGGTAGGGTAGGTGGTAAAGTGGTGTATGTGGGAGGAAAGGTTTAGACGTTTGTTAAAGTATCGCCAAATGATTGCTGATGTTGTTGCATTTTTTTCAGAAGTTTTTATACAGGTATATATATATACTTGTTCTTACGTTTTTGATTGTAACAGATAATTGTATGATAATGCTTTTTGAAGGGGGATCTCAGTGACTCAACTTTTTATCTGAGTTGGTGGGGCTGTATTTTATTCATGATGGTATGGCCGTAAATAGTTGCTTCTTATCTTTTTAGTTCTAATTAGATCAATTTTGTTACTACCCATAATGTCTGGAAAGCGCAAACATCCACATTAGGTTGACCACAAAAACCAATTTTCGAAAATGGGTCGGGGGAACCCCCTAAAATGATCAGCCTTAGCAGATATTTATGTAGCCAAAATTTGAACTCGATTGGATAAAGCAAAATGGTGCCGATAATCGTTCAAAGTTTGAGAAATCTCGTTTATGTTGTTTTAGACGTTTTTTTGAAACTTTGAGCGATTATCGGCACCATTTACCGTTATCCAATCAAGCTCAAATTTCAGCTTTCTAAGGCTGATCATTTGAGGGGTTCCCCCGTAGGGAATTTAACAATTTCTTTGACAATTTCTTCGAGCGTTGCGGTTACTCTAATCCACATATCTATTTTTTTTGTGTGATTTTAAGTATATGGAAGGTTTTTAAATATTAGGTCAGAAAATCATACTTTTAGGAGATGATTAAATGAAATTAAGCAATAGACTTCTCACCAGAGCAATACAAAGAGAAGATCATGTTTTCTGCCGAAAAGCTCTTAATATTTTGTTTGTCAGATGCCATTCTTAAGTTATTTGAAAAAATGTCAGCGAATGCGACCTCCCCCCCCACAATAGGTGATCTTACGTCATATTTCACTGGCCACTAAACAAGAAACCTCCTTTTGAGATGCTGCTATTTACGGATCTTAAAAGTCATTATGAGCGTTTACATTCTGAACAATAGTTGTTCTCGATCTGAATTTCATATTTCACTATTTCACAAATTTCATTTCAATTGATAATTAAAGAAAAAATACACGTACAAGCTCGATTCACTTTACTTTCATTTTTATTGAAGCTAATTAGTATAGCTCTTCATACATAAGTAGATACCTGATGGACAACAGTACACATAAGCACTTGCCCTATCCACACACTAGATAAAGATGAAGATGCAACTCTTGAGTTAATATAATGATAGATGAACAAAAAAAAAAAAACATTTAAATTAATTTAAACTCACAATAAAAAAATGCAACCCCAACAATGCCCGCATATTATGAACGCAGCCAGCAACAGAAACTTCATATGTGAGTTCAACATACAATTCAAATTGAAAAGGACTTGCATTAGGCTGAAGCGCATCCGTTCGTTAATGTCATAAAATAAAACTAATTAAAATTAAAATGAAGAAGCAGAACATAAAAACCAAGTTAAAGTTAACTCGAGGCGGCCTCATTGCCTTTGTCTGTTCGTATATTCACATTTCAAATTTACAAAAGGCTCACAAATGATTCTAAAGAAAGATATAGTTCTGTCATAAAGTAGGACGCCATGATGCAGTACAAGTCACCGTTATTCTATATATAGAAAAAAACGTATAGAGTTACCGTGTTGCCATTATGTGTATACAATACCTATACCTAATGAAAGGCGACTGTCGTGATAACTACAGCCTTGTCCTAATCCGAATTATTACAGGTGTACGGACGATGTTTGTAAAACCCCAATTTAAATTAAAACGAAATTATTCACATTAAAGTTATTTTCACTTTAGATACAAATTATAGATTTCAATGCTGAATAAACAAACAAGATGTCATCTGGTGCAATCGATGAATTGTCGAAGTCATATTGTGCGGCTGTTGTGGCAGCAGAGCGTGCTTTGTTATGACTGTGAATTATTTTGTTTTGTATTTTTTAATTTTATATTTCAATTTATTATTTCCGCATCACGATTATGCGGTTAACGAGTTACAATATTTTGTAGAGATATCGGTTGTCTGGCGGATATGGCATCCATCCAACCATTAACAACAAATGTTTTCGGTCAAATGCGATAACAAAGTTAAAAGTTCTGCACGTCTACTTTAATATAACATGTGTTCTTTAGTTTGGTAACAGACAACAGTTACCATTTTGCGAACCATCAATATATCTATTAAGCAGAATTAAGTTTTTGAAATAAAATTTCATTTATATATGTGTGTGTATGCACCGATACATATATTGTTTCAGTAACATAACAATTGAGTGATGGTTGACGGTCGGAGATACATATGTATACATATATGAAGAAGTTGGAAGTTGACTAAATAAAAAGCAAAACTTGGTTATATTTATGAGCTTAGTAAAATTTAATTTAAAGGGCACAGATGGATCGCACAAACTTGCTTTAACACCATAAAAAAAAATACACAAGCAGTTTAAAATAAATCGATTTTATTTATTAAATACTTGCTGGTATCCGGCGCTTTTCTGCCACAGGAAAATAGTTATCTTGTTTAATTAGGTATTGTAGAAATAATAATATTAGTTTTATTTCGACGTTGTGGGGCAATCATGTCTAGATGAATAAGTTCTTTCTTCTTAATTGTTAAAATGTTTTCTTTGATAACGATCAGAACTTGTTTAAGAATAGTGTTGGTAATTTTTGAGAAAATAAAGTTTTTGGCAAGAATCTTCCAAAAAAAACAAAAATGTCCAGAAACAAGGAAATTCTATTTTTTGTTTGCTGTTGCTGGTGCTTGAATCAATGTTTTATCCGTGGATAATGTCGAGGGGTTTGCCACTAGCCAGTTTAGTGGTTCAATGATTGCAATATTTCAACTCACTTCATATGATTTCAGGTGATTTCAAGCAGTATTTAAATTGAATTAAAAATTTTGTGATTGCATTGATTTCACATAAATTTACTAATTTCAAATGATTGCAAATTATTTCATTATGATTTCATTATGGCATTTTTGATTTCATGATTGCATAAAAACTTAAAGTGATTTCTAATATGTTTAATGATAGCAAAAAATCAGGTAATTTCATTCGTGACGAACCCCTCGGATAATGTTCGTCAAGAATAGCCCGAATGTACTCATGTTGAAACAAATGGAAGAAAAGATAACTGCACAAGCAGAACACCGTGAGATCAAAAAGATGCAGAGCTCTTTTAGCAAAAAACAGTTGCGAAACTTCAACAGAAGAGTGAAAAAAAAAACAACTACATGATTCGAAATCCTTTCAGTTTTATTGTTCTCTTCGCAATCATATATGAAAGCAAAGATAAAATAAAAGAAATCAAATAAAGATAAATATTTGAAGCCTTTATTTTGTTCGATTTTTATTTGATTCTCAATTTTTTTTTTTAGAAACTGAGTTCGTAAATCAAAAGTTTTATCGGACGCAGCCCAACCGGTACGAAATGCGACCCACTGGAAAGAAATTGTATCATATCTGTAACTATAACAATCGCGCTAGTCCAAGCAATAAGTTGATAAAGTTTCATCGCAATCGGATGAACGTCCGTAAAATAAATTTAATTTTTATATATTAAAGAAGATGAAGATAAAAGATAGTTTTTTTTTTTTTTTAATTATAATTGAAAAATTAGCCACAGTTTTTCAGTGCGAGATTATTCCAGGGTAAGATTAACCTCGAGTTAACTCTGATAGAAGCACGTTTTTCAGTTTGAAATTCCGAGTTAATTCCGAGTTAACAGTCAACTTTTAAACTCCACTGTTAGTTTAAACTTCAGTTCAACGATTTATTTGGTTTCAGAGTTTCGTTTATAAACCTTGAACTAATTCTGACGTTTAAACTTCAGTACAGTGTTTTCATTCAGTAAACACTTATCAGGTAACATTTCACTTCAAGAAAGTACCTACATTTAAAACGTTGCGAAAATATTTTCAGAAAATATTATTTACTTACATTTTTTTTTTGTATCGATTTTTGAAAGTGATTTAAATGATTAGTGACATTTATTGCGAATATAAGGGGAGCAAACAATTAAACAAAAGAAATAAGTCGAAATCATATGACCAGATTTTCGAAATTTTAGTTTTCCAAGACGTTTTTTTTTTTTTTTAAATACTTCTTCCAAAATTTTTATTTGCAGCATCATTTAGGCTAAACAGAACTTTTAGTATATATTTATACTTTGTTGCTGAAAAAATTACAATTTGATAAAAACAAATATTTTGATACTTCAATGTATTTTTATAGCTTTACATTTTTATTTTAGTTAGATAAATAACAATACTAGTTTAAATACAATGTTGAACTCTTAATAGTTAATTATAAGTAGATTCTATTACAATTTCTTTTTCTTTTTACGTAACTTTTCATCCAAAAAACACACACTACTAACACATATCCCAACAAACCATCCGACAAAAACATACTGAAAATATTCCAATCCTAATGGCTGAACAAATACATCATGTTCCACCAGCACTTTAGAGTGTTTCATTGCAACGGCCAAGCGAAAAGCTTCTTCTTCCCAATAATGATCCAAACCAGCTGATTGCACTCTTAAAATAAATTCAAACAAAAATGATTGCAAATAGGAATTTTCTCGAAGTGGAAACACAAGGTAATGCGGTCCGAAACAAATGTTAGACAAGCGAAACACTGGATGACTTAGACCACGCTGTTGTTTGTCAAGATAAAACCATCGATCATGCTGAAGACTGTAAGCGTAACCGCTGTCGAAATTATTTATCAATCTAATTGCTTCGAAATACGGAACGGGATATAAAAGCTTCAAAAATTGTTCTCCAAAGGTTGCATACTTTCGGACTATCTCAAATTCGTAGTCAACAACCATAATGCGTAGATTTTGTCGAGCAAGATCTTCGACTGTTTCAATTGGTGGTTGGTATAGTTTTTCTGTGCAAAAACTCGTCAAGTAGGTCGAATAAAAGCACGAAAGGATAAATGCCAACAGGAAAACTTGGGCGAAGAACACAAACTGACGGATGTTAGGGGAAATCATACGTTTCGAAACATTTGGACTGTAAATAATCAAAGTCAGACTCCGAAAAAAGTATCGCATTCCAGCATCGTCTTCGTCAAGGGTTGGTCTAGGATCAATAAATCGCATCAGCACAGCAATGAAGATTACGCTAAAAGCAGTTGACAACCAAATTCCCGCATCAAAAGCTATAACAAAGTACAGACTTTTCGGAACACCTCTGTGGAACGGTATCATAACACAGAAATAAACCATGTCCAGCGGATAGCTCCATGCAAATCCATCCAAATAAAACATCGAATATGAATGAAGATTGAGTTCAAATTTGTCGTTGGGAAGCTGGTTGAGGACACTTTTAAGGTCCAAGTCAGGTTGATATTTGCATACAAGGTTTAGGTTCATGTGAGCTGCAAATAATGTCATGATATTTGCATTTCTTCCTACCAGATGACGTTTTCCATTCTGTGTGTAGAAGAATACTCTTGGAACATCTTCCGTGAATGGAACTTCTATGCGGTATTGCTTCAAGTCCTTGCTTTTCTGCAAGAACAGATTCCCAGATTCGACGAGATCCGTTCGATTTAGCCACTTAACACTTGGATAAGGATCAATTGTGAAGATTCGGGGGTCTTTGGTCTTCCTATCCTGAAATATAACCAAAACTTCAAAGAAGTTTTTTTGCCACAGCCAATTGAGAAGGTACTTCAAATCCTCCAAGACTACCAGATCTCTGAAAACAATCAGCATTTTTGAAACATGCATTCTATTAAGTCTACCAGCAGCGGATTTCAAAACATCCAAAGAACCCACACGAGCGAGAATAATTGATAAGCTGTCATCATTGTTTGTAACGAGTCGTAGTTCTTCGGTTGAAAATTGAACAAAGTGCATTTGTGGAAGAAATATTTTCTCCGTAAGTTGTTGAAATAAATCCGAGAAATTCGAGAAATCATCTTCGAAAAAATCATTCCAAAAAATTGGTAAGGTATCGATTTGGTAAGCTTTAGTGAGTTTTTGAATTATTTCACAAATATAATTACTGTTCAAATTGATGCCGGATGAAAAGTGCAATGATAAAGTTAGAAGTGTTAAAGATACAACAATTATCGACTTCATGGTGCTGCGTTAGTTTACTAAGTGTTCTGGAACTGGAATATGTCTTCAAACTTGGATTTTTATAATTTCTTGTGTATGTCAATATAACAGTTGAGTTATGAATGTTAATCAATCTAGTCTATGATTTATAACGAGAATACAATTTTAATTACTCTTCAAAGAAAACACTTCCGTAATATTTATGTGTATTTACTAATAACATTAATGGAACGCATAGACACATACTTGTTCGTTAGTGACATGCAAATTTAATGTTATTTGATAAAGCTTGCACAAAGGACATCGAACAACCCTCACGCAAATAGATAGGAGAATTATAATGTACTGAGTTAACGAATTTATTGAATTCCTTAAGTGGTATTAAGTATTGAGTTTCTATGGATGTCGATGTGTGAATCTTTGATTTGTACGTCATCGTTAAAATTAAATTCTTTGGCGAAAAATCCTTAGTTTAAAAACTATTGATGGTGTGCAGGTACTAGGCTGTGTAGCTGATAGAGTGTCTGCACTACACTTTGTAAGGAAGTATCTTTCAAGTTTTTTCAGTAAAGGCAACCGGTTAAATATTCCGCCATCTTATGGACTTATTCACGGCATTTGCAAAATAAAAAACATTAGGTGATTTAACGGTGATAAATTTTTGCCTAGCAAATGTAATATTTCACAACGTCGCGTCAGTTTGAAATGGGACTATTTTAGAAATTTAGAAAAATCGATGATTAGCAATACTACCTAATAGAAGAAAAAGAAAAAGAAGAAGAAGAGGAAGAAGAAATAATTGTAATAATGATGGGAGCCAAGTGCACAACGTTTTTTTAGAATCATAGTAAGTAATTTAACTATGTCAACAAGAAATATCAAACACAAAAATATCAAGTATGCGCGATTCTGTTTTTGATTCTGACTTCAAGTCCGGAATTGAGTTTATACTCTTTTCAGTACTCGAACTGTCATTTAGTGCTAAATGAACGTAAACAGATTCCCATATCAGATGGGTTGGAACCATTACACAAAAGTGAACCATATCCAGCGGATAGTTTCATGTCAAGTTTTCCAAATAATGTATTAGATACGAATGAACAGTGAGCTTGAGTTTTGTTTTCCAAAGTTTGATGTAAGACTGTTTTGAGGTTCCAATCCGGTTTGTAATTCCATACGAGATCGATGTTCATATTCTTAGCGAAAAGTCATGATATTGGCATTCCGTCCTACCAGGCGTCTCTTTCCATTCCTTACGTAATTGAAAACTCCTGCAACATCTTTTGTAATGAACATCTCAATGCGGTATTGCTTTAAGTTCTTAGTTCTTTTCAAAAAAAGTTTTCAATATAATCCGTTCGTTTCATCTACTTAGCATTTGGATAAGGGTCGATTGTGAAAATATGATTCTGTTTTGTATGACAGTTCTCAAAGATAATTAACACTGCAAAGAAATTCTCCTCCCATAGCAAGTTCAGAAGGTATCTGAAGTCTGCTAAATCCACCGGATCACTTCAGTTGAAAATTGAAAAAAATTCATTCGTGACAGTGAAATATCTCGTCAAGTTGTTGAAATAAATCCACGAATTTTGGGAAATCATTTTCGATAGATAATACCGTTTCGATTTGATGAAAATTCTTTAGTTTTTGAATTATTTCGATTACGTAAGAACTATTTAAGTCGGCAAAGGTTAAGTCTGTTATAACCGTCACCAAAGTGACTAAAACTATAATGAGAATCGACTTCATTGCAGCCCGACCAGAATAGTTGTGTTCGAAATTGGCTGCATGTCAATTATTGTCTATTAAGATAGAACCTTTTAAATTCTTCTAATTGCTTTAATTAAAAATCTCTTTTTATAAGTCGTCTAAATCTTTTTATGTCTAATGTAATAATGTGAGTTAAAACTATTCCCAAGGGTACAACGCAGGATAAATTATAGATACAAAAACTATAGTTGTACAACAAATTTAAAAACACTAATTTTCTTATCGAATACAATTTTTTTGTTGACTTCGTAATTAATTTCACTTTTTCATTTCATATCGAAATGTTTGTATGGTTTTTATACTCAATCGATTATTAGATTTTATGAAGAATTATGCGTAACAAGAAAACGAAACTGTTTAGGAAGTATCAGCAGTCGTCCTCTGTTTCACACTACGTTAATTATAGTACTGTCAGAAGGGAACTTCAATCATGTTTAAAAGTATCTTATGAGAACTACGTGGCTAGTGTTCGACGTGAAATTCCAACAAATCAACGAAAGTTTTGGAACTTTGTTAATACAAAAAGGAAGTCTTCCAAGTTCCCAAGCATAATGAACTACTGTGATAATTCTACCAATGATTCTGCTTTAATCTGTGATATGTTTTCGGACTTTTTTCAACAAGTTTATAAGAAACCTGATTCCTGTGATACTATTAGCTGTGATACTTTGAAAGAAAATGTGCAATACTTTCCGCAACTAGGCTTTCCTTCTCCCGTAATCAACGAAACTGTGATAAAAGACTATATTTTAAGACTGAAAAACTATATGTTCTCTGGACCTGACGAAATTCCATCTTGTGTTTTAAAGCAATTCGTAACTGTTTTAGTACGTCCTCTATGTTATTTATTTAATTTGTCGTTAAAAAGTGCTGTTTTTCCTACACAATGGAAAAGTTCTTTTACTATACCTTTACACAAAAAAGGCAATAAATGTAATATAGAAAATTATAGAGGAATTGCCAAACTATCCTGCATTCCAAAAATGTTTGAGAAAATTGTATTCGATGCCGTAAAGAATAATTGGAAACAAATAATTTCTCCTTATCAGCATGGATTCACTGAAGGAAAATCTACGGCTACAAATTTAATGGAATTTTGCTCGGATGTCATAAATAAAATCAAGACGGATACCAAACTGATACCATATATTTGGATTTTTCAAAAGCCTATTCTATTGAAAAAGATAAAATGGATAGGACTGCCTATCTGGATTTTAAATTGGTTGGATTCTTATTTATCAGGTAGAACTCAATTTGTGTTGTTTAAAAACAAAGTTTCAAAACAAATAAATGTCTATTCTGGAGTCCCTCAAGGAAGTCATATGGGACCTCCTCTATTTTTGTTGTTTATTAATAATATGTGCAATGTTATTGTTCGGTCAAATATACAAATGTTCGCTGACGACACTAAATTGTATTTCTCTTATAAAAATGAAAGGGAAGCTAACTGGTTACAAAGTGATTTAGACAATGTTGTAAAATGGTGCCGTACTAATAAAATGGAGCTTAATATATCGAAATGCAACGTAATGACTTTTACTCGTCGAATACTGCCGATCCAGAAAAACTGTAAAGTAAATGATGTTCTATTGGAAAGTGTAAATAATGTTTGTGATCTTGGTGTTATTTTGGATCAAAAACTGACATTTAATAAACATATTGACTATATTGTGAATAATTCGAATCGAATGCTTGGTTTTTTGCGTCGGTGGGCTACAGATTTTCAAGATCCGCATATACTAAAAATGCTATATTGTTCTTTGGTGCGTTCGGGTTTAGAATACTGTAGCAACGTATGGTGTCCACGTTACAATGTTAACATAAACCGCATTGAATCTGTCCAGAAAAAGTTTCTGTTGTTTGCATTGCGGTATCTTCCTTGGGATAGATCGACCAACCTACCATCGTACAACAGTCGCTTAAAACTTTTGAACCTTGATACATTAAGTAAAAGAAGAAATATATCTAACATCCTTTTTGTTTTTAACATATTAAATGGAAATATCGATTCAAATAATCTGCTTTTTAAAATAACCATTAATGTTCCAAACAGAACTTTCCGTCATTTTGAACTTTTAAATTTAAGATTTAATAGAACTGTCTATGGTATTCATGAACCACTTTTTGCTGCTTGTATCGATTTTAATAATTGTTTTAATTTAATAGATTTCAATTTAAACTCAAAAAATTTAAAAATAATATTAAGAAACAACTTACAAGACTAAAATTAAAATTATATTTATGTTCCTATGTATGTTTACTTTAAAAGCTAAGAATTGAATTTGTAGCTAAATAAATAAATAAATAAATAAATTAAACAAAACTTAGGTTGAGAAATGGATAAATTAACCAACAGCAACCTATGCACACACACACTATTTGGTAGGAATTATAGCTATTTAATGACTGCCAAGCCAACCATCAAGTTTCTAAGTGGTGCTCGTCTATTTATAATTTCATGTTTATTCGAAAAAAACACGTCATTTAAATTTGGTGATTTTGGGACTCTAACCCAGACATGCACTAGCATGTGGCTAGTCGCACTACGAAACCCAGTTCAATCTAATTGAGTTTATCAATTCACTGAGAAGACGGTTTTTTTTATTAGTGACAATCATAGAAAACACACTTGAAACCTCGCTTAAAACATAGATTATAGGATATTCACACCGAATCAAAATCTAGATTTCGAGCAACAATATTTATAAATTTCGTCTATACGTTCACACTGAACGAAATCTATAGATTTTGTTTGACGTTTGAGTATTTTTGTGCAAAAAAAAAATAAAATTAAATCTTTTTTTTTATCTATTTTTCAATTTTGTGACCAAAAACTAAATATGTTTTTTTTAGAATTGTTTTTTTTAATTTCTTTTATTAATTAAAATTTTCTGCACAAGAATCGACATGGAAAAGAACTTTTTGTTCAAGTTCAGGAATTAAGCACATATCCTGAATGCTCAAAAGGTGTGTTTGTTTTACACGAATTTCTTTTGCAAATAGATTTTGAGGAGATTTCGTCGTAATCTACTAAATTTCGAAATTTGAAAATGTATGGGAAATCAACTTGATTTCAACGAGATTTTGAACTATTAGGATAGTGGGCTTGGGCCCTTGGGGGTCTTGGTTTTTGTTCTAACCACACGTTGTTATTTTGTGACTGGGGCTTATAACTTTTGTTATAAAAATTATAAACCCCAGTCAAAAAAAAAATAAACTTCGATGAAAAACCTGTTGATAAATGAGCCATCCAGAGCCATAAATAAAAGACACCAAGATGTTCCATGAAATATTTGAAAGTTCTTTTAATTCCTAGCAGAAGTATAAGTATTCCTAGAAGTTCTTCTCTTAAGCCATAGATTGCTGGCCAGTGACAAAGCACAGTGGTGGTGTGGATGATTATATCATGGACGATGATATTAGTCCTCTGCTTTTCGAAACGTGCTCAAAATTTTCAGGTTCTGACACAGGGGTCCTATGACATCCATCTCTAATTCATTGTTGCTAACACTTAGATTCTCAAGTTCTAATAAGATAACAGGCTGTGGTCTAAATCGTTAGAAATCTTTTATTGAACATCTCAAAAATAAGGTGCAGCATAAAGAATCTGAAGGAGTTGTTCTCCAAAGAATGAATATTTATGAATCTTTGGAATATAAGATCTGCAACGGTATTGAAGCACAAAATTAGAAAATCCAAAAGGAATACCAAACCAATAAAAACCAATTGACCGGTTTTCAGTGAAGTTATAGGGTTCTCCATGTTTGGACTGTAAATTCCTAACACTAGACTCGCGAATAAATACCGAGTCATTCCATTGCTGCTAATTGCTTTGAATATATAAACATTATCATATCATGTTCTTTGTTCTCTAAAAATTGTCATGGTATTTTCAAAAATAAAAACGAACTTATTCAATGGATGATTACAAGAATATAATTTTTATTGAAATCAATTAACTTTGCACAAGTTAAATATTATATTAAAACTTAATTTGAAATGTAACGTGGTTTTGTGTTAAACGATTAAATAATCTATTGTTTACGTATTCAAGATCCGTAAGTTCAAAGTTGGGAATTCTGAACTCCAAATAATTTTATATGCGAGTTTATGTGCTTAAAATGTATGTTTAAAATGTTATCTTATATCATTTGTTTAAACTATCTCACTTCTTTCGCAATAATTCAATTGAAAAATTCAAAGCACTTAAACCATTTCCAAAAAGCCAACCGTAAAAGACATATTGAAAATATTCGAATCCCAATGGTTGTACAAATACATCACGATCTACAAAAAGCTTAGAATGTTTCATTGCAATAGCTAAGCGAAATGCTTCTTCTTCCCAAAACTGATCCAATCCAGCTGATTGCACTCTTAAAAAGAATTCATATAAATGAAGCTGCAAGTATGAATTCTCTTGTAGAGGAAATGCAACGTAATGCGGTCCGAAACAAAGACTAGATAGACGAAAGCGTGGATGACTAAGACTACGTTGCTGCTTTTCCAGATAGAAATATCGATCGTGCTGAATGATGTAAGCGAAGCTAGTATCGAAATTATTCCTCAATGGGACAACTTGAAAATACGGTACAGCATAGAGAAGTAGAAGAAATTGTTCTCCAAAAATTGAATATTGATGAACCGTTGCTAGTTCGTAATCGATTACCATTATTCGAATGTTCAATCGAACAAGGTCGGCAACGGTATTGATTGGCGTCTGGTATATCTTTTCTGTACAGAAACTTGTCAAATAGGTCGAATAAAAGCAGGAAAGTACAAAAGCCAACAGGAAAACCAAAGCAAAGAATACAAATTGACGAATGTTCGGTGAAGTTATACGTTTCTCCATATTTGGACTGTAAATCACCAAAACTAAACTCGCAAAAAAATACTGCATCATTCCAGAATGTTCTTTCATCGTTGATTGCTTTGGATAAATCAACTTCATCATGACCGCAATGAAGATTACACTGAAAGCAGTAGCTAGCCAAGTTCCCAAATCAAAAGCTTTCACAAAGTACTTGCTCTTAGGCACACTGTGATGGAATGGTACCATAACACAAAAATTAACCATATCCAGAGGATAGCTAAATGCGAAGCCATCCAAATAATGTATTGAATAAGAATGTCCAATGAGCTCCGTTTTCTTTTCAAAAACTTTAGTCAAAACCGTTTTGAGGTCCCAATTGGGTTTATAATTCCATACGAGATCGATGTTCATATTTTCCGCGAATAAAATCATGATATTGGCATTTCTTCCTACCAAGCGTTTCTTTCCATTTCGAATGTAAAAGAAAATCCGTGGAACATCTTCTGTGAAGATTGTTTCAATTCGGTATTGCTTTAGGTCTTTTGTTCTTTTTAAGAAGAGATCATTTTCCATAAGACCTGTTCGAGTTAACCACTTAACAGTTGGATAGGGGTCGATGGTGAATATGCGATTCTGTTTCGTCAGACGTTCTTCGAAGATCACCAACACTGCAAAGAAATTCTCCCGCCACAACCAGTTTAGAAGGTATTTTATGTCTGCTAAGTCCACCGGATCACTTAAGACGATAAGCATTTTTGACTCATGCATCCTCATAAGTCTGTCAGCTGCAATTTTCAAAGATTCCATTCTATCTAAACGGGTTAAGATAATTGACAAGACTGTATTTTTGTTCGTAATAAACCGTATTTCTTCCATTGAAAATTCAACAAAATTCATTTGTGCCAATAAAATATCCCCGTTAAGTTGTTTAAATAAATCCATGAATTTTGGGAAATCATTTTCGATAGAATTCACCCAAAATATTGGTACCGTTTCGATTTGATGGAAATTCTTCAGTTTTCGAATAACTTCAATAATGTAAGAACTGTTTAGGTCAGCCAAAGCAAAGTGTGAAATCTTTATTAACAAAGTCACAGAAACTATTATAAGTCGGGTTGCCACGACCAAAATAATTGTGTTTTGAAATAAGCCAAAACAAAAACATTATTTTTGTGTTAACGTTGACTAAACAAGGAATTTAACTGTCTATTTATAATGGAGATATGAATTTTAATTACATCCAGGCATTCAATTTCTGATATACTAATTGCTTTAACTTTATTTTGTATTATTCGTATATGACATACCAATTTTGTCATTCATATTTGATATCCTGCCGGCACAAAGTATTTCTAATGTCAATAATGTGAGAGAACGAAGCTTTCGATAATTTTGTTTGCTGTAATTTTTATATTTTCGTATCACTTGTAATCGGGAAACATTGTGAAGGTGGCACTTAAATATCAACACTGTTAAAAGAGTTTATGGTACGATTCAAATTAAATAAATTGTTACAATGAAACAAAATGCAGAAAGTTGTAGCTGGGTAGGATGGGTCATTTAGAAAGAAAAGAATAAAGAATCTTTAACCTTTTCTGCGTGCACGTGAGTCCTTGGGTTAAAAGTCGATCAAGCGATTTAAACAATAACATGTCTGATAGCCGATTCCAAAAAGCAATCTACCGAGCATTTGGTGGTGAATTCGAATTTTTAAAATAAGAATACCATAGGAATATTCAACCGGTCAAAGAAATGCTAGACAAAATAATGGAACGACACCCAGCATTTAGTTGGCCTCAAACATGGAAATCCAAAATCGGTTTAAAATTCAATCCTGATAACCCACCGCTGGCGCTGTTGCGTTTAAGGGTTGCCAGGTGATAACAAACAAACTAAGTAATTAGAAAACAAATCACACCCTTTATATTTAACAAGGTGCGGCAACATAAACTTTTAAAATGCGCAAAATTAATACTCTACAGATTCACATATATCGAACGAAAGTAGGCAGCAGTGCTTGTGTTTGATGTCGGAGGTTCTGTTTTTGCATTAAAGTGCACCTTCCAAAATGTTTTTAAAAAAATTGGTGTGCGTAATTGGAGGCGACTAGCCTAAGTAAAGTTATAGAACTGGACACATTGGTTAATGCCTTGGACTTTAGCTCAAAACAAGAACCATTGCCACACCAAAACATGTCAAAAATGGAAAACTACAGCAACTACAAAACAACTTTGGTGACTTTTGAACATCCCTTAATAATTGTTGCCTGTCTTGGTGATTGAGGCCGGCAGATGTCAATTAAAGAGAGCTTCATATTTCGTCACTCGGTTCGTTCAACATTAGTAACATTCAAACGGATTGATCGTAATTAAACGTACAAGAGAATTTTGTTAAAATCACCTTTTTATTATAAGACTTAGGTATTTAATATTTAATATTGTTACGGGAATGACCAATGGCAAATATATTTTTTTTTATTTAAATATTTCAGCTGCTTTGGAAAAATGACCAAGAATAACCCCAATTCATTAAAAAAAAAAACTGTGTTAAAATACGTAGGAAATGTCTTTGACAATTCGCTCATAAGGCGGTTTCGCTCCAAACATTTTTTTGGCGGTGTAGGTATTAATTTACATCATTGAAGTATGAGTATGGAGTTCCTAGACAAAATCTTACTTTTTAGAGTTAAAAACTTTGAATATTTTATAAATTTAGTTTTATTTGTTTGTTTAATTTAATAAAATATAAATAAATGTAAATTAACTACATATATTAGTATCTTTTCGATATTAATAGTCCTTTAATTCCTGGTATCAGTTCTTTTGCCAAACTTCAATTGCAAAGCATACAGCACTGAAACCCATTCCCGAAAACCATCCAACAAAAACATACTGAAAATATTCCAATCCCAATGGCTGAACAAATTGATCCCGGTCTACTAGTATGCTATAGTGTTTCATTGCCACGGCCAAGCGAAATGCTTCATCTTCCCAATGTTTAACTAATCCAGCTGCTAATATCGTCAAGAAAAAATCAAAAAGATGAAGTTGTAAGTAGGAATTCTCTTGTAGAGGAATCACAACGTAATGAGGTCCGAAACATAGATTAGACAGACGAAAGCGTGGATGACTAAGACCACGCTGCTGCTTTGTCAGATATAAATATTGATCTTCCGAAATGATGTAAGCGAAGCGACTATCAAAATTATTTCTTAGTATGGCGGCTTCGTGATGTTGCACGACATAGAGAAGTAAAAGAAATTGTTCTCCGAAATTCGCATCCTGATGAACCGTTGCTAGCTCATAATCGATAACCACTGTTCGAAGATTTGCTCGAACAAGATCAATCAATTGCCGGCTGGAATACCATTTTTGTATAAAAACTTGTCAAATAGGTCGAATAAAAGCAGGACAGTACGAAAGCCAACAGAAATACAAGTGCAAAAAATATAAATTGACGAATGTTGGGTGAAATTATTCGCTTTTCCACATTCGGACTGTAAATCATTAAAATCAGGCTTGCGAAAATCATTTCTATCATCGATGATTTATTTGGATAAATATAATTCATCATTACAGCAATAAAGATGACACTAAAAGCAGTAGCTAGCCAAGTTCCCAAATCAAAAGCTATTACAAAGTACTCGTTCTTTGGAACACCTCGATTGGAAGGTACCATAACACAGAACACAACCATATCCAGTGGGTAGCTCCATGCAAAGCCTCCCAGATCTAAGTCGGAATAGGAGTGAACAATGAGCTCCGTTTTATTTTTCAAACATATTTCCATGACCCGTTTAACGTTCACGTACGGATTAAAATTCCAAACGAGATCAATATTCATGTGCTCTGCAAACAGTTTCAAAATATTTGCATTTTTTCCCACCAGGTTTCGCTTTCCGTTTCGAATATTAAAAAATACAGTTGGAACATCTTCCGTGAATGGTGTTTCGATGCGATATTGTTTTAAATCCTTCGTTCTCTTTAAGAACAGTTTTCCGGATTGCATAAGATGTGTTCGATTCAGCCATTTGGGACGTGGATACGGATCGATTGTAATAATACGGTTCTGTTTCGAACAGCGATCCTCGAAGATGACCAATACCGCAAATAAATTATCTCTCCACAACCAATTCAGAAGATATTTTAAGTCAGCTAGATCTACTGGATCACTGAGAACGATAAGTACTTTTGTTTCATGCGTTCTCATAAGCCTACCAGATGCAATTTTTAAAGATTCCATATTATCTAAACGGGTTAAGATAATTGATAACACAGAAACTTTGTTAACCATAAACCGTAATTCTTCGTTAGAAAACTGAACAAAAGTCATTCGCGAAAACGATATTGTCTCATCAAGTTGTTCAAATAGATCTTTGAAATTTGGGAAATCATTTTCAATGGAATTTCCCCAAAATATTGTCAATGTGTCGATTTTATGAAAATTCTTCAAGTTTTGAATAACTTCAATAACGTACGAGCTTTTTAAATCAGCTGATGATAAATGTAACAGCATATTTAATATTGTCAGAGAAATAACTAATATCGACTTCATCGCGACACGACCGGATTTATTGTGTTTTGAACAACACTGTTAAATAACGATTTTTTTCTACTAAACACATTTTTCACTTGAGCCGCGCAATGAAAACAAACATTTGACTTGTTTCAGTTACAAAAAGACCAGTAATTAGGAAATGGTATACACTTTTTACGGTAAGTAATTACTGAGTTAACAGTTTTTCAACTGCAACAAAGAAATAATTTTTTGTATAAATGCTTTGCTTCAGATAATTGATTGCACTAATTAACATTAATAGGACGCATTAAATATTTGAGTGGTAGCTCATGTTAGTTTTGTTATACATATTTGACAATGACATTAATCGGACGAAAGCGCGTTTTAAAGAACTGTTGAAGAATTTGGTCAAATTTCCGAAATAGTATTATGTTTCAAGATTACTAACTTTCGTGTTTTTGAACTACAAGCTTCCATTGCCATTGAAATTCCATACTTCTTACTAAATGGTTCACACTTGGTTGTCAAAGATTCACTTGTAAGAAATTCTTTATTGGAATTTTTCTTTACAATTTTAATTCGTTCGATGTTTCGGAGCTGTTTTACAGCTGTGATCAAAATCTTATAAACCCATACATAACAATTGAAAACGAAATTTTCAATGTAACATTTTGGAGTGTTAAAAACTTTGAGTATTTTATAAATTCAATTTTATTAGTTTGCTTAATTTAATAAATATATAAATAAATATTAATTAACTACATTTCAAATGGTTCACCTCCTTTAATTCCTGGTATCAGTTCTTTCGCCATACTTCAATTGCAAAGCTTACAGCACTAAAACCGATTCCCGAAACCCATCCAACAAAAACATAATGAAAATATTCCAATCCCAATGGCTGAACAAATACATCCCGGTCTACCAGCACATTATAGTGTTTCATTGCAACGGCCAAGCGAAATGCTTCTTCTTCCCAATGTTTAACTAATCCAGCTGCTAATATCGTCAAGAAAAAATCAAAAAGATGAAGTTGTAAGTAGGAATTCTCTTGTAGAGGAATCACAACGTAATGAGGTCCGAAACATAGATTAGACAGACGAAAGCGTGGATGACTAAGACCACGCTGCTGCTTTGTCAGATATAAATATTGATCTTCCGAAATGATGTAAGCGAAGCGACTATCAAAATTATTTCTTAGTATGGCGGCTTCGTGATGTTGCACGACATAGAGAAGTAAAAGAAATTGTTCTCCGAAATTCGCATCCTGATGAACCGTCGCTAGCTCATAATCGATAACCACTGTTCGAAGATTTGCTCGAACAAGATCTGCAACACTATCAATTGCCGGCTGGAATAATACATGTGTACAGAAACTTGTCAAATAGGTCGAATAGAAGCAGGAAAGTACGAAAGCCAACAAAAATACAAGGGCAAAGAATACAAATTGACGAATGTTGGGTGAAATTATTCGCTTTTCCACATTCGGACTGTAAATTATTAAAATCAGGCTTGCTAAAATCAATTCTACACTCGTTGATTGCTTTGGATAAATAAACTTCATCATTACCGCAATAAAGATTACACTGAAAGTAGTAGCTAGCCAAGTTCCCAAATCAAAAGCTACTACAAAGTACTCGTTCTTAGGGACACCTTGATTGGAAGGGACCATAACACAGACCCCGACCATATCCAGTGGGTAGCTCCATGCAAAGCCTCTCAGATCAAAGTCTGAATAAGAGTGTACAATGAGCTCGGTTTTATATTTCAAACATTGTTCCATAACCTGTTTAATGTTCAAGTACGGATAAAAATTCCAAACGAGATCGATATTCATGTGCTCTGCAAAAAGTTTCAAAATATTTGCGTTCTTTCCCACCAGGTTTCGCTTACCGTTTCGAGTGTCAAAAAAAACAGTAGGAACATCTTCCGTGAATGGTGTTTCAATGCGATATTGTTTTAAATCCTTCGTTCTCTTTAAGAACAGTTTTCCGGATTGCCTAAGATGTGTTCGATTCAGCCATTTGGGACGTGGATACGGATCGATTGTGAAAATACGGTTCTGTTTCGAATATCGGTCCTCGAACATCACCAACACAGCAAATAAATTCTCTCGTCACAACCAATTCAGAAGATATTTCAATTCAGATAAATCCACTGGTTCACTTAAAACAAAAAGAATTTTTGATGTGTGCATTCTCATAAGTCTACCGGCTGCAATTTTCATAGATTCCATTCTATCTAAACGGGTTAAGATGATTGATAGCACAGAATCTTTGTTTACCATAAACCGTAATTCGTCGGATGAAAACTTAAAAAAATTCATTCGTGGCAGTGAAATATCCTCATCAAGTTTTTTAAATAAATCTTTGAATTTCGGACAATTATTTTCGATTGAATTTTCCGAAAATATTGACAATGTGTCGAGTTTATGAAAATTCTTCAAGTTTCGAATTACTTCAATAACGTACAAACTGTTTAAGTCAGCCGATGTTAAATGTAGCAGCACCTTTAATAGCGTCAGGGAATATACTAGTATCGACTTCATCGCGACACGACCGGGTTTAAAGTGTTTTGAACAACACTGTCAAATAACGAATTTTTTATACTAAACTCATTTTTCATTTAAGACGTGCAATGAAAACAAATATTTGATTTATTTCAGTTGAATTATATGAGTAATTAAGGAATGGTATAGTTGTTTACTGTGAATAGTTACTCAGTGAACAATTTCAAACATCGGAATCACTTTTTCAATTGCAAAAAAAAAATAAATAATGTTTACAGGTAAGATTTTTGTTTCAGAGGATTGATTGCACCAATTAAAACTGATAGGACAATAGAATATTTATTTGTGTTGTTATTAATATTTCATAAGGACATTGAGCCGACTAAAAGAATGGTTTTTATTGTTGTTGTAAAGGAATTTGGTAGAATTTCGAAAATTGTATTATGTTTCAAACATATACCAACTTTGTGTTTTCGAACTACATTATCATTTAAAAGAAAAAACCAACCCAGGTCAAACAGCATGCGAATGTTATTTGCAAACAAAAATATCTGACGTATCCTGACAAACAGACATTTGTTTCTATGAGGATATATTATTTGTATGTATAGGAAACCAAACAGCAAAACGATGAAGGAAGAAGAGGTCCTTGTTTCTAAAAAGTAAAACAAAAAAAGTGCAGTTTAAATGTGCGCAACGACTTGATAAGGATGTATTCTGTTCTTGCCAAAGCGAATATAATTGTGGATGCGTTTCGTTGCAAGTTGCAACATAGAAGGATTTAGCTTTTGAAAAATTGTTCACATCAAATGATGTGATTTTCTCGTTCCCCTTTCATTTCGTTTTGTATAATGCCCAAGTGGAAAAATGTAGGTAAATTGTGTACAAGAACCAAGAATCCTTACGAAGACGTTGTATCTTTATACTCAATGGGAACCGGAAACATAGAAAACTTTCCATGGAAAAGGAAGTTATTTTAAAATGTTCATCCAAAAAACAAAAGAAAAACTTCAATAGCGAACGTTGCAGTTTGAGAGTTAAAATTTTATTCTAAATAATTTTATTATATTAAGTAGCAATACAGGTTCCAGGAAAATGTTTTTGAATTAAAAGAGGACAAATGAGTGCGTGTATTTAATGTTTAATTAGTTGTCTATTTATAAATAAGGAATACTGCAGAATTTTGTAAGCCATCTTTGTTTTCACTTTTGAAAAGTTAAATTTCAGAAATATAGTTAAAATGTGAAGAAGTTTGAAAGGAGTGATTTAACCACAATCTGGCTTGTAAATCTAAGAAAAATTCTATAGATTCTTTCGACACTGTTTTCAAGTATCTACATGCATACATATATTTATATGAAAATAGGTTAAGATATATTTAATCTTTAGATTTTATTTTAAGAGTTTGGAAAGCCAGAGAACATAACTAGGATTTCTTAATATACTTTAGAAAGCAGCTTGGATTAACTAAAAAATAAAAGAGAGTTTGAACCCTGCAAAATTTTTGCACCGTATATATATTCCGAAATACTTTCTTTAACGGAATAAGCATTCAGTATAAACAAATGTAAGAAGAAACCCTTGAACTGAAACGAATGCCAACGCGTCAGTACAGAAAAGAAGTAATGCAATAGTTATGAATACTAGAATATCTCATGAACTGCAATCTGAATAAAATAAAGAATGAAGAAAAAGAAACACCAAAAGCTCGAAGTTGTAGAAATGTAGATAAAAAAAGGAATGAAACAAAAAAGTTTAAGTTTTCGACAAAAGAGGTGATCAGTCGAGCGACTTTTTTAATCAACATGGGAAGGGTTCGTTTAGTACGGATTGGTAGAATGTTAAAATCGTCCGACCAATATTAATAAATATACAGCTCTATTTGTTTTGTTCCAAAACGTATTGTGTTTCCAAGTAAGGAACTTACTCTTCCCTTTTTTCGTTTTTTTTTTTAAATGGCGGCAAATGAAATATTTGGTTTGCGTCTAACAGCGCGGATTAGAAAATGTATACAAACTACTTATTTCTCCCTTCCATAATGTGTATTCTAACACTACTTACAAAAGAAGAGACAATATTTTAGCACGCACACTACAAAAAAAAGAACGATACGAAAGAGAACGTCAAGCGTTCTTCACTCAATCTTTATAAAATGTTTGATTTTTTTCCCCGTACATACGTCTCTTCAAGTTACCCCTCTCACCATCACTAATCCTGATTTTCTACACGATTTCTATACGTGGAAACATGGCCAATTGCTTGCGAAATAATTCAAGAAAATCCAGGAGTGTAATTTCTAGCAAGAGTAGTGTATAGAGAGAACCATAGAAGTAAAGCTTCGAAAATCTACCGCCCCGCTGATCAAATTTTAACACTTAGCTAGATATGTACTGGAAAAAGCTAAAATAGTATGACAATTTTTGGTATTTTTTTTTAAATCGAAACAAAATCTATAACACCATCAGAAGAGATAAGGCAAATGAAATCCGACTGCGTCAAGTTTAAACCGTACGAACAGAATGAAAAACCGATGCAGACCTTAATTTTGATGACGTGATCAGTTAGAAGATCTTCAATGACTTGATATACGTATTTGGAAAAGGAATTAAATGCAAATAAAAATGAGCAATAAATTGTTAGGAATACTGACATCCAGGCGGGAATCAAAGTAATTTCCTTAATAATTACGAAGTCGAAACTAGTTGACGAAGTAAGAAGAGGCTCGAGTACTCGACTCGAGTAATAACTTAAACATAACATAACATTACTTAAACTGTAAAGGGTGTCTTATTAAGACGACAAGCTAGAAATGGATTCAGCTGTTGATACTAGTTACTTAAAACCGAGTGCAGAACTAAGCAGTACAAAATACTAATTTATGATGGAATCTACGGTTCTAAACTAAAAACGGTAATGTAAATGTAGGACGAACTATTGTAATGTAAAACCTTGATTTTCTTGGCGCCACTTGATCAACAATACGCTTACGTGATGGTAAATCTACAAATGACTCAACATGCTATCTTGGTGTATACCAACTTCGATTTGAAATACTTCTGCAAGATAGTTGCGTTCTTGGTAACGTTGTTCCTTAACACGAAGTTTAACATCATGTCTTCCTACTCCCAATACATGCATTCGGTATACTCTCCTAAGTTCGACAAGCTTTAATGTTATTGTATGTAAATAGGTTCCACTCTTAGTAACGTTTCTCCTAATTCCCGCATTTACATGATCGACTTGACAACTTTTTCTCGTTTCATTAAACCTTTCAACATAAGTATATCCACTTTTTGTTGGTTATTCCATCTAAAAAATAACCAACGATACCGACAAAGCTTCACCGCTTTCATGATTGCTCATTTTTAATTTATATTAATAGGCTTTGTGTCGTCTACTTAAAAAACCTTTTATATCTTCGATACATATTTACAACAAAATCATATGAATTAACAATCAAGTCTTTCGAACTGATTAAGTATAAGCATTTAAGCCCAACTTCTAATGTGTCACAAAGGAATACAATTATGTTGATGAAACTATAATGAATCTTCTTACTTCTTTTTATATCTATGGATGTGTGCCGTATCAATTATTTGCTCTAGCAGACCTGTGAATTTGGAAAATTAACAACAAAAGAAAAAAAGCCTCGTTTACCTTCCGTCGTTCCCGTCAATTTTTCTAGTTCGTTTAAAATTGTCATGCAATTGAATCACATTGCAACCACAACAGCAGAAACTACAAAAAAAAAACACAATCATCATAACTATAATCATCAAATTACATGATTGCGCCTGAACTGAATCATTTATAACAAAATAAGGTGAACCCCTCTTCCCATCCCAACACTATAGTAAAAAAAAAAAAACAGATACCACCTTCCATCTCACCGACATGCTATATGGCTATATCATTGTGCGGTCGGTTGTAGATATCGTGCTTACCGCTCTTCACTTAATACCATTTCTATACCTCATAGATACTTGTATCTAAAATTATAAAAGAGATACTATCCGCAACCCAACACGTCGGTCGAAGTCGGCCAACAGCAACCAGAACACGGTAGGAGGTTCCCCTGTTAATGCCATTAAATGAAACTGCATGAATCTATCCCAAGAGTGAAATTGCTATATCGACCCGTGTCATATCATGTTAATGGGTTTGGGGTGACGCTACATTTTTACCAACAGCAGGACGGCAGCAGTGACAGCAAAGTAGTTTTCTGCTTGCTTTCCTAGATTTTTTTTTCTCTTCGTTATTTGTTGCATTTTCAATATTTTCCTTGTGTGCAATAAATATTTGATTAGAAGAAAAGTATAATTTCATAAATTTAAACTGGGTCAACTTTGCAAGAGTTGGTGCTGTCTGTTGGTGCTGCAAAGTGGTGCTATATAGGGATGATGGAACACACAAGCCATCAACTGGGGATTTACTGTAAATAGTATTTCAACAGGTTTATTTTTTTTCTTATTTTTTATTTTATTTTATGCTGCAACAACGACACGATAGGGAGGATGAGATACATTTGCATATATTGTGCGAGAAAAAATATAGAAAACCTGCATCAATATGAATTGTATTCACGGTACACTATTTTGGTAAAAAAAAAAATTAAATTGAAATGTTTGAAGAGAAATCAGAAAAGATATGTATAATTACTAATTATCATTTGTCTGTGCAATTAGATGACAGTTTTATCACCCAGAATCATGGTCTAGTCTGTAGAGAATTTAAGCAAAAACATAAAATATCAATAAAACAACACTATATAATATATAATTTTTAATTTACGTCTAGTCAACAAAGATTAAAGTTTTGCTAATAATATCTAAACATTAATAACTAAACAATAATAAGACGCATTTGAATTTGATACTAATAAATACGCGTATTTTTTGGAAGAGCAGATTCAGATCCTACCGACTGCGGCAATAATAAATGCGCAACAAGTATTTATAATAAGTTAATTCTTTATTAGTTAAATAAGTTAAGTAAAATACAATTATTTTCTCAAGTATTAACGAAGAAAAGACATCTAGTCGATTCAATATCTGAAGTAACATTTCTGGCATTGGGTCATAACTGTTAAGTATTCAGAAGTTAGGCAACTGTGGATAACATCGTACGATGTGCAGAAAAAAGTGTTATTTTTTATTTCCTTGAAATATTCCGTTTATATAGTTATAGTTTGGTCATACTATGGAAATGACATTTCTGGTGTGCAAGTTGAAATAACGATTTTGTAAAATTCTCATATATAAAGATGTTTGAAAAAATATACATATTCATAAAAGAAATATTAATACATATTTTAAAGGAACTGTTTAAAAGCACATATGTAACTTCGCGTACGCAAAATAGTTCTATACCGCTTCGGACATACCCTAAGCGGAACAACGAAGTTGCGTGAGTGGAACTGGACTACAGAAAGAGAGTGAATATCCCCTGAACCCGCGAAGCGGGCCAACCAGAAACTGTTTAATATGTCAGACAACTGTACATACCCTAAGCACAGTGTTTTTCTGTATAGGAGAACTATTTCGCGCACGCGAAAACATGTTCCTTTAGAGTACAGACTCTATTTTGAAATAGGCACTCTTCTGATCGAGTTAGTTATTCTTCTGATCGGAATCCTATTGAACATGTCTGGAACATGCTTGGCAGATTTTTTCGAGAAAAATTCGTTTCCAAAAGTACTTTGATCGAAAAATTAAATCAAATACCACATCGACTATAACATCAGAAGTACGACAGAGGAAAAGCAATTTTTTCTGTTAAAAGAGCAAAAAGAGGGAAATGAGCTTTTTTCAAGTATGTAATGTTAAAATATCAAGCTTATATGTTCTACTGAAACCGATGAACAAAATACTTTAATATGTCAAATGCAGGATGCGAACCACAGTCCTCTACCTTAGAATATCGATGAACAATTTTTTTTTTTTAGTTTAGAAAACAAATCAAACTCACCCTATTTTTTTGGAATAATAAAATAAAATAAAATTCTGTAGAAAGCCTCACACTGGAAAAACAAACTCACCTACATATAAAATGTTGTTCTACATTCGTTGTAAATTTGTCAATTACCCTAGATACGTACGTAACTGTACAAACAGCTTAAAATAGCTCCCATAACATACGAACGCTGTGAATTTTCTCGAGACCCAGAGCAATATGATGTTTTTGCGGCAAACACAAAAGCAATTCATTCAGCATCCAAGTGGCGGTGGAGGCTATTCCGTTGATGTCTTGAAATGGAAACACATATGTGCTTTGTTATGCTGATAATTAGCACTTCTGCATGGTAATCTGGGATAAACTGTTGTTATTGACATTCTTGTCAAATTAGATGAACGTGAAGGAATTCAAATCCCCTTCTGTCGTCGTCGTGTCGATGTTGTTGTTAATTTCGATATTAATTTATGTATTTGTACAAATATAAATAAACTGCCATTTTTAGAATTATACAGATATGGTACGACAAACTAGAAATGACAGAAGGTACCTTTACCTAGTTTTGCGGATATACAATCAGAGATAACGATTGTCAATGTCATAAGAAACGATAGACTAATCTTATTTTATGGACAACATTTTCTGCAAACAAGTAAAATGAAATTTTGTATGTATATATATTGAAGGACAGTAAACAACATATAGGGAAAGTGAAAGCTGTAAAAGTATCTTGTGGGTGAAGAATAATACAAATAACCGATAAAAGACTTTGTTTAGATCGCTGGGGAATTTATTAGGCAGCTTTATAGATTAAGGAGGGAAATTTATTGTCAAATTGAAGGCAACATGAATGTTATTGAATCAATCGTTCAATTAGTTTCAGAAATAATTTCTATATGCGGAATTTGTAAATAAATTGTTCGTGATGTTATTTAACATTTGAATATTATTAGTCGAAGAATTCGAAATATTACAGAGAAAAACTATTGGCATTGTGGATGTTGCTAACCAGCTTTTACAAATATAGAATAAAGTTCTTAGAAACTTAACAACACTGAAAAAGAAATTGAAAGTTGAAAAAATATGACAATTTTCTCAGGTTTCAAGAAATTAACTGGTTTAGTAGTGCAAATGAATGTTGTTTCAAAAGGCCAACTCATCGAGCAATTTTTTGTGACGCAGTTGTCAGTGAATATAGCAACAAACGAAATTTCAAACAAGGCTCGAAGCTTGTTACTGCAGATAATAGCACTAGTCGTTGATAATGATCGCCAAGCCGTCATCAAAAGAAAACATCGATAGGTGGGTATACTTTATCATGTAAGGCAAACCTACAGAAACTTTTACATCTTTAAATGAAAATTTAATTCACCGACTTCTAAACATGACCTTTGTTCAAGTGTGCACAGAGAAACTTACGTTCTTAGCATAGCTCTATCTACCTTTAAAACCGGAAGTGGAGAGCAACTTCTGTTGAAAATTGACTTTAATTCCTAGAAGTCGATAAAACGGGCAAACCAAACTTTTTACTTGGAAAATACCCAAGTAAAAAGTTTAGTTTGCCCGTTTCGCTCTCCTATTTCTTCATTTCTAACCGTTTTCGTTTTTATATCTGCCACAAAATTCTTGCAGTGCCGCACCAATATCAAACATGCCTGCTGCTAAGTATTTTCAGAATATGAATGGTCCACGGCAACGACAGTGCACAAGCAACCTGATCATTCTGATCATTCTGATTACTCTGATTATTCTGATCATTCTGATTATTCTGATTATTCTGATCATTCTGCACATTCTGATCATTCTGATCATTCTGATCATTCTCATTATTCCGATTATTTTGATTATTCTGATTATTCTGATCATTCTGATTATTTTGATCGTTCTGATATTTCTGATTATTTTGATTATTCTGATCATTCGGATTATTCTGATCATTCTGATTATTCTGATTATTCTGATTATTCTGATCATTCTGATTATTCTGATCATTCTGATTATTCTACACATTCTGATCATTCTGATCATTCTGATTTTTTTTGATAATTCTGATCGTTCTGATCATTCTGATCATTCTGATTATTTTGATTATTCTGATCATTCTGATTATTTTGATAATTCTGATCATTCTGATTATTCTGATCATTCTGATTATTCTGATTATTCTGATCATTCTGATTACTCTGATTATTCTGATCATTCTGATTATTCTGATTATTCTGATTATTCTGATCATTCTGATCATTCTGATCATTCTGATTATTCTGATTATTCTGATTATTTTGATCATTCTGATCATTCTGATTATTCTGATTATTCTGATTATTCTGCATATTCTGATCATTCTGATCATTCTGATCATTCTGATTATTCTGATCATTCTGATTACTCTGATTATTCTGATCATTCTGATTATTCTGATTATTCTGATTATTCTGATCATTCTGATCATTCTGATCATTCTGATCATTCAGATTATTCTGATCATTCAGATTATTCAGATTATTCTGATTATTCTGATCATTCTGATTATTCTGATTATACTGATCATTCTGATTATTCTGTACATTCTGATCATTCTGATTATTCTGATCATTGTGATTATTCTGATCATTCCGATTATTCTGATTATTCTGATCATTCTGATTATTTTGATCGTTCTGATATTTCTGATTATTTTGATTATTCTGATCATTCGGATTATTCTGATCATTCTGATTATTCTGATTATTCTGATTATTCTGATCATTCTGATTATTCTGATTATTCTGCACATTCTGATCATTCTGATTATTTTGATTATTCTGATCATTCTGATAATTCTGATTATTCTGATCATTCTGATTATTCTGATTATTCTGATTATTCTGATCATTCTGATTATTCTGATCATTCTGATTATTCTGCACATTCTGATCATTCTGATTATTTTGATAATTCTGATCGTTCTGATCATTCTGATTATTTTGATTATTCTGATCATTCGGATCATTTTGATAATTCTGATCATTCTGATTATTCTGATCATTCTGATTATTCTGATTATTCTGATCATTCTGATTACTCTGATTATTCTGATCATTCTGATTATTCTGATTATTCCGATCATTCTGAACATTCTGATCATTATGATCATTCTGATTATTCCGATTATTTTGATCATTCTGATCATTCTGATTATTCTGCACATTCTGATCATTCTGATCATTCTGATCATTCTGATTATTTTGATAATTCTGATCGTTCTGATCATTCTGATTATTTTGATAATTCTGATCATTCTAATTATTCTGATTATTCTGAACATTCTGATCATTCTGATCATTCTGATCGTTCTGATATTTCTGATCATTCTTATTATTCTGATCATTCTGATCAATAATTTATATGTTTTCTTTATGTGTATAGAAATGTAAATGGTTCTTACCACACAGAAAATCAGCTCAATTTAAATGAAATCTAAAATTACAAAAGAAAAACCTAAAAGTATTGACCCGAAATAGTAAATGTTTTCCTATTGTACAAAACTTTTATCAAATTTAGGTCGCACACTAAAGTTCATCTATAATAAAAACTATGAAGCATGCAATTGAATTTAATGGAGAACACTAATTTACTTCCGCATTACAAAAAGAAAAAAAAAACAATTTTAAAAGACAAAGAGAAGATTCTTCAAAGGGTACCATATTACATATAATCACTGAATCATCTTTAAAAAAAAATTAAGAGGACCAGCATCCCACATAAAAAAATTTCTAACAGCTGAATAACACAACACAAAATTCCATCTAGTGTTTTAGAGTATATTTTTGTATTATTTTCTTCTTTGAAGTATACTTATTATGAGAATGCAGAGTACATCGAACTTTGTCCATTATCTTTCATTAAAACCATGAAATATTAAATTTATTCAAACCTACAGACAGACACAAATTCGATTATTTCTTGAATTTAATGGAGTTCATGTGGAAAAAACAAATAAATACAAAGCAATGATAAATTACACTGCTGGACAAAATAAAAGGGACAGTGTTTGTTTTTTTAGTACGACATAAACTGGTTTGAAGGAAATTAGAGCAGATAGTTAAATTTGAATCTATCGACTTTGGATGAACTAAAAATTTATAATTTATCCTAATAAGATTTTACTATGTTTGTAGACGTAGAGTCAGAGAAAATAGTATCAGAACATCAAGAATATACCTACTAAGTCATCATGCGCTTTCACTAAGAGTTTACTGAGCAGTACTTCAACTTATCATTTATAATTTTAATAGCCCATTTGACATACAAAGACCCTTATTGCGAGTGTCGTTTAACTTTCGATGCGATAAAAGTCGAAAGCATCCATAAATTTTCGTTTTGGTATTGTGTAACTTGATCGACAGAGATATCTATTGCTGTGAATAACGAAAACGCTTATTGTAAATAAACCTTTTATTTTGGCATTTGGGGCAGTGCCAGTGATAGTACATGTAGGAAAAAAAAAACATTTTAGTCTTAAATTGAGTCAAGAAGTATTTCCAATTAATAGATAAATTAAAACAGAAAACTGTAGAAATCTAAAAACTGAGTAACACTGGCTGTATTTTCTTATGATGCTATTAAAACGCAGTCCTCTCACATGCAATGCTTAAAAATAAGCGTTGAGTATCTATACTACACTAACTATCCGCTACAAGGCACCTTGTTTGCTGTGTATATGTGAAATGACATGAAGATTTTCCTTTGTTCTCTTGTAATATTTTATCGTTGGGAATTTTGTCGGGACATTTCTTACAAACGTATGGGCTTTTTTGTTTTGCAGATTTATCACTGTCATATGTTTCAGTCATTCCTATATTTTTGGATTTGACAGATAGCAAACAAATTTTCATCAGTAAATCGAAGGAATAGTTTTTTCTTACAAAAAATAAATGTTTTAATACTTGTTTTCTTCAAAAAAAAAATTATTTCATGTTATTTGTTATTAATTTACATCTTTTCTTTGTTTGAAATAGTTATAAGAGTAATACTATAATGTTAGGTAAATAAAAATTATCTTGATGTGTTTCAGTGATTGTTAACCCAACCCATATGTTGTGTTTTATTTTCCTTTATTTATTATTATATTGCTCTGTGAATAAAACAATTGTTATTTTAGAAACAATAAACCCATATTTAAAAGGAAATCAACATACATTTGGTGAGAAAATTAAACTCGTTGTAAGCAGTCGATCAGAAAAATGTGAACGACAAAGATCGATAGCTTATACGAAATTTTTCGTTAATTGAGATTCGCAATACCAAATAAAATTTTCGATGTTCGACTATCGACAAAAGTCGTTTATCGATAGAAAAACGACACTCGCAATAAGGTCCAAAATTAAAACATAATACCGAAAGCCCAAAAGCCCGAAAAAGTTTTCCCGAAATCACGAAAAATTATTTAAAATGTAAAATTTGCGCAAATTTTTTTCTGAATTGAGGTGTAAGAATTTTGTTAATGATTTAAAAAATTATTTTGTTTTTTGTTCCATGAAATTATCTATTTAAAAAAAATTCAAATTTTGAAAAAAAAAACTTCAATCTTAATTTCGGTCATTTGGCTTTTCGGTCTTTTGCGTTTTCGGTCTTTTGGGTTTTCGGTTTTTTTGGATTTTCGGTCTTGGGTTTTCGGTCTTTAGGATTTTCGGTCTTTTGGGTTTTAGGTATTTTGGATTTACGGTCTTTTGGATTTCAGTATTATATCAGCCTCCCGTTTTGTAGAACATAATTCGATTTTTAGAATTAATCTTATAGGAATATAAAGTGTTGGGAAATAAAAGTAAACATCGTTTATCACCCTATCGTTCATTGTCACAGTAATTTTATTATTGATTTCACGAAGAGTTTATTGTTGAGTTTATTATTGAGTTTGTTTAAAGCGGAAAAGAGTTTTGGAAAAGTCGATCACCAATTGCTAGATTTAATAAACTTTTTATTGGAACTATAAAAACCTTACTGAAATAATTTATTGTTGTAGGAATTTTGTTAAATTTCCATTCAAATACAGGGTGAGTCATGAGCAATGCGACAAAATGCTAGGGCGTGTAGGTTGCGTTGAGACAAGAAAAAAATCGTTTGGGAGGGGGGGGTCTATTCCCCTCCGTTTAGCCGGGAGGGGCAATTTTCGAAAAAACTGACTTAAAATGGGAAAAAAAATATTTAAAATCAACGGCTTCATTCACAATGCTGTGCGATACGTTTTTGAAAAGCCAATAACTTTTTCTTTCATTCTGTGTTTAAATAAATCTATTCTAAGAAATAGTTTTTGAAATATTAATTTTCAAAGTCAAAATTTTGAAAAAAAAATTGAAAAAAAAATTTCAAATTCATTTTTTTCAAAATTTTACGTAATTAAGTGCTAATTTTAATTTCAAAATTCAATGCTGTTATTAATTTTAAGTCTAAATAAGAAAACCGGATGCAAACATTTTATGTCGTTCTCAAGAAATTAAAAAAAAACCAAAACCACCTTTTTCTAAGAAAAACATTTATTTTTATTGTAACGAAGCAATTTATTTATTTATTTAGCATTAATCTTAGTTTTTTTACTTTTTTTTTAATTGGAGTTTTATGAGAACGTAATAAAATTAAATAGTATTGGAATAACCCTGGATTAATATTATTTTCATTGATAACTTCTGAAAACTGACCTGTCAATATTTTTGCCTTGGCCTGCCCGCAGCCCATGGGTTCTACCTGTTATGGGGACAATAGGGACAATAAAACCGCATTTTTTTTAATGAAAAAAAAAGAAAATTGCAACGCAAGATAAATAAAAGGCATTGCAGTTTTGCTTAGTAATTATTTCAAATTTGAATATTAACTCATTAACACGTAACGATGTCAAGCTTATACACCCGAGAAGAATTAACGGACATGCATTTCTGCTACGGTTTAGCTAATGGTCGAAGTCGTGAAGCCGAAGAATTATGAATTATGAAGAATTATGTTTACGAAGTGGAAATAGTATCATTGGAACAACTGAAGGAACGAATTGAAGTCGCTGGAGTCAAATTGCAGGAAAATTTGTCAAGCATAAACTTATGTGAAGCCATTACAAGGAGATATAATCTATGCCTTCTAAACAATGGAGATCATATCGAGAATTTTTTATAAGTACTTCCAATAAAAAACATAGTAAAAATAAAAGGAATAAAAAAAACTAAAAAAACTAAGATTAATGCTTCTTAAATTGCTTCGTTACAATAAAAATAAATGTTTTTCTTAGAAAAAGGTGGTTTTGGTTTTTTTTTAATTTCTTGAGAACGACATAAAATTTTTGCATCCGGTTTTCTTATTTAGACTTAAAATTAATAACAGCATTGAATTTTGAAATTAAAATTAGCACTTAATTACGTAAAATTTTGAAAAAAATGAATTTGAAATTTTTTTTTCAATTTTTTTTTTCAAAATTTTGACTTTGAAAATTAATATTTCAAAAACTATTTCTTAGAATAGATTTATTTAAACACAGAATGAAAGAAAAAGTTATTGGCTTTTCAAAAACGTATCGCACAGCATTGTGAATGAAGCCGTTGATTTTAAATATTTTTTTTCCCATTTTAAGTCAGTTTTTTCGAAAATTGCCCCTCCCGGCTAAACGGAGGGGAATAGACCCCCCTCCCATACGATTTTTTTCTTGTCTCAACGCAACCTACACGCCCTAGCATTTTGTCGCATTGCTCATGACTCACCCTGTATAATGAACATTTTTATTAATTGTTTATTAATTTAATGATACACATTTATATTGATTTTGACAATCAATTTGTTTAACTGATCAAAATAAGTGATTTTATCAATTTAAAATTATGTTTAACACTTAACAACTTAATTAATTATTTTGATGTCTGAATTTTTTGAATGTATAATTTACGCCATGTTTCAAGTCAAAATTAAGATGCATATCGAAAAACATTGGCGCAAAATTATAGTCAGCCTAAGTTTAAGGAATTAACGCCACACTTCTTAACTTAATTTTAACTTTGAAACAGTTCTCTAACTTTAAAGTAATTATAGACTCTTTCTGATGTACTGGCAACTAGTGTGGGGTTAAAACATTTCTCTAAATTATTTGTGCGGAACACGCCTTAAACAGTGACAGTTCGCTAAGAAAACAAAGCAAACACACTTTTCTATCTGTCGTCAAATGTCATCAGCCCGGAATATAATTTTTTGTTTATTTTCAATACACCGGTATTGTTAGTTGAATTACAACAGAGCCAGGAAAAACATTCCTCTATTCGAATCCTTTCGTCGTGCTGTTGATTCTGCCTTCCTATGACCTGTTCGGACTATTATGAGAAATGCTATAACTTCGAGTAATTGCTCTGCCGCCAACGTTTGTTCACCTATATTCCAAGCTGCAAGACGAGCACTACAAATCAGCGAAGTACACAAATCAACAAACAAATTGCCAATGGTGCCTGTTGTTCCATTTGGTTCAAACTCGGATACAATTTCCCCAGAGCTGGGTAATTCTTGAAAGCCTGTATGGCAAATCAGTATGGTTGCAGCCTTAAGTGGAAGAATATTTTGTTTTAGTAGGTTTCAAGAAGTAAATAAGGTTAAATCTTATCTATATCTTAGTTGTGTATGGATGCTAAATAAATAAAGAAATAAGATAATAAAACTCGTTATTTGTGGCTTTGGCCATATCATTTTTTATCACTTTATTTATAATGCTGTCTATTTTTATTCAATCCATTAGTTTTTTTAATAAAGTAGCTATTTCAGAATTCTTGTTTTGCTTGAAATGGGGCCACAATGTAGTCACTATCAATGAAGAGAAGATAGGATGTTTTGGTATAATTCAAAATCTTCGTCCTCCGAAAACATTTTGCAAAATTTTTTTTTTGGTTCATAGAAAATGACAAATTGACAGGAGTCAGAGAGAAGAAAGTGTGACACTATCAAAATTAAAATAGGGTTTTCATGATTTTAATTTTGATGCAAGTCTTTAAAGATAAAGTGTAGTTTAACTTGTCTATAATTGCCAAAAATTTAATTTTAGAATAGTGTCAAACTAAATTTGATTTAGTTTGGAGTTAAATGGACTATAATTTTGCGCCATTATGTTTTGTCTTGGAAAGGGTTTATTTTTTTGACCCCCAGTGTTAGAAATCATTATACATACCTACTGACACACTTAAGTAAAAATTCTCAAATGCAGATTTAAATAATAAATACAAAAAAAAGGATTTAAATTGAATGACAATACAAAAGTAGAAACATCAAATAGCAATTTAGTAGGACGACGATATTGTGATGGATAGTCCTGAAAAATTACTCAGTTGACAACAATTCACTCGTTGAAGCAAATATTCCATTTGTCGGTGTTTCAGGGTAGCCCGGTAGCAGTTATATACTTATTATACGTGATATACAGAAAAAGGATACATTCATATGTGTGTCAGCAGACAAATAAGGAAATCTTATTGTTCTTTTCCTTTTAAAGAGTGTGACATTTGTGAGTTATCGAGGTTAAGATTTTTATTTTTCTCATTTTAACAAGATAGTTGAAGAGAAATGGAAATCATTATAGTTCGGGAAATTTATTTTGTATTTGGTCAAATAAATTTTAAATCCACAGTGGAGTAAGACAAGGCTGTCTGTTGACACACATACTATTTATATTGGTGATGCTTATGACTATGAGCAACACCTCAATGGTATTTACAAAAAAATCTTCTTGGGGAAGATAATTATGTTTTCAGAAATATAGCTGAAACCAATCGTTGGTAAATTGGACAGCAGGGTATTACCAAAGCAAACAAAATTGTAGAAATTTCTTATAAATGAAATGGCAACAATATATCTGAAGTGCCGACAGAGAAAACCAAGTTCAAAATGGAATAAGAAAAGGCTATATCATGTCACCGATACTTTTTATTTTTATTTGTGATAACTGATAAGTAAAAAAAATTAATTCAGCTTTAAAGACGAGCGATTGGAAAAATTCTAAAAATAAATAAATAAATTTAGTGGCACTGACAGCTCCGACGAACCCACGGCCTATGGACTTACAACTGTCAACCAATCCTTTTGTGTGCGTTATTTAGTTCTACAGGATTGGAGGGGACCTACAATTTTACGTCTAATTCGAACGACTAAGGTAAGATGCACTTTTCATGACAATGATACTCTTGGAGGATTTGTCACTTCCTCGCAAGAGGCAGTGCCCCTGAAAAAACAAGGATTTCTCGAAGCTGGGCTCGAACCCAGACTTCCGGCAAGATAGTCCGACACACTAACCATTACGCCACGGGACACTACAATTAGAAAAATTCTAGATATCTTGAACATATCTTGAAGTCTGGAAAACTGATAGCAATGGTACAATGTTCCCACATCGTCGGAGTATTTTATCTACTGATTTATACTAGGTATATGTACGCAGTAATCAATGAGAAGTAAGTGATAGTCAAATTGCCATAAACGAGCCATATAATGTAAATGAGCGTTTTCGAAAGAATCGCTTAAATCGTTTAAGTATATTGAAATATCGCCATGGAACACTGGCAATGGAAACTACGGTAGATACTCAGTCAATGTTCGAAATTCGAACATTAACGCCAAACAAACATAATCAGTCAGCGAATCCAAATGATGAACAAATGTTCCATGATTCCGACCGAAATGAAGTTAAAAAAGTCATCGCCAGACTAAAAAAAACTGCTGATGGTAAAAACCTCCAAGCGGAATTTTTCAAAAACGGTTGAAATAATCTATTTGGGAAACAGACTTCATGTCATTTATAAAATATGGTTGCAGTTGAGCATGATGTTGTATGGTGCATTAGCATGGACCCATTCTATCGCATAAACTAAAAGAATACTACGAACGATTTATGCCGTGTGCTAATACAAGATACATCGATAGATGATCTTCAGTAAAATAATAAAAATCTCATCTTGAACGATAAATTCTTTGGGACAGGTAGATTGAATTGACACTGACATTTCAGCTTTTAAATTCTTCAAAAAAATTTAGAAAGCCTTATGAAGAATATCCATCCATCTAAAGTCAGCTTAAGTAAGTTTAGACGTAAATTATAACTATATGCTGTATTATAGCAGTGGAAGCCCTATCTTATTTTTCATGCAAACATGTAGACATGAAGTTTTCTAGATCTAAACATGTTAGATGATATTCTTGTATGGTTTATAAACAAACTATGCTATCGGAAGGTAGACTCCTAATATAATATGTACAACATCATAAAAAAAAAAATAATCTAATCCGGATAAAAAAGCAATTGCCAAAATCCCTAACCCCATATTATATTAAGGGATACCTACAATCTAAAAATATCAATTTTTCCCCGATGATACAATATTTTAAATTAAAACACGTAACGTCTAAACCTTTGCCTCACCTGCGAACTTTTATCTAATAAAAGCCTTAATCTAAAAATTGGTTTTCACCCTGTCAACATTTTGTAGAAAATTAGTTTTCATCCTATCAAAACCGCCAAGTCAACGCCTTTAATAGACATAAAATGAAATTTTAGCGCGACATCGGTAAAAAGGCGGCGTGTAAATGCTTCCGCCGCAACACAAACCTCTTAAAGATTAAAAAAAAGTCATCTTTGCTGACGACTAATGGATAAAAATGATGGAATCACATCAAATTAGTTGAAAAAAAAAACATTATTATATGATGTACTTTCTAAATGATATAAAACGACCCGACGACGACATGTCAAAACAGTCAACTTGGCACATTGACACAGGCATATAGCACACAAAAGCAGATGATGAATGTCACCCTTCAAGTTCATAAAAGAACCCTTGCTGGGGTGACGCCAAAAAGTACTCAACTCAAATTATCAAACGTCAAAAATCATATATGAATTTCCATTGAGAGGGAACACTAAAGCAGCGAAAATGAAACTGAAATCCATGCCAAAGCATATACACAAAAGGATTTGGGGATGTTTTATATGGAGGGACAGAGAAAATGTAAAAGCATTGCATAATATAGAGCGTATGTGTTGAAACGTATGCAAGGATAACAAATTATGATGCAAGCTAACCAAAGCACCCCGTGGGGGAATCTAATAACACATAGACGATGAACGAAAATCATAGCCTGGAGCATTGGCATCTCCATTCGTCATAATCCCCGACCAAACCGTCAGCACCTCACAGCCACCCACCTCATTTCACTTTAACCGAAACACAAATATTTGCACAAGGAACAACCAGCAAAATTAGCGGCACGTTTTAAAGAAGCAGTGTAATACTCTTCCTTGCAGTAATTAAAAGGGGTGATATCAGATTTGGTACAAGAATCAAAAATCTATGGTTGCCAAATTGGGTGTTTTAAATACTGCAACTGTTTGGTTTTGACATTTGCAAGTCCTCCATGCGCATGTTTCGTTGATTTTCTTTTGAATTATAATTCCACCATGCACGCGTTATTACACGAAAGCATGTTAGGCTTTGCATCATAATAATAAAATTTGACAGTTCTCTTTTATTTCGAGTTTCTTTGTTCGCTCCCTTGATCAAAATAACACACAAGGCATCCATGCGAACTCTTCAAGGAGGGAACAGGAATGCGATGGAAAGCCAAAATAAGGACACGAGGAAAGAGAAACTTCAAAAAGATGCAAGGAAAATTCTACCCACTCCATTCATGCTAAACTTGCGCTGGGTAATACAGGTCATAGTAACACGTCGGAAAGCTATACTAGTTTAAGATCGAGTTTAAGATTCGGAATATTTTTTACGTTATACTTCGTCAGTGATTTTGGTGCAATGCTAAAGAAAAGAAAAGACGCGCAAATAGCCGCTGTGAATGAAGATGGCACGATTAGCACTTACCAGTAAAATAGGCCGATTTTCGCTGTCGAGATGAACTCGACTAGCCTGAGCCATTGGAGAACGATCGCATAATGCAAGAGTTTTTAGGAACGTTACGGATACCTTATGCAGAATTTAGATACATTTCAAACGATTAAACAAAATTTAAACATCGACACAAAAGCCCGTATTGGTTGGTGACACTGGTAAAACATCACGAATTCAAACCCCAACAGCAGATTTTAAACCCCAAGAACAGCTTCTATTGTTCTATTGGTTAATATGTATGGTACGGCTTTATGTTGTCATCACTGAAAGTTGTACTTCAGTTGACATTTCTCAATCGGAGAAAACTAGGGAAGCAATTTCCCAATATCGGACAATGTTTCGGGATATTTTCAACCTGAATTTCAGAAGCAAATTAAATAGACATGCCGATAGACAAGGCCTAACTTACTCATTGACAAAGAAACAAAATTGTGTTCAAGTAAGAGAACTCCGAGTTGAGTGTTGTTGCGATTATTGAATCGTTTTTGAAAATACGCGCTTCTTTTCAAACTCATTAAACGCTTAAAAAATATCCACTCCAATAAGGAGGAAAGCAGTAAGTCAATCGGTTATTTGAGGACTGACCTCGCTCGTAAGATTATTGCGGTTGATACTTTAAAAGTATTTTAGAGTTTAGCTGAAAGCCCTTCGGTCAAAATGATGTACATTGAGTTGGTATTAAAGAATTGGTTGTTCTTTGAATTAGAAATAACTTTTCAGATAGACAAGAATTATTGGGTGCATACAAGTCTGATGATTTCATGATAAATTATGGTGTGCCACAGGGCTCTTTTTAAGCTCCTTCTCTTTTTCCAATTTTTATCAAAGATCTTCTGTCCAATACAATACATAAATTGATGACACAACCATCAACAACCAATTGCAAATTCAATGAGTCTGAAACTCAAGCAGCAGTGTATGTTCGAATTCGACCTCGAGTGTTAGTTAGGGCAAGCAACCTAAGGGAAAATGCTTCAAAAATTCAATGCTTTTCTTATGTCGCTAAAACTGAACTGTATGTACCTCTAAGTAGTACTTGCAACTGACAAGATCGAGCTTCATTCTCGATATAAGGATCGCTTTGGATTAACATTCAAAAACAGTGTCGTTACAAATTCCTTATCATTACCATATTTTCAATAACTTGGCAACTATAATAAGAAAAGGACAGAGACCCCATTTTATAACTTACTTCATTCGCACAGGATGATAAAGCTTACCTATCTATGGCGATGTGGTGACCAAAATGACGAAAATCTGTCTTCTCCACCCTCGAAAGATACAGAAAAGGATCTCGACCGACAACAACCGACGTGCTTATAAATAAATCATTTGTCCCATATTTTATTTGTGGTAAAGTGCACTGGAACCCAGTTTGGTGATGCTAGAGGCGAAGGTTGGTTCGGGATGGAAAATGGGTTCTCTGATTATATTGACTTTAATAAGTATCGTCCGAGAGGGATAGAAAGTTGACGAGTATAACGCGCGATTCAACATCATCGCATGCCCCAATTATTTCCAACCCTGTGTTTTTCCTTTTTAATTTTATATTTGATGGTCTATGAAAGTGGTGCTATGATAATGTGTGTGTAATTAAATAGGGGGATGGATTGATTATTTTTGCACCTTTATACTACCTTAGGATTGAAGGAAGGATGATGATGGTAAAAATTAATTCATCATTATGACTATATATAGGTTTGTTTACTTTTATTGAAGGCGCCAGCCGTCTATTTTATTTCATTAATGTAATAAGCTTAACCATGCGGGTGAGTCTGTAAGGTGCAGGTCTATACTTGGATACTTTTGGACAAATTGGGAAAGGTTGAACGATGTGTGTTTTTTGTTTTTTTTTTTTGTTTTTGGAAATTTCATTAGGTCGTTAGTGGGTTCGCTTATAGAGCGTTGAGTGGTGGTATGGATGAATTATTTTATTTTATAAATTTAATTGAGATAAAAGTCGTTTATTGAAATCGATCTTGTCTGAACAAATCATTAGAAAAAGGTATGTTATCCTTGTCAGGTATAGAAAACTACAGACATTAATGACATATTTATATTGAAGTTTGCAAAGTGGTACTGGAAGAAACAGATTCTGTTGAATGAATTTTGTAAAAGGATGGGGCGGGACGAAATAAAAAATAGACAAATAATTTTATAATTTTTATCAAATAAACTTGAAAATAAAAAACTGATAGGATTATACTATGGATATTAAAGTATTGGACCCCACGTTGGGCGCCATTTATATGAGTTAAGGTCGGGACAAGGGTCTTTTTGGGGCTTTGACTAGCCCGTAACATGCTTAATCGAGTCTTTAGATATTGCAAGATCATCTATTGCTGGCTGCAAATCCATATGTTTTACCTACCGGACAGAAAACATATCCAAAACATATCCACCCGTAAAATTTGTTTAGTTGTGATACACGAACTTTGGCATGGAATTTGAATAATTAAGACTGTGACAAGTGAAAGGACAAATGTTTCGAAAAAAATACGACAGCTTTTTTTTTTTTTAGATAAAAGAAATTGTGAACTATAGTGACAAGCAAAAAACTAACCAAGGAACGTAATAAAGTCACATACTAATGAGAAAAACTACAATTTTACGTGGTGTTGCAATGAAAAACATTGAAATAAATAAGTTCTAGTTGTGGAAAGGTGCCAGTTTATCTGACTCACTTAAGGTTCTTTTTCTTATAAGATAACATAAGCGCCTCATGTTAATGTTCGTTTGTATTTAGTTTAAACTTTTTCAAATAATCCTTCTATAAAAAGGAATTAAAAAAAATCAAATAATTAAATGTTCAATATTCTTACCGATTGAGGTTAGCAAGATATGCAAGTAAAAGCCTGAAAATAAAAGAAATAAAAACTTATAATATCGATTTATCTGAATATAAATATTTGTGGGATATAAAAAGTTATTTTCAAGATTTTTTTTTTATATTCCTGTAAGTAACTCAACCCCATTTGAGAGAACGATTTGAAAACTCAGATAAGAAAAGAAGGAAACAAAATAAACCGGAAAGAATCAAAAGGATTGCATGCCAAGCAGACTCCGACAGTGGATTATTGCCCGTGATTTTTATATTTTGTTTTACTTCCTCTTTTATATCGATGTCGGTTTTATTTATGAACATATTGAAGTTCAGCAAACTTTAGGCAACGACGGCAAAGAAAAGAATTTAAAAATAAAAGAGAACAAAAAAAAATCACAAGACAGAGAGAAATTTATCAGACAGGAAAAACTTTTTCTTTTCGTATCAAAGGAGATGAAAGTGAATGACAGAGAAATGGGCACTTCGCAACTTCAAATGGTATTGAAATGTTCAATAGAAAATCGATACCCACTCAGAGGATATGGATACATATCTATATATAGTATACACACAAGCAAAGCGAAAAAAAACTTCAAACAAAAAGCAAACGACACGCGAAATAGAGACATTTTAAGGAAAGGTTCTCTGGCATCTTGGCAAGCCTAACTACGGAATGCTGATTCTTGAATTCTGAATGTCGTGCGACAAAAATAATAAAAATATACCTAAACGCCTGTTTTAGAAAAGTTTTGCCGCACTTTCATTTCAATGCATAAATGATAAGCAATGAATAAATTCAAATGGTATAATGAGAAGGACTGGTGTTTAACTGTTTGGAATCAAAATTTTAAATCAGAAAACCGTATATAAATTAGAGAAAAGTGTCCAGGAATTTGAATAATTGGGAATGTTTTCTTTTTTTGCTTGTATTCATAAGGAATTGAAAGAATTATGAAAAGAAATCAACGAGGGATGAAATATTCCCTTTTTTAAAAGATTATGATTCAGTAAGAATTAAAGAATGATTTTTAGTGAAAGTCGTTCTAAACTGACTAAATAGAATAAAATTGCATAATTTAAAATTAGTACAGTAGGTTATTAAACGATTTCTATAAGATTGAATGTTATTGGCATTAATTCAACCATTGATAAATTAAATTGTATAATTGAATGCATTTGTATTCATTTGGAGCTTAAAATATAAATGAATCATTAAGCAATCGGTCATTCGGGTGTTAATTAATCACTTTTTCGCTCCTTATCTAACAAAACATTTAGCTCAAGACGACGAACAAAATATACCTATTCAGATAAAACCATACAATTTGCCAGAAACCATAAAATTTGCCAGAACGAAAAGTTATTTAATAAATATAAATTGTTGACGAAGGCCTTGTCACGAATGAAATTATCTGACCACTCTTAATTGCAATCATTTGAAATCAATTTGAAATCTGTTGCAATCACTTGAAATATCATAAAATTTTTAAAAATATTTTTTATTTAACTATTTTTCCAGTCATTAAAAATATTTGAAATAGCTTCGAGTTTTTTGCAATCTTGCAATTAAAAATGTATTTTTATATTAGATTATTAATTTTATTAATGATTGCAATATTGCAAAATCACTAGAAATAATTTGCAATCATTTGAAATGAGTAAGTTTATTTGAAATGCAATGCAATCACAAAATATTTAAACCAATTTAAAATTAGCTTGAAATCACGTAATATAATCTAAATTTATTTGCAATTTTGCAATCATTAACCACCACTAGCTCGTGACAACCCCCTCGATTTTTGATAATCAAATAATCAAACAATAACCTAGAATAAAAATTAAAAGACGCGACTGGGTCGCACAAACTTGCTCATATAGCAAATAAGCTGGATGTTAACAGCCTGGGTCGAGCGTTTTTCTCTTGAATGTTGTATTCTTCCAATTTGTGCATATGAAATAATTTTTTTAACAAATTTAAAATGCAATAATTAAAAAAAATTATAAATAAAAAAATTACTTTTAAAATGTATTTATAACAAACAAGAGTTTGTCGAGGAAATCGTGGTATGCCAGTAGTTTTTAAATATTGCAATATATTGAAAATTTATTTTTTCCCAAAATCGTAGGTCCAGTTTTCGAATAAATCGTTTTTTTTTTTTAAACAAATGTTTTTAAAATATTTTTATGAAAAAATTGTAGTATGCCAATTTAAGCTTATTAATATCTTTCATGCGAAAACTACAGACAGACTGACAGACAGACACAAAGACAGAATTTCCAGACCCACTTTGTTCGACTTCGCTCTCATCGTAATGTCATGTTTGATTGTTATCTCAATTTTTTTTTATCAAGAATAATTACTGTGGTGTTTTTCAATACACATTCAACTGTTCAAAATAAACTGTAGAGTTATAAAAAAATATTTAATCACATATGCATTGATTTTTCATACAATAATTTAATTTCTTAGTGTTATAGTTTTTATATTAATAAATATAATTTTATGTTTGTTAAAAATGGCGTATTTATTATTCAAGATACAATAATTACCTTATAGTAATTAAAGTCGCTAGTAAAAATCGAGCAATAACGTCAAATCAGATCAACGTATTTTGCATCTAACAACAACAAACAAAAAATTACCATTGATTGTAGTTTATGAAAGAATAGTTTAAACTTGTTTATGACGTAAAAACTTTTTTGTTTCGAGAAACTTTTGTAAGAAAGTCTGAGCGAATTACCTAAAGCTGACATTAAAATATGTGCGTTTTGAACATTTAGTCAGGAGTGAAAAAATCTTATTTTCGAAACTGTAAGTTTTTTATAAATGTAGGTATTCATAAGCGGATAAATTACACATAATCATGATATTTAATAGTGCAGATTCAGAAAAAATCATTATGCAATGTTCATATGAACGTAACACAACATGGGCGTTTTTGTGAAAGGCAAAGAGCAAAAATTTGTTCTTGTATGCGATTCGTCGGCACATAATAAATTTTTAACTTTAAAAAATTTACATTTTTAACATTTTCGAAAAAAAAAATCGCTCGTACGTTTGTAGTACGAGCGATTTTTTAAGAAAATCGGTAATGTTTGGAAAATTTAAACACAAAACCCTAAGGTACAAATTAACATTTTCTGTTAACACCGTGTTATTTAAACAGAACAACTAGATTAAAATGCAATTCTTGCCTCAACGAAGAGCGAAAAAAATTATTTTAGAAAGTTCGTGAGCGATTTTTTAATGATAAATCGTACTATATCAAAACATTATTATGAAAAATGTTACACGAATTACGAACGTGTTTACTGAAGGCTAAAAGAGTTTCGACCATTTTCGAAAACAAAAATTAACGCTTTTTACATGAATCCGAAAAATGTTTGATGTTCAAAATATTCGACCATTGTGATCATTTTTAGGGCGAAAAGCAAATTTCTCTACAACTAAAACCTTTACTTATATTATTTTTTGGAGAAGAACGATTGAAAAAGTTGTGGAATTTAAGAAATATGTAAAATATTAATATTTAAAATTCCGGGCGTACGGATTTTCGCTAGGCAAAATATTTTTTGGGCGGAATTCACAATAAATTTTTGTATTATTACGATACACAAAGCATAATTATTTAAACATTTAAAAATTGCTCCTTTCTTCATAAAATCAAAAGGGAAAAGCGCAAAATCTTTAGTAAGCCAATAGTTAATACCAAATCATGCCATCCGAATACATTTTTGTTTTTATTTTCAAAAAGAAATGTTTGCTCGTATTGCCTAAGAGCGAAAAATTACAAGTTTACAATTTACGCTCATTTAACAAAAAAACAAACGCACGTTTTTGATGAAGAAAAAGAGCGTTTTTTTTAAACTGCTGTAGTGCATTAAAATAGCAATTGAATGACATAACGTTATGTCGTCATTAATCATTTCTATAACAGTTTCGTTTTCATCTCCGCAGATTGTTCTCTTAAATGTTTACCACAAATGATAAAATAAAAAAAAATATTCAAGATCTAAATTGGATTTATAAACACTTCTTAGTCAACCGCTGATAAAAACCAAAGCAAGGTTGTTCACTACCAAGTATATAAATCCAATAAAAACCAGACAAGTATATCCTTTATACTTCTTGGTAACAAACAAAACTGCTGTCTTCACTTATTCTTAAGGTCGTTATGACTCCGGACCGTCGCCGTCGTCGACTTACCCCATGCATAGTTACAAATGGAGCTATTTGTTCAAGTATACGCTGGGTCTGAGTAGTTTAATTATGTTCATATACATACATACCCATAAAGTTACCCATTCTTATTATCAGACATCAAAAAACCCTCATCCTTTTGTTTCTTAATTGCAATTCGTTTGCACCCTCATTGTATAGAACTATATACAAATTTCTCATTCTATTTGTTAAGCAAGTCTTACTTTTACCCCACCTATCTTCTTCAATGAAAGAAAATTCCTTTTGTATTTCTTCAACTTCACGTTCAAGTCTTTTATACTTTCATCCACTTACCTTGGATTACTTAAATGAAAGCGAACAAAAAAAAATAAATATCTTTTTTCCTTTTATGCGAAAGTGACCAATATGACTTTCGCTTTTAGTTCCTATATAAGGGTGGAGTGAGTATAGGAGTGATGAATAGATAGTTGAATGAATATATTGTTTAACATTGTCTGGGTGTTGAAAAAAAATACATTAACAACAATTGATACACACAAATTTAATACAAAATAGTTGACATATTTTAACAAAACGAAATCTATCACTAATGTCAACCTATGTCAAAGTTTAAGCTTTCACAGAAAAAGATAGATCATTTTATTTTTAGAAAGACTTCAAAACAAAAAAAAAATATTTTCTAGCTGAACAAATCAGGAAATTGGATTTCATTCTGTTTTTTCCTTAAAAAAAAATATATATATATATAATTGAGTGACGAAGCATAAAAAGCATTAAAAGGAACTCTTGATGTCACTCGGAAATGCGGGTTCTAAACTTTTTGATTATAAGTGACTGAGTGCGAGTCTATAACAAAGTTGTTTGACTTTATTTCCTTCTTTTGTTTCAAATTAAAAAAAATAAAGTCCCCCTATCAAATTTCTCTTTACCAATTCACACACAATTTGACATGAGTTATTTTATTCTGTTAATTACACACGTGTTTTGAATGACATTTTTATTTGAGTTACGTGTTAATTATGCTGGAACCCTTGAGACAAAAGTGCTAATACAGTAATTTTGGGTGGAATACAAAATGGCTAGAATTTACAAAAATAATATTTTGAAGAAACATTTTGATCAAATATTGTGCGGTGTTTTACGCGAGAATAAATAATTGACGACAAAATAGGTTTATTTACTTCAAGGTTTACTTCAAGGGCATCAGGTTTACTTCAAGGGCATCGATACATCGAAGACACATGGACAACAAACATACAGAAATTCGTTCCAAGTTTTTGACATATGACACAGTTTACTTCCTTGGTTTCTTAATTTTCAACCATCACAATATGACATCTCTGGTCTTATAAGTTAACATACACCTAGTGGTGAAAAATTTGTGTCAGTAGTGGTGTCCAAACAGAAGACAATTGTAATTGATTAGGTACACTATGGCGTATGAGTGATATTTTTTTTAAAAACCAGGGTTAGTATGGTTGCTAAAATATGTCTGGAAATAGTTTGACTCTAATTATTTGTCCTTAAAAATAAAAAAATAAAAATCTTAAGGCCATGAACTGGTACAAATGAAACTGCCATTTAATAAAATAATTATACGAAATCAAGTGATCGACGATACGAACTTTTTTTGTAAGACTATCAACATTTACATTTGAATGACTGCATCTACAACATTACATCGCAGGTGCGAAGAAGAATACAAACAATAAACTTTTTAATTTTTCTAACACAGAGTAAGAGATCGAGAACAATCTAACTCAAGGTATTCTATGTAAACAGTAATTATTAATCATGCACGAAGTTAACACTAATATGCATGTTCTTAAACAATTACACACTAACAAAAAAAAAAAAAACTATAATAATTATAGCCAGAATAATACTTGAACGCTTAGTATGTGAACGAAATCCAACACTGTGGGGCCAAATGTCAAAAAACGTGACATAAATCTCGTTGGTTAAAAAAACTTGTTTATGTTTTAATTTTTTTTCTTTTAACAAATGTGGGGGGTATATTGGACCACCAATTTTTAAAACGTATCCAAATATTAAAAGTTTCATTTTTAATAAATAAAACAAAAGAGTAATGTACCCAGTTGCACCAAAATTAACTTATTTAATCGTCTGGCATGATTCATATAATTAAAAGTTCTTGGAGAAACTAGGAATTTTGTAAGAAAGCTTTTTTGATGCCAACACTGAAGATAGAAACTCACTGTAGAACTAGAATATGGACGTTAAAGCCAATTCGGAATGATGTGCTAGGTTTTTTTCAATTTCACTTTTTGAAGTTTTTTGGGATCAATAACGGCCATTTCCTGTCATTACTCTCGTTTATTTTCGTGGCTTGCAGGCATAAGTTTTGAACTTATTATAACTCTACAGAAAGAAGTCTGGAGTCGATGGCCAGTCAGGGCCGATAAAAATTATAATTTCTCAAATTTCAGCCTAAAATGTCATTTGTTGGCTGTGGAAAGGCTCGTTGTGAATTAATTTAAGATTTTCATTTGCAAAGAACCGACAATTATGTTTATTCAAATAAGACGTTGCATTAACACAGTTTTGAATGTAAAGCTGGTCACTTACAGCTTATTGTGGTGCAAGTGCATTGTTACAAGACACATAATTGATTGGACTAACGCTTCGAGCACAAACGCAAAAGCAGTAGGTACCTCTTATAAGGATTTTAACAACGAAAAATGTAATATAGTGCCACTGTGCACTGCCACCGACACGCACTGAAGCGGGGTGCACAAATAATAAATATTTATAGCCCACAATCAGTGACATCCGGTAGGTATATGTTATAGACGTTATTATAGTTTGAGGAATAATATAATCATTTGTCACATCAATAATAATTTCACACGCAAACTTGCAGTAAAACAAACCACCGTGGTCGATTAAAATAATTCACAATAAAAATAGTAATTAGTTTCAAGAAACAATAATGACATTTATTTTTTTTTTTATCTTTTGATAAATTCTATATTTTTTCTTGGTCAATTTCATTCATGCCAAATATCGCCCACAAAAAGTAAAATACAAAACCTTGTTCCTTATTTTTTTTATAGAATCTCAATTAAAATCGCATTACGCAAGTTAGTATTGTGTTACCGAATAATATATACGAAAATGGCTCCCCTTTATGAAGTGCCCCTACTTATCATAAAAATAACTTTAAGTACACCCTTTAAATATAATAGATGCAAAATATAATATATACAAAGAACCTCCTTCTTCCTTTGTGTGCCCCCAAACGAAAGTGAAACGAAAAACAAACGAGACTTTCTAAGGGTGAACTGTGTTATGTGTTCGTGTACAATATTTCCGACAGTAAATTCGCAAGTAAAAGTTATGTTATCGCAGCCCCTATAGACGACGACAACGATGACTGCCAAAAAAAAAAAACACACATACAAAAATTAGCTGAATCTGTTTGAATGTGAATATAGCGAAGTATGTGAAAAAGAGACAAAAACTGTAGGTATACTTCGACCCCCATTTTTAGGACGAAGAATATTTGTTCGTCCTTTTTTGTGAAAACAAAAACCAAAAGCCATTGAGTGCAGTCGTCGAAAAAATGGGGTCGACGAACACTGTGCCGCAGGAAGACAAGTATACAGTTACATATGTAAGTAGCACCGCGGGTCTGCCCGTATATTGTATGCCGAAGCTAAATCATCCCTAATAAAAGGGAAGCATTTTCGCAGGCAATAATCGATAGCACGTGACTTAAGGTGGTTGCTACTTCCGAGCGCTTGTCCTGTATCTGTTTGGCTTGAAACAAAGGAGTCAGGACGAGACCAAGAAAGTGAAGATGTGTTTCATTGATGAAAAGTCCCATATGGGATGTTAAGAGATGCGTTCAAGTTTTTTTGTGGTTGAAGATTGTTGGAGTCTTCTTCTTCATTTACTGTGTTTTTTTTTTCTGAAGGATATTGAATATCCTTCCCCCCATAAGACAAATTATGCATTTTGATTTGATTCACCCCTTTTGGGTTTAAGCTTCGAGCGATGACCTGAAGAAGATTTATTGTCTTTTTTTAATTTGTTGTGTTGTAAGACTCTTCGTGAAATCAAAACACGTTTGTAAGTGGGACGATTTTTTCCCCCCATGGATTTGGATTTGTTGAGTTTTACGTTAAATTTATTGCAAGGGGGATGAATTGACCGAGAATGCAATCATTTTTGGATTTGTAAGGTATCTTAGTTCGTATATTTATGCAGAAGTTACATCAGTTACACTATGATTTATGTGAAATATAGAAACCCATATGTTGTGCATTCGATGAATGGTATATGAAGAGAAATTCCTTTGCTTTCATAAGGAAGATGGATGTAAGATTGTGAAGTAAATATCGCACCAATGATACAAATTGTATGGAACGACCTCGGGAACGACGACTTGACATGTGACGAGGTAGATAAACTTACTTTTAACTCATTATTTTGTATGCGTTGCTATAGTGTTCTACAATACTGAAAAGGACCTTCAGTTTTTACCGCGATGTTTACCAAAAGAGTTTGGGCGATGTAAATGGTTTTGAAAATTTTAGGAGCACTATTTTTTCTAATCGATACATTCAAATCTTAAGATCAAAAAGATTCGTTTAAGGCTGGTTCTGAAACAAAATTTATAGTGATAAGTAGTCAAAAAGGCTTTCTGCAACAAAACATTTTTGCAACGGCTTTTTACGTGTCATTATCTCACAAAACAGTGTTAGCTTTCTTTAAAAACAATATCGATGGAAGGAAATAAAAAAACTAAAGGAGCACAACAAAGTATCGTAAATTTTCCCATTCACTAACCATCAACATAATATACAAACTTATGCAAACTATAACTAATTCCAAAAAAATTTACAAATATTTACCTGACGTTGATACATATTAAACGTGTTAACTGTAAAAAATTATTTAAGCGGAGAAATCTACATAAAACCTCACATCAGGCACACGATATGAAATTGCAATCTGAGAAACCACATTTATATAGGATTTCAACCGAAACAGTAACACAAATGCAAAGCGATGTAATTAAGTCATAATAGAATTTAACAAGTTTTAGAATTCTACGTGATATGACAAAAAATAAAATTTGTGTTCATTTAAAGTAAATTAGATACGCTATTTGACGTTATGACTTAAAAAAAAAAAATAAAATGCACTAGGATCTTTTAGGTGTAATTAAGAAAAACATCTTTAATGTCATAATTTGAATGTGCCTTGACTTTTGCAAATCACGTCAAATGTCATTGCATTTTGACTGTAGATGTAGTACAAAATAAATTATAGTTGGCAAGAAAGAATGAAAAAAGTGGAAACACTTATTGTTTGACTAATTTTTGGTCGGTTGTTTTAACGCAGCGTGAATTTTAATGTCACTTACTTCTTCATGCACTATGTGAGCAAACAATTTGTTGTTCAGATGAGCGAACTAGGTCAAATAAGGAGTCACAATAAACCACAAACCTTACAAGTCTGAAATGATAACAATAATGAAGAAATCGTCAATTTGGAGCTAGATGTTTTGCGAGAAGCAGTTTAAAATGCAGTAAGACAAGTCAATACAAGTTTCAACTAAATTTCATAAATTAAATATTATTATTCCTATTATTTTAATTTTGATCGACGCTTTATAAGAATTAATAAAAAAAACGACGCTGAGTACCATAAGGTTCAAAACTTAGACCATTTATGTTGCATCTTTAATTTTTCTTATTTTCTTTCTTTTTTTTTTTTTTTTGTTGACGATGGTAATTATTACAATTTTCTAATTTCACCACTTCACCTAGAAATCTGCTTGTTAACCTTAAGAAACTACAGCAAGTTTTCCGGTTTTGAATTGTTCAAAGTTGTGTTCAGAACTGTTCCGAGCATAGGTCGTGAGCAATAAGAAAATGTCTATTAGAAAATTTAAAACATTTTTTTTTTTAAATTAAAAAAAAACTAAAATTTCTATATTTGTGTTCAAACCAAAAAAAAAAAGAAAAATGTATTAAATAAGTAAACATTTATAAATGTTTCGAAAGTGTTTTTGTAATGCTTTTTTGGTCTTCTAGAGCCAGAACTTTTCTAAAGTGTTTCTCAATGCAAATGACACAGGAAGACATTTAAGTAATTCTTGCTGTGAAAATCGGGAACGTAGAACGTAAATGACAAAATGGGAAACAAAAAACAATTTAAAAACATTTTTTAAAAATGTTTCTGGAAACTTTTTTTTTAGATTTACATTAAGGATTGCCAATTTGAGCGAGGTTTGATTTCTTGCTTACACTTTTATAAGAACACAAAGCATTTCCAAATTGATATGTAAAATAAAAACTTGTTAATGTTCGGAGTTAAGGCTTCAACAAGTTTTTGAATAAGTTAAGAATATGAAATAAGTGCCACAAGGTTGATATTTTGGTCCTCTATTTTTAATTGCGATTGTAGTTACTATAAGGTAAGTTATGCATTTGTACAAAAAAAAATGAGAAAATAATCAAACATGACATTACGGTGAAAGAGAAGTCTAAAAAAAAATGTTCCTGTCTGTCTGTTTGTCTGCTTGGTTGTATAGGTACCTACAGCTTAAATGACTGAACCGATTAGCTACGAATTTGGTATTAAGGGTTCATTTCATAGTTCTAGCTTAAACCGTAAACCGTTGCCAAAGATGAAGCCTTTCATCGAAAAAAGCTTTTAAACGGTGCACGGTACCGTTTTTTTTTTATACCGACTATCATTTAAATTTATTCACCGATTTTAATTTGAAATTTAATATTCAGACAGTCCTGCAATGCCTAATAAATGGTGCACACAAATATTTCAACAAAAATTTTAACAGGTTCTCCGTACAATATTTAATTTTTACAATCCTACACAATACAAATTGACTAGCTTTGCTGGCCAATATATCATTTTTGCACACATCATAACATTTGTAATTGGTTCTCCATGTCCAATGTATCATTTTTGATACATCTATACAAGACCCTATACTGTCCTTTTTGTATAATTTTTTGTATCAAAAATGATACATTGGACATGGAGAACCAGGTACAAATTTTATAATGTGTGCAGAAATGATACATTGGACAGGGAACGTGTTAAATTAAAAAAAAAAACTTTTTTTTAAACTTGTCAAATTATTTCCCAAGTCAAATTATTTCAAGTATTTTTTCCGACTAAGTTCAGTGGAATAGCCCGCCTACTCTAACTTAAGATGTGACATTGTGAAAAAAAAAAAAAAAAAGATTTATTAACAAAAGAAATTTAATTCTAATAAGAGTATAATTTCTTTCGCAACCTACTTCTTCCTCCCAAAAAGGATATCCGTACATCATAATTAAAAATATATGCAGTACGAGCATAAGTAGGTAATGCTCATTCCACCGCATGCATATACATTAGTTCGCAAATGCTACTTTTCCAATTAAAAGCAATTTCCATATTCGTGCTGTTTCCCGGCAAAGGAAATGTAATCTAAGCCAACGTCTGCATCTCTGAAACACTCGTGCCGGTTGGTCTTTCTCGTCCTACAACAATAATCACAACAAAAGTCGCGTATAGTCGACGAGGAGGACTTAGTGCCAGCAAAACTATTTTTAGCTTAATTTCCTCACACATAAGTGCTCAAATATCCCTTCCAGTTCTTTATCTAAGCATTCATTACTTTTGCAAGAGAGAAAGAGGGGCTTTCAATTTTGCTCGACAACTACAAACATCGTGGAGTTATAGCCAAGAGGAATGAAAGTTAAATTTTACCATGTGCGGTACATCATCATGTAGAATTCGACCCGACGATGACGACCCAGGCACGGCGCCACCGTTCTTTAGAAGTTAAGGGTTATCGGTTTGGCTTAATGAATCCCGTTGTTTTTTCCATCCAAAGAGGGAGGGAGAGAGATTCAATGGTATGATGTCTAGGAGACTAGAAAACTGAATGATGACTGATTTTGTCAAATAACCCCCGGCTGGCAAATGGATGTACGTGCCTCGAGAACATATCACGCGGAGTGCATATACCGACATTACCCGACAGCCGGCGACAGGACTCAGTTTTATGAGCTTGTCCTGTAATTAGATTTCTAGGTTAATCTTGATACGAGAATGACAAGTATACTCTGTACGATGAACGACCATCCATTTGCCGGACAGATGAGGAAATACCAATCTCTGGACAAAGACTTACTCATATTTTGTAGCTGACCAGCACCCAACCACCATCATTGGTGTGACCGCACAATATTGAGGACAATTTGTCTCGCATATTGCTGGTTGACTTTTTTTTTGTGTATTTGGTTTCTTGGTTTCTATCTCGGCTTTCGGAATTCCAATCACGACACAGTCTGTGGCAAATGATTAACAAAAACAAAACTCAAGTCAATTTGTTTTACGCTGGTGTTGTTGTTAATGGCCTATTGACGGGAATCCATTTGCATATTATAAATCTGACAGCAGAAGAAGAATCACTCTTTTGGGGGGGAGCTTTCGTTTGCTGGATTGTGATGGAGGTATCCATATATCAAAACAAAAGAATCTTGAATGTTGTCATTCTTGGAAATTGTAAGCGGAAGCACGAAACATATGTTCAGGTTGGGGGGCGGCCATATTTGAACACGTATCCGTTTGTGGTTGGAATGAAAGGTGAACATAACGAGCGATAATGATTCGATGTTTGTTGGCATTGCGTTTGGAATTTTTAAAATTTTCAACATATCAGGTGGATGATGATGGCAGCTGGTATCCCTACTTAAGATTTTTTTTTTTTTTTTTGTATTTACATCGTAATGTGCGTAATAAATTTCGTAAGAACTTGTTTTCGTGATGATCTTAGAAGGCTTTTCTATCTTACTTATTATAAGTATTCCACAATAAATGACATACCTTAGTGCTTGCTTAGGTGCAATAAATATTTGTGTTCATTTATAAATTGAGAATGAAAAGAAACAGCTTTCGAACAGCGAAATGGATCAAACTGACTTTCCATAAACAGAAGCCCAGTGACTAGAATGATGCAAACTAACACTACGAAATAAACAATACGATTTTCAACGATTTTCGAAGTTTAATTTAATTTGCCTGACTTTAAACAATATCTAACTGAAATAAATTGTATTTAATGTTCATCTTTTTTATGTGAATATGTTACGAGCTAGATTACCACGTGGGTGTGCTTTGGTACATTAATTAGTGGCTGTACGCTGATCGTTCCTGCTGCAACAAAGAACACCCGAAACAACATGGCGCAACGTTGGGCGCCATTATTCTTAAACAGGTTCCCACGGCATTTAGTTTTCATACAGCAGAAGCAGTAGCACTACAACTGTCGTTGTACGATTAGTATCTTTAATCAACAAACAAAAATGTATAGTCTCAGGAAAGAAGAAATAGGTAGACAAAAAAGAAAACACTACTAATAAATTCATCGAACCATCAATGAATTAGTGAGTTGATATTTCTTTGTCTATAGAATAAACTTTGTATGTCATTTGACAATTATTGTTTAAAATATCGAAAATTCGTATTGCGATTAATTTTTTGCAAATTCACAATAGGTTTTAATTTTTATTTATTAGTTCGCGGTATTCAATTAACTTTTATCCTGCATTCACGCGCGTGGTATTGAAATATATCAACGATTGGCGCCCAACGTGAGGCCAATTTTTTTGAACTCAACTGTCTCACCCTCTACTGATTCATACTATAGAAATCCGCTTGTGGAATTCGGCGGCAGAAAATACAATTCTTTTTTATCTTAATTTAAGACATATTGTTGTTTCCACACATTATATCCGGTAAAACCGAGAGGTAAAAACTGGGAATTATTTTTTTTACAAATCAATTAGCTTTGCACCATGTTTAAATTTCCATGCAAAAAGTTTGCGAAAAAAAATTGCAAACAAAATTACATGGACGAATTTGCGATTTCTTAGTCGCATGTGCTTGCGCTTTTATTTAACATAATGTGTTCTATATTTTTGCGACTATTTAATTGTGCGACTATAAAAAGTGCGCGTGGCTTAATACATGCTGTTTGAACGGCGCGGAAATTGGATTTAAGGTATTGCATCGTAGTGACGTAGTTTTTCACTGTGTTCAATGCTCGAGAATTCATTTGCATGCAAGTTCATTGTACTATTTTAAAATATTGCACCGAAATTTTTATCACATCAAACTTGTTTGCATATGTTTGCTATGATTTACCAATTCACAGTGTTCAATGCTGCTATGGCAATAATATTGCTTCAGCTGCAAAACAACAGCTGCAATAAAGCAAGAAAATTTGCCTTGCTTCAACAGCATATACGGAAAATTGCCGTTTTAAATTTTTATTGAAAATATTTTATTGTTTGAGGATACCAGTGTCTTTATTCCTCGTATGAATTTTGCTGTATGCAATATTTTTTTATTTCCCGTATGTAAGTAATTTTGAGAAAAAATACCTTGGCATATTTGACCTTATACAAGTTTTCAGTCCACTAAATCAAAACATTAAAAGACATTTAAATAATTTACTATTGTTACGGAAATGACCATTTAGTTGCGGAAATAAAATCTAAAAAGAAAATGTAAATATTCTTTGTTTTTGTGTGTTAGTTATATGGATTTGATTTGTAAGGATCTTAAAAGTTTATCTACGGGAATGACATTTTCTTAACGGAAATGACATAATCGAACAAAATATGTGAAAATAATTCCCTTTTATTATATATACTTGCGTTTGGGTAAAAGAAAGAGTAATAAAAGCATAGGATTTTTTAAATATGTTTAGAGCTTTCGCCGAACAAAGGATTGAAAACTACATATATGCGAAACTAATTTTTTTTGGAATTTTAGAAAACACGATTAATTTTGTTGTTTTATTTAAAATTAAAGAAAAAGTAAAACATTAAATTTTTAATTTTTCCGTGCAAAAAAAAAATAATCTAATTTCGGCGGTCACTTACCCATAGCTATCAATATTTTCCTTAAAACTAATATTTGGTTCAAGTTGATTGGGTGTTAATTTTTTTTTTGTAAATTTGAAGCTTAATATTTTCAAACGCACGATACGGAAATGACGTTGTGGAAAATGCCTATTTATTCATTTTTAGAATAGAATTTAAGATCGGGACTAATTAAAGCGAAACATAATTTAATCTAGAAAAAATTGCCCCATCTAATCATCAATGCAACAATTTCTTATTTACCTAATGAGAGTAACAAGAAGAACAAATAGGTTTTTTTTAGTGTCAGCTACTTAGTTTTATTAAATTTATTTCCGTCGACTCAAAGACACTCAACAAAATTAAATTTGTATGTAGTTTTTCTTGTGTGGCATATTGTTCATTATTTATATTTCCATAATAAAATTGTGCGCCCTTTGGCACTGAAATTTGTTTTCAAAACCAAAAACTCAGGCAACCATAAATAATCACAAAGAAAATACAAAAGAACCAGAAGAAAATATGAAACTTTAAACTTCTTAATAAAAATACAAAACTGAAGTCTTTCCGCTTCTTGATTTTGTCCTTATGCCAAAATTTGTTTGCCACAGTAAAAGACAAAGGATTTTTTTTTTCTTCACATAGATATTTTTTTTCGAATGAAAGAAAAAATCAATTGTCAACCAAAGAACCACACTTCAAATTAGTCATTTTAGTTTTGAGTTATTCAACCCCTCGTTATCCACCCACAATGCCTTTTCCTGTCTCATCAAGCTTAAAGTAGTCACGTTCTTGTGGCCCGGACTTAAATGCGTTTCCTTCTGACAAAAATCACATGCACACAACGAGTAGGATGTATCTGAAAAATGTTCCCTTCAACGAAACAAAATATCTGTGCGTAAATAATATGCCTAGAGACCTTGTCACAAAATGCCGTCAACGAAAGAACGTGACCGTAATAATTTTACTTGGAGTGAGATTATTGTTGGTTGAATTTTTCGTCATCGCGTGTTTAATATTTTTTTGAGGAAATTAAAGACACACGCGGTCAGAAATATATCCAAGTCCATGAAAATGTTGAAATTACCAAAGATGTGAATTTCCAATACCACGTGAACGAATAAAGATTGATTCGATAAATAAACCTCATACAATGGCAAATCGGTTTAGATACAAGATGTCATTGGATGGATATCTTTTCCGCAACATGGAGCCATCCATATCTATATCTATTCATCGATGACAAAACGAATTCGAGAAAGAGTCGAATAAAATGAAGAAATGATTGGACTACAAGGAGACGAAGATGATACCAACTCAACAGTAACGACCAAGAAATTGCTATTCTCTGTACTTAAGTGGGCGCCTGGGAAATCTCTGCAACTAATCTCTGTTTTTCGCTCGTAACTTGAAACAAGGATGCGACAGAAGGATGTTCGATGAACAAAAAAAAAAAATACACAATCTAATCGATTGGGGATGATTGGGAATTGTGTATGCGATATTAGAAATAAATGCAGCTTTTTGTCGCCATTATGCTGTACTGGTCCTTGAACTTTCCGCATCATATGACAAGAGCCATTGTGTGTATAATGGGTTGTCAGTTGTTATGTTGCCACTTTGCCACACATCAATTTTGCACACATATTCAGCAACTATGTATACATAAACATTCAATATGTTATATACAATTTATTGTCAATGTTAAATTTCCGTGACATCATTATTTGCTGATTTCTATCGGCCTTCGTTTGCAAAAGGTCAAGGGTGTTGTAAAAAAAAGAATTGAAAAAAAAAGAAAACAAATAAGGCAAACTATCCATCTATCTTTATTTACTGATGGTGTTGCCACGCATTCAAGTTGGATAGTTAATCATCTGCCGGATGAATAAGACATGACTAAGGGTTTATAAGTTTTGTTTGAATAAGTTGAGTATTGTTTAAGTGGACTTTTACACGCGAAACAATTTCAGTGGCATATTTGCGAGACATAAATTGTTGGCGTACTGGTAATGTTGTTCAATTGCAAAGACAAAGCAGACTCGAAAGATGGCACTATACTTTTTTCTGATGATGTCAAGATTTAGACTTTGAAGACAGCTATCCAACTACAGCAACTTTGCAGTATAGAAGAAATCAGTCATTAACCTCAGATTCATAATATCTCATGTTCATAATATCTGAGGCGATATAAATACTGTTAATGTTATACAATTGTTTCATCCAGAAACTAGTATCTGGTTATGCAATTATAGGCCCTAAACTACTAGAGCTTCTTTACTTTTAGTGAAGTGAAATCTACAAACTTAATAATGCTCGTTGGGAATGCTCGTTGGGAATCAACCACTGGAAACTAAACCTTTTGCAAAAGCCTTCATTTTGGGAACCCTTTTAAACCCATATTTCAATAAACAAATATTATAAAAGGTAAATAAAGTGTTGTAGATTTCGAATAGCTTCGATTAAAATACTACCTATGTCAAAGTTATTATCTGGCTGCAAAGAGCTGCAAATTTCTAAGCTTCATTTGTTCAAATAATAAAGTTTTTTTTTCTGGAAATGGATTGAAGAGTGTAGTTGTCCAATTCAGTGAACTCCTTAGATGTTCTTTTTATGAAGCCAAGTGCAGAACAAGCTTTGATAATTGGTTTGTCGATATGGAAAAGGAAGTCGAGCTATACTGGTCGTAAAATGTGCTAAGATCGGTCAATCGATTCTACAGAGATATTTGTTGATTATGAAGGAAGTCAGTTTATGTATAGAAAGAAATTTGTGAAGAAGTAATCGATGAGAGATTTTGTAACGGGTGTTTTTTTTTCGAGGTATAGAACATTAAGTTGGCATTACTTTTCAAGACGGCGACCGATTTAACAGCTGTCAAGTGATTTATTCTCAGTTTGGTTTGGCAATTCATCATGAATAGAACATTGCCTGAACAATGCTTGCAAATTGTGCAATTTTATTTCGAAAATAATGGTTCTGTGCGGAATACGTATCGCGCACTACGTCCATTAGCGATGTTTAGCGATGAAGCGCACTTCTGGTTGATTGGCTACGTCAACACAAACAAAACTGCCGCATTTGGAGTGAAGCTAATCCTCAAGTGTATGTCGAAACACCGTTACATCCAGAAAAACTGACTGGTGCGCTTTATGGGCTGGTGGAATCATTGGTCCGTATTCTTCAAAAACGATGATGGCCACAATGTTACAGTCAATGGTGATCGGTATAGAGCCATGATTACTAACTTTTTCATTCCTGAATTGAACAATCATGATGTCCAGGAGCTGTGGTTCCAACAAGACGGCGCAACATGTCACACAGCTCGTGCCACAATCGATTAATTGAAAGACACGTTTGGTGACCGCTAGGCTATTTTCTGTGGAGTTATGTAAAGTCATTGGTCTATGCGGATAAGCCACATGTAATGCCACAAGATTATCTTTCGAATAAATAAAAAATCATGTCAATCGAATATTCCATAGTTCTTTTATTGCAATTTAAAGTTTTATACCTCTAAAAAAACACCCTTTACAAGGTCTTACTAAAAATCGGTTGAAATAATATATCGACTTCTAAGGGGGAAAAATCTAGCAGATATTTGTCGGATAGCAAGGCGTGGTCTAGGAAATATGTTTTGGTGTGGATAATTTTGAGAATAAATGAGTGCGAATTAAAGTAATGATAATTTCCTACTCATTTTCATAAGAAAAGTCATATACTATGACATAATTTATGTTTATATTTCCATTAGATTACCTCATAAAAATTAATGCTTTCATTCTCTTTAAACATAATATAATCTAGTGTGATAAATCTACAAAAAAAAGACATCATATATCAGCTTTGCAGAGCTTTTATATCAAATCAACACTCTCCTTTTTATTAGTATGTTGCTAAATGGTAATTTATTTTATCCACATATTATAAGAAGTCTATAAAATATAAATGATTCATAAATCAGTACCAACAACCAAACCACACAGCTGATGGTGGTTGTCCCACTTCCGTTTTTCCGGTAATTGATTTATTTGTCTGATATACGACTTTGATAATAAAAAATAAATAAAAATAAAAAAAAGGTAAACACCATGGCAACTGTCCAAACCATTTAATATGTTAATTTACACCCACCATACTGTCAGACATAAAAAAACGGTATACGTACATTCTTCCTTGCCATACAAAATTATATATATATATTTTTTTTTTTTCTTATAAAGTTATAGCCACATATAATATTATGTCACTCTCGATCAATCAAATATTTAATCACAAACGAGTTTTTGCACTTTTCGACACATCACTGGTCGTGGTCATGCAATGACCGAGCGAGCACCAACGAACGTCTGGACATACGAATCCAGGACGTCAATTCCTTATCAACGTCCTTTCTTATTCGCACCGCTCGAATGCCAGTACGACACGACTGACGATGAGAGTGTACAAAGATACATTTTTAATGACACGAAAGCATGCATAGCGACGACCGGTCTAACACACTTAACACCGCACATAGTTGGCTGGATAAGCCCTTTTAAAGGGGCCTCGGATGTGCAACACCCCAGAATGAATGGAACTACATATGAGGAACTCTATTTGCTGTTTAAGATGTCAATACACGACGGAGGGCCGCCGTGTGTATTTCTTTCGACAGGTTAATAGCTTGTATGGTATCTTAAAGGAGTTTTGATGTGTGACTACATGCACGTGTTCATATTTATTATAATTTTTTTTTTTTTTTAAGGGCTACATGGGGGAGTCATAAATAAATGAGTTGTTGGCAACAGACGATACAAAAAATAAAAATGGTGAACAAAAATCTGTTGAAAAATGTTTTCGCTAAGGGTGCCTCTTTAAGGATTTTGTGAAGAAAAGTGTAGAATTTCGCACCATGCAGTCTTGCAATATTAAGCCCTTAGGTGTGGAAGCAACCAATTAGAAAGTTGTTCATAAGAAAGCGTTGGTAGGATTAAAATATTTTCAAGGGCTAGAAAGGTAGATAAGTTAAAACACAGTGACTTTGAAAAGCTAAGTTACTTGGCGACGACTTTTGTTACATCGTCAGATATGCCAAGCCCAACGGAATAATCTTTCCTTCTATAAATTAATCAATCGAGAATAGTTAGCAGAGAGTACCCAAGGCATCAATATAACTTTGCATCAAACGCTTGTCGAGCAGGTTCATTAGTTTAACTAGTTTTTTTTTTACACTATGTAGTTTAATGTTGTTTAAACATAGACGAACAAATTGTTCAACGCTAAAGGCAATCACAGTAAGAACTGTGATGACAAAGCACTTAATTTTTGTTAATGATCATGAATGCAACCACAACTGTCCTACATTGCTGCTTCACCTAATGATAAGCCTGTGGGATTCACTGGCTCGACCTAAGAAAACTGGTGTCGTTGCATTTATTGTGGAGACGGGTATACGATATTGTTTTTTGATATGGGTCTATAACTTCGTCTTAGAAGGTGTTTACACCAAGCTAAAAACGCGGTTTTTGACAAAAAGTTTACGAAAACTGGAAAGCTAGGGTAAATTCAGAAACGTCATCTATTTGCGCAGTGATTCAGCATCAGATGCTTTTTTGCGATGCTGATGCTTTACAGTTGTTACCGATATGCTGATTGATTATTTGTTTGCGTTAAAAAAAAACACTTGTTTTTGATGGTGCGGATATGGAAAGTAGTAAAATAAACTTTAAATCACATTATTGAATACAAAATACGCGAAGAACTGCGTTATATTACATTAATAATAAATGAGAAAAGTTTACAAATAATTCTAATAACTTCCTCTTCTCCTCATACTGTTAAAAAATATGCAGATTTATTAGTTTCGTTACTATTTTCGCTGTTAAATTGCTGCCTGAAAGTTTAAAATAACTTTATAAAGTACTATTTTTAATTATTTACTTTTTTTTCATGTTTCAGTCGATGACCGGCATCAACAGATTATCACGATTTTGTAAAGGTTTTCCAATAAGAGGTGTTATTTTGAATAGCCCGCTATATCGGTCGCTGTCACTTTTGAAACTGTAATTTTTTGACATTTGACAAGTAGAAACTACGTCATTAATAAAAATGGAACGATACACTCTTCAACAACAACTTTTACTTTCAACAAGACGGCGCTACGTGCCACACAAACAATGAAACCATCGATCTTTTACGGGAAAAGTTTCCGGACCGTGTTATCTCTCGAAGAGGTGATCACAATTGGCCACCGAGATCTTGTGATTTAACACCTTGCGACTTCTTCCTTTGGGGCCACGTGAAAGATAAGGTCTACGCCAACAGCCCAGCGTCGATTCAAGACCTCAAAGATGGAATTTGTGAGGCTATCGAGGACATAGGGCAGCCACTTTGCGATTTGGTTATGGAAAATTTCATGAAAAGGATATGATCCTGTAAGCGTGAGGTGTTATTTTGATATTCTTTGAATATCAAAATAACACCTCTTTTTTTATTTTGATATTCTTTGAATATCAAAATAACACCTCTTATTGGAAAACCCTATAATATGTTGCTTGCCAGCTTGACATTTATTTTACTGCTTGAAGTCAATTTACTATTATTATTATTATTATTATTATTATTAAATTCAAGTTCTTAGTATAGTAAATTGACTTCAAACTTTAAAAAGCCTTCAAGCAGTCAAAATAATGTAAAAGACTTTTAAAAGTCTTCAAAGAATTCAAGCAGTTAAAAGTACTGCATTCTTTTTACTTTAAGTCTTTACAAACACTCCACGGTAATACCCATCATTAAGATCTTTTTTTAAAGCTATAAAATCAAAAGTTCCTCAACAGAAACCCAAGGAAAAAAACTCAACGAGTTACCAAATTGTCTTGTTTGTTTTGTTCATGTTAAAATTTCAACTAGTTTTCGAAGTTATGGCAAAACTTGTTTTTTGATGTAGGTTTAAGGATTTTTTCACGACAACAGCGTTTTGGGTCTGTCCATTGTATATAGAAACTATAGTAAGATTGAAACTAGAAACTTTTAGGTTATCGTGTCACCGCTAGCATCGACTTTATTTGGCGTGAAAGAATTGAAGATAATTGCTTGGAAAGGGACGGTTATGTAGAAGTTCTGACAACAATAATGCAATAAAAAAAGAAATATATAACAATACATTGGCAAAAACCAATTGCTTGGTCTCTTTGGTTTTCACATTCTTAGGTCTAAAAAGTCCCAAAACCAGTTCACTAATTTGGCCGCTAGATGGTCACGTGGAAAATTTATTTATAACTTTACTATTAAAATGTATTATATACAATGGTCGGTCTGAAAACCATACTAACGTTTTTGGGATTTTTCTGTGAAGTGGTGATGAGAAATTTTTTATAAAACAATTTTTATTCGTCAAATATAAACGAACTTCATTTTGACGTTTATGGAATATTTAGTGCGAATTGTCACCGAAAAGTACTAACAATGTTTTTTTAACACTTTGCAGTTTGAGGTAACACAGTTTTTGATTTAAGAATACGAACTGCAGTTATACCTAATTAAAAAAACTTTGAATTTACTTCTGACACTTTGTGATTTTATTGATATAAAATATTTAAATTTTGAAGTTTCTGGAATTTTAAAGTGCAAACTGTCATTGAAAAGACAACACTGTCACGTCGAAGTTTGACAGATGCAGATGAACTCGATTTGAGTGTTTAGAGAACTCCTCTTTTAACACTATGTGGTTTCACTGATATAAATAAAGGGTTTGTAATACAAACAACGACCATGGAAATTTAAAGTCTTGAAAGTAGCAGCGTTCCACAAACCATTGCAAAACTTCTAGCTACTGTCAAAGTTAACTGAAAGAAATTTCGTATTCCTAAGAAGGGAGGTAAAACAGTAAATATTTGTCCCTAAATAAAGAATTAAAACCATATCCTAAATATTATTTACTTAATTTAAGTTCGAGAAATTAATTTAAGCTGAGAATATTGTTTTCTTACTTCTTCACATATTAGATAGCTTGTTAATCTTCATATGTCTTTCTTCTCATTCGCTTTTTCTAATCTTTATCTTATAAAATATGAATGATTGATCTACTTGACATAGGCCAACTTCAATCAACCCTCGTCTAAGATAATATTCTAAGCTTAAAAAAAAAAACTATAATAATTCCAAAGCATAATCCACACCGCACCCTCTATATTGCGCGCTTACCATAATCCCACACAAACTTCACGTTTATGTATTTTTCTCCAAATGGCTATGTTATACAGAACGGCCCTGAATAAAACTCTCAAACAGATGCACTATCCAATCTAAGGCTTTGTACATAATGTAATAATATATTCGTATGGCATTAATTCCTATCATTCTGTGTACAATATTTCATAATTAAAATAATTTATTATACCGTTTAGCTTGCCAAAGTTCCTCTCCTCGAAATATTATCTCATCATCATTAATCACAACATCGTTCCCGCCATCATTCGCGTCTTCAAAAAGAGTACATCTTTGTTTTTGTTTTTTTTTTTTTTTTGTATCAAAACAAAAACATTTATATGTACATATGTACAATGTACATCCAACGGATGCCGTTCTTAAATTGAACACGTTGTTTACAGTTCAATCAACTCGTTTCGCTAAAACTAGAATGGGAAATGAACAATCCAAGCATCATCGTAACATCAATCTATATACAAGTTCATGTGATTGCTAGTATACGACAGAAAAAAAAATACCAATCTGTAAATTTTCGATGATGCTACTAAAACTCAGAGATGAATCTATGTATCTTATGCATAACCTCAACTCAACTTAACTCACAGAACCGGTCGAATCAAAATTGATGATTTTCAAGTACGCTATATTCTCGTATACAGCTGCAAGGCACACACAGTCCCCTGCTACTGCTATATCTGCACTAGATCTCTTGAACTGGAAACCTATCTCTAGATACACGACCAGGCCAACCAACAGCTCTATAACCCAGAAGAGGAAACAACATACAGCAACATGCGTAGATAGATAGATAGATACATTCTATGTGCGATGCATATTTGCATTTTTAAGCAACAACAGCAACAAAGATATATCAGCTGATGCTATAGCAGAAGTATAAAATAGTCAACATCAATGTATCTGACGGATTCGTCGATGGTTTCTCTATAGAATAGATTATTAGGAAAAGAACGCGTTTGAACTTGAAAGTAAATTAAAATATTATACAATTACTTGTGTATGTTGGTATATATAAATATTTCTGTATAAGTGTGTTTTAGGCAAAAAGGCATTTTAATTATAATATTTACACAAGTTTTAGAATCTGGATGGGTGTGTGACAATATTGAGACAAACATTTGTCTACGGGTGTTTGTCTTTCTTTTTTTTTTTAACGACGACGTAAATTAATTATTTGAAAATATTAAGAGTGAAGGTCATTGATGTACATACAACAAAAAATAAGTTCTTTGTTATCTTGATTAAGAATTTATAAGAATTTTTTCAAATTTATAAGAATTTTTTACAAAAATGTCGTTTTTAAAATTTAAAAAATATAGTTGTTATTAAACGTGTCTTCAGTTAAACAAATTATCTCAATATCAAAACCTTTTGTTTTCTGAACACAAAATTAATTAGTTTATTTTAAGCAAGTATTACCGAAAGTTTACAAATCAAAATTTTACTGAATTGTAAAGGCAAAAGGGATTTGTTGAAGTTTGAAGGGCTTAATTTTGTATTTCTTAAATTTGGTTCCCTTTTTTTTAAAAATTTCCAATTTTTTTTAATAATTCATGCAATTGCTTGCAATTGAAAAACCTGCCATTTAAAATAATCTCGTCTTAGAAAAGCAAACTCAGAATGGAACATGAAATTCTATTCTAGCCTTATCATTATTAATCTGTGAACTTTGAAAAATAAAATCGAATGCAAGCAAGAAATTTCAAGTTTTATATTAAAAAGCACCACAAATTGTTCAGTTACATTGCAAACTATTTAGTTGCTGTAGGAAATATTAAGGTGTACTGTAAACTATATAGTTGCACACTACATAGTAGCGCTGCTAACTTTTAAATTACACTTAAAACTATTTAATTGCACTGCAAAATATTTAGTTCTTCTGCAAATTATTTAGTTGCACAGCAAACTACTTAGTTGCACAACAAATCATTTAGTTGAACTGCAAAACTTTTTTCTTTACTGACAAATATTTAGTTGCACGATATTTAGACATTATCGTGAAGGTATGACGGGTTATTTGAACTATTAATTGACGTCAAACCAAACTGTATGGCTTATGAGCGGAAAGTTTGGCCTTACTGCTTTGTAGGAACTTAAGAGCAAACATTAAAAATCTTAAATTGTGGTAAAGTAATCATTTTTTTCTTACCGGTTATTTAACAGCGTATAACATAGTTGGTTACCCCACCGTCCACTTGTAAACTGATATTCTTAATTTTGTTTCCTATTTGTCGGAAAGAAGCCGAGTAAAAGTTAGCGACAATTAAGTTAAAACTTGGGGGCATGTTTAAGTTGTAACTCGAGTTTATACTATTTCAACTACATTGTTTTTAAACACGTACAGTCTAAGATAAACCCTAGTCTCAAAACAACTATGAATGGTGTTCTACAAGAGCCTATTTTGGGTCCACCTCTTTTTGAGTCGTTCCTAAATGATGCCTAAGGTACTTATTTTAAATAATTGTGATATTATATGCAATTCAATTAATTTAATTTTAGAAATGTTGACTTAATGTGAGGAATATGGAAAAACTTGAGGGGCTTTGAGACAAAGCTACATTATCAAACATTATTTGTAAAACATCGCCAATGATATCATCAATTCTATTGAAGTTAAATCCTTCTCCAAATATCAAAAACCGAATGATAATAAATTATAGTAGTCATTTAATATCATAAAAAAGAAACTTTCACCGAATATTTGTTTACTTTCACTGTACTTTTAGTTATTAGCTGACAACGACATTCACCGAAGAAAGTAAAAAAGCAAAACACGATTTGAAAATTCGAACCCTGAATGTTGTTTTTTTTTTTTTTTTTTTTTTTTTGTAAATTACTTACTAATTTTAAAAAATAAATAAAGAAATTTTATCGCTACACAAACTATGTAAAATTATCAAAAACATTAAATGCTTTAGAAACCACAAATTAGTAGCACTTGTCACGAGAATCGAAGCAACTGATTAACATTTTTCTGCTGATTAACCGCAATTTTAAGATAGCATGTTTTATTTTACATTATACTTTGTCATACTAATAAGAAAGCATTTGTTTCATTGTATTTTAACTATGTATTTTTACTCATAGAAACCGTCTAAAATATAGATTTGCAAGATTATACATTGTGACGGTGGAGCAATGACATTATGAAATTCTGTTCTAAATTTGAGGGAGACAACGCAAACCTGATTGTCAAATGTTAAACTTTGCCATCAATCAAAAGAAAAACTGCATTTATTCTGCCCGGCAAATTTTTGTCAACATTACCTTGACGCACAAATTTAATTAGCAATATCGTCTTTGAAAAAAAAAACCAAATGCATGCACGAATTATCAATTTTATATAAAGCAAAAAATTTTGCAGTTGCATCGAAAACTATAAAGTTGCTCAAGTAAGCATAACCACATCTGGAAAAGGATCAAATAGAAGCATGATAATATATCAATTTTTATACAGTAAAAAAAAGGGTCCCTAATTGTCTAGTTGCACCGCAAACTGTTTAGTTGCATCTCAAACTGTTAAGTTGCACTACCGCCTCTGGAAAAAATTTAATGCATGCACGAATCATCAATTTTATATTTTAAAAAAATGCCGCAAGCAATTTTGTAGCTGCATCGAAAACTATATAGTTGCTCAAGTAGGAATTTCCACATCCTGAAAAGGATCAAATAAAAGCATGATATATCCATTTTGAAAAAAGCGCAGCAAATTGTTTAGTTGCATCTCAAATTGTTTACTTGTTAAATTGCAGGAAATATTTTATAAGAATGAACAAATAAAAACAATAAAAAGACTAAAAATAGTCGTATTAAATTTTATTAAGTGGAGTATTTATGAATGAAATTAAATTTTAAAGGTTTTGTGGCCTTTACTGGAAATATTTTATGTTAATTTTAATCTAAATTGAAAAGTATTTACGTACATTCCGAAGCGATAGTGATAAATCGATGAGCATTCAGACCAAACTTTCATAAACAAAGAAAACTTACCGCAATGTATTCAGTAAATAAATGTCGGTAAGGATGATTAGATTAGTAAGGAAGGTAGTTATACCATCACCAACGTTTGTGTTTAACTTTACCACACGAATTTTATTAAGTTAGAAGCAATTGTAAGTTTGAAGTTACGATGGGAATTCAAAACTGCGATAATAAAAAGCTGCATCTGATTTCTGATTCATCGATCGATCACGAGCAATATTTCTTGGTTATACTATATTCGTTTAGAAGTATACTGAGTAGAATGCACATGGGTATTATAGATACGCCTTTGTATTTCCTTCAATTCACTTTGAAAATTCACACAAGCATATACTGCAATACATATGTACTCCTTTACTTGACATATTTCCAATATATTGGATTGAAATTTGTCACTTTATAATTAATTTTTAATTAATATAACCAAAATATATTGTCCTTCAATCATTCACACCAATGTACAGTACATACATACAACAATACCAGTCTTTTTCATGCATCCAGAGTTAAATGAAAGTTTAACAAATAAAATAATTGAATTAAACTGAACTGTAGAAAATCGAAATACGTATTCTAAGCATGTATCTACACTACTCATGAGTGAAATTCAATTATTCCCTGGATAGATTTTATTATGTTCTCTCTACACACACAAAAGGACGAATGCACTCTCCTTTAATTCTTTCTTATCTCAATTTCAAGCTGTTCCCATTTCATTTGAAGTGCAGTCCTCTGTGAAATTTTGCAATTGCGCCAACTAGACAAAGTTTAAATATAAAATCAAATATTTACCTTAATTTAAACTGCATCTACCTTCATACATATATGGCTACTATCCATACGTGTAGATAGATATCAGAATAAATAGACACAAATGTACGTACACACTTGCAGTTGATAGAAGAAATGAATGGACGTATGTACTTAAATTTAACAACAAAAAATGTCTGACTATACAGCAACAATAAAAACTTCATGGAGAAAAACAAAAGATAAAATTGAAAAGTTGGAAAATGAATAAACAGTATAGTGCAAAAAAAAAAAGAACTAAAAATTATCCGAGACAACGCCCCCAAGTAATGGGCGTGGTGGAAACTTTGTTTGAAGAAAAATAAGTTTCTTAAAAATCAAAAATTCTATTTAAATAAACTTTGACTATGCATCATGTATGAAAATTTCATCAAATTTGGTTTGATGGTTCCGATTTCAGAAATAACTAAAGAACCAACCATAATACAAAAAAATGTTTAGTTTTTTGCACGCCACTGTTTATAATACGTACATATAAGTGTAGACCCAACAAACACTATACTTCTTGATTCTGCCAAGTTGAAAACACAATCAGTGTTTCCTTTGAAAATTCATTACGAAAAATCACAGTAGTGGTATTCATGTCTGTTGATACTGTTGATATGATGTTGTTGCTGCTTTTGATGGCTGAATTGACGTGCCAAAGGAGACTCATCTTAACAACCATCATCAGTATCATGGAGTTTTTATCTTATTTACCTTTGGAACTTCATGCCAACGCCTGAATTCATCTCTTGTGTGAATGAATAAAAAAAACTCAACGAAAAAAAAAACAAACAAACAGATAACAGCCAAACAATGAAACTATGTAAACAATAGCGGTTGTTGGTTGCAGAGATATAACTGGACGATTGGTTGAATAAAAATGGTAAATAGAATATGAAATAACAAACAAAGAAAAATATATCTACTCGGCTGTCAGTAATGAGTCTAATGATGTGAATATAACAGTGTTGGACAGAGAACTTGAAAGTTTCGAAAACAAAAGTGAAATAAATTGTAAGAGTTAAGTGAAAGAAAGGAAATTTTAAGGGATGCCATCACAGTATTACAACATTGCTAACAAGTAATTTTTATTAAATTTATTACAGATTTGGGATTTTTTAAGAAATAACCATAAGTAACAAAGAGGACGAACCACGATATTAGCACAAATAATATAGTCCTAATATAACGGATACCTCCAATTTTAGTTTTGGACAAATATTTTGGAGTTTTAAAAAAAATGGCTTATCTGACTGTCATTTCCGTAACGTGTCTTTACTTCGCTTTATTGAACAAAAACTCGCTTTTCTTTTCTTTGAAAAGTAAAAAATCTGTTCGCTTAAAACAATAGGTTTATTGCACAGCCTATGAGTAGGTGTCATTTCCGTACAAAAGCTGTGCAAGTTTTTTCATTTCACTTGAGTGAAGAAAATCAATCACATTCTTTTATTGAAGTTTTGTTTAATGTATTTCTGTGGATGAATTAGTAGTTAACCATTCTCGTCACCATCGAGCGTTAGTTTCTATTTTCATGTAAATGCTATGTCATTCATTAAAACCCAATTCTTTTACTCAATGACAAGTAATCTCTTTTTTAAAAAAAAAACATAATTTCCGTAGCAAAAATGTCATTCCCGTAAAAAATCTATCATTATAACCGCTTTAAAACCTATTTAAAAAAAAACCTAAGAAGTCAAATGATTTTTACTTAATACAAAACCAGAGAAATGTTTTTAATTTTATAAAGTTTTCAGTTTTGTATGGAATTGGTCATTTCCGTTCATATTATTTTTTTTCTTAAACTCCAATACCAATATTCGCCAATATGTTCTTTAAAAATTCTTATTATTATTTATAACTCATGAAATATTACAATATTACTAAAAAAAAAAAATATTAAGTTGATTGAAAAAAAAGAACTAAGTGGATTTTTGTTGTGTATTTAGAAGTGTTCTAATTTTTTAAAAAGTATTCAAACTTTGTTTTTTTTTTATTATTTTTTTTAACCTTCATTGTTGATCGTACACATATTTGAACAGATTTTTGGGTTTACCAATGACGTTAAATATATACTGCTACCTTTTATTAAACCAGCAAATCCGATTCAAAAGATTTGGTATAATTTTTAAATGCTTCATTTTACCATCTGTTAATGTTGTCAACATAATTTCAAAGTTGTTTCGCAAATAAATTTTTTTTAGAACGTGTGCCATCTGTCAAAACTAAATTAATTTATTATTTTTTTTGTTTTATAGAATTCAAATAAGAATGTATTGTGTGTTTTAAAAATAGAAAATAGTAGGTGTTCTAGTTAAGAAACTTTTAGAAAGATGACGATTTACTGAAAACATTCGTTTCGGGTACAAAGATATATGTTTATGAATGACAATAGCTTTTTACTTCAGAACTGTTGTAATAACAAAATTGCAGTTAATATATTTAATATTCGGTTGCTGAATTCGGAGATGCGTGGATTGTCTAGAGTTAAAAAATTCTAAATAGAACGCTCATATGCAAAATAGAAAGTGACAGGACCGTTTTTCATAAAATCCGGAATACGCTACAGGAAGGAACATTTACTGTGTACTATTAAATGGCTATTGTGGTCATCAATCATCAGATATGAAAGGAACAATATTGAACATCACAACAATGAAATACTGACAGAAGAGCTTGTCACACAAGAACTACAAGAACACTACTCCCGTTTATTCAGGCCACTTCGGTGGTAAGAAAACATATTTCAGCAACTGGTAGGATAGAGTTGTTTAACTTGCAAAGAAAGACCATTTCATTGGGGGCTATGTTATTTTTAAATTATTACAGATCTTGCCATAACGGCTGTTAGTGGAACAGAGTTGTTGTTAAGTGGCCAAAGAAAGGCTATTTGAAGAATTTCGCACAAAGTTAATAACAGCAATCGTTTTTGAAATAATAAGGACAAGAATCGGTTCTGCATTCGAAAAAGCCATTTCTGAGTAAACAAATTGCTAATTTATTTCTTGTCCTATGAATGAAAGAGGAACTATAAAACAAATCATACAGCATTCTGGGTGCCCGTGGAACCTATTTCAGCGACTAAAAGGTAATTCGATTCTTCCGAAGTGCTGTAGGTGCCGAGTTTCGTCATCAATCTGATTTCTTCCACCATATCTCACAACAACGACTAGTTGCTAATAAATCATGTTATATGAAAAACCAAATAGTCGCTAAGAAATCGTACAAGAACTCAAAATGTTTCAACGTCACAAACAAAAGCTTTCCAAATGTTTCAGAGTACAGCAAGAAAGTAGAAAGATCTGCCAAAGCATTGTTTTTATTCTACAGTTTCAAAGGTATATTGGTTCGAGTGTTAGCGTGTTTTTTGCGTTTTTGAACAAGAAAATAATTATTCAAAAACATACTTTAGAATCTTCCTCACCCAATCTTTTTTAATGCGTTGCTAGTTCTACATGGGTAGATAGCATGAATAGCAATAGGACAAATAAAAACAATGGGACCCGTATGACTTCCTTGTGGTACTCCAGAATTTTCAGTAAAATGTTTTGTAAAGGTATTTATGAATTTAACCTCGAAGAATCTATTTTGGAGCTAAGAATAAATCAAATTAACCCAGCAGAAAACATAAAAGCCTTAAGCTTTGTGCGGTTTAGTTATAAGGAACTTGGTGATGAGCTTTTCAAATATTTTTAAAGTAATTTCGATTCTGCTATCAGCATTTTCCTCTAAAATTCAACTTAAAACTATCATTCTGAAAAAATGACACAATTAAACTCTTACCTGTTAAGTAATATATTATGTAAATATACAACAAGAGATTTCACCAACATAATTAATCAGTGCTTATCGGCTCCTTGTTTCTCTTCATTTTCATTAATATTCCTGAAAAAAAAAAATGGAGACAAAAAATACATGATAATCCATTTATAAAAATAAATTGATACATTCTACATTGAAGCGTAAAATGTTTTGTAAAATATATATACATATAACAATGTCATCCTTTTGCGGAGGACAAAATTAATTAAATCATTACAGGAAATCAGGAGGGAAGATAAGGCATAAAACGTTTATCATTATGTTGGGTTTATTTAAATCGATGTCGATTATTTATATTGGGATATTGAATTGGTTTGTGTTTTATCATGTTGCTCTTACTATTCCCTGACTGACTATTCCTATCTTTGTTTTTATCTAAAGAGTCTTATCAGAAACTAATATATTAGTGATGAGAATGAATGGGATACAAGTATAGTGATTTTGAAGCAAAGAAATAATGTACATTTTGTTTCGGTTGAAATGGTTGTACAAATCTATTGGTGATTAAATTTGACAGATACTGTCAAACAAAGGTTGATGTAAGGGCAGGATGAAGTAAATGCTATCCCAAAAGAAATTTTATTGAAATTAGAATTCGATGTAATCACACTCAGATGACAAATAAAATTTGTTGACATTGTGACTAAAAGCTCAGCCAGAAAATCAAGAGGAAAGGGAAACTAATAAAACTTATCTAATATGCCAAAAGATAGGTGTGGACTATAGGCCGACATTTTAAATTATTTTCCAGTGTTACAACCCTTCGGGAAATATTCCTTTTTTTTTTAATTTTCTTTTAATAGGGACGGGTCAACGTTGAAATCCTGAGAGAAACATGTTGTTTGGCAACTCAGGAGTCTTTTTATAAAATTTTCTATACTCTTTATTATGTTTGCAATTAAAAGACCATTCCTATGAAATTTAAAATTGACTTTAAAATCAACAGGAGGCAAGAAATAATTAACCTTTCCTTTAAGATTATGCGGGTTTTTCGTACCTCAGAAACGCATAATTTTGATTATTTACAAAAAATATCGAGGTGAAAATAGCCTTCGTTTTACATGTTGCCAATTTCGCAATTAAAAAGATATCTTGATATTTTAAATCAGTGTGGGTGGGAACATAATATTAATGGACTTGAGGAGCTTCTGAAGCAGTTGCTGAATTAATTGAACTTTGCATAAAATTTTATGCAAATGTCTGCTGGAAAATTATCCACAAGGTCAAAATGATGTTAAACTGGGATGAGCTCCGGCGTCGACAACACGGTCGATATGGATAGAATTAAAAATCTTGGCTTCTTCTATATAAAAGAGAAGAAGTTGTACGTGTGTAAGAAACTACGAATTTTTTTGAGTTCATTAATTTCAACGAAATATTAAAATTAATTCCACGAATTAAACTATTTCAGTATTTTATGAAATGGGTGACCCAGTCTGCCCAATCATTAGAGTTCTTAGTTCTTTTCGGATATTAATCAATCAAATCGTCTTTTTCAGGCTTGTGAATTTGTTTTAGTAAAAACAACAAAATAAGCTGCTTTCGAGCTGGAACCAAGGAGCTTATCATTATTTATTATCTCTACATACATACATATCTACAAGACTGCCACTAATATTTGAGGGTGCTACTAACTTTTAGGCCGTTTGCCATTTGCGTTGAAAGTGCTGTTAAATTTGATCCCATGGCTAAATTTTGACACTATTGAGGTAAATACAGACGTCAAAAATTTAACTGCACAGGAGCTCGTTAAAATTTAAGCAAGTTGTTAATTTTGACATTTGTATATAATTTTATTATCGGCCGCGTTCATTATTGTATTTTTTTTATCGATGTATCCAAAGCGATCTGGATGGCTTCGTGTTGTTGTGAAAAACTGTTTATGCAGTTATATAAATGCTGAGACAACTATCAACTATTGTTAACATTAGTCAACTGTTGTTATTAACGTACTAAAGGTAACTGAACATTTCTGGATAGGCTCTTGAGCACAAGGAATCTCAATGGGAAATTTATATTTTCAAAAATCAAATTTAACAACAATTTTAACGCAATTGGCACACGGTCTTAATTTTTAATGCAGAGTAGGTATTAAAAAAAAAATGTTTCTACTATCATATTTTTTTTTTAAATCATTATTTTGACGCCAATATAAGATTAGTACTTAGTATTTTCTCTCTTAAGCATTATATTTATTTGTATAGCTCATTTCAATTTATAATATATACGTATGTAAGTACAATTCTCAATCAACTTAAACTAACACTCCTGAAATCAAACAGTTTATCCACAATGTCATACAAAATATATTGGTCAGTTCTGGGAATTTATGAGGACTGTAATATTTTGCTGCACCCAGGTAGCAAAAAATCATTCAAATAATGTACACAAATTAAAAAATCAAAGGTTAGGTACATACTTTGCCATCAAAGAACGAACTAACTTATTGTTTTATTTATATGCAGCTAAAAGATCACGTTTATTTCGTAATGTTGCCAAAACAAAATACTTTTATATAGAATACCGCAATGTGAGTTTTTAAACTGTGCCAACATTATATATCTGGAAGGTAGAAAGTAATTCTTTGCTCATAATATTTTAATATCATTTCCTGGCCAAAACTCATTTACGAAAAATATAAAATGTTTAGCTTGCAGCATTTTTGTGTTTTTGGTGACCCAAGTAAGTAACAAAACAAGGTGTTTTTGTATTTCTATATAACTAAAGGCAAATTTGATAATATATAATGAAATGGTCAGCCTTTTTTTTTTTTTTTTTAATAGTAAGCAATTGAAAATTCAAAACAATACTGACATTATTTTCTTTTTTTTTTCCTTAAATACCTTTTGATAGTGTTATTTTAAACGCAAATACAAAAATTAACAAGGAAAGTGTGACAAATTACAATTTTCTTTCTTTATAAAAATATCGTGCAATTAAAAGGTTTGGAGCACCAAAATTATTTTTTATATTCATTTAGAAAATAGCTTCTGTTTATGCTTATTTGTCATTCAAGTAAACCATTCAAAATTAAGGATGATAATGATTATTGCCATAGTTAAGTTGTGCAACTAAAAAATTTGGCCCCATCCCCATTTTTGAAAATCCTCCAGTAGCTAACATGACATTGAAGTTTGTAATCGAAAATAAAGAAGGATAGTGAAAAAAAAGGATAGTAAAAAATTAACTCTTTTTTTCGGAAATATATCATGCAACTAAAAAGTTTGAAGCACCAACTTTGATTTTTTTTTTACTTTCCAATAGTGCTTGCATAAGAGATATGATGTCCTTCAAATAAGCCTTACCAACTGGTGGATTAATTGTAGTGAATTTTTCGGAAATAATTGTCTCTTTTTTGTCGTAAATAAGTAATGCAACAAAAAAATTTGTCACGCTATTTTTTTAAAAATAACCCAAAAAAAAACTAATTTTTGGGTGAAGTTAGCGACAAACTTTTTAGTTTTACAATGAATTTACGACAGAAAAAACCTAAATAATTTACGTTATCCTTTTTTTCGATTAGATTTGATTCTTTTTCTGGGGTGGTAAGCTTTACTCGATCAAAAAATTATTTTTTGGGGTTATTACACAAAAAAAATTGCGCGTAGTGCTAACTTGACAGTCAAGTTAGCATTAATAGGGTTTATTTTCTAGAATAGTCACGCGACAAATGTTTTTTGTTGCACGACAGATTTACGACATCCAATAGTTAAAATTTTGAAATTTCAAAGTGGTTGTGAATTTGAGAAATTCAACATCGCGTCATATTATAATTTGAAAGAAACCCCTCGCTGTTTTAGATCTATAATATCTACTGATACACAATATGAAAAAAAAACACATACCAATAAATTGACACTTTAATCCAAGCACTCATTATTTGAAAAAAAAATATAGCAAAATGGTAAACAAAAGATCAATTTTCGCACCGTTGAGTATCTATCTTTGTTCGAGTGTAGTATATCACTCGAACACACTCACTTACTCAAGCTAATCGGAAAGAAAGAACATAAACAACGACAGCTTCAATGGGCAAAAGTTTCATTTTTCGTTTTCGATTTCACCACACCTACGCCACCGCGCACTCTGCTGCCGCCAACACCATTCGAATGTCTGGTGTGGCATGAAAATTTATAGCTCATAAAGACCGTACAAATGATGTCAATTAAAATTACAGCGTCCATCGGATGAACGTTTATAGAGAGCGTCGCTGCCGGCACTGAAACCGCTGCTAGGCTTCGTCGCCAATCCATCGAATTCCATTTGCACATATCGATTTCACCTACGCCCGTTTATGGGGTGACAGTACTATGTTGGTTTTATTTTGTAATCAGACCAGTAGTGTAAGAATGGTGGACCATTTCCTCTTCCTTTCTGCCTTCATTCTACTCCACAACTTTTTGGATTGAAATGTGCCAACCCCGATCCCCACAAATGCAATTGTAATGACAGCATTTATCAGTGCAATGCATCAGAGTGTGTTATCGATAACCTTTTGAGTGTTTGTAGTAATTGAATACGCAGTCTGGAACGACCGACCGACTATATGATTCTCGGGAACTGCTGCTGCATCAGCTTATCTGCTAATCAACATTAGCTGGGAAAGAGTTCATGGACAGTGACACTTTTCATCAGAACCGCAGTTGATTGAAATACTAAAGACTATAACTGCTTTAAAAACAGTAGGGGGAATGACATTTGAGGGTTATTTATCATCCATGGCCTTCCTCACATCAACGTTGTCGTAGTTGAAGCATCGATCCAATGGATGGTGGATCCTCTGGATTGCTGCCTATGTGTGACGAGCACTTTATTCAAAACACGTAATTAGGTTGGCAAGAAAGACACGAAATGGCGAACACATAATTAAGGGTTAATCAGAGACTTAAAATGTCAAACTTTGGCATTTTGTATAAAAAATTTCCGAGTGGAATGGATTATAAAAATTTTTGCGGTAGCTTAAATTTGATTAGAAAAGTGATGGTTGAAAATTGAGATGAAAAATTGATTCGAGTAATGTTTACCTAGAAACTATTTTCTGGATATGTATTGATTTTGAGTATTATTAAAAATGGGTCGAACTATAGGTCGACCTCTCGCATTAAAACCAATATGGAAATTTTAAATCGAAAGAGAAGAAGTTGAGAAGAAGAAAAGAAAGAAAAAGAAGAAGAATACGAAGAAGAGTTTTTGTGTCGTAAGGGTGATTTTTTAAAAAAATTAACCCGACAAATTTTTTAGTTGCACGACAAATTTACGACAAAGAAGTTATTTGCGTTTAACTTTTTTTATTTTCGATTAAATATGATCCTTTTTCTGGGGTTACTTACCACCCCTTGCTTGACCGAAAAATTAGTTTGTTGGGGTTATTAAAAAAAAATTGCGCGACAATTTTTTTAGTTGCAAAAAGCGACAATTATTTCCGTCATCCTTTTTAGGTTCTGATTACATTTAATCCTTTTTCTAAGGTGGTAATGCTAACTTGACTGTCAAGTTAGACTGAAAAATTATTTTTTGGGGTTAAAAGAAAAATTGTGCGACAAGTTTTTTAAGTTGCATAACGTAATGATGACAAAAAAGCCACAGTTATTTCCGTTATCTTTTCTGATTTTCGAGTACAGTTGATCCTTTTTCTGAGGTGAGTTACATATTTTTTTATAAAAATTAGTGCGACAAATTTTTTAATTGCACGATAAATTTACGACAAAAAAAACTGACTTGACTGAAAAATTACTTTTTCGAGGTTATTTAAAAAAAATGATCGACAATTTTATAGTTGCATGACGTATTTACGAAAAAAAAAAACGGCGATTATTTCCGTTATAATTTTTAATTTTTGATTACATTCGATCACTTTTCTGAAGTGATAGTGCTTACTTGTGTATCAAGTTTGGCATAACCAGGAGTTATTTTTATAAAAATGAGCGCGACAATTTTTTAGTTGCGCGATATATTAACGACAAAAAAATTGACATTGTTTGTGTGGGGTTACTTGATCGAAAAATTAATTTTTTGAGGTTATTTAAAAAAAATTATCGACAATTTTATAGTCGCATGACGAATTTACGAAAAAAAAAACGGCTATTATTCCCGTTATAATTTTTAATTTTTGATTACAGTCGATCACTTTTCTGAGGTGATAGTGCTTACTTGTGTATCAAATTAAGCATAACCAGGAGTTATTTTTATAAAAATGAGCGCGACAAATTTTTTAGTTGCACGATAAATTTACGACAGTCGATCCAATAGTTAAACTTTTGAATTTTCAAAGTGCTAGTATTTGGTTTGGCGGACATAAGTATTATCCTATTCTAAATGTTTTTTAATTTTATTTTAATTTTATTTGTATTTTATATATATATTTGTTTTTTTAATTTTATTTATATATATATAACATTGGTTTGTAAATAAATACTTGAAAAGATTTTAAGAATATCAAAGCTATATTTCTGATCACATTCGTAATTATATATAATGAAGAGATATTAAGATACCCATACGAACAAATATATCATTAACAAAAACTGTTTGATTTATAAATCAAGAAATACTATACAAGTATAAAAAGTCCTTCGAATTGATTTAAAGATTGATTGCAAGTACACATTGGTTTTTATCTCAAATATACAAGACGCATACAAATTGAAAACGGAATAAGAAACTGCTTCCTGTTTTGAAAAAGGAAACTATGTTAAATTCCACTTGGGAAAAAATAGTAAAAAAAAAATATTGCAATTCAATCGCTCCTTGTTTCTTCCTTCGATTTAGTTTATCCCTACTTCTTTCCTCCAACATATATATAGGTATACTAAAGACATCCTATACCTATGTAAGTTAAAGAGAAAGAACAAAAAAACAATTCTGATGAATTGATTGAACACGAAACTCTCGACATCCTAGAAAAATAGGTCGCAGTTGAGTGTACTTTAATGTTAAATCGAACTCATGTGCATTTCCTGATTTCCGTTGCACTACTCGTCCAAGTGTATACTAAAGAAGTCGAGTATATTGCGCCGGCAATTAGGGAAGTCAACGAATTCTAAAGAGATTTATTTAAACACATGAGCGTGTTTGTGTTTTTTAGGAACAAACATATCTACAGTTACCTGCAGCACCGCCCATGTTTGGAAAATCTAAATAAAGAACCAAAAAAAAAAATACCGCCTTTCTCCAATTCAATAAATTATTATTGATTTCCCTTTACGCTAAAAAAGGATAGGGAATTTCTGGAGCACAAAGCATATCGAAACAATGCCAACGCACACAAAAATGTTGCACTACTAAAAAACAATCTGAGTCAATGTGTGATGCATGTGTGGCACTACCCTCCACGGGAGGTCCTCCTGATTCCGTGGTGCAAGAATGAATATGCTGCACTTTTTCAAACAATTGCAAGAGCAATTGACGAAAGTTTCCGTGTTTCGTTTTTTTTTATTTTTTTTTTTTTTTTTTGTTCTCAGCAAACTTTTTCAAATGTGACAGTTTACTTTCGCCGTGTGCTCAACAGAAAAAGGACAAAGCAGTTTAAAAACTACAAACAATGCAAATGTCCTGTTTTTGGTTTTGAAATATTTAATTACAAGTTGCTCGTATTTTAAATTGCATATTAAAACTTTTTTAAATTTGCACTTGACTATGCTGGCATGGTCTGGAAAACAAAAAATTGTTGAAAAATAGTACAAGAAGGGTAAGCAGGACTCAAGTAACAACAAAAGAACAAAGAACTCACACCAGGAAAATAAAAAAAAAACCTTTGCATGTTAAACGCGGTAACATGTTCCGCTCTTATTTGCTTCTGCTCGTTTAGAAGTTGGTATGTATCTCAAAAGTACTGTCGTTGTTTCACTTTAAAAAATATTACAGTCCCATAGCTCGATTATGTTCCGTTATGTAGGTACACGTATGTGAGAGCCTTTGTCCTGGCAACACACATCAAGACAGATATTTATGAAGATATATTACACACACTTGGAGTAATGTACACGGTACTCAGTAAGGACATGTATAACAATGTGATATCAAAGTACCTTTGCGTTGTATTTATCTATTCTGTCGACTTCAAACAGGGAAGCGAGTATATTTTCAGTTTTTTTTCAAAAGAGAGCAAAACTTTTTCCATAACAAAAGTTACACTTTGAAAGACTCAAACGGAAAGAACTGTCAGGGGGGAGTGTCTTCCCATTAGGTTGCTTTTTAAAGAAGAAAATTGAGCGAACGTTTTCAAGGAAAACATTTCTATTTAAAATCATTTCATAAGTGCAACACAAAAATCAAAGAGTACTTCCGTATTTCTTAATAGTTATGATATGGGATTTCTAAGTTTTTTGTATATCAAGTATGTTAAGGTGCTTCATAACTTGGTACAGGCATGGTCTTCTTCCGTAGACATGTCTCGAATACTATATTTTTAAAGCTTGTTTTCCTTTCCTCTATCTGATTAAGAGAGTTTGTGCTAATGGATTGTTTTATTTCCGGTTGTAGTAACAAATCCTGTTTCAAGTTTGGTTAAGGTTTGTCTGTATTGGAGTCTTTGGAAAATTTGTCTTAGATAATAGGCGGGCACGACTTAAATATCGGAGAATTGATTGAATGGATTTGTTTTGAAAGGACGTGTTTTGAAAGGACGTGTTTTGAAAGGACGTGTTTTCAAGTAAGTAAGAATTTGAAACGACTAATTTACACTCATCTTCACTAACAGATTTCCCATCTTCCCATACTCAAAAAAAAAAAAAAAAAAAAAAAAAAAAAAAAAAAAAAAAAATTTGAATTTTGTTTTTTTACTTTTTTTATTTATTTTTTACTTTTTTTTTTGTTTATTATTGTCATTTTTTTATTTCTTTTTGAAAATAAAAATTTTATTCATTTTATTTATTTTTTTATTTATTTATTTTATTTATTTATTTATTTATTTATTTATTTTATTTATTTATTTTATTTACATATTTGTTTCATTTATTTATTTATTTATTTATTTGTTTATTTTTGTTTATTAATTTTTATTTGTTTACTAATTTTTATTTGTTTACTAATTTTTATTTATTTTTTTATTAATTTTTATTTATTTGTTTATTAATTTTAATTTATTTGTTCATTAATTTGTATTATTTGTTTTTTTTTTTAGATTTTTAAAAAATTAAAAATTTAACAGCATTAAAATTGAGCTAACAAAACACTTGATTTTTTTTTATTCACTTATTTTTTTTTATTCACTTATTGTTTTTTTATTTACTTGTATTGTTTATTGATGTGTTTCTTTTTTTTATTATTTTAAACATTTATTTGTTTTATTTTATATTATTTTCTATTTTTTTTTTTATTTTTTCTTCATATACATTTTTCATAATTAATTTTAAAATTAATTTTTATGTAAGTAGTTATTATTTCGTTTATTTTTATTTTTTAAATTATTTTATTTTCTACTTATTTGTTTAGTTTCATTTACTTGTTTTTATTGATTTGTTTTTTATATTTATTTGTATCTTTTATTTATTTTTTTTTTAATGTAACTATTTTTTATTTTTTGTACTATTTTTCAGTACCTAATTATTTTTGTTTATTTGTTTACTAATTAAATAATTATTTAATTTATTTATCTATTTATTTATTTATTTATTTATTTGTATTATTTATTTATTTGTATTATTTATTTATTTGTCTTTTATTTATTTTTTTTTATTTATTAACTTTTTTTATTATTATTTTTTTTTATTCATTTTTTTTTATTTATTAATGTATTTTTTTTAATTATTAATTGTTTCATTAATATATTAATTTTTTTTATTAATGAGGTACTGTTATTATTTATTTTAATTTTTTTTTGTTATTTAAGCATTTATTTTCTTTTTTTTTTGTTATTTAGGTATTTCTTTTTGGTTGTAATTTATTTTTAATTATTTATGTTCTTATGTATTTTTCTGCTAAGTCTGTTGTTTATTTATTTTGTTTATTTTTTCAATCTTTATTATTGATTAATTTAGGCATATTATTTAGTGTTTGTCGTTATTTTCATTTTATTATTTATATTTTATTTTTATTTAATATTTTAAATAAAATATTATTTTATTTTTGTTTTTTTTTTAACTTTTTTCTATTTTTGTAATTTTTATTTTTATTTTTCAATTTTTTTAAAATTTTTTTATTTGTATTTTTTTTTAATTGTTTTTTTTTTTTAACTTAATTTTTAATTTTTTTCTATACAAAAGGGACATGTAGAAAATGTGACAGCTTACTAAAAGTTCATATACCATCACCGTTTAATTATGTAAACAAACCCAAATATTCAAGGTGTAATTCTGTGGTATGTATATTTATAATAATTTATTTTATTAGTCAAACAAAAAACCAAACCATAACATTATAAGTTACAGCTCCTGATATCTATTTAAGGAGTGAATCGTTAATTTGGAAAATTTATTAGAATCCGTAAAAGATCTTTTATAAAACTTCGGCTATCAATTTACACGATTGCAGTAAGCCAATAACTTTTCCCAATCTCAACATTTCAACGTTTAAGAAATATTTAATTAAAAGTTCGTTTTGCTTCCCCCAGGTCATAGAAAAGTTTGATTCTACTTCTTTGGAATTATTTTTCTTCATAATCTCTCACCTTTTGTTGTTGTTGTTGTTTTGGTGCAATACCAACTTTATTTTTTGATAACTTAAAAGTGTTTGAGTGGAAAAAGTTTTAATTCAATAAATCGAACGATAGCATCAAATAACAATAAAGGTGGTTTGTTGTTTTATTGTGGTGGGTGAAAAACGACAAAATAATTTCACTAGACAAGAACATAAATAAAAAAAAAACATCTAGGGTTTCTTTGGATTGCTTTTGTTTTTAGTGTACTTACTTGTATACACTCATGACCTTAATTTTTGTGAGCCAATTAATTTGTTCTGGTTCCATAGCACCAAATCATATGAGAGAGGTTTTCAGACACACAAAGGATTAGATTACCCAGATGGGGATCAGGTCAGCATATTAACTTGTACTTGTATGCAACATTCAAGTACTCAATTGTTTGATGAACTCAATTTAATAAATCAAGCATTTGAATTTATTGGCAAAGGAATTTAATTAAACAAGGTATTTACACGAAAACAACCCAAACTTCTTGCGTGAAAGTCTGATACATTAACCATGTGGTCATGGGGCACCTCGGTCAAACAAATTTTGTTGCTAGAAAAACACATGCATTTTACTTTTATTTCATCAAACTATTACCATCCTTATTCAGATTTTTATTACAAAGAAATATGTTAATGATATGTTTTCTGTTGATCCAGGTTGTTTCCTTTCACTGAAATGATCCTTCAAAAACCAATGTCCTGATTTCTATGTTACTCTTAACTTATACAACACTTTCTTTTTATTCTCTAAAAACAGGTCAAAAGCTCTAAAAAAAAATCCACTATGTGAAGTTCAGACAAAGAAAGGTAGAAGGTGTATATTTGAACGAAAAGAAACAAAACAAAAACACTGATTGCAGAAGCATCCGGGAAACAATATTAAGTAGGTGTAGACGAGGATACTGCATTTATTCAGAGCTCGACCTACTTTATTTTTGCATCCTAATCAGCTAAAACAAAAAAAAGATATACAAATTCATGGAAATGAAAATAAAAATGAGGAAAGTCTCATTTTGGTTTTGAATTCAGAGAGGCCCGTGGGTAAAATCTGGGCCATGGTTCTTCTAGCACATACAATAATGAAACAAGAAGAAAAACGAAAGGTAACCAACAACAAAATAGAATGCAACTGCAATGTATTTCCCAATGTTTTAATTTTTTTTTTAATTTTTTATTATGAAGTGTACGAGAAAACCTTAAAATACTTTTTACCTATTATGTTTAACTCTAGAGATGGAAAGTGACATATACCCTTCCTTTGCATAAACATAGTTGGATTACTTCATGTAACCTTTGAAAGTGACACCCAAGTAAAATTACAGAAGTGTTTTAGCAAAACAAGTAAAAAGATTATGAACTTTGTGGCGGGTATAACCATTTACAAGATTACTTTAAGTTCTGAGAAATCCTAATGGAAATCAAAATATTTTTTTTATTTGTGATTACTTAAGGTAAATTGAACATTCCATAATAAAAACAAATTAAGATAGGAAACAATTTAACACGACAATACGATGGTAAAGACAACGAAGAATATGGGTACGAAAATTGTATCTGATTGGTAGTCTGTATAGGTCGACACTTCAGCCTTAACAGATGGATCGATTATTTTAGAATTGGTACTATATACCTTTGGGCCCAGTTTTTCATTTGAGGATTTATAAGTCGAGTTAATTCCAGAAATACAATTTTAAATTCCAATTTGAACTTAAGTTATCCCAACTTATTTGATAAGTTAACTCTTGTTTCAGTATCATTAAAAAAAAAACAAAGAACTTGAATTATCACAGGTATAGGATTCGAACCGAAGTCCCTTTATGTAGCAGTACAATGCTGTAGATTTTTAGGAAAACTGTTCAGAATATGTGGAAATATCGAGCGGGGTAAACAGTAACATAGGCTGGGGTTAGTTGCAACAGTCAGTTTAAAGGCAGGTTTTTCTCTTTATCTTCAGAAAACAAACCAAGCAACAAATTGCTTTGGAGACGCGATTCTTAATTTTCAGAGGAACCCTTTGTTTTAAAGCTGTTACAACTTGCCCTTGTTACTTTAAGCCTTACCTTCTCTAACTGCAATAGAAGCGATAATAAAAATGTACCTTTTTTTTTAATACACGAAATATTTTAATAAAAAATTATGAGGTAAACCTACGTAAACCTGCGAGCGGATGAACATAGATAAAATGTCAATCAAAATTGTTGCGCAGCAAGAAAGCGTCTGTAGGCTTATGTTAAGATAATAAATTGATAAGTCAACTCATGCGCAAAAATAAATTAAAAAAAATATATACTAAGAAATTCAAAAGTTTAACAATTGGATTAACTGTTGTGAATTTGTCGTAAAATTGTCGTGCAACTAACGAAATTGTCGCGCGACTATTTTTAAAAATAACTCCTGCTTCTATTTCACAGTCAAGTAAGCACTACCACCCACCCCAGAAAAAGGATTAAATGTAATCGAAAATTAAAGAGGATAAAGGAAATAATTGTCGCTCGTAAATAAGTCTTGCAACTAAAAAATTTGTCGAGCAACTTTTTTTTAAATAACACAAAAAAAAATAATTTTTTGTTCAAGTAAGGCTCACCACCCCAGAAAAAGGATCAAATATAATCGAAAATAAAAAAAGGATAACGCAAATTATTTCAGTTTCTTAGTTGTGAATTTGCCGTGCAATTAAAAAAATTGTCGCGCGACTGTTTTTAAAAATAACCCCATTACTTCACAGTCAAGTAAGCACTACCACCCCATAAAAAGGATTAAATGTAATCGAAAATAAAAAAGGATAACGCAAATTATTTTAGTTTCTAAGTTGTGAATTTGTCGTGCAACTAAAAAATTTGTCGCCTTTAGTTTTTTTTTAAATAACCCTTGGTAATGCTAACTTGAAAGTTTATAATTATTTCAGTTATCCTTTCTAATTTTCGATTACATTTAATCCCTTTTCTGGGGTGGTAGTGCTAACTTAACTGTCAAGCTAGTAATACCAGGGGTTGTTTTCTAAAATAGTAGCGCGACTATACATATATGAATTTTTTTTTGTTGCACCATAAATTTACGACAATTGATCCAATTGTGAAACTTTTGAAATTTCAAAGTGGTTATGCTAACTTGACGGACATGAAAAGTTAAAGTAGATTCTATCTATGATCAAAAAAAAAACTTTTAAAATATGACCTTTCACTAAGGCCACAATTTCAAAAGTGAAAACGTGATAATTTTGTTAAAATTTTCAAAAATCTTTCGCGAAACCAAGATTCATTCAGCTCTATCACACGTTCCAATGTAGTCGAAAGAATTCCCCGAATCCCGAAATAACTATCACCATTTCCCTTCGTAGTAGAAAATTTCTATACGAATTTCGAAATTAGTGAAAATACCAATCAGAAGATCCGAATGAAACGAAAAAAAAACATATATTTTACCGACACTTTAGTCCGTCGTAAGTAGAAATCCATTCGGAAATCCTCGAATGGATTGATAGGGCTGATTACTTATTGAAAAAAAGAGGCAAGTATAACGGCTCAAACGTTACTGATGACCTTTTAATCTTAACAAACCACAGAACATCACGCAAAGTTCCCACTTTTTGCATGCCAAAATCAACCATCACTTACTGAACTATGCATCTCGCTTCAAGGATATCAGGTAAGTATAGGTCCTCTGGAAAAAAAAAACTTTAGCTTCTTCGTTTCCTGACATCTTCATTAAAAAGTTAAGCAAAACAAATCTTAAGTTTTCAAATATGTATACAAAATATACTGATTTTTCATTTTCTGCATCCCAGTATTTACCTTCGTGTCATTCACAAGTAAAGAAAAAAAAAATAAACGAAAGACCTGTTCCTTTCTGTCCATCCTTTCTCTTATTTTTCCCCCTCATAATTTATTCATACAAAGTTGCTGAAGGACATTAAAAGATAAAATACTTCAACCTTCACTTTATATAGAGCATACGACGACATAACGTCGCCCATCTGCCATTCTTAAAACCGCACAAATTTCCCCCGAGATTTCCATTTTCCAACTATGGTGCATAAAACGCCGCGCAACTATTTTTTTTTTTTTCAAACTATACTATATAACTATACAAGGACATGTTAAGTGTATATGTGTCGACATTTAATATAAAACTTACACAGACAAATTAAGATTTTCCATTGCCATAAATATGAATAAAAACAGAAAACTTGTTAATCGTGTGTTGTTGAAAGCAAAAATTACGTCATGAAGTGTTGGGAATACGCCCTAAATATCCATACACGCACCAAAAGCCGTCATCTCGCATTTATATAAAGGGGCGTCATGCAATACAAAAGTCGGATATAGAAATAAATAAAATAAAAAATATTATAAATCGATACAAGAAAATATGAAGGCCATCATGGAACATCATGGGACTTCAATCTCTTTCTCTTTGTGCGTCTGTGTTCAATTTCTACTTCCAATGCCACTTTTGGATGGAACATGTAATTTGCATTTGAATGAAGCCTAGGCCAACACCATGGTTAGACGAACCTGCTTCCTTTACAAAAAAAAAAAGAGAACCTCTGGTGGCACAAAAAAGTCTGCACAGAGAGAACCCTATTTAAACTTGAATGCACGTGCGGTTTGAGAAGAGGAACAAAGTGAAAGACTTCATGTTCGTGCCCCCTTGTGGAGCGAATCGCCATGGGACTTCTTTTTCTTACTTTGGCACTGATATTGAAAAACAACACAAATGCCTGTGGCTTTGACATATATGGTGTTGCACGCGATTCATCAAAAAACGTTTATCAGATCTCCAGAAGAGGTCACTTACAATAGGCCATCTTGGGCTCCAGTCTTGGCTCTTTAATCGCAACACTGCTTCTGGACATGTTTTTTTCTTAAGCTTGATTGTTACAGCCGACATATTATTCGGATGTGATGTGAAAAAAACTCAATCAAAAGACAGACGTTTAGAGTTTTTTTTTTCTTTTTCGTTTCAACTCGTGCTTCTGTTCATACATTGCATTTATACCATCTACAATTTTATGGTAAGAAAGTGAGCTTGAGATGAAAGGGAATGTTTTTTACTTTGATATTTTTTAAACAAAAATCTTGCAAGTGTCACACTTTTATTGGATTGAAATGACTTGAGTTTCTTTTCGTCTTAAATATTCAAGTTCTTGAGAAATTATTAACATTTCGTGCAAGAAGATACATTGTGTATTGGACGATGCATGTGAGCAGCAACTCTTATATTGTGTTCCCTGTAATTTTATTAAATGATTTTTTTGAAGGAAAGAGATTAAAGAAGTTTCAAGCTGGGAAGTACAAGGACACTGACAGCTATAGCTAGAGGTAGAGTGCTTTTCTGTTGCTATTTTTAGTGGGTTAAAATCTTTAAAAGCTATTTTAGAGTAAGAATATTGTAACGAAAGTACATAGTCGTCAGACTAAAACCCTTCAAAATGTTCTTGCATTTTTTTCCTTTTATACGATTATATAGTAGACAAGTTATGTTCCTGGGAATTTGGAATTTTTGATCTTAAAACAACGGTTGTGAAGAACAGGATTAAAGTATCAAACTTTAAATAAAACAATGTAACAACGTACCCCGACTGCGGGTTAAATAGGTAGAAAAACAGACAGGGGTAAGTTGTAACACTTATACATATCAAAAACAAAACATCGCATTTAACAGATGTCGCAATAAATTGTTGTTCATTTGCTACAAATGTGAAACACGTTTTTAGCTACAACTTGCCTAACGGAAGTGCTAAAACTTACAAAAAAAATACAACCATATCTTATAAATATAAAATAAAATCAAGCTAAAGTTACATGAATACAAAAAAAATGCAAAAAAAAATATAATTAAGATTAATTTGTTTAAAATCTTTTTTTATTGCATTCAATTATTCTTGACTTATTGTATTTTTTTTTTTGTTATAATTCTATTTATTTTTTTATTTTTATTTAATTTTAGTTAAAATATTTAATTTTTTTGTTCGTTTCTTTATTTTATTTATCTTATTTATTTTTTTTTTATTTATTTGATTCATTTGATTTATTTTATTTATTTGATTTATTTTATTTATTTTATTTATTTTATTTATTTGGTTTATTTGATTTATTTTATTTATTTTATTTATTTTATTTATTTTATTTATTTTATTTATTTTATTTATTTTATTTATTTTATTTATTTTATATATTTTATTTATTTAATGTATTTCCTTAATTTTATTAATTTTATTTATTTTATTTATTTTATATATTTTATTTATTTACTTTATTACCTTTATTTTATTTATTTTATTTACTTTATTTATTTTATTTATTTTATTTATTTTATTTATTTTATTTATTTTATTTATTTTATTTATTTTATTTATTTTATTTATTTACTTCATTACCTTTATTTTATTTATTTTATTTATTATATTTATTTTATTTATTTTATTTGTTTTGTTTATTTTAATTATTTTATTTATTTTATTTATTTTATTTATTTTATTTATTTTATTTATTTTATTTATTTTATTTATTTACTTCATTACCTTTATTTTATTTATTTTATTTATTATATTTATTTTATTTATTTTATTTATTTTATTTGTTTTGTTTATTTTAATTATTTTATTTATTTTATTTATTTTATTTATTTTATTTATTTTATTTATTTTATTTATTTCATTTATTTTATTTATTTTATTTATTTTATTTATTTAATTTATTTTATTTATTTTATATATTTTATATATTTTATTTATTTAATGTATTTCCTTTATTTTATTTATTTTATTTATTTTATATATTTTATATATTTTATTTATTTTATTTATTTTATTTACTTTATTTATTTTATATATTTTATTTATTTACTTTATTTTATTTATTTTATTTATTTTATTTATTTTATTTATTTTATTTATTTTATTTATTTTATTTATTTTATTTATTTTATTTATTTCATTTATTTTATATATTTTATATATTTTATTTATTTACTTTATTACCTTTATTTTATTTATTTTATTTACTTTATTTATTTTATTTATTTTATTTATTTTATTTATTTTATTTATTTTATTTATTTTATTTATTTTATTTATTTTATTTATTTTATTTATTTTATTTATTTTATTTATTTTATTTATTTTATTTATTTTATTTATTTTATTTGTTTTGTTTATTTTAATTATTTTATTTATGTTATTTATTTTGTTTGTTATTTATTTTGTTTATGTTTTTTGTTTTGTTTATGTTATTTATTTTGTTTTTGTTTATGTTATATTTTTTTAGTTTCACTAGTTGTTTTTATGTAATACGTTTTATGGTTTTTTTATTTAATTACATTTTTTTAATCAATTTAATTATTTTTTTATTATTTTTGTAATCAATTTAATCACTTTTTCTTAACTTTTAATATTATTTCTTCTATAATTTATTTCGTTATTTGTTTTATTTTATTATTTTATTTTATTATTTTATTTTATTATTTTATTTTATTATTTTATTTTATTATTTTATTATTTTATTATTTCATTCTTTTATTTTATTATTTCATTCTTTTATTTTATTATTTCATTTTTTTTATTTTCTTATTTAGATTTGTTTTATACTTTTTGTTGCTTCTATTATATTTTATATTTTATATTTCGTTATTAAAAAATCGTTTCGCAGTTAATTAAAGCTGCAATATTCAAGAATATAAATTGTTTTCTAAAAACCTATAGTTTCACATTTTCCCATTGAAATCTGTCTTATTGTAGCGGAAAATGTTTTAAGATTCTCTGATTTTGATTTTTGAGCTGATTTACTGCTAATTCAAAGATAGAGAAAATAATCCATATTTTTTTTTAAATTACTGAAAAGTTTTTCCAAAGACTTTAATCTAAAAATAATAATTTTTCCAAAGTAACGTTACCCGGAGGTGTTTCATATTTTACGGTTTCAAACATAAAACAAAACAACGAAACAAAATACAGGAACCCATAACCCATATCTCTATCAAGACTCCATCTCAATTCTCAATCATCTCTCTGGAAATTTGTTTTTATCTTTCGGTCCCTTAAGCGAAAAATGTCGTAAATACAATTAAAGGAGCCAAAAATCAATCGGTTGCAATTAATTAGCATTTATTTGATTATATGACATGAGAAACCATTTTATTTTTTGGCATGGATCCGATGGACCTTTAAAGCTTTTGTCCCCCATTTTCATGTATCCGTGTTTTAGCTAACAGATTTAATAACTAAAAATAATATGTAACTTAAAACAACTTTCCAATATAACAACACTTGGATTACTTATATACATAAGCAACAAACATAAGTCTCTCTCCATATACCTACAATTGAAAATTCCAAAAGAAAATAATTAGTAAAAACTATAAATATGTATAGTATGTCCGTCCACTACTCTTAATGAGAAAGCGACAGTGACCGCAACTAGAGAAAAAGAGAGATTGGCAAAAGGTTCATTGTTCACATCACCCACCATTCCACATTCCTTGATATGTATTTAGAATGATACCGTCCACAACCAAAGCACAAAGGACATTAAATCGCAGTTGGCCACCTACCAACCAGATACCTACTTGTGATGGTTCCGTTAAGGACCCCCTTGTGTTGAAAAGAGATACAACAGCAGCAATGTTGAAAGTGAAGATTCTTTTGGATGGAAATGGAAACCCATTATGCGATGCAAGCTTTAATCCTCAACATTTTGGGGTTCAATGCTTTATATCCCCATCGCTACCACAAAGGTCATTGCAATATATATGAATGAGAGTTTTGGGATTCGAGAATACTCAGATTATGAACATGGACACTGGACACAGTAGCTGTACCGCACCGCGCGCCATTCCTCTTATATGTGGTTTATGTAAATTAGAATTTCTGATGCCAAATTTTAGATATGTAGAGCTGAGTGATATAAAAAAAAAACCTCAACGAAGTTGAAGCAATTAAAAGTTATTGCAGTCCAATGTGACTGTCAGATAAAATCCAAGTTTTAATTCTCCAATTTTATAGAGTCTCACGAAAGAAATAAAATAAATATACCAAATAGCATGAAAAGAAGGCAATGAACTTTAAACTTAAGCTTAAATTGTTGATGTACTCTTCTGGACAGAATAAGCAACTCGGTATGTACATTTGAACGTACATAGCATACCTGCTAATACAATGAATGAAATGATAGTTTTAGCTTAACTGTGATAGAATTTTTGCAAAAGAAATACATAGTTTGTTTTAGTTAGCATAGCTGTATACGACATTATGCATACGAAGAGTATGGATTTTTCCAAAATGACGCAATACATTTCGTTATCTTCGTAAATTGGAATTTCAAATGTCCATGAGCTTACATTTTAAAGCTAATTAATATCTCCAAGTAAAAATTACCAATTTAAAATTTAAAAAGTTCAACTACATACTTGATATCTGACGTAAATTTTTTAAGCAACTAAAAAATCTGTCATGCAATTTTTTTTTTTCGAAATAACCGCTCTGGTAGTGTTTACACTCAGTTTTTTGTATTTAATAAGCCCTAAAGCCAGGGATGGAACAAAGTTACCGCCGCAATTTTTTTAGTTGCACTACAAATTCACGATGAAAAAATCTATTCTGCGCTGGTAGATTTTACTTGACGACTGCATGACGTATTTACTACAAAAATCTACATATTTTTTTTTTTAATTTTTAGCTTGCGATTGCATCTTTTATCTGTGTTAAACTAATTTTACTGTAATTTTTCGCGACAAATTTAATAGTTGCATGAAATATTTTCAACAAAATACGAGGCACTGATTTCCGTTGTCTTTTTTTTATATTCTTTTGCATATGTGCCTTTTTCTTGGACAGATTTTTTAATTGCTCGTGAAATTTTAAGACAAAAAAAAGATATATTATTTACGTTGTTCTATTTTATTTTCTACTGTATTTGATATTTTTCCGGTGTGCTTGATTTTTTAGTTGCACAACTAATTTACAACAAAAAATTATTGTTTAAGTTTTTTTTACTGAACTGGATATATATAAAATTTGACAAAAAGATGCAATATTGAGGTGTGTTTCCGTTTTTTTTTTATCCATTTCATTTCTTTCCATTTTGAATATCATCTAAGTCCATATCGTGGGTTATTGGAATAAAGTAAAATAAATTACATTTGCTTCCACTTATTCTTTCATTTTTCTTTGATATTTTTTTTTTTTTTTAATTTTTGTTCCTTTTGCCAGGTTTGACGTATTTACTACAAAAATCTACATATTTTTTTTTTAATTTTTAGCTTGCGATTGCATCTTTTATCTGTGTTAAACTAATTTTACTGTAATTTTTCGCGACAAATTTAATAGTTGCATGAAATATTTTCAACAAAATACGAGGCACTGATTTCCGTTGTCTTTTTTTTATATTCTTTTGCATATGTGCCTTTTTCTTGGACAGATTTTTTAATTGCTCGTGAAATTTTAAGACAAAAAAAAGATATATTATTTACGTTGTTCTATTTTATTTTCTACTGTATTTGATATTTTTCCGGTGTGCTTGATTTTTTAGTTGCACAACTAATTTACAACAAAAAATTATTGTTTAAGTTTTTTTTACTGAACTGGATATATATAAAATTAGCATTACGGAGTTATTTTAAAACAATTGCGTCGAAATTTTTTAGTTGCATGATACGATCTTTTTTCTGGGATGATAGAACTAATTTGACTTTCAAGTTGCGCGAACATTTTTATAGTTAGCACCTATCAGTAGTTACTTACTTGACTACAAAGTTGCGGGACAGAATTTTAAGTGGTACGACAAAAATGAGACAATTATTTGCGTTGTCCGTTTTTGATAGTGTGCTAACTTGACTATGAAGTTGGGTGATAGTTGCACAGTAAATTTACGACAAAAATTATTTACGTTATTTTTTGTATTTTTCTATTGAACTAGATCTTTTTATTATGACTGTAGAAGTAGCATCACGGGTTAATTTTAAAACAATTCCGTTGAAAGTTGCAATACATATTGAAGACAAAAAAATTACAATGATTTCAATTATTCCTTTTAATTTACGATTGCATTTCATTTTTTTTTTTTTTTCTGTGGTGATAAAACTGATTTGACTTGTCAAGTTGCACGATAATTTTTTTAGTTGCACAACAAATTTACGTATGTTAATCCGATAACTTTTGATATTTCAAAGTTGTAGGTAGTGCTAACTTGACGGACATCAATTTCAGTGTGAGGATAATGACCAAAAATTTGGATAGAGTGTAGGGAATTAGTGTTTATTATTTTCTTCATATCATAAAGATATGAATTTAAATAAATTTTCCAATTAAATGTATTTTTCCATTCTAAAAACTTGGTTCAAGTAAAATTCCAAGTCATTTATGATATTATTTAAATTTTACCTGTATTATCTTCACAATCTGGGCATGTATAATCCCATTCTCTTTTCAAGTTTATATTTTCAAAAACTTTTACCCCACTGTTCATATTGCAACATGTTGGTTTCGGTAGACACATTAGGGCATACATGGATGAACAATTTAATTTCATATAGGATAAGCATTTCTTTTTTTTTTTTTTTTTTAACTAGACAGAAGCAAATTCTCGGTAAACTAAACAAAAAGCAAACAACGCACCACAGAACTTTAAAGACTATTTAAAGAGCTTTTCCTGACTGCTTGTTTCCCGATTAGACTGTATATGGTTTTATCATGGTTCTATGGTTTTTGGTTTTGTTTGCGTCTGCATAATCCTGCTGTTGCATCAAGAAGACTACGAATAAAAAAAAACACCACAAAATCCAACGACGAAGCTTAAAACATAATATATGATTATGAATGTATCTCGAACCATTATAAGGGCCATCGAGAAAGTGTAGATTTACCATAAAAATCACTTGACATAAAAATGATTATGCAAATTAATTCTATGGATCATTTTGCCTGTTCTCCTGGTTCTTCCCATTAACATACATATATGCATGCTGTAGTCTTCGTTGGTATTGTCTTTGTTGTAGTTGGGCGATGTCTCCCTCGGTATCCAGTTTCTTATTAATTTTTTTCTCTGCTTTTTTTAAGATTTGTTTTTTTTTTTTTTTTTTTTAACTTTAGAAAAGATTAATGCCGGTTAGCTTAGCGCTTCCCTGCTGTTTCTGGGAAGGATATCTATCGATGAGCAATATTGAGGTGTGTTTCCGTTTTTTTTTTATCCATTTCATTTCTTTCCATTTTGAATATCATCTAAGTCCATATCGTGGGTTATTGGAATAAAGTAAAATAAATTACATTTGCTTCCACTTATTCTTTCATTTTTCTTTGATATTTTTTTTTTTTTTTAATTTTTGTTCCTTTTGCCAGGTTTGCAATAAAGTTTTCGAACTGAAATGGAACCCTGGTATATTTTCTTTGGAAGCAAAACGATATCACTGTCATAATGAAGAATTAGATTGAATAGATGAACATATTGATACGTGATACGTGATTCTCATAATGAAAATTCAAACACAAAAATGAAAAAAAATAATGGAAAAATTGATAGAGAATTGTCGGAAAAACTGAAATTTATAGATACTGTTGTTGTTTTATAAAGCAAAATCTAGAAAGAACATTAAATTGTCTGTTAAGATATTATTACAATATAAAAAGTTTCGTACAAAAGTTAAAGGTTTAAAACCTTATATAAAAAAAACACTTCTTTTTGAATTTTGAACACGTATGCGGGTGAAAATATTTTGGCAAATTAGGTACTACAGCGCTGACTACCTTACTTAGGGTCTAGCTGAACATCAAGATCTACCGCAAATATTAGGAGGCTGGAACAAAGATCGCCCGAAAACCCAAGAGCTTTGTTTGAAAAAGAGTGTTCACTTGGGGCTTTACAAAAACTATCGTTAAAGTCAACATTATGCAACGACGACGATGCTTTACAATTTAAATCCTCCACCGTGGCTAAATGCCAACTTCCACCACCAAAATTAAACGACAACCGGATCTAAATAACCCGAGAAGACAACTCATCCCATTATTTTATTATTCTATTTATAATTTTTTTATTAACAGTTTTATTTATGTTTTTTTTCTTTAAAAAAAAACTTGATACTGTGAGAAATAAGGCGCCTTATATGCCAACACAACTTAAAATCCCTCATTTTATATTTGTAACGTAGAATTTAAGACAAAATTGTAAATATTTATTGTTCAATAAAAAATCGTTAATCGTTATCGTTCAGGGAATTTTCAAGAGAGACTAATTTTTTCCCCCCATTGTACTCTTAAATTCTAAAATTTTGCAGAGATTGCACATTGCAGGTTTAGGTCCGAAGAAATACTCTTGTCTATGGGGTCCCTAAATGGTTATAAACGCAATAGACTTTATAAATATCTCTCCTTTTCCAGTGGACAACAAAAGGGATCAAAAGAACGGGCTACGATCTACGGCGACTGCGGGAACCATGTTTGTCTTTTAAATTGAGTGATCTCACAGGCGAACTGGCCCTAAGCCATCCAGCAACCTGCCTATAAGGGTTTCTTAGCGAAGACAGCCATAATCGGAGCTAACAGCCTTGGTATAAAGCCTGGTGGGGGGAATGAGCCACTAGCCGTTGGTGAGGCATCCAAAGATCTCTTGTTTTCTTATGGAACTTGGACTAACTCCCAAGTAACATATATACACGAACCGTGAATAACATAGCCGTTCACATCCTTCTCAGACTGACAAACAGATCAAAGAACCATGTGAACTCCCGTCGCAACCAGTATCAAAGCCGTGCAGGCAGACTATGGTCGCTTCGTAAACCACATCGTTCTCTAAAATCGGACACCCTATATGGGAGGCCGACATGCCCCCAGCCATCCAGTACCATGTCAAGAAAGGCACTAAGCGAAGCCAGACATAGCGGAGCTAACTGCCGGACTTATCAAGTGGCTGGGACACGAACGGTCTTTCTCAGCTTGGAACCCGATGATCTCTCGTTCATACTCCCATTATCACACCCTAGTAAACACGATTACCCAACCTAAACCCATATACTTAATAAGTCTCATGAGTTGCTGACATCAAAACTGCGCACCTAGCGCTAATTGGGTTTATTCTAGTTTTTAGAATAAACAGCAATTCTTACCTACCTACCTACCTACCATGGGGTCCCTAGAGTCTAGACATCAACCTCTTAGATTTGTGTGTATATGGGTATGAACTTCTTAAGTATATTATTACTACTAGTAATCTTAGTAATAACTCGCGGTCACAAAACAAAAAATCAGCAACACTTACCTTCAATATTTTGCTACAGATCCTATTAAATTAGAAATGCATTCATCCATTTCGTTTAAAATAATAAGGTAAGGTGACATAACCGTTTAGCCTTGAAATCACATTTTCATTTTTACCTAAAAAGATAAGTTAAAAAAATTATATAAAAAAGATGTTCATAGTTAAATAAACATCAAATAAGAAATTTAACTTTGACGCATAATATCTTTTCGTAAAAAAAACATTAAAAGGATGTATCAAGTGAAAAAAAAGGAATGTGACTAACCGTTTCCAAACAAAAATCAAAAAATCACAACTATTCATACATTTAACAGCGAATTTCGGCGTTTTCAAGTCAAATTTTGGAATACCGAAATTCATTCATTGCTATTCCGAAACATACCGAAATATATGTGACCATTTTAAGTTTATATCTCGAACAAATGACTTTTTCGTTAAAGTATTTAATTTTGTAATAAAATATCAATGCACGCCAATTTTCATTCTTTCACGAACCGTAATTAGCCTGAAACACCCCAAAAAAAAATGGTGTTCTGTCAGTGAATAAGTGTGACAAAATGTCTGAAAATTCAATATAACTAAAGTGGTGGTGGGCAAAAGTACCAGCAGTACATTCATGACACATGCACTATTTGATGCACATTCGCCGATTTTCAGATTGTTGGCGACAGAGAGCTAACATCATCCCTTCTCAGTTGTTGTTCTTCTTAACTCTCTGCGGCATATTTTCAATTGACATCGCGGACTTTTTTTCAGCTGTGGTTTTTTCGAACGTCGGAAATGCTCAGATTCCATATGCTTTTAGTTTGAAAAAAATGATGATGTGGAAGAATTGTTCAAACACATACTTACATTTCCAAGAAATAGCACAATGGATAGCGGGTCGGCTAGAAAAATGTATGGTATTGTACTGGTACACCGAAGGAACTCAACATCACCACCAAAAACTACCAGACTGTTTTAAATGAGGTCAAAAAAACACATCCTGTTCCAGAAAATATTTCAAGTTATCTAACCGGGTTCCAATTATAGAGAAGTTTCATTTGCTAAGGATAAACTGAAAGCGTTCACTGACTACGTCGAAGATAATTTCAAACAAAAAACACTTTCTGACCACTGGGGGAAACCAATAAGTATGTCCTACATGCTCATAAAATTAAGAAAACATTCCAATTGAGCTTCAAAAATCTTTCAAAAAATTCAGTTAAGAGCAAAGAACTAAACACTCCGGAAGAAATAACGTAGATTCTGCACAGATGTCAATCAAAGAAATTAACTGGACCGGACAATATATCCAACTATCTTTTGAAAAGACTTCCCTAGCCAGTGATTACCTCCCTTACAATCATCTTCAACAAGTGCGTCAATAATTTCAACTTACTGAAGAAAATGGAAAAAATTGTTGTTATACCAAAGAAAGTTACCAACAAAGTCGTCTCTAGATACAGAGCCAGACCCATTTCATTTCTCTCCAACAAGACAAAACATACTATGAACAACAGCATAGTTGTCCCTAGTATATGAAATAGCCTGACATAACAGTTTGGAATGCTAGTCCGAGCTATAGTCTGTTTCCGTCGCATTCATCCACTTAGGCGAAAAAGGAATAGACACAGCTAGTAGACAAATCAACTCTTGTGCAAAAATCTCATAAAACCGATCATCAAGTACTGCTAGTGCCTTCCATTTGGTTGACGATGAGAACGACATATCTGTAGAAACCTGGTAGTGTTCCAGAAAAAGATCCTACGAATATGCACGGGCTGCACTATGACAAGATACAAAGAAAAAAAAAACAACTAAAGACTCCAGAAGAAGGTTTTTACTTACTTCGACCAGTTTTTAGTGGTAAGCCAGCCAAAGTACTTAGAAGCTGCGATATTGTTAAAGGAGAACCTAATTTAACTCAAAGACAACAAGGGCTTCCCATCCCATGCTTCAAGTTAAATTCTTCTCTTTAATTGAAAATGAAAGCCTCATCCTAATAAAGGGTAAAGTTATGACATTTTTACTTTCACACAAAATAAATGTATCTGTCAAATTCAAATCTTCCTTCCACACAATGTCAAATTTACTTCTGACGTATATATATTCCCAATTCCAACATATAAAGTTTCTTTGTTAAATTTCATATTGAATGAATTTGACAGTTTCAGTTATGAAACAAAGTCTCCTCCGGAATTTCGACCGGAAATGACAAGTGGCATATCCGGTACACACTTGACAGTTCAGTTGGCTAACAAAATCAAAACTTCTCCCAGTGTTGATCCAACTTATATTTCATTATAGTTCCTTAATTCATTCAAAACACACCACAATCCCCCCCACTTTAAGCTCAAATCAGCTTTATGTAGTGTATTCATTCATGATCGTGATTCACGTCGTCTTAATTAGTTATGCGTGAGTCAATGTCATGCATAAATTATGGTTGGAAAACGCAAGTAATTCCTCTAATTTGGATTTTTCAGTCCGTCTATACGTATAGGTATACAAAATAAACCTGTACACTTCTCCCTTTTACCACGAACAAGCTAAAGGAAACTTAGGTTTCAACTTCAACCCTTTTAACTCAAATGAAACCCCATTTTCTTTATTAATAAATGCTGTTGAAATTGCATATACATATCACACTATGCATAGTAAAGAGACCTTCCACCCTCACACGCAGGACTTCATCCTCTTTGGCAATATCCTTTGTTGTGTTTACAGCGGTTTACGAGACGGAAGGAAGTAAACAAAAGTTCATCCCCTTTTCAAAATGAAGTCGAGTAGTTGTTTTTATATATTTTTGTGTTAAAGGGAGGACTGTGTAGGGGGTACCTATGTTTTTATTTGGCCCATATTGCAACACTGCAATTGAATTGTGAATTCGAAAGGATTGCCATCGCATTTCGTTCTTTTTTCGTGTTTTTGTTTTTTTTTGTTTTTAATTGATGATGGTTGTACACACACATCGTAACTGAGTTTATCCGGAAGAGTTCAAAATTTTTAGTTTAAACAATAACAACGGCAACAAATATCCTTTTTCTATGTTGCCGCCATTTCGCCCACTTTTTAAAATGTTAGCAGTGCTCTAAGGGTTTGGATTTTGTATGTTTGCATGTCTATGACCATCCCACACAATGCAATGAACCCTGAGAGTGTGCTTCGGCTGCCGTTGCACTGCGAGCACAGATGATGATGATGATGAATGGATATGTGGATGTGGAACGAAAAATGTACTATCAACCTTTGCACCATGAGGCTCGACAGATTTATCGAATTTGGATTTTATAGTGGTATCTATTTGACTATATGAGTCCCCATGGTTCGAGGCTTGATTTTCATAAATCAAAGATAGCCAATTTCGAGAAATGTAAGAACAAAAAAAAAAACGTTCAATACTCCTGGGCTATTTTCGTTTCTCATCGATAGGAAATGGAGTAAGGTTTTGCAATTTACGTTAATTGGCTGCTAGTGCTTTTTTTTTTGTGAAATATGAAACATGGGATTTAGTCGTCGATCGTTAATTATTGCAGAACGATGCGACAACTCGTCGGTCGTCGATGATGTCGAGCAAATAAAATATTATGAGTGAGACATCACGATGTTTTTCCATTCTGATACTTATAGATGCTATCCAGGCATATGTGCTTGCAACAAAAAACAGAAGTGGTCATAAGATAGCCGTATTCATTTTTACAGACGGCCATCCAATATCAGTTCAACGCTACTCATGGTGTGTGATGAGAAGGTAACTTTCGCAGTTTCGCGTACTACCTTTCCTCTTGTTTATTGGGAGAATGTAACTTTCCCTCAACCGATAAGGTATTTTCTCCTCTGATAAGATTTTGATATGAGTGTCGTGAGCCACAAAGTCCGAAGTCTCTCATCTTTTTCATAAAACTCATAAGGTACCTATGCGCTTGAACTATCCACTATGCCTATGCTCTAAGCTATTGGAGTGTCAGCCTGGAAACTGTTTTTTAAGAAGTCCTTTACAAAATTGTCGACATCTGTGAAGAATTTTCCACAATAAGTTGGCCTTGAGTTTTTAGATATTCTGGTTACTGGTTTGAATCCGCAATCCGTGCAGATATTTTTTCCAACTTCCCATACATGCGCTCCGTATTCTTTGATTTAAATGGGGCAAACTCGTTCTTTGCTTTTTTGGTGCGACAACTGAACACCACTTCAAAGCAAGCCTTTTCATTTGTGCTTGGAGAGGAGCACATTGATCAATGTGCAACCTACATTCATCATTACACCACGATGTTTCTTTTTATCGATGGTAGTGTATTGCAGTTCCTAGCAGTGATTTCACTTGCTGAAATTCGTTTACCAGAATTCCACATGTGTTGTACCTCATACTTTTCTATCTCAAGTCTGTTCATGGTTTGACATAGAACACATTTCATGTTAGAGATCAATGAATGCTTGGCCATTCGCACCCTTGTGTTTAATCCAGAGGTCTGTGTTTGTTTGCTCCTCTTCTTCATTTTCATTAAAATTGTACCAATTCATATGGAGCTGAGCAATTGTTTCTTCCAATTTTACTTGCAATCTTTAACACGCGGTTTGTGAAACTGACTTCCAAATAGTAGTGAATCTAAGTTGTATACCCTTTACTTCTGTATAGGTGATAAAGTGAGGGCTCTTTGATGAACAAAGTGTTTAATAAGATAAGACTATAAAAACAAGAAAATTCCCGATGCCTTATCTCAGACGACATTTATATTTAATTCTCCACTCACAAACAAAATTCCCTCCATTTCTGATGTTCTTGAAAAGGTTATTCGAAATCTAGACAAAATGTATCTTTTTCCACTTGCTCACGTTGGATAGTGTAGTGTTGCATCAGCTGTTTGAAATAAATCAATCGGTCAGTAGACTTTTAAATAGAAAAGGCCCTACCGAGTAACTCTTCCGCAAGGATAATCCCGAATACGACCTTACCTTGTTCTATTTCGTAATAGAACATCTTATATGCTTTCGTTACATCAAAGATTCCAAGAAAAGTTCCCCGTTTCTGATATTTTATTTTGTTTTTGGGACATCAAAATGTTCAGTCGCCTTATCTTCATCATCTCTTCCAGCTCGTAGCTTCATCGATTCGAAGTTCATACGTTCGATTCGACAAACTCAGATTTCGACTAAACTGTTATGTTACTTTTCTAGGAAAATTTAATGATTAAAACCATTTCCAGCTTTCCAAGCATTAAGTTGACTCACAACTGACGTCGTTTTTCATGTTCTTTTAATTAACTTCGTTTTCCAAAATCTAAAGCAATTTCATTTTCTATTGCAACATTTTGCCTTCCAATCAATTGTATAAATCCTCCAACAAAATGCAGTATCGTTTAAATGCTTTCAACTAAATAATCACATTTCTAAGAAAAGCTTATCTAATCATGCTCCAAATACCAAATTGTCCAGATTCCCTTTTGTCTGCCCCTCCACCTCCATACCCACGATGCAATTGAAAAATCAATTTCTGAAATTCCACCAATTTTCATTTCTCAACTCAGATCCCATATCAATGACTTTTTAAAGCATGAACCATGCGATAATCGATAGTCATTAGAAACTCTCTCGGTGCTGCTGTTCTGATTAGAAGAAAAAAATATTCTTATCAACTGAAGCATGATTACAAAGCTATGATTGTCGTATTTGTTTTAATATGCTATCATAAAATGCAGTTTAGATTCCAAATTGACTTTTATTTTTATGTTTTTTTGGTTTATGGTTCACCATAAATCATAATTAGCGTCAGCACTATATACATTAACACTAAGAAAGTGTGTTTTTTGATACCTAGTTGTTGCCCGCGAGTAACTTTTAATAGTTCAAGTGTGGTGCACGCAACACAAAGAAGATAATAGTTTCACCAAAGCGAAGCAAATCAACTAAAAATGAAGCTAAAAATAAATTTAATACAATAAATGTGGAAAAAGGTCATTCGACTATCTATTCTGATTAAGAAAATATATAAAGTGTACCAATGAACCACACGCAACTGCTCTTGATTCTTGAAATCATCATACAGAATCCACATTGGAATAGACAGACAAGAAATAGAAGAAGAACAGATAAAACTCTCAGACAAAATCAACTGACTGATCCTGTCTCGTCAGTATACTAATACGTCATTCCATGTTTGACTAAAATCTTGAGTAAGTTCTTTCTATGAATCCATAACTTGCCCTTAAGAGTACCTATCTATGAATAGAATTTACAAAAAAACAGCCTAAACGCACTTCAAAAAATAGAACATTGTACGAGTCTTCCCATAGTTTTGTTATTGTTGTTGTTATTCTAAATGCAGTGCGGTACATATTATGGTGTTTGGTTCATTGTGCCAATCGAAGGTAGGCACTTGCGTGTTTTTTTCTGATTTCTGGTGCATTGACAAGTGAGTGAGAAAAACAAAGCGCCACCACTAGGATAAAGATAACTTTTTAGCCTCGCAGAGGCCACAAAAGGATTCACTCAAACACACACAGATTCAGGCTTACATTATCCCAATTGAAAACAAAAGCAGCTGAGCGAGTTAGCTTCGAGTTTTGTCGTTGTTTTCGGGATAAGATGACGTCCTCTTGGGATTTCTTTTCCTTCTATTTTTTTTTACTGCATCGACACATCGCCTAGTGCCTCCTTGTCATAGCTATCTTTTCTTTTTTAACCATAAAAATGTCACGGAAAATTCTGCTGGTTGCCTATGCGTATGTTATGTTTTTTTTTTTGTTACCACTACCATCATAAAAAATGACATAGACGACGGCAAAACATAACAAAAGGAAGAGTAGGAAAAGAAAACAGGAATTATGGGGTTTATTATATGTAGAGTACTGCCAGGTAGCACAATAAGTTAAATCAATATTGTGGTTTCTTATTCATGGTTAATACCTGTCTCGTCTTGGTTTTACAGTTTACATATGAAGGGTAAACCAGGACTCATTTTTATGTTCCTATTCATGAGCTTTAAGTATTAAAACAGATTTTAGAGCAGATTCCTGATGGGGTCTGAATTATGTAGGTACAAAAATTACATGAGTAGGTCATTGTTGAACTATAGTTACTTTGCACACATCTTTTGGCTTACAGTCCTGGATGAACCTGCACCCTTATCAATTTATTTCCTAATTCTGGCTTAATTTGATAGCTTTGAAACCTCAATGGGATGGTTTCGAACATCCTGTTATCGGAGTCGTTGAATACGTAGGTGTCTTCTGATCCATGCCGTGAAACCCGTAAAGCTTGTTATTGAAACTTCTCGCTCCACATTATAACAATAGAATTTGCTGAAGTGTTGAATTCCTTGATGACAGCAAATACTTTGTTTTATCCCACTTTTCACCGAACCCACTGAAGATGTTTCAAATTGAATGCTGAAGAACACATCATTGCTATCCGATGATACAAAACATGTATCTATCCGAGGATGAATCTCACTGCCTGAATCTTTTGACGTTGACATCAATGAGGTACCTAGTTTTCGACTTTATCGAAACTGTGGGTTTTATCCAAACGTCAACCTTCATAGCTTATTGAGTTTTTTACTAGTATCAAGGCATGGTTCTGTTCGAAAAGTTTCACTGAAGTTAGTATAGAAATGGTAACAGGATGGCCGATATAATTTTGTGTGCATAGGGTCGTTGAAACTATGTTGAAGTTTCATTAATCTTGCATGTTATACCTACTCAGACTGTATTTTATATTAGCATTTGTTGGCTTTAAACAGATCGTCTTCTAAGTGGACTGATAAAAACAGTTGGATTGAACTTAACATAATCCTAATTGGTAGAGTTGCATAGCGCGATTAGCCACATGTAAGTGAATGCCTGGGTTCGAACCCCAAAATCGGCAAGTTAAAACACGTTATAGTTCAAATAAACATGTTTTTCGAATAAACATGGAATTATAATTCAACGACCACCATTAAGGAATTTGACGATTGATTTGGCAGCCATGAATATTCCTGCCAAACAATGTTGATATGTACACAGATTGTTGGTGGTTAATCCATCCACTTTTAATGTATATTGAACTGTGGAGCGCAAGATAAGCAGCCTGACTGCAGTATGTAACCATACAAAATAAAAAAACTTCAAATTGTTTCAAAAATGTCATTCATAGAATAGTAATGTAATGAGATAGGCAACACGCCAGCAAAACAGTTGCTATTTTCCAAAAATAAACGTAATTTCTTGTATTTTCTGATGGCTAGGACGCGATGGAAAGAAATAAGTGATTTTAAACGATGGCCACGATACCTATATTTTTTTAATAACCTAGCAGTGTTCAAGAAAAAAAAAAAAGAAATCCTAGGAAGGAGTCAATATTATTTAACTTGGAAGATAACTCATCGTTTTCAAAAGACTGTTCTCACCAAAATTTGTATACATTGGTAGGAAAAATAATTATAAGGACATTCTTATCCAATGCACCTTTATGCAGCGTGAATGGCCCTAAAGTGATCGAATTTTGAGAAAGCCAAACAACAAGCAAGATCAAGAGTATCAGAATAAACTGGTAGTGGCTATAAAATTCCAGCGATAAAACGAAAGTTATAGAACTCCATGTATCATCTATTTTTTCCATGAGTTCTTGTACAAACTCCTGTAGCGAGTTCTTTATTTTCTTCCATAAAATTTACCAAAACTTCTAGCTGCTTTTTTGTTGAATCTTATATTATGCATTGTTTTATTAATCAGCACTTTTATTTTTATCAAAAAACACTCATTTTGTCCGCAACGAACTGTTTCACAACCATCTAACACAACAACGATCACGAAAATGGCGTCGACAACAAGCGATCGCAAAATCAACAAGTGTCGATCATGATAAACACTCGCAATACCTATTTCTCAATTTAGCGATCGTTGATCGCTTGTTACTTTAGAATTCCTGCTATACTGATACGACTAATCAGGATGACGTTAAAAAAAGGTCGCTGCTCCGTCAAAATTGGTAGGGACTCTACTGAAACCTTCGACCCCACCAGAGGGTTAAGACAAGGAGATGGACTGTCATGCAGCTGTTTTAATATTGTGCTCGAAAATGTAATACGGAATACCCAGGCCAGTACATCGGGCACCATCTTTAATAAATCGACACAACTACTTGGGTTTGCGGATGACATTGACGTGATAGGACGAACAAAAAGAGCAGTAACCGGCACTTTCACGTCTATGAAGTCAGCAGCAAACAGAATGGGACTGAAAATAAACGAGGATAAGACAAAGTATATGCTCTCATCAACGAAAGTCCAATCCCACCACCGACTTGGTCAAAATGTAACCATTGATAGGTATAACTTCGAGGTAGTTAGTGACTTTGTCTACCTGGGCACTGCTGTAAACTCAGGCAATAACATCAGCGCTGAAATCAAACGTAGAATAACTCTTGCTAATCGCTGTTTTTTTTGGCCTGAATAAGCAATTGAGGAATAAAGCCCTATCGAGAAAAACCAAGGAGACACTATACAGAACACTCATCATGCCGGTCCTGCTGTATGGTGCAGAAGCATGGACACTCTCCCAATCGGATGAAAAGTCACTCGAGAGAAAAGTCCTGCGTACGATTTATGGTCCTGTCCGCGTAAACAGAGAAAGCAACGTTTGGCGAAGAAGATACAACGACGAACTATACGGGCTGTACAGCGACATAAGCCTAGCCAGAAAGATTCGTCAACAACGACTAAGATAGCTTGGCCATGTAGAGCGAATGGACATCAACGCTCCAGCACGTAAAGTCTTCAACGCCAAACCAGAGGGAGTCAGAAGCCAAGGTAGACCTCATCTTCGATGGAGCGACCAGGTAGAGGGAGATCTCCGACTACTTGGAGTGCAAAATTGGAGACGGCAGGCTAGGGATCGAGCCGGCTGGAGGGGTATATTAAAGGAGTCCTAGGAGGACAACACTCTAGTTGAGTCAGCATAAGTAAGTAAGTAAGATCGCTTGTTATCGATTATCGATCAGCAATCGACAATCGCAAAAGCATGGATCCTTTATCAATCTGATGAGAGCTCCCTTGATGTATTTGAGACAAAAATCTTAAGTACGATTTTTGGTCCTGTTTGTGTTGATAAACAACAAAAGCATAACATCTGGCGGAGAATATACAACGATAAAGTTGTAGGACCTCTACAGGTCGTTTCTATCTTTATATACAATTTGCTTATGTTATTTAAAAACATCTTGTGTTGACACAGATGGAGATGGAGCCTAATCTGCCACTTGATTGTTTTATTTTGTATATATATGCTTAAATTACTTTTCATTACATTAGAAATGTATTAAGTCAAAGTTCGTTGATAGTTTTTACGTGTTTTCAAACGATATGTTTTGAAGAAGCACTTCCATAGGAAACACATTTGAGTTCTCAGATAAAAGCTCGTATCCGTATCAGTTAACCGTAATTTGTAGGTACGTATCTTTTTGTCGGCATGTTCTGAAACTGATTGTATGTTTTGTAAATGAATACTTTAGAATAAACTAACAAAACTGTTTGTTTACTTGAACACTTGTATCTTGTTATATTCCACATCAAAAGAAAGCGACACAACTTTGATATCTCTTCAGGCACTTGATCGCAATACTAGCAATTGACAAGGTAGTTTAGGAAATTATATTAAATAAGTTTTCAACGGAAAAAATAATAGCAAAGTTGCTGATCTTATATATTCCTGGCGGAGGAATTGTTTCTGAAGTTATGGACATAAAAATATTTACTGATAAGGTGTATGTTCGGCAACTTTGGATGTAAAAGAACACCGCTAATAAAAGCGATAGAATGGCTGTTTTGAATGTGCCCAGCCAATCATTCTTACACTCGAGTATTTAGAATAATGCTTTTCATGTTGTCTTTAAATGTCCCCACAAAAAATTAATCAAGTTGGCTCTCAAATCGGAGCCATTTAAATGGAAAAAAAATACAAATTAAGAATAAAGTTAACAACTCGCGTCTAATCGAAGTCCATGTCTTCTTAGGTTCGGATTCCGTGGTAAATTGTAGGTTCTCTTGAGTTTCAGTCCAGAAAATTCAATTATCCAGGTCTTTGGATCATTTTGCTTTGGAGGAAGTTCATGTTTAAACACATTTGTATGTTCTAACTTGATCTGTCATTTCACAGCTTCTCCTTTTTTGACGCTGATCTCGATTGGGAACACAACTCTCCTATTTTACTGCTTTGTTAAAATATCTTCATGAGAAAAGGTGTAAATAACAATTCTCTGTCTAATGTATTTTTAGCATAAGAGCAACAGGCAAATGTTTTGATAGCTTTTTCCGAAAGGGAAAGGTCTGATTTGTTTTTTCCAAACCAAAACGGTTTTACTAGAACATATCAGCTTCACTATTTCAGGTCACACAGGATTCAGCGGGTAGGTACCTATGAATTATTGGTTTTCTTCAGAATTCTTCTCTCTATCTTTTTCTTGCATTACAAAAGGTTCTTCATAAAAACCCAACGAATTAGGAAGTAACTTACATTGAAAAGCATAAAAGGAATCCTGGCAGTAAATTTAAAAATGCTATTCCATCAAAACAAATCTCCAAAATAAAGGATTTCAAGCTGGCAATGCTGTCGTTTGGGATAAAAAGAAGGAATAACGAACTTTATGGGATAGCAATGGGCGATGGGACATAGAAAAATACATTTAAATGGAGACACAGAGCTACAACGAAGGAGGAGCACCTACGTACCGACAACAGTACCATTCCAAAATAGACGACAAGAGTAGGTTGAGGCATAGGAGTAGTCGGCGAAGGCTTAAATGGAAGACGAACGTTTGGATATTTCCTGTTGTTAGAGACAGAGAAGGATGGGTGGCAAAGGAAATCTACCATCCACCAACCCCACCTAACAATATCTATAAGGACAACAACACGAACACAGACAGACAACTTAAATAACATACCTTTTTTTTTGCTTTTCCACTGTTTTCTGGTGCCAATTTTATCCTATTTTGTTAGTTTCTCCTGTTTGATCTGATTTTCTGCTTTTTTGTTATTATTGTTGCTAGTTTCCATGGAAAGTTTCCCAAAATGAAATCATTACTCCATGAACTTCTCCCGATTAACTTAATCCCAGAAAATAAGATGAAGAAAAATAATTTAATTTCCTGTGGCAGATGATATAGAGCACCAGCGTTGCACTTCCAGTAGAATAAAGATTTTATTTTAGAAAAAATGGAACAAGACGGGCCACGGGACCCACCGCATAGATTTTGTATATTTCACAGCCCGAGGGGGCGACGACGAAAAAACACCGACATACGACAACGAGGAGCTTCCCAAAGACGACAATCGGGCGGCGGCGATGACTGCGAGCTGAGTTTAGTTGAATGGACGCAAAAACTAACAAAAAAAAAGGAAAACTTCGACCACGAAAAGGCGACCGATTGGGAAGCAGCTAGCAGCACCAGTTAACACTTTTCTTGTATACAATTTTTTTTTTCCAATTGATTGGGCTAATATTTTATTTATTTATCAACGCACTCATCAAACTATCAAAAAAATAAAAGAATCTCACTTTAAACACGCATTTTTATATTTAAATAAAAACTATCTGATTTCAAATTATAAAACTAAGGAATTTTCTTTTTTTTTTTTTGAAAATTAAAAATTTTCTTTTCTCTTGCTGCTTTGAACCACAGAAGATTTTTTCTTTTTTAGCACGCACACGGCAAACAACAGAACAGCACCCAACTAAAGCAAAGAGAGAGCTAGAGCTGCCAGACGACGAGATGTCAAAAACTGGCGAAGGCGATAAATTCTCCGCCATTTTGTGTTTTGTTTTTTGTATGAGAAAAAAAGAAACGACAACAGAAATGGTCAGAAATGTTTTTTTGCTCTCTGCTTTAACTGTTTCTTCTTGTTTGTTTTTTAGATGAGTTGAAAAGTGTTGTCTCGCTTTGGATGCTTCAATTTGGCGGGGCATTATGTTAGAGTGAAAGAGTTAAATGGTGTTGTTGTTTTTTTCGAGTTCGCCGTAGATTATGTGAGTGAAGTTGAATATGGTTGGAGAGAAATGCCAGATGTGATGGATTTTGGACATCAAAAAAGTAAATAAATATTTAATGGTGGTATTGCACGTGATGAAAAAGATGCAATAAGAACTATTTGATATAATTGTTTGTAATTTATATCTGTTGTACCAAAATCAGGTGATGGATTTTTGATTAAAAGAAAGATTTTATACCAGGAGCTTAATCGCGTAATATAAAAACAACACTCTTCGTTCGATAAGTTTCAATTAAATGTTTCAAAGTTTCAATTGCCTTTCTTCTTCATGAAGAAGAAGAAAGGCAATGGAAAACTTTGCTTGTTTGATAGATACCTAGTTTATATGCATGGTTGAATCGAGCTTGAACTTAGGTTCACCCATTTGTAAACGGGGATGAGTTGGAACGAAATGGAATTCGACTCGATCGCACTCGAGCAGTGGTGTTGAGTCGAAAATTAAATGAAATACCTGGGTTGAAATGGTGAATACACAATTATTTCTGCATGTGATCAATTGCATATTAACGAATGAATATTTGTTGTTGAAAAGTATGCGCATAACTTGTAAAAGCAATACAAATAATTTTTCTTGAAAATTCAATCTTTTGGTCTTAATGTCTACAAAGCAACGCAGGTATTCTCCTGTCAATTCAACTTTTTCGCACTTAACTCAACTCCTCAAGCATTCAACTAGTTGGCTGAAATACCTGGGTTGGAATTGCGTTTCAAATCAAACTCGATCTTTCGACCCTGCATATAAACTAGGTAAGAGAGGGAAGACGAAAGTGCAGAGATCTTCATACATAAATTACGTGTAAAGATTATTGATGGATTTACATGCTCTGCACCTGCAGAACTGCAGAAAACTAAAGGGAGAAGGAAGAAACGCAATGGAAAGCTTTGCTTGTTTGATAGAGAGGGAAGACGAAAGTGCACAGATCTTCATACATAAATTATGGGTATATATTAAAGGTAAAGATTATAAATTATAGGTAAAGATGAACATGTTCATCTTTATTATAGCAACTTAGGATAAAAGGAGAAGTAAGAGTTACTCGCTATAAATTAATTGTTGTTTTTGTAGTGCATGAAAATTTTACTCTACTTTATATAGGTAAGTAAAATAATTTTTTTCAATAAAACACGCCTAATATATACTTTCAATCAAATTTTAATTGATAATAGGCGTGTTTTATTGAAAAAAATATTTTACTTTGTATAAAGTGGAGTGGATTTTGTATAAAGTGGAGTGGATTTTCATGCACTACAATTTATTTATAGTGAGTAACTCTTACTTCTCATTTTTTCCCTAGTTATTTTTAGTGGGGATAAATCATTCACAATAGTTTTCCGTCTTATCTGTGAACGTTGGCACACATGCTTATAGCCGATGTTATAATGGATCGTTTTATTGAACATTTCTTACTCTACTTAAATTTTCCTAGTAACATTCTCAATAATACACACATAATAGTTGTGTTTTATCGAGAATCCTACAAGGGAAATCTAAGTAGAGTAAGAAATTTTCAATAAAACGACTCAGTATAACATCGCCTATAATGTTTTCGTTTTTAAAATTGGCACTACTTGTTTACCACGTGCTACTTATGTAACAACTTTCACATACAAAACTCATAACTATTGTGAATATTTTATCCCCAATAAGAATTACTAGGGATAAAAGGAGAAGTAAGAGTTACTCGCTATAAAGTAATTGTTGTATTTGTAATGCATGGACATTTTACTCTACTTTATATAAAGTAAAATAATTTTGTTTAATAAAACACTACTAATGAAAACAAAATGAGAAAGAATTTTTCTTGCAACTTTGTATATATATATGTATAATATGCAGATCGAGAAAAGACACATTTTATCTCTACAATTTTTATCTCTACAAAACAAACTTCAACAGCCTCGCAAAATTTTGAAGTTGGAGAGATAAATAGAAGTGTCAGGTGTCTGTCAAATAACAACCATTTTTTTCGTTTTACTGTTTTATTTTCACTTTCTTTGCTTTTCTCTTCCAGATATTTATCAAGAAATTCCATTTTTCCTTATTTCACCGCAACGACAATTTCTTTTACAAGTTTTTTTTTGCTGTACAATTGAGTTGTCAATTGAGCACGCAAACGAAACGCTTCCAACGAATTCTTTATGTAACCCCGGGTCTCAACTGTCAATATTTATTGCATGAAATACGCGCAAGCAATCAAAATTTTATATGGAGAAAAATACGCACAAACAATTTCGCAAGCAATCCAAATTTTATATGGAGACCAAAGATTTTTGGCAAAATATAAATAAAATATTTTATGAAATGTCTGGTAGTATTTCTTACTATCTCTGTTGCAATCAACTCACCAATAGTACAGAATAATATATTTATGAATTTGCTTTCTCTTTTCCTCCTATATGATTATATACGATTGAGAAATCTATGTCAAGAAATGATTTGCCAACACAAAAAAAAATAAATTGCATGAAATCAAAATGCCAAAAATATTTCTTGCAGAGCACAGGTCATCCACTTCCAGTTCGTCCGTCCCCTCCCGTAAAAAAAAATTTTTCACCTACCTGTCCTATCTGTGAATACGTGTGAGTGGTGAGTTTGTTTGACTTATGTCAAAGGAAATATGACAAGAAACTATAAAAAATTGTACGCATTCTACGTAAGTAAACGAAAATATTTTTGTCTAAAAACATTAAATAAAACCTTAAATATTGATTATAAATATTTATTTACAGCCGCGATATAGATCGTTAACGAAGGAGATACTCTCTAAGTCGTTCGCGTTCACCGATTAGAGAAAGAACACGGATTGATGAATATGACTGGCAACCCGATGATGGGAAGCGCTTCTATAATCGTCACCAAAGGAACCGCAAAAACAACAAACGACGGAGGGACTCACCACCAAGGCTAATGATGGATTAAGAAGGTAATTTTCAATGATAAACATCAAAGATTCATAATTAATCGTCAAATTCCCCAGTCGAGGAAGCAGCAACCACTCAGAATCTTTTCGAGAACACTACCACTTGTTTCTGAGGAACCAAAGCCGAAAGAAAAACTCAAAGAAGAGAAAAAAGAATAAGTAAAATCTATTGCATGGTTGCCCCTTAATCCTCACCCAATACACAATACCTAGCAGTAACAGATTGGAAGCTTCCAGGAGCACAACTGTTATGACATTAATGGACCTAGGTGGATGGTTGCTTCGAACTCAACCAGAAAGATTGTGTTTGACGATTTGCGGGACATCCACGCAATTAATATCAAGTTTCTGTAAAAGACACACCGAATTTGTTATGCGAAGAACAAGAGGTGACTGAAATTATGGTAAAAATGTCTTAAACTTGAAAAAGAAGTTTTTTTTTAATAACTAAACTGAACTTATTTAGTGGAAAAATCCGATGGAGTATTTTGATGCTTATCGCAATGACACAGTTTGGTTGCCACCACCTCAGGTTTATGAACTATCACGTTTTGGTAGTATATGTGACATAGAAAAACTTCAAAAATTTGCCTCTGAAAGAAACTTAAGGATCAACTCTTTTTCTTCCGGTCAAACATCAATGTAAAAACGGTTTAGTAGGAATACTGCCAGGTAGACAAATAAATATTTTATTTTATTTAAAATCAATGCAAAACACTAATGTTCCATTTTTTATTTTTAGGAGACGAAGATTATCTAGATAATCCAAATGAGTTTACACAAATTAAACAAGTTGATGAAAATGCAGATGAATATTGTTCAAAGGTGAAAAAATGTCATCGAACAATTTATAGTGGACCAAACGAATGCAGAGCTGTTTTAAATTTTGAATCATTTGATGGGCATTTTAATTGATATTGAAAAAATTAATAGTAAACTGTGATAGCATAATATATTTTTATTTTGTTTAGGTGCAAGAGTTGTAAGAAAAATATTAAGCAGTTTGTAGATGATGTAGATTGTAGATGATAGCCAAATAAAGACTAGTGTTATATAGATGAGTTGTGATGTATTCCAATATTAAATTATGTGTATTATCTGAATCTGGTGGCTGGGAGCCGAGCTGATTAAAGACAGAGAAGACAACTTGGTGAGAACTAGGGGTTGTCATGGGAAGAACAAGGCAAATATTAACGATGCATTATTCAGGAAGGATTTAAGTGGAATCAGCTATAGTCTGTTGTTTTAAATCATGAAAAAAGAAAATATTTGTTTTCATCTAGAAATGCTACACTACAGCGAGATAAACTATAATGGACAACTCTAATCTCGAGGTACTATAGGACATTGTTTATATTGGTTTTGCTGTAACAAACGACAATGGTCCCACCTTCAAAATCAAACAGAGGATCACTCTAGCTTATCACTGTTTCCTTGTGTAAGGCAAGGATTACACATCTGAGTTTTACTCAAGTTAGTTACTCGTGTGAGTAAATTATGAAAAAAATATTAATACATATTAACATCTTTGAAGAAGCTTACATTAAAACAACAAACGTAAGCCGTTTGCTAGGAACGGGACAAAATGGTGGGAACAAGAATTCAGTCGCTTACAGCTTCTAAGTTATGTAAACATTGTTTACGTAAGTTCATCAAAAGTGTAAACGTTCCTGAAGGTCACGGTTGTAATGACGCAAATCTTGTGAGTAAAATAAAAAATTTTCAATTCGAATATCAGGATTCCAAATAATAGAACAATATTCCAATAATGGTCAAACAATAGGACAATTCATTTTGGCGGTATCTTTGTTAGACAATGGAGAAACTCACAAAGCGTATGATCTATTTCTTCAGACTGCTTAAGGAGTCCTTACTGAACAATTTATGCGTAAAAAGATCCTTAAGAACACCGAAGAATAGCTAACAGGCAATTGGCAAAGAACAAGTTGTAGTTCTTGAAATCAAAGATTATCCAGGGTAAGTAAATAAAAGACTTAGAAGTAGTTTTTGACTATAAACTAAATTTTGAGTCACATGTTTCATATATTGTTTCTAAGTCTAATTCCAAGTTAAGTTTCTTGAAACGAAATTCTGCTGATTGTTTGACCATTATTGGAATATTGTTCTATTATTTGGAATCCTGATATTCGAATTAAAAATTTTCATAAAAAAAATTGCTTTAAAACATTTATAAGCGGAAGATAATTTAAATCTAAATTATAATAGTAGCAGAATGTTGTTAGGGATGCAAACTCTTGACTCAAGACGTAGAATGTACAGTATCTTATTTGTTCTTGACATTCTTACTAATGATATTGATTGTAGTTTTTTACTATCATTAATTAATTAATTAATATTTATGCACAAGTAGACCTCTGAGAATGAGACAATTAAGTTTTGAACTTTCTCATTCTACAAACTATGGAAAGCGTGAGTCTATTTCTCATTTGTTGTAGATTTTTCAATTTGTATTATAATGATCAAGATATCGATGTAAAGTATCTTTGCTATTATTGCAAAACAACCCTTCATAAACTGTTAATCTGTATGATAATAAAAATTGAAATTTATGTAAAATTAGAAATAAGCAAAATCTGTAGATTTAACTATCGCAAATTAAATAAATAAATAAATAAATAAATATTTAAAATTATTTACATTTAATTTTCAGCTTATGATTTTCACTAGATGCATTTGACGAGAACGTTTCCAATCTTTACATCCACATATCCAAACCAAACTCTACCATTTTAAAGAAACAACTTCAAAGAAAAAACCAAAAAACTTCAAATGATGTAGAAGCTTAAATACATATATATTCCACCTTAATAACTAAAATAAACCGCTTTACATTAAAAAAAAAAACATCCTTAAAGCAATCGCTGTCGACAGTTGGGCGCTCCACATTGACAATACAATACTTTTCCGGGTACAACACCCACTTCATAGTTATAATTCCACGTTAATTCAGTGCCAGCTCTTATGTGGGTCGATGCAAAGAACGCTACCCATGGGAATCTCAAATCATGAGTATCAACAAAAACATTTTGCACAAACAAATTTGGTGAGCAGGAATGCTGAAATGAGAAATTATAATACAACAATCTGCCACTAAAGGTTGCGTGAAATATAAACTTACATTAAAATATCTTCCCTCTGACCTTGGCATCCATGACATAACAACTTTCATCTTTACCAAATAATTTTCGTATTGTTCTGAAAAACAGAAAATATTAAATTTATTTTTCAAAGAATGGAGAGAGCAACTTACGGTTTCTCCTTAGGTTCATTAGATGTATCCATAGTTTTATTCGGCTCAAAGCTTATCACTTGCCTCTCTTGAGATTTGCATTCACCATCTGTGCTGTTCTTGGTACTTCTTCGAGCTCTTAAACGAGTAGTGAACTCTTTGTCTTAATTTGAATCTGTAGGTGCCCGGAAGTCAAAATCATCATCATCCCTTTCGGGATTGTAATAATCCTGTATGAAAAAAAAAATATAAGACTGTCCTACTAACATATAATTATAATCTTAAAATAAACCTCTTCTTCGTCAGGTTCCTGAACATCAGATTCATAGCCCTCCTTTGTTTGTTCAGCTACTTCAATATAACCTAATTCATCAAAATATTCATCCCCAGCATCTAAGCCACCTTCATTGGCAACCTGTTCGGTAAGCATCTGACCAGCATAGACGCATATAAAGCTGCCACGAGGTACGTCATTTAAACACCGAAGTCCCCATCCACGATTTGAAGTCTTGAATACTTGTAATTTTGATTGAAGAGGCTGCTGTACAACTCGATTGACGCAGTTTGCTTTGCACTTGCACCTATGTGGCAAAATTGTTGTGCATGTTCATACAATCGTTTGAATTGATATCCTACCATTTCTGTAGGAACAGTTGGCATTCCATACTTTGCTCCAGCATATGTTAACTCCCAACATGCACATTTTGTTTTATCCTATGGATTTATTATTTTCAAATTTATGGGGGAATTTATTTGATGAACTAAATTTTTACTAACCGAACAATCATCTTCCAGTCGCAACCACACATAAAATCTTCATTCAAATTCAAAGGAACTCCAGCGGTGGGGATTCGTCATAATAGTTTACGCAAAGAATGGGCATTTTCTCTTTGCCTACTGAGATGTCCTAATGAATGGCAAATATAAAAAAAAGTTATCGTTATGTAATTGAATAACCAAAAATAAAACCGAAAATATTAAAATCTTCATTTATTATGAAAACAAAAAACAAAAACTTACGTGCAATCAATTTCACAGACTGATTTGTAATGATTTTTAAATGTTTGTTATTATTTGACAGCTTCTTAACTGCCCACAGTAAAAAAAAAGACTTAAGGGGGTGACTTGTGGTGAAACACTTGCGATGGTGCGTTCACACTATGTGCTAATTTTTATTTTTATTTGTAGTTAGATAAATAAACATCTAAAATAAGTTCAAAAACAATTTCGTGATGTTTTACATCATTTCTTATTAAAATCGTAGTTAGAAAAATGATTTTAAGAAGAAAAATGTTTATTTCCAGTTTATTTCCCGCTCCAACGGATGCCAACGGATTATTTTGAAAATTTTATTTGAAAAATTCAACACAAAATGGAGCCTTTTTACTTTTTCACCAATCGGCAGTATTTCATGAATGTAGTGGTAGGCCAAACTTGACAGTCCCATTTGAAATGCAAGGGCGCACGCACACAGAAGTTTAATAGTGCCGATTTGAAAGTTTGTAGGTAAAAGTGGGTGGAGCCTCCTGAGTTGATGTTCTATTTATTTATTATTCTATGTTGCAGAGCCACGGTGTAATGGAATTTTCTATTTAAAATATTTTGATAGTGTAAGCGGCACTTAAGAAAACCGATTCGTATTCAAAATTCACCATCTTATCTTATCCACAAACCTAAAGTTTTTTGTCTAATTTTCAATAAACTACAACCAACTTCACTTTTATCTAACTTCACCACTGTCACTGCCATTTTCTAATTTAATTTTTTACTTTTATGTGGTAGACGCGCATCACTTCATAAATTGTGTCGTCTATTTTTACAATAAAACTATTTAATTAAACAAATAATAGAAAGCAACTAGCTTATGTTATCAAAACTGTGTTTTTTTCTATTAAAATAAATATATTATAATTAAATTGAGATTTTGTGAAAAGTAATCACAAAATGCAAGCACACAGCAAGAAGAGAGTTTGCTATTATTACGATAGTAAGTTTTTCAATATAATATTATAAATTATGAATATTTATTATAAGAAAAATATAAATAACAAGCTTAACTTGATTCTTCACTGATTATTCATGAAAATTTGCCACCAAATATTGGACATTCGTTTCATTGAAAAACCAAGCTATCTAAACTTAATGTTTTAAATCGACTGTCTTCGCTCTCAGTACACTTTCTCTACCGCTATTTATGTGTTGATGTGACGTAGTTCCCGCATTTTTTTGTTTTCCTACGGGATGCTGAATTTTTATTCACGAGCACGACAACGTGCGCAGTGCAGGTGGACAGTCGATTTAAAATTTCAAAAAGGAAGAAAACCTTTTTTCATTGTTGTCTGTTTTTCATTTTCAGGCGATATTGGGAACTATTACTATGGACAAGGACATCCGATGAAGCCACATCGCATACGTATGACACACAATCTTCTTTTGAATTATGGACTTTATCGAAAGATGGAAATTTATGTAAGGAATATTTTTAATTTTTATTTCATACATATTTTTTTGTTAATTTTAAACTTGTAAAGGATGAAGGGGTTTCCTAAAGCTTGGTTAAAAAGTTTTCTGGACAGCCGGTTGAAAGTCTTTATCTTTCTTTCCCTTTTATTGTTCTTCCTAAAGTAATAGTGAGCAAAGTAAGTCAAAAACTTACCAATGTGACAACATATTTTGTATTGTGCCAAAATATACATTAATGCATTAATTCACATACAATTATGGTTTCCTTGATCAACAACATTGAAGTAATAATTGTCTGCACATTTTTTTTTAATTTGTGACACAAATGAGGATCTTCTGGGGGCAGTTTCTCTATGCAAAAAAGATCTAATGTTTTCGTCCGTGCGAACGATTTGCTGAAGAGTTTGCTCTAAAAATGTTTCGCACAGACGAAAATGTTTGTTCGTTTTTACATACAGAATCAGCTCGCAATATCGGCAGAGTATATCAATGTTTTTCAGGCACAAAAATATTAAGTTGGATTCAAGGAGTCCCTATGGTGATATTTTAGCACACTTTCACACAGAAATGTCGGCTTTATTTGTTCTTTTATTAAAATGTTATGTTTTATTTACCATCATGTTTTGTAAAACCACCCAACTCGTTCAAATTGTGAACCTACACAGTACAAAGAGTCCCTTACTTTAGATAATTTGCTCTTTGGTTTTCTGGATTGTGTGCATTGCTGCTATCAGCTGCTAACCCTTACGCCCCTTCGTGTTCAGCAAAAACATGAAAAATGTGTTACATTGAACGTTCTCAGATTATAAATTCAAAGGTAGATTATGTTTGCAAGGTGTAGATGTCCAACGTTATCACGATTTCGCGGTCAAATGCGTGGAATCTGAGGTCTGCATCGCACGAATTGTTGGAAAATAAAACCTGCATAACATTACATGCGGAAAGTATAGTATTAGATGACGATGGTTATTATTTTTGAAGACAAAAGGTGCTGTGAAAACTTAACACGAATGAAGGGTAACGATAACCGACACTTTCGCGTTCCAAGCAAATAAATTCGTGACCGCTCCGCAACGCCCGCAAATTCGTGACCTTCTTCAGATATTGAAAAAATTGCGAAGAATTCTCTCGCAAAAATGTCAATGTGGTATTTGTTATCGAGCAGTTTGCCGAAACAATACTGACGTTATCTTGCATCTGCTCAATTTGTCGGTAGAAGATCCATCTACAATCCTCATTTTCTCATGTTAAAATTTACAAAAATGTATAAAGCCACTGGCAGACGGTAAATACCTTTTGCTTACTATTCTGTGTACCGATACTCGGTATACAGATCTGTTACATCCCAATATCTCGTAATACTTCCGAGTAAATCAGGGGTATTTCGTTATTATGAGAAAGAGTAGGCAAAAGTGCACGTGTTCGTTTAAGGAAGTGTTGGCATTTTTTATAAGAAATTATAGAAACTATTTGGTTATCCGCATGTTAAGCTTTCACAGTCCGAAACGTTCGTAAAGTCTTTTTTATTCAAGTTCAAGTGTAAGTGCAATTTTAATATTCAGTGATTAAAATAAACAACATCGCAACTTGGCTAACTGTAAATTCAATTGAAGTTTAAAAGAGAAACCGATAACTACTTTATTTGTAATTGAAATAGTGAGAGAGAAAAAATAACCCTGATAATGAATCTTAAATTGAAACAATCACCGATGATCTCATATCAATTTTGAAATTTGTTTTTATCAATAAAAGCCAAAACATGATGAAGACACTCCAAACTATCTCTGTCACTATCCAGCACTATGTTTCTTACAAAATAAATAGCTGGGAAGACATTTCTGACACTAGCCTACTGAAATTAATAAATGCCTTGATGAGGATGACTTGAATATCTAAGATTTTTGTCCTGGGTTTTAAATTATAGTAGTTTTTAGGTGGAATCGGCTAAGGATATTGACAGTCGCTTTTTTGATTGTCGTTTTGAATTATTAACTTGATTTTGAGTGTCAACTATCAACTATCACCTTACACGATTCCTCCCCAGAATATTAAAATAAATCTACACTGATCTAAGTGTTACGTTAACAATAAAAACAGCCAGCCCACTTACAAAACAAACTAATAATATGCGCCTTACAAATATAAGCAAATCATAGTCTTGCATCGTCGTGAGAAACTTCAGCATTTCCCAGTGCTTCTGGCGACGATTCGTCCCACAAAACGTTGACAGTAACTCGCATATTGGGAATCTCTGGTAGATCAAGATACTGACAGCAGCATTTTGTTTTGGAAACATACAAATCCATGCAGTTTTTTTTTTTTGTTAGTCAATGGAAAATGCTGTCAAGAAGTAGCTGCATTTTTGTCTCAGTAACAGTATTGTCAACTGGAAAATAATTATGAAATGAGAAGGGCGCTGCGCTGTCGTAAGCAATTGAATTCAAGGGATAAAAAGTTTCATACAAAATTAGCAAAAGCAATAGAAACGAATAGAAGACTTGAAACAATCCAAAACTTTTTGCATTGAAATGTTATTTATTTCTAACGCAACTAAAAAGAGCTTTAATTACATCAAAAAGGAGTTTGAAATTATATCCACTGCTTAAATCAACATCAAGAAGGAAAGCTTTACTTTCGATGAGATAATCCATCAAATCAAATAACCTGTTGCTACCAAAGTTGTACCTACAATCAATAAGAAGCTTTAATTTTTCAAGATATTTCATCAGCAGATAGTTATCATCAATTCCATCCATTCATTCATCGACTGTTATACTTTCATTGTCCGAACACCTGTTTAAATTAATCATCTACTTTATTTTCAAATTTCCTTCCTTTGCTATCACTTGTTGGACATTTAATTTTACAGAGACCTCACAAAGCTACAGCTGACGAGATGACAAAATTTCACTCCGACGAATATGTACGTTTCCTGCGGTCGATCCGCCCCGACAACATGACTGAGTACAATAAACAGATGCAACGTTTTAATGTCGGTGAAGACTGTCCCGTTTTTGATGGTCTTTATGAATTCTGCCAGCTATCTGCGGGTGGGTCAGTAGCAGCTGCTGTCAAGCTTAACAAACAAGCCTCTGAAATCTGCATCAATTGGGGAGGTGGTTTGCATCACGCCAAAAAATCCGAAGCCTCTGGATTTTGTTATGTAAATGACATTGTCTTGGGTATTTTGGAATTGCTGAAGTATCACCAGCGTGTGTTGTACATAGATATTGATGTTCATCATGGTGATGGAGTTGAAGAGGCATTTTATACCACCGATCGTGTGATGACAGTTAGTTTTCACAAATATGGAGAATACTTCCCTGGTACAGGTGACTTAAGGGATATCGGTGCTGGAAAGGGCAAATACTATGCTGTGAATATTCCACTGCGTGATGGAATGGATGATGAAGCATATGATTCGATATTTGTTCCAATCATATCAAAGGTTATGGAAACTTTCCAGCCAGCTGCAGTTGTTTTGCAATGCGGAGCTGATTCTCTAACCGGAGATCGGTTAGGATGTTTCAATCTCACGGTCAAGGGGCATGGAAAGTGTGTGGAATTTGTAAAGAAATACAATTTACCGTTCCTTATGGTTGGAGGTGGTGGCTATACGATTCGTAATGTATCTCGCTGTTGGACTTATGAGACATCTGTGGCGCTGGGAGTAGAAATCGCCAATGAATTACCCTACAATGATTACTTTGAGTATTTCGGTCCTGATTTTAAGTTGCACATCAGTCCAAGTAATATGACAAATCAAAATACAAATGAATACTTGGAGAAGATCAAAAATAGGTGAGTTTAGTCGAGGACTTGTCTGTTTTTTTTTTCATATTCATTTGATTGCATTGTTTTTTGTTTAGGTTATTTGAGAATTTAAGAATGCTGCCGCATGCTCCAGGTGTTCAAATTCAAGCAATACCCGAGGATGCTATCAATGAGGACTCTGAAGATGAAGATAAAGTCGATAAAGACGAAAGACTGCCGCAAAGTGACAAAGACAAGCGCATCGTCCCTGATAATGAATTCTCAGACTCGGAGGATGAAGGCGAAGGTGGTCGTCGTGACCAACGGTCATTCAAGGGTCAGAGAAAGAGACCCCGATTAGACAAAGAACAAAAGTCAGAGAATGCAGAGCTTAAAGACGAAAAAGAAGTTAAAAGTGAGTATAGTTGAGTTAAGTAATGATTTAAAATGCTTATTGTTTTCTTCTATCTTTCTCTCTTTAGTGGACACAGCTGAAAGTGAGGAACCTATTAAAGCAGAGGAAACAAAAAAGGATTCTAATATATAATAAGATAACTAAAAATTAAGAATTTTTTTCCTTATTTGTAGAAAGTCTACTGCATGTATATTATTTTATTTGTGAAACAAGATCCCAACTTAGCACAGCAAGAAAATTATTATTCAACCATATTCTGTGTACTTTTAGTAAAAAAAAAAAAAACAACAATTTTAATGAAAACGAAATACAACATAACAACGTGTACAACATTATGTAATATTTTGTTTTTTATTTTTAATGCGATAATATGAGATGTTTTCACTTAATTTTATGTTGTTTGGTTTATTCACTTCACTGATACTTTAAAAAAACATGGGTTTAGATTTATCACTCCTTAGCCCATCGAAAGACAAGTTATGCTTTCCTAATAATTTTGTTTGTATATTATTTGTTTGCTTTATTCGAGTTAATAATTTCTAAATCAAAGAATTTTATTTAACTAAAAGTCAACTACATACAAGTAGCTTATTTAGAAGTTGTTGGCCCAATTCCAATTTGTAAGTTTCTTTAAACTTCAATGTAAAATTAAAGGGACTTCAAAAAAGATGTCCGACGAAAGTTTTAAATAACTTCTAAGCCACAATATTTGTGGATTTATGACGGGTTAGGTTAGGTTAATCGTTAAAAGGATCGTCCCTGATCGTGGGTCCATTGCGTTCCCCAGATAGAGTAAAGGAATAGAATACAAACAAGAAAGAAGGAATGAGAGTAGATAAGAAGGAGAATAAACATTTATGACATAGTGTCAGAGTGCTGGTAAATATCCGATTTCTAAGTAAATCGCATAATTCGGTGTGTTGATTGGTAAATTAAATTTTTTTTTGATGAAATTTCTCTGAAGTTTCTCAACTTCATACTCTTCCAATAAGTCGTCATTTGTATTTTACACTTGCATGGTCGTCCGTTGAGACATAATCAGCCTTATTGTTAAGTTCCCCCGGAATCGATTTCGCCTGGCGAAAATCTGTTCCCCCGGAATTTTATTAGCTATTGGGGATTCCGCCCGAACGCTTTTTCACTTCGAATCAACAGTGACATTTCGGATAAGCGAGGAGTGTTTATGCACTTCTTAAAGTAACATCAATTTGATCTCGAAAAAGTGTGACAGTTTTGTTTTTCATTTCTAACAAAAAAATCATCATGAAACTTGATTTTGAAATCTTTTTGGTTTGAATTTTACATTTTTATAATTAAATAATTTAATAGGTACTGCAACTTTCTTAAATATCTTCTTTTATTTTTTTTTTTGTAGTAAATGCATTTCTGACAGAATATTTTCTACTCCTTTAAGTTTGAGAATTAACTTACAAAAATAAATGAACACACCTAGTTTCTGATTTGACAGATCTAAATAAAGAAGAGCTAATTGTGTTGTGCGGTTTTTTTTCAAAGAGATTGCAAAAATAAATTGTTTAAACAATCTTTTGGACGTGTAGGTATATGTTGTGAATATTGCAATTTGTGAATCAAGTAAATCATAATTATTAAAAGTTAAATAATCAGATCCTTGTTAATAGGTACCTATAATAAACCACAAATTTAAACATACATAAATACATGTACATATGTTTTAGTAGCAAATTATATTTATTTAAAAGAAATGTTGTTTTGTTTTCAAAAGTGCAGTCCAAACGAAGAGTTACAAAAAGGTAACAGTTCGGTGACAATTTTGAGGTGTTAAATGTTTTGAAATATTTTATGTGTTTGTGAAAATATATCAATACATTTATGTGTTACAGATTTAAACAATACTAAAAATTACCGTTTTGTCATACTTGAGCTGACGAAAAATAAACAAATGTTGCAATTCACAACTTTTTTTACTCGTTCGTCTTCAAAAATTAAGTGAACATTTTAGCTGTAATGACATTTGCATTTCGCCCGAAAAAAGTGACCACAATAGGGGGAATTTTTCGAACATTAAACATTTTTCGGGTGAAATTCACAATAGGGGGAAAGAGAAATTTCAATTTTTCCGGGTGGAATGTAATTCGGGCGAACTTCACAATAAGGCTGAATACTTCGCTTCTTGCTTTGATGATTAAAGAAATGTCTTTGGGCTTAAGATAAATCATGGAAATAATTATTGTTACTCAGATTATAATTCAGCTGGCTATATATTATTCGGCTTTCTGATTCGATAGCAGTTTCTACAAGTTGATTCCGAATCGAGTCTTCATTAAGCTGAATTATTCTATAGTTTTTCTTTCACACCAAGAATGTTGTTTGGATCAATTTGCAAATCTTCACCACATGCAGTGGTGGTTATCATACCACCAGTCCTTGTTTCTTACTTCGTACAGCAGCATCATTTTACTTAATCGCGAATGGCATCAAATCTCCCAAATTCGGGAGATCGCTTCTGTCTTGTTGAGATTTGCTCTTTTTCCCCTCTTTTCATTTAAATGAAACACCAATGATGCAAAAAGATCACATCTTTTGAAGGAAAGAGCAAATCTTTTCGTAAATGAAAAACGCTATTAGAACGCGTCCATTGTAAAATCCTGATGCTAGATGAGAGATTAGTTACACAGACCAATTTAAGTTTCTTAATGAAGTGTAACAAATTAAACTTCATGTTTAAAAGATCTTATTTGTAGAAATCATCATCAAAAGGAAGAATAAACATTCCATTCTTCTTCTTTGTTGTTCCTAGAAAAGTTGTTTGAAACTACTCCAACAAAAAAAAATTAATTCTCCTCAAATGCTCACTGGATCTCAAAACTTCTGTCTTATTTAGTTTTGATCAGAATTTCTCTGTGGCAAATAAACAAAGTGGAAACGAAAGTCTAGTATTCCCAGTAGTATTGCTGAATATTATAAGAAAGAGGATTAGGGAATTGCCAGCAAACTTTAACATCAGTAATTTTTATTTCTTCTGCATTATGGCATGTTGATAACACATTTACAAAATTCTTTATGACAGTTGTTAGTCTGTGAGTGCAATCAAGGCCAACGATTGCATGGGCAAGTTTATTGTTATTGAAGTTTGTGTTAATTTGTGATGTACCTACCTTTGGTTCAAACGCTAAAGTTGTTGTACAAAAATTTACTAAAGGAGGTATATTAAAACTTTAGTTTAAAAGATTTTCCTTTATTTCTCAATAATTTATGTATTATTTTAAATGATCCCAAGTTGTGGTAATTCTGCTGCGAGTTGTTTTAACGGGTGTAATTTCTCGGTTTTCTGAGAATATGACTTCTGATGCAATATTTCTTTTGCGGGCTTCTGATGGAGTATGATTTACAGGTGGACTTGGATCTTTCCTCGGCTTGTCGGCAAACGGCTTGTTCCACTCGTAACCGTAGTATTTCTACTGACAACTACGGACCCTCGATTAGGGAATACGAATGGCAAAATATTTTTGATTTATCTCTTTCGTTTTGTATTTTTATGGAAATCAGCTATGAATTAGAAGGATTGAAAGGATTCGCTTCAAAATAAATAATAAAGCAACTCTAGGTAGCAGATATCGAATTGAAAACAACTCTCTTCGTATTCTCTAGATCGGGGGCCAGTGGTATCTAAAGCATCATATAAAACTTCTCACGAAATGTCACCTTATAAAAAGTGAGTAAAAAGCTTGAATTAATTTTTTTTTTTTTTTGCATATGACCCAATAACAGTTCCTGTCACAAATTTTATTATTTTTTTTTATTAGAATAATTTTTTCTCACAACTGACTAACCATTTTTTCAACAAAATTTGAGACGGTTTTTTGTTGGAACAAATTATTTAAAAAGGCACAATGCAACAGGTGTTGCACGACACTAGTTAGAAGGAGTAGAAAGATAGGAAAGAATTGTTTTGGTATAATGAATTTTCAGTGCATACCTCATGGGCGACGTCCAACATTAGCTGAGAGATATGCTGAAAAGAAAAAAGTGTTTGTTAGGTATTTCAAGATGCCATCTCGTTGAACTGCTTTCTTGTCCTTTGACTTTGTTTTCCTTTTTTATTAATTCAAATGTGCAGGACCCTGAATACTTCGTTTAAGTAGAATTTGTTTATGAAAAGTCAGACTGTTCCTGAAAAAAATCAGATTTCTGTGATAACCAGTAGCTCTTTAGGAGAATAATTACAATTATAAACCAATAACTTATGTTCCTTTTGGCAACCACTGAAGTGTCAATTCCTATTAGACATAGTTATCGGTTCGAGAAAAGAAACAATTGGTATTGTAGGGGGTTTATTACCAGAGTGCCAAATTTTCTAAAAATTCACTCAAAATTTTACTTTCAGTTATTGACTGACTAAATAAAATCATAGGAGCTTTTGAAATAGAAATCCAAATTAGTTATTTGAATGTAAAAAAAAAATCAGTTTTAATTTTTCTATTTACATATCAACAATATATTTTTTAAATTTATTCGAAACAAATTGTTTTAAAAATAATGAAGATTTATCTTGAAGAAGGCGAAACGCTACATAAAGCATATGTGGTAAGAGATGTCTGTGTTTTCTTATTTGTTTTTAATTTTAAGTCAAACTTTTTCCTCCCGTCGAAAGTGGGTAGGTAAATAAAAGCCTTCATTTTGAATAGCGAATAGAACGTTCGACTCAAAGTGAACGTTTGGGAAATCCAAGATGTTTTAATAGAAGAAAGGCGATCTTCGACGTTCGAATAGAGAAATATATCTTTTCCGCTATTCATAAAAGATGTCTTAAAAAAATAAATCACTTACATATTTCTCTTACTTCAAAATAATTTAATAAAATGTACATGAATTTTTTGAATTATGTAAGTACTTGACGAAAGACGCAAAGAAAGAAATTATCCGGTCCAAAATTAAACATTTTTTTATAAACCTTACGTCAATTCGGTGTAATTTAGTTTAAAGCAATGTATTTATATATCTTTAGTGTATTCGTGCATCGGCCAGGAGAGATTGTAAAGTTCTAAAAGTTCCTTTTTCTTGCATTATATTTTTTGTCGTCGGATCAGCATTCAACTCCATTAGCTTTAACTTTTGCAGTTTCCTCTTCAACCTTCGCATAAAAATACTCAATTAACAAAGTATTAGCATTGTTTTAACAACTTGATTGCAAATCGATTAAACAATTAATCCAAAACCACGCTTTTCAACCTGTTGGCTGGCAATTGCGTTATGTTAATAAAGAAATGTGTAAATCTGTCGAGATTTGCGACTATGATCATCAGAGTTTAAAAAAAATAAATGTTTTTTTTTTATTTATTCACTAATGGAGAATACTACATACATAAGTTAAAAAGGTTTCAAAATATTGGAAGGAAGAAGCATTAAAATTAAAAATTACAATGCTTCGCCTCGTTCCTCATTCATTTCAACCCACTTCCGTTTCCGTTGACTTATATAATTCGGCTACTGTCATATAAAGAACAAAATTATTTCCAATTTTTAATTTTTCAGTGAAGAAGTCGGTTGGGGTTATCACTATTATTGGTTGGGTTTACTATTATTATTTTGAAATAAATACTTTCAAAAGAGAAGTCAGGGATTCTGAAATGTTCTGCTGAAAAAAACATGTTAAACGATGGGAAAGTTGTTTCTGTTTAAAATAGTATCCGTGTGTTACGAGTACTTCAGAAAAAGATATTTTCTGTCGCTCCTTATAAATTTTATGCGAATACAACAGTCAACGTGGCATTGAGTAGGAATAGTCAAAAGTATAACGAGAAAGATGAACCTAAGAAGTATCTTATAGTCACGTTATGATGCTCTCTGAAGACCATGCAGATACGTTTGACAGAGTAAAAGCATTATACGGAACGGTGATTGTGTAGAATTCCACTAAAACGCCATCTTCTCCTCAACCATGTATTCCAGCATAGAATGCATCAAAGGTAGACGTACAAAGGTGAAAAAGGATGCAGTGAGCGTGGTAAATGAGCAAATAAAGATTTTTATCGGTGACAGTTTAACGTTGGGTTCCTGAGTTTAACAACTCCCGAAAGCTATATATGCGCTCTTATTCTCGAGATCTAATTATGTTTTGCTTTATAGATGAGTGAATTTTATGATCCAGAAGAGCAAAAGTGGAAATTCTCATATTGACAAAAAAATATAAACATGTGCAGGTATAACGCGTATATCTTTTTAAACACTGTGAATTATTATATCAGGACATAATATTTTTAATGAAGAAATTAACATTTTTAGTTTTGTTGAGGTTTATTGTGTTTTGGGAAACACAGTTGCATAGCGTTGTCAGGTCCTTAATAAAATAATATAGAGTGGTTAATTCTTTTTGAGTGTAATTTTATTTTATAGCTGCATTTATTAAATAGTTTTTTTTAGTTTTAGTTAGATTGGTCATATTGGGTGGTAAGCGTCATAAAAAAGTTTAGGTAATTATGTACGTATTAAATAATTATACGATTTGATAACTAAAAATATACAGATGGCCAAAATCATTGAAGGGAGACATATTTTCGTGGATTTCCCAATCCTTTGCTTCGAGTCGAACATTTGATTCGCTATCCATATTAAGGGAATATGTATGTATCTTTTAATTGCACGGGATTTCGTAGGAGGGAATTTCTTTAGGCCCTTATTACGGTTCGCGAATCGAACGTTCGCCTCGAGGCGAATGCTTTACTTTGGTTTTAAGTGAAGGAAATCGGTTTATTCGCGAACCGTTAGTTGGTTGGCTTACTTTTGCTACTATATTGACCTTAAGGGCGAAGAACTTCTCGAATTTTTAATACTTGTTTAAAGCATTCGCCAACTTTTTTGTTCGTTTCGCAAACGATAACAGCAACATTAGTTTATTTTTCTTTTGGTTTACGGCAAGTGATCCTGTCACCTGTGCCTGTCAATTTGACGATTATTGTACTGAAATGACATTAGTTTATGTTAAACTCGGCTGATTTTTAAGTAAACGAACACAGCTATTTGCAGAAATGTTTTCTAAATACATCATAAAAAAAACTTGTTTGAAAATTTGTTTTAATTCTAATAAATGTTTTTTTCTTTATTTATTTCAGATCGAGGGTAAGTGTTTTTGTTAAAATGTTACTTACGTTCAAATGTCTTCACACAAATTTCCAATATCTCCGAAAAAACGTAAGTTGGTATATTTAGATTTTATTTTTTTTATTAAATATTGTTTTTTTTTTCTTAAAACGAATTAATATAAATGTTTAATTACAACAATATCAATTGAAATCTAAACAAAAAATACTAAAAATATATTTAACATTATAACAAGATACTTCAGCTAAAGATGGACGGAGAGAAATCCGTATTTTCAATACTCCAAATATAAATACTTTTAATCTAAGGAAAGAACCGATTCTATGCTGGTTCGGTTTCTCGGTGCCAATCTTGGTCCACCTATGTAACTTATTGGATTCGAAAATTGTCGATGGGATTCATCAATGAAAATTGGGGCCGAATTTGTTTTAGGATTTGGCTTTGTGACAAATGGAGCTATTTCTATATTCGATATTTTAACTGCTGGCTCATTTGGTATTTCAATATGAATTTGACTTTGTGGGCTAATGGAGCCATCTAGTGTCGTTAGATCTTCTGATGATGCTGAATACAATGGAGCTGTTCCCTTTAATGGTAACGTGAATTGATTAAGTGAAGATTTGTGATTCATGTAGTTGGTATCCAATGAATAATTATCCTGAGTTAGCACAGTTTCAGGAGAATAAGTTTTCTATGAGTTTTTATTTTAAACTTTTTTTTTATGATTGCTATTTTAAACAATTATTGAAGGACAGAACGGCATACAAAAATGTGATCCAATTAAAAGAAAAAGAAGAAACAAAATTTTAATAATAAGCATTTAGTTATTCTGATATAACACGAAATGTAAAGGGGTAGCAGACAGCCCTAGTAAATTAGTCGTCTGAACGGAATATTCTTCGTTTTTATAGGAATCGGAGGATTATTTCTTAGAAATGTTTTTGCGAACGCTCATTTTTCGGGATCACAAAAATTTTACAATCTTCGGTACAGTGCGACCAAGTAGTATTTTAAGTGACTATGATTTTTAAAATATAGGAATGTTCCGTTCCTAAGGATTATTAGCTAGGGCTGAGAATTTAGAAAATTTAATAAGTTACGAAATATTCAACTGGATTCAAGCGGTGAAATACATCTGCAATGATCTTAATTTACTAGATCTATAATCAAACGTTTACATTTAAAGCATTATACTTAAAAATTTACATTTAAAAACGGTAACAGCACACAAATAACGATAAAGCTTTTTGGTTATTAAATTAACAAATTACAACTATTACGTAAATAAATACTTCTGTTCCAGATGTGAATATTATAACGTGTATAATGCCACTCTAAAATGGTAGCTACTAGCATTTTAGTAATAATAATCGGAATGTAATAAAAACATTTGAATTGATTTATCACACTATCAAAGAGTTTTTATAAAGGTTTCCTATTCCTACTGCAATTATTATCTGTGTTTGTTTAGTTTTCAAAGCTGCCCGATCCCAATTAACCCCAACAAATTTTAATTTGATGTTCATTGCACTAAAATGATATTAAGCTTTAAAAAAAGTTAACGAACATATCTTTTAAAGTAAAAACAAATACTTTTTCTGAATTATAATGGAGATTTCGAAGTTCGAACGCTATATTAATATAAGGTCCTTCATTTTGTAGTCTCGAAAGTAAATTTAAATTTGTAAAACATTTATAATTTTAGCCCAGTAATTTTTACTTCTAAAAAATTCCGACAAAGCTAAATTTTTGGGAAAATATTTTTTTGGATTTGGATCTTTATTTGTTTTGGGCAGATCCTACTTTGGACCGAGGATTTTTTTCTTCTAGAAAATAAGGATTACAAGAATTTTATATCATAAAATATGTATCATCGTCCTAAAAACTTTAAGTGCCATCTTTTGTTGAATGTACAATTTAAATCCCATACTAAGGTCGTGTGCCAATTGCGTTAAAATTGTTGTTAAATTTTATCCTTTTTTATAAGGGTGAATAAAATTTAAGTTTTTTGCTGTGTCAATTGAATTAAATAGGATTTTTTAAAATATAAATTTCCCATTGAGATTCCTTGTATTCAAGAGCCTACCCAGAAATGGTCAGATGCCTTTAGTACGTTAATAACAATAGTTGACTATTGTTAACAATTTAATTTGATTTAATCAATTTTGTTCGTTCTTTAATACAAAATTGCTACGAATTTCATTCAAGTGTGTTTCAGTATTTATATGAATGCATAAACTGTTTTTCACAAAAACACGAAGTTATCGATAAAAAAGATGCAATAACGAACGCGGCCGTATTATCGGATGTACAAATAAAACGTAGCAAAACAAATGTCAAAAATTAACTACTCTCTTAAATTTTAACGAGCTCCTGAGCAGCATGAACAGGTTAATTTTTGACGTCTGTATTCACCTCAGTAGTGTCAAAATTAAGCCATGGGATCAAATTTAAGAGCACTTTTAACGCAAAAGGCACACGGCCTAAGTTTAAATTGAAGACGTTTTCAATTTATGGCCAAATTTTTAAAGAAAAACGTTAATACCAAATGTCCGTTATGTGCATTTTTATACGGATTCCTGAAATCCAGTTATATAAATAGTACTGCAAATACAACGTTCACAAATGTTTATCCAAATCGTGAAAACCGTTTTGGAGAAAATTTGCAACACTAAAATTTTTATATGGGAAATACCCGAAACGACACGACAGAGAAAACGACAGCTGTCGTAAGTGACAAACGATTACGGTTATAGACATGAATATTGATGCTTTCGTTAGTGACAGTCGACAAGAATAACAGGCGTGATTATTCATACCACTTACCGTTCTCGTTTTTTGATTATTGTTAATTATTTTTAAATATTATTGCTAATAGTTTCTTTGCAATTTTTGTTCTCAACAAAATTATATTTCAACAAAATTATATTAAAACATTTGCAATATTTTTTAATTCAATAATATTCTAAAAAATTCAATTTCGCTTTTTGGCGTCAAACAAGAAACGTCAAAGTTTAACCAGAAAAGTCTTAAATTTTTTTATACGTTCTTTCGTTACTTCATTCCTCCTTCGTTTCTATACCCTTCACCCAAAATGTCAAAAAGACGTATGACAAAACGTACGGAAAAAGGATTGGTCTAATCAGGGTCATAGTGTCAAAGAAACTCGTTTCATTGTTACGAACTAATTAGAGATTAGACTGGTGTCAGAAGTGAAATAGATCTGAGTAAGATTGTGTATGTGTATATAGTTTATGATTTCTGGTAAAGATTGTATTTTTACAAGTTTTAATTTATTCGCTGTAATTTTAACAACCGTTGCAATATTTCAAACATCTTTCAAATCAAGTTTGATAAAATCTTTATTTTTGTATCACAAGCACCTTTTGTTTCGATTCCTCCCGATTTACAACTTAAATTATTGATTGTTTTATTATTGCCCCCTTATTGAGTTTCATATAAAAAATCATTTCTGTCAATTTTTCTCAGTAAATACAGAACCAGAATAGAATGTTCTACCATAGAATTGAACCAATAATTAAGCATTCTCAAAATCTACGTCCCTACGCAACTCAGCTTTTCTGAGAAATGTATTTGCTACAGCTGATGGTGTTTTTTGGAAATTGGTTTTTGAAATATTAGGAAAAACAAAAATAAATTCTACATTTCTTTAAAAATAATAATGAACTATCTTTGAAACGTATAACTTTTGTGTTCAACAATAATATCAAACGATAATTGGCCTTTTTGAAGGTCAACAATTTCTATAGTATTTTTTCGAGATAAAGTTGCCACAGTTTAAATTTCCCACATAACCTTTTGAATATCTAAATTATATTTTCTATTTAAAAATAATATACAACTTATCCTGAAATTTGAAATTCAATTTCCTTTTCTAGAAATTAAAACACATCCCTTGCGTTACCACATTTGTGTGCTCATTCATGAACTATGTAACTAACATAATTAAACGAAGCAAAGATAAATATCTTAAATATAACCCATAAGAACTGGAAATCGAAAACGTTCCTCAAACGTGATAGAAATCAAAATCGACTCATTCCTGATTATAATTACAATTACAAATCTCTTGTTTCTATTCAATATAATTTAAGATAAAATCAATGAAATCAGTAATTCCAATTCCACACATTAGTACATATAATTCAAACATGTTTCGTTAACATTTGCAGTAACATTTATAAGAAAATCATATAAAATCTCATAGGACCTGATTTAGTGAAAGATTGCTTCAATTCTTTAATATCTAAGTCTGAACAACAACTCCAGAAGGCCAGAATTACATCTTATTTTTCACGTCTTGCTATAATTCTCACGTGTTGTTAGGTAGCTTTTATTTACATTCATAAATTCGATTTGGTTTTTACTACCTTCAGTATACCGTGATGTTGGTATAATTCTAGAATATGTTTCCAATTAAGACTGAGCCCACTCATAGAGTGCTTCTTTGGTTTTGGTCGTTATAACAAAACGAAATCAAAAGAACATACATACCTCCATATAATATGTTTGTAACCAGCCGACACTATAACAACAGCACATATGTAAGTCTCATGGATAACCACATTTCATACTAACGTGTAAATTTATCGTGATTGTACCTTAAGTTGTTTTTATTGCGCTTCTAACATTTAAGGGGTATTTATCATGGTTCATATGGCAAACGAAATCCTTTCAGCCAAGTGAGTATAGCATTACATTACGTTGTCGCATACGTAAGCTCCATGTTGAGGTTTTATCGTTCATTTATGTATAAAAACAAATAAATGTACATAATATATACCGTTAGGTATATATATAAATAAGTATAGGCATCAATATATTTCTGGTGTTTTGCTTTAATGGAGTGTTTTCTCAGAGCACGTCATATAATATTAAATAATGAGAACAATACATTTTGTCCTATGTAGGCACTTGGTTCTGGTTGAAGGACCAAATGAAAAAAAAAATTCATCTTGACTGTCCAATTTTAATTTAAAAATCTCGAAATACGGTGACCATATTTTAATTGGAAAAAGAAAGGAAAAATGTTGTTGAAAATAATTTAAAACAAATGACTAGCTCCTTGAATAAGATTATATTAATTTTAATAGTTTGTTAAGTCAGAATTAACCCCGAGGTAATTCAATGATTTATGTGCTTTAACTGGGGATTAATAATGCCTTTGCGGCACAATTCAAAATTTTTATGTTTTTTAGCACAACATTTTAAAAACTTTTTTGGTTTTGAATTATAAACATGAAATGATGCATGCATCGGCAAATTAAATTTTATGCTTCCCCTTCATCCTAGACAATTCAGCGGTTCTTGTTGCTATGGCCACTATGTTTCGTGGATAGTTTGAAGTTTTTTCCAATTCACTTTGGATGATCTCTCAAGTTTCATGTTTAAAACCAGGAAACTTTCTGGAAACGTTCTTCCATGCTATAGAAAAATCAAATGCCGAAGTCGTACTATTAGAAAGGGGGTAAATGGTAACCAAAAATAACTTCCATGCGAAAAAAAAAATTAAAATGTCAACATTATAGAATAATGTATAATTACTGAAACTTTTTCCCATGCGATAGAAAAATTAATGTCGATCTTATCATATGAAACAAAGAATGTATATGGTAACCGAAACTTTCTCTCATGCAATGGAAAAATCAAATATCGATCTTGTCCTATTTAAAAGAGGAAGTAGGTTCTATTTATCTTTCTCCCATGAGATAAAAAATGTCAAATATCGATTTTGCAGCCTTCTCCCGATCTCGATCTTGTCTCACTAAAAAGAGAATGTATAATTTCTGAAACATTCTCCTATGCGATATAAAAATAGATGATGAATGTAGAAAACTTAAATGTCGCCCAATTTAAAAGAGTACGTTTGGTCACTAAAACATTCTGCCATGCGATTGAAAACCAAATGTCGGGCACGAAACCTTCTCCCATGCGATGAAAAAATCAGATGTCGATCTTGTCTCACAAAAAGAACAATATGTAGTCGCTGAAACCTTCTCCCATGCGATATAAAAATAAATATCGATCTTTTCCTATAAAAAATCATTTAAACTTTTGACCATGCATTATAAAAATAGATGTCGATCTTGTCCTATAAACAAGAGGAGGTATGGCAACCGAAACATTCTCCTATGCGATGGAAAAATCAAATTTCAATCTTGTGTCTTGTCTTACTTAAAAGAGAAGTCACTGAAACTTCCTCCCATGCAATATAAAAATCGGAAGTCAATTTTTTTCTACTAAAATGAGACCGTATAGCAACCGAAACTTTCTCCCATGCGATAGAATAATCAAATGTCGATTTTGTCTCAATAAAAAAAGACGTTTGGTCACCGTACCACTTTCCCATACTACTAACCTACATACATTTTATTCAAAAAATAAAAACATTCACTTAAATACCTTATAAATATTTTAACCCGTGTTACACTTGACAGGAAATGCAAAACTCAACAACTATTTGTACATGACGACCATTAAAAAACGCACACACAACCCTACTATCGACCATACACGCACAAAGGAACAACGGAAATAACGGACTACAAAAAAAAAATAAAATAAAAAAAAAAAACAAACGAAAAACTGTGTTCACAACTTAAAAGCCATTAACTTTTGTGTAAATATGAGTCCTTCAAGTGCCAATCTGTTGAGTGTTGTATGTAACATTAAAACGCTCTGCCTGTTGCCGCTTTTGCTTTGAGTGACGAACCGTTATTGTTAGCCTCTGCCTAACGCTCTCTCGATGTTGGAAAATTGAAACTTTCCTTCCCTAAGTTTTCCTATTCTATATATACTTTCCTTTTTGTATTTGCATTTGACGTTATGCGCGCTCTGTGTTATTATAGGTCGAGGAGCCATGATTTGTATTGTATTTCAAAAATGGGGGCAGGAAATGTCAAACTTGAACTTAAAGCGACACTCTGTTCGTTGTGCTTAGGAGAGCATTCTTTTGAAATCATGTAGAACGAGGAAGGGATAGGAAAAAAAAAAAATATTGAAAATTTTCCCCTTACTCAAACTCTTGGCAATTAGAAAAGTGAATGGTTTCACCATTCAAACAGGATGCTGAATAGGTCTGTTAATGGTTGTTGAATGATTCATGTTAATGCTATTGGGTATCTGGGTTAACTCTTGTGTATTATAGATGAAATGGCATTCAAGGACATTTCAGGATATTTCATATATATACGTACACACATATGAATAAACTTGATTATTTTTGTTGATCTATTTTTGAGTTTAATTTGAATTTCATGTATGTATGCCACTTATGATATTAAATGATTGAGTGGGAGAAAATAAATACTGGCATACAAATATTATGTAAAAAAAGAACCTCTATTGTTTGTTCTTTTATCGTTAATGTTTAAAAAAAATAACAAGTTTTTAATAAAATCGTTAGCTGTTTCTTTAAAACATTACATTTTGAAGAAAAAAATCCAAAGCGATTTTTTTTGGCAATAAGCGAAACTTAACTGTCCGCAATAGCGAGAAATATTCCAATGCCGAAATGAAACAATTCAAATTGTTTTTCCTTGTTTCAGTTGCATTTTTTGTATCCCATCTTTCCAAAATCATGGAAACACTGATATCAGCTTAAAAAAATATCATGAAAAATAAAAAAACTAGTTATTTAAAGACATACATATCACCGGAAATTTGAACCTATATTTTATCTATTTAATTATAAATTAGGGTTGCCCTTGATATTACTGGCATTTAATTAGAGTTTAGCACAAAGTTCTTTAATCGAAAATTTGTTCGTTGAAACCGTTGAATATGTTTCAGGTTTTTTTTGAATGGTTCTGATTGTTCATATTGTAAACGTTATCCATTCTGAAACTTTATTCTATTACCAATGACATTTGATTATAATAAACTGAATGGAACTTAATGCTTAAAAATTCAAAATTATTTTCTACTTTAAGCATAGAAATTCTCACTCTATTACTTCCGCTCAATGTGATATCTTAAAGTGTTTCCAGACCGCAGAAGCATTTCAGAGACTTATCAGAAACATTTATAAAACATTTCAAGTTTTGTTTCTTCAAGCGTCCACACCAAAAGAAACATTTCTGGGAAACATTTAAGAAATGTCTTTAAAACAATGTTTAAGAAACATTTATTAAATGGTTCTAAAGTGTTTCTTGTTTCCCATTTTGTCATCCACGTCACATTTTCAGATTTACACAACTACAAACAAATAATTATTTTTCTGTGCCATTTGCGAAATATTGAATGTTTCCCCTCGCGGAGAAACATTTCAGAAACATTTCGGAAATGTTTATCAACCGTCCAGACCGAAAAAGCATCATAAAAACATTTCTGAAATGTTTCTTTGGTCTGGGCACACCTTCAGAATCATTTATTAAATAAGAAACCATTTCAGAAATGTTTCTCTGTTTTCCATCCGCGATAGCAAACTTTTAATGTTTTGGAAATGATAAAAAATAAATCTTCTAAAAATTTAATAATGTCACGAGAATGAAAAAATGGGAAACGGAAAGCATTTCTTTAAGTGACTACACCAAAAGAAGCATTTGTAAAAATATTTCTAAAATATCTTTGAAATGTTTTTTTTTTTTAACAAATGGGGAAACATTTCAAAATCGTTTTTAAACAAGGGCGAAACGCAATGCTTGGAATAAATTCCACAAAACCTTTAAAATTTTATTTCATTCATAAATACTCCACTTAATAAAATTTAATTCGACTATTTTTAGTCTTTTTATTGTTTTTAGTCTTTTTATTGTTTGTTCATTCAATTTTTTTTTTTTTGTTAGACAGACCCTATTTAGTCAAGAGCGATGGACATCGGTATCTCCATCATAATCCTCTTCGCATTTTCTAAACGCTGGCACTTTGCTTAATAGCATCATAGCCCCTTTAATGCGAGAAAATTAAAGACACAAACGCATCAAAATTCACTAAGCGTCGTCATTGAAAAATTGTATAAGTTTTCTAATATGATGGTTTGATTGAGCTTTACTAAACTTCACTTGACTAAAGTCAAATGTAGAATTTTGTGGGAATTCTTTTCCTCTCTAATTTTGTAGTTGTGTCATAGGATGTTGGGAGCGAAACGTACTCACAAAGTCGCTGGGATTTATTAGCGAATTACGGATCCATCTTATCGTCGCAAACATTTGCATCTATTTTCCCGACGAAATTAAGTTGTAGTAGGTTTTTATTTCAATCGTTCAACCAAATAAAACCTGAAATTCGATGAGGTAAAAAAAAGCCTGTTAAAAAGGAGTCCGATGATGTTTATTATTAAAAACTTGCTCACATTAAGCTAATATTTCGCGCTATATATGTATTTCGGTGCAGGGAACTAATTTCACCACTAGTGGGAAATAATTTCACTTTTTTTCTTGTGAAGTAAATTCCAACTAAAGGTGAGAACTAATTTCATCTGAAGATTGTGTGAAGTTAGTTCCCATCTACTATTTTGATATTACAGAAGATATAAAGCTGAAAATATAGGGAGACTTTAGTTCTCGGTGCCCCCAACACCAAAAATAAGTGAAATTAGTTCACACTAGTGGTGAACTAACTTCACACGGGAACTAACCGTGTGAAGTAAGTTCCCGTCAAGTTAGTTCCCTACAAAAGTATTGATATCTACAAAGTGGAGTTATCTCTAACTAAGTTTATTTGAACTTGTTTGTCGTATTCAAACATTTCTTTCAAAATTTGTTGAAATAATGAAAAAAAATTCTATTCGACAACCATTTTTTGGAAAATTTTGTTTTAACAAGGCAGTCGCTTATAATGTGTGCTGTTATTAAAAGATAATAACAACACTAGAAAACATTCTAAAACCAGTTTTGAAATCAGTTTTGTTTTCATTGTTTTGTTTGCTGGAAATTTATTCGGATGAAAGCTGAAATTATAACACTACCATATTACTTTTCAGAGGAAACAAAATAACTCGTCGAATTTCCGCGAAAGTCTTCTTCATGAGTGGGTAGCAATATTTCGTTAGGGGTTTCCAACATAATTAAAGTTACAGAATACTGCATTAATGCCTGACGTCTTTAAAGATAAATGATCATTTTTTTAAGAATCCATTGGTTTTCACGACCTAGTTAACAGGGGTAAGGGCAAGAAAGTCAATATTCTCACTTTCAGTTTTTAAGCAGACCAAGAAATCTTCATTTTATATTAACATTATTTTAATAGAAAATTTGTTTGAAGAAATATCGCCTTCGATGCAATTTTCATTTATTTTCGTTCTATGTTTCTTGTACTACAATATCTCTGAAAAAAAATGTCTAGTTGCTTTCAAGCAGCCGATGCTTTTAAGTAAATTTTTATTCATTTCATTTTGAATATACGGCGGATCTCGACTGCGAAAAAAACGATATATTTTTAATGCTTGCATCAATTAAATTCTCAATTCTCGACTCAAGGACAAACTGAATCGAATTTGAAAAAAAAGTACACATTTATCAGAGTCCTCACAAGAGAGATATTTTCAAGAGCTTTGCATGTCCTTGATTTCTTAAAATCATCACGGTTTACCTGAAAATGGACAAAACATAAAAGAACAATATAAAAGTAAACTTTAGCTTTCTGTAAACATTTTGTAAAAATTTTCGTTAATGCTTTTCAAGGACTTTTGTGTAAAAATGTTGACAAAATGTGCCTTTCACATAAGTAAGTTTACTTTTACATTATATTTGCAACAACAACACTATATACGACGAACTGCAATAAAAGTTGCATTTTTATTTTCATTCATTCCGAAGTTAAAGTAGGCATCACTTCATAAACAATAAATGCATGCATTAACTTTTATAAAAGCTCCCCATAACATACCTAGTGCTCTTCACCGCACCAACAATGATGGGTGTTGTTGGGATGTCCTTGGAGGTGCACGTATAGTACATATAGTTATTTCCACCTTCAACTGGTTCTCTGGTGCATGAAACTATTTTTGTTGCATTCAGCAATCGTGTGTGCACTAATGGAAGTGCATAGCTCTTGCAGCAAGCAAGAGAATGCAATAGTTTTCGTTTGAAATTTAGAGGTTATGTGCATAAAAGATATTATTGTCGGATTGTACACATATATACTATGTATTTCTAGGACTAGGTCCTTTCTCAATTTATGTTTTTTTTTTCTATGTTTTCTCTCTCGTTAGCTTAACATGCTTTTAAAAAGCAGGCTAAGTATACATATGTTTAAGCTGGCGTTGTTTAAATGTAGGGTACACCAGGAAGCATCAGGATGTTTCTGTGTTGATGCCAAAGGAGGTAAAAGAGAAACCACATGCTTAAGCTTTCACAAGTTAACATCAGGGGAACACTTGACATGGATTTTAATTTGTTGCATTTAATTTATTTTTTCCTTAGATTGTTGGGTGGCATAGTGGGTTTGCTTAATATACGACATATATAAATATGTCAAATTTGTTCTAAAACAGTTTAGAAACATGAACGTTAAATTATTTAACTAACAGAGGAGCACAGAAAGACACGTGATGGTCTCTATCTCAAGGACACAATTCGTACATGGACTTGAAATAAAAAAATAATTTCCTCAAAATTACTTTTTCATATGAAAATTTAAAATTTATTTTTAATTTTTAATTCAAAATACAATTTATTTATATCACAAAAGTATATACACACGATTTGGCAAAAAATCCTTGAATTTACAAAATGCTATGAGGTTCGCCTAACTAATGTGGGACTGCAGTGACCATTTGTTGTGGTTAAGGCATTTTGTGAGAGTCTTTCATTGGACTCAGATGTCCCAACTTGATTTCCATTCGATTTTTGATCATCTTCTGTGTCAATATCATCTCCACTTTCGTCAATTTTATATGGCAATTGATTGACATTATCTTGTGCAACTGGTGGTGGTCCCCAGGACACTTGGCGACTTCTCTGCCGTGCTGGTTGGTTGTCAAATTTTACCTGGACCTTTTGCTGAGATAATAATATTTGGTTAAATAAATCTTCGTTTATTTTGTTTCACTTGCGTTATCATGCTGCCTTTTGGTCGAACCTGCTACAAGATACATGCTGCTTTTGATTGACATACGGAAAGAAACTTATCATGCATAAAACTAAGTTGCGATTTTCTTACACACATGCGTTGTGTCACATTATCAATGTTTAAATAAGAGCTATTTGGTTTTAAAGTCGCATTATATAAAAAGGTTTTTACTCATTAAATAGTTATGAAGACAATTTTTGCATTCAAGATGTTGAGATGTGTTTTTCATCAAAAATAGTAAGAATATTGATGGGAAAAATCAAAAGTGTAGGATTCGCCTATGAATAGCGTGATCTTACTTAATAACAAATCTATAAAAAATAACAACGGAAATTTTGTTCCCAGGCCGAACTGCCTCTTTACCTATTAAACAAATAAGAAACCATGTCGTATTTAAATATTTTATTGAAGAAAAAATGTTCCCAGGCCAAACGGCCTCTTTACCTTTTAAACGAATAGGAGCATATTCATAGTTGTTTTTAAACTACAGTTTTACTTAGCCTGGGCTTAAGCAATGTAATTTAAATGGGATAAATTCGAGTTGTTCTGAAAACAGCTTAAGGCAACGACTGCAAATATTATAGGAAACAATTATAGAATTTCGATGACTATGAACAAATGTTCCCAGGCTAAAATGTCTGTATCTCTACTATTTTTTTTTAGTAGGGATAGAGATAGATAGTTGTATTTAGGAACCTACTTTCCTTTTTAGACACAAATGTTTCCAGGTCAAATTATCCCTATTCCAACAAAGTACTTTATTCTTATTTGCAACGTTATTCCATGTCATCGATAGAAACATATATAGCATTTCGTAGAGCATGGAAAAATGTTCCCAGGCCAAACTATCGCTATTCCTACTAACAAAATAGAACTTAAGTTGTATTTAGTTTTTTTAATTAATCAAAATAAGTTACCGGGTGAAATCGCTAGCAAAATAGAAATTAAGTAGTATTCAGTTAATTTTTCAAACAATACTTATTGCAACAATGATTCCAACTATTCAAACAGCACTCTTATATACAGTAGTTTCGAGTTTAGGCCTAAAACAACCTGGTTTTGCGAAACATCAAAACCGTTTTCAACTAATAATAATATGAGATAAAATATTTTTCAAGATTGTAGCTAAATATGGTCTGTGTATTTAATTCTAAAAATATGTTCCCTGACTTAGAACAAAATCCTCCATAAAATCCATACATAAACCATTCCCGTAATAACAAAATGCGTTCCATCCCATGTTTGTCGTACCAAATTTTTTTCTTCTACTAAGTAGTAAGACACTGATTTTAACTCGAGATCTCATTAAGGCTGCGCGAATTTCAAAAGAAAATTTATTCGAAACTTTTCATGCGGCAAAAGCTCATAAGGAGACGTTAAACTTAACTCTCTATTGGGGCTGGTGTAGGTTGGCTTTGCTCGCATATGAAAGTGTCTTGCTTGTGTTTATAAAAGAAGTAGATTTTATTAATGTGATATTGCATGTCTGATATTTATACGACGAGAAGCGAAGACATACAAAATATTTTAAAACTTTCTTTTTGATTTAAGAAAAAGGGCAATGACAAGGATATAAAGAGACAAATAATTTTAAAGTGGCAAAATCATTATGAGTATATAATCTACATTTGAAAACATGTTGGATAACTTTTCTTTATAAATTCTTATTTCTTTGAAGTTGTCCTTAAAGAAACATTGACAGTTATGTGTGTTTTTAGTTAAGAAATTGCTATATTCTATCCGAAACAATCAATAAGATTGGATATACAATTTGTATATGAAATAAATGAAGACGAAAGATCTTAAAATAAGTTTCTTTAAACTGCAACATTCATATAAAGAGACATAATAAGTTTGTAGGAGAAATTATAAACACAGTTTATAAAATTCAATTAAAAGCATTTAACGTGGTAAAATCAAAATTTTCAATTCATTTTCTTTTAAAATCTCAAGAGAGGATTTTTTGATATTAAGTACTTTTTCAAAATTTTAACTTGAAAGTTCTTTTCACCTTTATTTGTAAATTAAAAAAAAAATGCAAATATAAAAAAGGACTGGCAAACTAATTGCATTTGGATGATATATCACTTTGCACTAAAAAATGTTCCCAGGCCCAACTGCCGACATACCTACCTAACAAAAAATAAATATCAAAGTGTATTTGGGTATTTTCATTATAAAATGAAGACTATTATGCACTTCTCATCCTAAATTCCAAGGTTTCAAAATGTTTCTATTTGTTACTGATTTGGAACTTTAGTTCCTCTGCACACAAGAGCGCCTAATTGTAGGGACTCGCGAAACGTACATAGATCAGAAAACGATTTTGAGTTTTCGATTTTTGCTTAAAGTAGTTTACAACTTAATTTTTAATAGTAAGAAAATGTTTTGTTTTTTATTTTCAATAAGAAGATTCATAGCAGATTCTAGAAACATTTTGTATACAAAACACATTCCATTCTACAAACAAACAAATAATTTATTAAATTCGAAAGCAAAGTATCATACAGAAAAACAATATAATATAAGACAATATAAATACATATGTAAAACAACATAAACAATTAAGTACAATACAAATGAGAGGTAGATAAAGGCAAATACAAAATAAAGAAAGTACAGTCCATTTGGAATTATTTTTTTGTACTTTTTTATTTTTTTTAAACTAAGCAACTTGAGAAAGAAAAGTCAAAGAGTCTTACAATTTTGTTTTGAAAAGTTTGACAGTTCCAGTTAAAGTACTCATAGGCCAATCATCAGACTCTTTTGTATTACTGATCTGATGGCATTTATTGAAAAGGACCACCTTGACGCTAGAAAACAAATCTGTACCAGTTTTTCTTAACAGATTCGTAAAGTTTTCATTTTTCGACATTCCAATAAATAACGTTTTTTGGTGTGGGTCGAACCTTTGCGCACTTTTCATTTCTGTTTCTGAAAATTTTAATTTCTGAATTTCATGCTTTGAACAAAATAATTACACTTTTCTAAAATGGACTGCACCTTATTATACGAGCGTGCAAAATTTTGTTAATGAAAATAAAAACAAACATGTTTTCCATTGAAAACAAACCAAAAAAATAACATTTGACTACAATAAAAACAAAATTTTCGTTCAATGTTAGTTGTGAATGGCAATCAAAACAGCTTTAGTCAAAGCTTAGAAGAAGAAGGTTTACTTCACTAATCGAGCATTTTGGAGCTAAGCTTTTGCTTACCGGATTCTGTGATGTTTTTGTTGCTGGTGATTCACTTGTATCAGAATCTGAGTCACCAGCTATTGAATTCGCCAAACTGTTATCCAAAAGTGGTTCTTCATTGGAATTATCTGCCAATGGATCCCATTTAAGTTCAACATCCATTAACTGGCTTTCTATATAAAAAATAAAGTATCTAGTGTTAATAACTCCAAGAATCAAGTTTAGTATTTCCAGAATTTTTAAAACGTACCCCTTACCCCTGGTATAAGTGGACCACTTGACTTATTATCTTTTTTCTCTTCTTCGGGCTTTTTCTCACTTTCGGTTTCTGTAATTACTTCCACTGGTTTCGTTTCACTGTTTTCTGGTTTTTTGACTTCCATTTCTAGTTCTTCGTCGACTTCTTCGATTTTATTAGGTTTGGGAACGACAGGAGTCGTTTCTTGTTCACGAGGTACTGTGCCATTAGTATTTTCTGTTGGTTTTGTTTGCCCTCCGGTGCTACCGTTTTTCAATATTCCAATAAGGGGAGCACCAGTTGAAGCTTTTCTTTCTGTTTGTGGAAGCTTTTAATTAAAGAATAAAAAAAAATCATTTCGTTTACAAATATAGACTAGAATGTCGGCCACCTACCGGTTTATAATTAAAAGTTTTTGTTTGATTGCCTGGGGATTGTTGCATTTTAGTTGCTTGTTCCTTGGACCAAATAATGTCTTCGTCAGTTTCCCTTTCAATTCGTTTCTTATACTCTAAATGACTGCGATAAACTTCCAATAAGCAGCAAATAACAATAATTATGAAAAGTGATATCAGTGTTATGAAGACAACTTGAGTTTGTTCTTCTTTAGTTGAGATATCAATGTGCTTGGCAATGTATGGCACCTTAACAGGTGGATCTTCTGCCCAATTTTGATCAGATCCCTTTAAATTAAATGAAATACAAATATTAAACGAGCTGAAGTTGGTTAAACAGAATTTATAGTAACCGTTGTGAAATTAAGAATAGGCTCTTGTGTCCTTGGTTCTGGGATGTCTTCGAATTGAGCTGCACATTGAGCACTACGAACACCTTGGAAGTTAATCACTGTAATATTATCGGCTCCTGATTTTGTGAATAACATGTATTCTTCAAGAGGTTTCATGATGTAGTTGTTAACCTGGATATAAATGTCTGTAAATAAAAGTTGATAAAACGAACTTAAACCAAAACTTAAAGAACTCTCTGCTTGAAGATTGCTTTCATTATGCTTTCATTATAAACTCAACTCCTTCCTACTTTTGAAGGAAAAAAAACGTGCTTCATCAATAAAAATTATATCTTCTCAGTGGATTGACAAACATAATTGAATGGAGTTTAACATATTCTATGAATTTTGCAAATTTTGAGTCATACGACAGTATTGTAGTTCCAGTGCGATATATTCTCAGTAGTAGAATTGCGTAGTGCAAGTAACTCTGAAGATGGTGCCTTAACAGTCCGAACATGCATTCGTTTAAGTCCCATCATCAGCAAACTCAAATAAAGGTTTTCGAATAAACATGAGATTATAAAACATCAGCACCACTAAATGAAGTCTGATGATCGGCTTCGCCGCCGTAAAATAGCTACAATTCCTTCCCGATAATAGTGTTCCTGTACAAACGATGTTGGTGGTTCAATAGAACACTTCTAAATGCAAATTGAATTATAGAATGCGAGATACGCAGTCTTAATCATACGAAAAAGAATATAATTTTCTTGTGTAAAACCACAATATTTTCAGAAAATTTTAACGGAACACCTTTCCAGGATATACTTTCTAATAGTTTTGAACTTAATTTAAAATTCCTCTAACACGAGATCATATTGGATGGGAAGCAGATAAGTCGAGAAAATTATACAAAAGTTATGCTGTACATTGTCTGATTGATAGTAGTTTTCAAGTGCGAACAGTTTAAAAATCTGAAATCTAGGATCACATTCCATTTGTTCACAATACATACTGCATTTTTTATTTTTAGCTTTAATCTTGGAGCATTGATGGTGGCAACATTGAAAACAAATCATTAAAAAAACTTAAGAATTTTACAATTTGAAGTAGGAACATAACTTGGCAAAAAGCGCAAATATATAAGAGCTTGTGGTGTCCCCAATTTTTCGTCCAAAAACAACCTAAACACTCAAGCCTTGTCAAATCTTATGGTAATCATACTGTTTTATTTATCTGAACCCGTAAACAAATAAAACTTTTAACACACAGTGCTTAAATCATGCCCTTGTACTTTCAAGATAAATAATTACGCGTTTATAGAACGAAATATCTTTGAAAGATTGTTTTAAAGCTTTTTTACTACTTTTCTTAAGACTTTTTTTTTATGTGGAAGCATATCAATCCTTTAAAGTATAATGACTTTATCAGTCCCAAAGGTAAACTCTCTCACACAATCTCATTTCTCGTTATTTTTTAACCCACCATATTATAAATGTCTTGCTTCGTGTATTTTGTATCGATTTTTTATTAAACTGAAAATATATTAAAAAGTTCTTTGTCTCAAAAAAAGGGTAATTTATTAGCTCTCAAAGTTGTTTCTTCTCACTGCAGCTTTGTTTCCTTGTTGAGTATGAATTTTTAATTGCGTCATGCTACGCACTCATTAATTTCGTTGTCGTTCTAGTCCTCAACTCAGAGAAAGTTTCAAAATCTCCGTTTTATTTACAGATTCACCTTGGAAGATACCAAAAATGTGTTCCGATAATATTTTGTCATCTTGTACTTTATGAACCTGAACATATGACTACACGAAATAAAATACTTCAATAACTCACACTTATCCAGCTCGAAGGACCAACAAAATAATTGACTAAAACAATAAAGCAATCCCACCACATAATTAACCTTTTTTGCTAAGACAATAGAATTCAGGTTAAAAAGGATAACAATACTTGCTATACAACAGGTCATCCCAGTTTTAACTGTACATATCTCAGCAGGACCATCTTGGGCATTATAATAAATAACAATACAACGACGAGAGGATTCACGCTGCTCATCTTGTTCAACTCATTTTGGCAATAAATAATTTCAACCAATAGCTTCAGCAGTGAAGCGTGTACCTTTTTACTCGCCTGAACGAGTAGATATTAAGAGCTCCTTAGAAAGATACTAATAAATATTACATTCCACCCAAATGCTAGAGACAAAATGTGAAACGGCGACGATGGAAAACGAATGTACTCGCCAATGAAAAACCAGAAAATCTCTGTGAATCCTTTCTGCTGGTAGTATCTAAATATATAAGAAGGAAAAGAAAAGGAAAAAGCATAAAGCCAATATCCTTTCTGCCTTGACTGTGGATGGGTCCTTTTTAAAATTCGGATAATTTTTTTTTTTGTGGATCGATTTCACGGGTATAGAACAAATTTTGTTCGAACCCTTGTCAGAAGCTCTATGAACCGTTAAGGATTAATAGCACCGATGGTGGAAATTTATGCGAATCCTCTCCAACGCGAATGAAAACACAAAAAAAAAAAGAAAAAGAATGGTAAATTAATCCGCAATCTAACTTACTTGACAAACAGCCACTGTAGCTCTTGAAGACAGCGAATCTGGAATCCGTCGTATTGATTCCGCCAATTTGCACTCGATTAGCACCCGAATCGATGACGTTTTGCATCAGAGGTCGAATGGTAATTGGTGCCAGTGGCACCTGTTCACGATCAATTAGAAGTGATGCCTCAGTACCATTTCGCAGATAGTATATTGAATGGCGAGCACCTTTGAGGAAAGTCCTTTCAATGTGCGCTCCAACTGCTGATCCATCTTCGCGGTCCTCCTCAAAAAGCAAATATCCTTCGGTGTCAATTGCAACCATAAGGTAATAGCTGCGTTCGTTGTTTGTCTGAAGTAGCATCATAACTCGATTGGCACGTTTTAAGTCGGCACTAGAAAAGGCCAGCTGGAGTTTGACATAGTTGACTTGACCAGTCAATTCGAATTTGCGTTGCAAGGTAGATTCTCCACTGAAATCTGCTCCTTTCTCTTCCATACAGAATTCTCCCAGAAAGCTGGTATGTTCACAGTCACAAGTGGATTCTTGTTTGGCAAAGTGTTCTTTGCAGAAACCACCATTTTTGCAGGGTTCTGCATCGCATTTGATTTGGCAGGTGGGAAGGACACCTTCTAGAGCTTAAAAACATAAAGAAACATTATTAAGTAGGAATGAATTTATTTTTTGAATGAAAAATTAATTAAACGAAATTGATTCTAATTTTTATACTCGTACTGTAAAAGAGTACATAAATCTTCTAGCTCATAATTGTCAAAAACTTCACGACGACGAAATATTACAAACTATGTAAAAAAAAATTGGTTCTAATTTTGTATTTTTTTAATGTTTGTTTTACATTGATTCCAGGACTAGGGAGTCATTTCGCTTGCAAAAAATGATATAAAATTTCTTTAGAATTTGTTAAATTCAACTCTTAGCACTTTTGTCTGTATCCAAAGGATCCTGTTCTAATTAACACCTTGAATCCCAAAGCAGTAAACCCAAATGCAATTGGTTTTAAACCTTTTTGATATGCCCTTTGACTGATTAACGAATTCGAAAATAGTATACGATGCAACGATGTTGAAAAGGGCACATGAGTCAATCAATTAGTTTGAATCTGGTTTCGAACTGGTGGCTTTCAATCAACCCGGTCCCGCTTGGTTTCAATTGCTTGGTTGAGTATACTCCTGACATTGATTACGCAATACGAACAGCAATAAAATATTTAGGACATCCAAAAATAGGTTGACTGTTTTTAAAATGTTGCAAATCCGTTGCACACCAAAACATTGCAGTTGCAATTAACATCCAATACTAGGTAACCAAACAATTCATGGCAAAAATTTGAGCAACCATGCAACTTAAGTCATACGCGACCGACAAGCACAATTGCAAGTGACCAGTTCGAAACTACTTTTGAACTACATAATTATATACCAGTCAGCTTATGTGGGTCTTTCCACAAATGTCATACAAATACAGCGTTTCAAAGTGGTTGCATCAGTGAAAGTTTTAGAATTCCAATTGCAAATCAGTCAATTCGTGTGCACAAAGCCTTAGAATTTTCACTTAACATTCATGCAATGTCAACAAGCAAATAGTATCTTCTTTTCTAAACATAGTCACATAAGAAAGAATGGTAAATTTAATTTAAAATCATGTCCTGACCTATGAAACACATTCCATCAATCTTAAATCAAATAAAAACTCACCATGTGCGATATTTCCTTCGTTCAGTTGAGCCAAGTCGATGAGATTTTCTCCGATTTTCAGTCCTCTCACACATCCAATATATCCTTGCAGCTCTGGTAGTTCTGTATTTGTTCTTAACAAATTTGCCGGATCATAACCACCAATGTTAAATTGGAAGTAGTCGGTAGGGGGAGCTGGTGGACGATGTGGTGATAAAACTTCTGCAAAATAACATATAAAAACCCCACTTGAAATGAACAGTCCCTCTCAAAATATATACATATATATATTTATATAAAAAAAAGACCATCCCTTAACGTACCTTTTTCTGGATTTATCCATGGCTTGTTGGCATATTCATCAAGGAGCAGTGTTCCCTTATCAACTGTCACATTGCGCTCGTTGACATGCATCACAGTTTGCTGTGGACTTCTAATTATTGCCACCTGAATGCTCTCTAGACTGCTGACTCTATCATCGACTACTGTAAGGTTCACTATCTCGTCACCATAATTATAAAGGAAGACAATCTCTTTGCCCTCGCTGATAAAGAGGTGCACAAAGTTGTTGAAATGATCGTTGGCATAAAGCACAAGCGAGTGTTTGTCGTAAGTACGTAAATTAATGAGAATATTCTGGCTAAGGATGTTCTTGAGAATGACTCGTTTATCTTCGACAGATGCATTCGTACTGAGAAAGTTGCGTTTGAGGAATGATTCTCTGGTGATGAATGTCAATGCCTTTTCGTTAATGTCTGTCAGAAAAGTATATATATATATATATATGAGAACATACAAAAATAATGGTGTGTAGATGGCATTACAATTTATAACTTGCTGTCAAAAGGATAGATTTACATACTTGTTTCACAGAATTCACCCAGGTGAGCCCATGGATTACTGCAGACACACTGGAAGGTACTCCATAGTTCTTTGCATTCGGCATGGTTTTTGCATGGTGAAGGAACGCATGATGGCTTACAGTCCTTTATTATCTCTGACAGATGCACTGACATATAACTGTAGATGTCAAGTATTTCACCGTTAACTACCAAACCGCGGAAGCATCCAATGAGTCCTTGTTTTACTATCAATTTCTTTAGCAGATCTCTGTTTATCGTTGCATATATATATAGCATCGTCATCGTTGTGGTTCAGAGCATAAAGTTGAAGTTGAAGTTGTTGGTTAAAATGAAAATATAAAACGAAAACATAAAAAAGAACTTAAAATTGGAATTAATGTTAAAAATGGAAGTCTCATTGTATGTAAGGTTTTTTTTTTTTTTTTTTTTTGAAGAAATAAAGTAAATTTGTTTCAACAAAGTTCAAAATATCAAGTGTTGTTGTAATATGTTTGCATATTCAAGAGAGAAACAGTTTTATTTGCAAGAATAAGAATGCGTATGTTAAGTAAATAAAATTGTATTATGCAATACAATTGAATAAGGTTTTTGACAGCAAACTTTATTTTTTATAGACATTTGCAGTAAAAATTTGCTGCAATTGTAGGCTTTATTCATCGAAATCGCACTTAAGCAAAATGACATTGCTAAATTGCAACAAAAGCATCAAGCAAATTATCCATTTGTAGCAACAGATTTTTGATATTTATAAAATTTTGGCTGCCAGATATTTGATTTTTTCTTACTTTTTGGCAAATAATTTTAAAATTTAATTTTGTTTGCGTATTATAAAAACACCTTATTCGTATGTACATAACGCAAAATGCTCTGCAGAATACATAAATTTATTCATATTACTTGCAAAATTATTCTAATATTTGCTGCAAATATTTTTGTTTGCAGCAGATATTTGAATTTTTCCATATTTGTCAGCAATTCATTTGAAAATTTGAAATAAAAACAAATGACAGCATTGTAGAATATGCAAAACGAATGGTCTTGTTCACACGACTTGCTAAATTATTGTCGACTCCGAATATTTTTGTTTGCAGCAGATATTAAACATTTTCTTATTTTTCGGCAATTAATTTTAAAAGTTGAAATAAAAACTAATAAGGGCACTGTTGAATACGTAAACTGAATGGTCTTGTTCACATTACTTGCAAAATCATTAATATTTGCTCCCAATATTTTTGTTTGCAGCAGATATTTAAAATTTTACTTATTTGTCGGCAATTATTTTGAAGAATAGAAATAAAAAACAAATAAGGGCATTGTTAAATACAAAAACAGAATGGTCTTGTTCATATTACATGCAAAATTGTTATAATATTTGCTGCAAATAGTTTTGTTTGCAGCAAACTGTGATTTCTTATTCATATATGCAAATTTTGTTTGAAACTATTTTGCTTCAAAGACTGTTTTGTCTGTAGCACATAATGTGAATAAGCAAACTCTTAAACATAAAAGATGGTACTCTTTTACCTATAAAAATACTATTTTTTAAAAATACCTTCTATAAATTAGTGAAATGACGAACTTTTGATTTTGTTTCAATATTGATAAGCCATTATAAAAACACTGACAAACAAAAATGACTAAAGTCTTTATATAAGTAATCCACATTGTGTTGTTCTTAATCCTGAATGTCCTGAATACAAATGAAAACATAGCCACAAAATGGACAAACAAATAAAAACATTGGTAAAGCATAAGAAAAAAAAAATATTATCAAAACAATTTCAATGTCATTGTTGTGTAAACAATTTGCCAAAGCAAACAATAAATCAAAAGGCAAGCGATAGGAATGTATCATTAATCACTATGGCAATGGGAAATACATTAGGTGTCCTTTCCCTGGATGGCCCTTATCCGCTTGTTCAAAGGAATTCCTCATGATGATACAAAATGATAAATATTGTTTCGAATCACAAGGGTCTTCCTTTCTCCATATTTTTTTTTCACTCTCTCTCTCTATCTTTAACAACACACAATGTAATGTGCGATAGGCTCGTGCTGTGTTTGAATTGGTGTGACCTTTGATAAGGCGAAAATATTCCAGGACTCGTCTTCTAGAATATTAGCTTAAGTAGGGCAATCGCTGGAATGTGTTTCGTTGATGTTATTTTTTAGTTGGGGTGTAAAGACTTTGAAGGCATTGTTTTTATGGGTCTTGTGATATTAAATTAGTGGGAAAGCGTGTATAGTTCAAGACCCATTTCAAGACATATTTTTGAAGATTTATTACAAAACCTGAAAACCAATTTACAAAGGATTTTTAAGATAAAGGTTCAGGATGATATAAATTTTGAGTATGATTTTCACACTCTTGTGTGTTAATATAATATTAAATTCAAAAAATAGCATATTCTCGTAATTAAATGGCGGCTTCAAATTCCTTTATATTGAAAAAAGGGAAATATTTGTTTTTTTTTTTAAATATTTAACTCAATTTTGTCTGCAGAAAATTAAAATAAATTATTTGCATTGGCTGATCAACGAATTTCCCAGCGTATTAAGGAGTTTCGCAAATCTTCTTTGTAGAAGAGATAATAATCCAAATTTTAAAAGAAGTTTAATTTTTTGTGCGCGGTCTTTTATCAATACAATTTGTGAGTATCAGGACTGTCAGGAAAACATTTTAGAGATTATCATTTTTTATCATTATTATTTTAACTTAAATAAGAAATAAGACCAATTTGGGTTTTTTTCCAATCAGCAAGAACAAGGTATTTGATGTTTACGGCGTAAAAACAGTGTAGTGGGTAGGGAGGCATGTTGGCGCCCTGCAACCCCTGGATTCACTATAGAATTTCGGGTGGGTGCGAGTTCGGGTATATGCAACATTTTTGATTTAAAAACTTGATTAAGGATATTGATGAAACATTAAAATAATAGAATATTAAAATTTTAAAATAATAAAAAAATAAAACATTAAAATATTAAAATATAATTTTTTTTTAAATATTAAAATATTAAATTACTAAATTATAAAAATATTTAAATTAATTAAAACAAATAAATATCAATTTAATAATATTAAAGTACATATTTAAATTTGGAAATATTAAAATCTTGAAATCTGAAAATATTAATGTATTGAAATATTATAATATGTATTAAAATAGTAAAATATTAAAGAATTAAAATACATATTATAAATATTGAAATAATAAAATATTAAAAAAAATAAATATTAAATTATTATAATAATAAAATATTAATACATGTTTCAAAAAATATCAAAATATTAAAAAGTGAAAATATTAAAATACGAAAACATTAAAATATTAAAGTTTAAAATATTTAAATATTTAATTATAAATATATTTAAACATAAAAATATTAAAATACCTATTTAAGTTTTAAAGTAATTAAATATTAGTTTGAAAATTTGAAAATTGTTGTGTAAGTACTACTTTTTGACGATTCCACAAAAACCGCTCTAATTTTTGTTATACAGTTTTGTATGCGTCAATGAAAGTGTTAGGCATTATTACCCATGGTAGATTTTATTTTAACGGATATTAACAAATTTTGTTCATAAACATTGTTTCCCTGATTTATAAAAATTTCTTACTGAAACATTTATCAGTATTTTTTTTCTTTTGAGTACTTGTGAAATAATAATTCATTGGATTATATTTCTTAGAAATAAATGTTCAACCTTCATGTACTGTACATTAATTCAAGTTTTAACTCTATATATATATGTACATATATGACCTTATCAAAAGGTTTCTGGTTTCTAAGAATTTATAATAAAACATCACTAACCAAAACGTGTTATTTAACATATTTTACACAGATATATACATATAAAAAAAAATAGTCAAATTCAAGATTGTAACTTCGAATTTTGATCGATTGTGTGACTTCATTATTTAACTGAACACAAATGTATATGATGTTGAAAGTATGCAACGAATGCTCTTTTTGAACGGATTTTAAGTTTTAACCAAAGACATTCATGACTTGTTTCAGTATATATTTTGCCCAATCACCCACCATGCTCACCATAACTATTTTACTCCTATTATCAAACATTAACCTTACCTCGTACTCGTATTTTGTGTCTGAAAACTATAAACTGAACAATGCTTGTTTTTAACCTTAAAAATATAATACTACAGCATTATTCCATCCTTAGCAAAATTTTGTTGCCTCTAACTCATTTCTTTTATATCTTACCATCAAATATAAAAGATAAATCTTTTGCAATTAAATTTGCAATAAATGTTCCTAACTCTAAACACACAATAAACCCTTAACCGTGCAAAAACAATTCATCAAATCACCTGATTATCCTTCAAGGTGCCATAAAAGAATTCAACATAATACATTCTAATCCTGTTTACTGTGAAATAAACTAAAACTGCACGTATTTAAAATTCAAACGGTAGGCTATAAAAAAAAAAGAAAACAAAAAATTGAGAGAAAAACTCTTAACAATTTAATGCCAATTTGCAAGTAAACTAACCGAAGCAAAAAAAAAAAAAATAAATAAAATAGAATTAAGTTATATAAATGTGCACAAGGCACTCGTCAGAGAGGTAAAAGAGTCCACTTCTCCAAACCCTAACCGGTAACCCTTCCACAAGTCCAACGCGCGTGTGGCACTATAAAATCACCATTTTACTGCTGTATTTATTTTCTGAGTATTTGCTGATTCAGAGTCCTTACTAGTAGATCCGTCGAGAAGAGTTATAAAATCCATGCAATTTATCCCAAACTGCCAACGAAATAAATAAAAAAACAAAACAAAAACATTTACCGGACCATAGTGTTGGTGTAGGTATGTCTGTATGTATGTACGAATATGTATCACAAGTGGTGTATTGTTAAACAGCTTGACACAGGACCAACAATAACAACCAAAAGCACCATCGTCGCCACCCAATTGTCCTTTCAACTTTTTGAAAAACGTAGATATATACCTTTAGAGTGCGATGGAAGTTGGATGGATTGGTGTGCATTTACCCACCCTCGCCATACTTGACACAGACATGCATATGGCGGATGTGTCCTTGTATAGCACCAGTGCACCCACCGAACACGGTTTGCTTATAGCACAAAATCCTATTAGGGATGTAAACATGAAAAGTGCGAAGCTATTAAAAATTTATTTAATGCCCTCACAAGCAATTAAGCGCTCATTCAGTTTTAAGTTTGCAGAACGGTGTTTTCGCGTGTAAGCCCAAACCTCAAATGCATTCAGCGATGTAATTATTATTGAAAGTCCTTTTTAAGGATAAAATAATGTAATTACGATCAGCGTGGTTGAGTGAATATGTGTCTCTGTGTGATGTTGCTGCAGCAAAGCTATGCAATGTTGGCTTGGCAGTCTGTGCAGATTTCGGTTGGCACCACCGCACCGCCACATATGGCGGCTTGCTGAGATTTATTCTCCATAGCGGTGAATATGGCTAACATATGATTTTTATATTATTTGTTCACTTTATTTTTTTTTCGTATGTTACGTATACGCCACAGTGTACCGACGAGAAGGACATATCAATTCGGAACATGATGTGAGGTCACTACATGAAATATTAGTGATGTGATGAGATTGACGGATTTTCGTATACCTTCCCAGTTGAATGAGAATAACGAGCAATATTTATAAATTTGGATTGCTTTTCGATGGATTGATATTGGAGTATTCTCCCAAAACAAAATAATTCAATTGCTTCGTCACATAAATGCCGTTTTAAATACAATTTATTTAGTATCTAGCCAATAGGTTATAAAACTGATAAAATACGTAAAAAAAACTAGTTATAAGTCCACAAATCGAATCGAGTTCTTGGAGTTTTTAGAGTCTATGACTTGTTCTCATAAATCCGTGGCTTTAAAAAAACCCTTTTAAAGTCGGGGACGGTGAAATAGGGTGATCATGGTGCTATTGGTCGGTGTAAATTCTAGAACATGAGACAATATGTGTCGACTCGAAATTTTCTTTAGACTGAGCACTACAAGCCTTCCAACACCTGTTCTGTCACATCAAGCCTCTAACAGCCGAACCCTCTAGTATTTGACGATTTGACAAAGAGCTGTGAAAAAATCTGCTCTGAAAATCACGTTGCTCCTAAATCGGTGCCATGACATAAGGTCGTGCGTCATATGGCCATATTTACAAATATCAAACAAATATACGACAGCGACGTTTCTGATAGTTAAATAATCTGAACTTTACTTGTTTTCAGATTTCACTACATTCCTATAATAATTTTTTAAAAAATAACCTTTCAAAACTCATCTCAGTTAGCTTAGCGCTCTATTTCATTTCAATTTATAAATCAATAAAAAATTCAAAAAATCATGAGCTCAATTCATTTCATTCTAATAAATGTGCAAATTATCTTCCATCGCTCAATCGAAATAAAAATCATCCCTCCTTTATTCAAAAAGGTCAAAGATATTATTATCTATCGAAATGAAATATTCAAATTTCCAGAAACCAATAAACCCACGGTATAATCATTTTTTCTGTATTTACTATTACCACCTACTTTTTTCCATTTATAGATAACAAAATGAAGATATTAAAGATGAAACGCAAATATACGAAGCAATAAGGAAGCCTCCTAAAAGTAAACTACCAAAAAAAAAGCATTCCATCAAAGAATTTGTCTGGATTGTCATTTTGAATATTTCATTCACAATAACGCAAATCTTTCATCTTTTGCAAAGTTTGCATAGTAAATTATTCTGAATGACATGCGGCATGGTTTATCTCAAAGTTTCAAGTTAAATCACTTCCTCCTTTACAAACAAATGGTCTTTGTGGGGTCACGATAATTAGAGACACAGCCGCTGGCGTTAATGACAAATCGAGGAACCTTATACTAAGATGGATGTCCTTATCTCACAGTTGAGCCACCAAACCAACTGCGTCAGTGGACGAACGGCATCAGTGGTAGCAGCAGCAACCAGTAACGGCCTTTACTGCAAAAACCAATCAAACCATCAATCACATCCGGAAATGGCTTCCTTTAGATATATATACCACCAACATCCACTATCTCGGATCTATATAACCAACAGAACTCTGAGAAGCCATCAGCATTTGCTCAAACGACAGTCAGTATAGTTCTCCAGGAAGAATAAACATATACCGGACTGCAAACAGATCGGACGAACTTTTGTGGCCAGTGTTTACCATGATGCAGGATATACAGTATACAGGATAATGGGGTAAGTTGGTTTTTGGTTAAGTTACATGATATTATTAAAACGGTTTAAGATGTTTTTACACTGTAAAACTTTTGGCAGCAAAATAAGTTTTTTTTTTAGGTGAAAAACAATGCAATTTGTACAAAGTTAACGATAGTGATTTCTGTCGCACTTTTTTTTTAAGATTTTTGTTGTAAGATAAAGAAACCATTTAACGTACTTCTATTTTGTCGCGGAGGTTGCATCTTACATTTTTATTTCTCCTGACGCGTTGGTCGTAAGATTATGTTTTACGATTAAATCACAATCAAAACCACTAAAAGTTCGTATGTGTATGTATAAAATTTTGTTTTTTGAAAATACGAAATTTTCATGTGAATTAGCGCATATAGGCCCTTTGTCTGTGACGCAAGTCAAATAAAAACAAAAGTCGCGCGAGCTTTGTGTCGGCGCTACTTTAAAATCGGACCCTAGTAACTGCAAATTCCTCGTCCAGCATGGGGCTGGGGAAACTCCTATCAAACTTTTTTTTAGTTGCGTTGCAAAAGTGGCGACGGGCCTCAATTTGTACATATGCGACTTAAAAATTAAATGAGTTATTTTGATTTATCAACTAAATCATCAATGGCATAAACTTTCGTGTATTTGTTGCTTTCCGACAGAAAAATCGCTAATAAAGTAAAATGTTTTTTTTTTTTTTTGATAACACGAAGTAGCTGTTGTTAGTTGTATTGCTGCTTTAATTTGGATCTGCATCAGGTAAAGTTGTGAGTTGCATTTTTGCAACTGAATTATCGAGCGATACCAATGAAAACGTCGATGTTATTTACGATTTATTAATCGCTGTGACTAATAATTGATAATTTTCCAAAAAGAAAAGAAAATTACCTTTATTTCTTCATACCTTGATCGAGTTATTGAATCATTGGCTATTACAGGCTTTGACAAATCTATGCTTCGCACATACATATACCCAACTCCCTCCTGCATTACCCTACTTCAGTAGAAATAAAAATTGCTTTTTACTTACCCAGTGGCTCCTCCAATGAACATACTACCCTCGAATGGACCAAACTCCTGTTCAGGCAACAAATCGACCATCTTGTAATCGGTATTAATCATGAAACGAACATGATACTCATTATAGTCTATCCATATTTTGTGCCATTCCCCGCCATTGAATTTCCTCACCGAGTCTATGACTAGCGTTCGTGACTCGCCCGTGCTAAGGGTAAAGTTAAACGTAAGCTGGTAGTCACCGGTCAGGGCGACCACAAACGACGGATAAGATGGACGTATTGGTGGTTGGAACAGAAGTATTGCCTTTTCACCTGTGGTCCGGAATGAGAAGGCAATGTCACCTTTCCTCCAACCGGGGACTTCAATGTACGATTGTGATGTGGTAAAGGTGACAACATACTTCTGGGTATCTGTAAGTATAGAAAGAGAGAGAGATAGTTTTAGGTAAGGTTTTGGACAATGTAGAGTAGAGTGATGCCAGATTGGTTGTAATAAAGTGATTTTTTTTAAAAGTTGGAAAGGGTATTTTTAGTTTGAAATTAATTGTGGGAATTTAATATTATTACTTTAAGGGGGGTAAACATCATTATTCACCATAGATTTTTGTTGAGCACTTTTATTGGAATTAGTGTTTAGCTGTTAACTTAATCAATTAGTTTCTATTATAAGCGTGAATGGTTGGCAAACATTTTTGAAATGTGCAAACTTGCATTATATGCAAACGATAAGTTAGATTAAACAAAATTAAAACAAAAACCAACCACACATAAAATAAAATTTGTCATTTTTATTTTGCAGATATTGGACCCAAATAGCCTATACTTCTAATTTCCGAGTATACATCTTTCAGTGAAAATATTCGATCGTTTGAATTCGTTTTAAAGAAAAAAAACAAGCAACAATTTCGGAATGGATCTAGTAGTAAGGGTAAGTCGTTTAAAACTTCTATATGAAAAATTAGCTATTTAACTACTGGAGCAAGTATAGTTTACAAATATTATTGCAAGAAGAAACGCCTCACATTCTTCTTCAGACTTCGCACTAACCATTACTGAGTGCAGTGAGTTATTATTTTTTTATTTTAACTAAGTCTGGGTATAATTTTTTATTTGAAAATCCAGTTTTAAATTTTGATTTGAGCTGTATAAATCTTATTCTCAACAATTGTGTCTTATTTCATCTGGCAACCTTTTTAAGCAACACTGCGGGCTGCCAAGCCGAACCAACTAATTGCTTACACCAAGATCGTATTAAAAAATTGAGTAACCAACGATCATAGCAAAATGAGGGCCGCCAGCGCAGTAATACATGTCGCCATCTTGTTTATAAATTGCGAAAGAAAAATAGTTATAGTAAAATGGCAGCATTCAGAAGCAAAACACGTCGCCATCTTGCTTCAAAGGTTGGAGAAAAAACGATCTCAGCGCCAACAAATTGTGAATTGTCAATATTTTAATGCATTTAGTGTGAGTGTGTAATGTATTTTGTATGCAGATATCGTTTCTGACTTTGTTAAAAGATTTAAAAGCCATTATAACCAAACATCACTATTACGCATTTTCAGAAAAAAAAATCCTGAAATGCAGATAAACGTCTCATATCGAAATGGTATGTATAAAGTTAAATAATTTTTTATAAACCAAACCAAAGTTTCAAATTGGAAAATAGTTTAAATATGTCGATCTATATGATTTGCATTTTTCCAAACATCATTGAACTATAAATGCTACTGAAACGAAAAGATGACAGAAACTAAATTTACTTATTTGATAAAATGTTTAATTTTAGAAACTATTTAAAATTCCCCACATGTCCCCTTAGGTAAATTGAGATTTTACAAGTTTTCTGTGAATTCTTGTTTCAGCTCTGACGAACTTTGAACGTGATATCCAAGTTGATCTATTGTATTGTCTTTTCTATTATTCTTTGAAAATGTTTTCTACTCCAAGGTAAAATGCATCTAACAGAGAGTTGTTTGAGTTTTATTTCATAATATGTAGGAAAACTGTTTTTTTTTTTTTTTTATTTATTAAATACGACTCCAATTGCATTTAAAAAATATGTATATGTATATAAACTTACTTGTTTCAACACATTCTAATGGACCCAATGTTATTCGTCCTTGTGCCTCTTCATCTAAATCCTTCTGTTGCCGGAAGAACATATTTGTTATTCCTAAACTGTGCGGTTCGTTGTAGTATCCTTCGTCTGAATACCATTTGTTTTCTTTCACATCACAATTGCATGATTGATTTGGGTCCACACATGTTTTGTTGTCAGAACAAGGACATGATCCTCTACAAAATAATAAAAAAAAGAATAAATAAAAATGAAATTTCGAAAAGAAACATACATTTCAAAATAAGAGACAAATGAAATAAATCTAAACATTTTTAAATGAAAACTTGAGTTAAGAGCAAGTTGCTTAAGAAAATAAAGGAGTTGGAGAAGATTCCTAGTTTCATTAGTTTATAAGAAAATCATTTGATGAACAAGATTGGTATAATCATGCTGTTTCAGATTAAAGTTCTTGATGATTATTCAACTAAAGTCGAAACTTAGTTCGTACGAGACTATCAGTCTACAAACTGTAAGTTCCATTCCACTTCCATTGTATTGCTTTCTGGTTGAAATTCCCACTGAATATTCTGTTCACGTCATGTTCTTGCTTAAGTATATCTGCCAAACTAAAAGACGAAAATCAATGTATTGCTTTCTGAGTTAGTTCGGCGTTATTTGTCAAACTATAATCTAAAATTTATATTTTCTTATACCGATCTGCCAAGCTAAAATGTTTCAATTGCAAGTTATTGCTTTCGTTTGTCAAAATTGAGTTCGCCAATGTCTGTCAAATATTGATGTCACCAAAGAATTAATGAATAAAGATCCAAATTATTGCTTTCTGGTGACAGCTCACATTGAATATATTATATAAACTACAAAATTTAGTTCATCAATATCTTTGAAAATTCACCGTTAGACTACAAATTTTCAAACGCAAATAATTGTGTTCTGATGACATCTCACATTTAAAATTCCACAAATGTCAAAATCAAGGTTGAGAACTACATAGTTTGAAAAAAAAACTCAATGTCTTTCAATCATTTACGCCAAAACGAAATTCTTCCATACCGATCTGCCAAAGTACAATAAATTTATTACTTTCGATGACAGTTTGCATCGGATATCCCTTAAACATCAAAATTTATTTCACCAATATCTTACAAGAATTTACACGTTATAATAAAATTTTCAATTTATCTGCCAAAATACAAAGTATCAAAAAGCAATTTATTGTTATCGATGAGACGATGATAGTTCACATTGATTTATTTCAACGTCAAAATTTATTTAAACTTAAAAATTTAGTTCGTCGGTTTCTGTCGAACATTATGTAAAAGTTAAATAACTAAACTATACCTATCTGTCAAAATACAAAGTGTCAAAAATCAATATAATACAATAGTAATCGATGACAGTTTGCATTGAATATTCCTTAAACGTCAAAATTGAGTTCGCCAATATCTTTCAAACATGTGAGCCAAAATTAAATTCTCCCATAATTATCTGTCAAAATACAAAGTATCATATAGCAATATATTGCTTTCGGTGACAGTTTGCATTAAATACTCCACAAATGTCAAAATAGATGTCGGCAATATCTGTCAAACTAAAAAGTGTATTTAGATCAAACTCCAAAATTATTAAGGTTTGACCATGTTTTTCTTTTAATGAAATAACATGAACCATTTAAAAAAAAGACAAATCGTCGGATGGAAAGAGCATCCTTTCGATCAATAAAAAAAAATATTATAAATTCATCAGAAACACAAAATGAGTGATTCCCCATTTCCTTCTTAACTCTGCCTCTAAAGGCACAAATAAAACATTCATACTTATTCCTTAGCTTCCCTTGGGTAACATCTTATTTGGGTAATTATGTTTATTTGTTTTTGTATTTCTAACAAAGGTAATTAATATTATTGCCTATGCGGAGCTTCAAGGTGTTTTTCTTTCACCTAAAGCTTTTTATACGTGCTTCCATGTCGTGTTTCCAAAATTAATGCCATATACGCATGAATTGTTACAAATCGGCGATTGTATAACATCGTGTCCTGCTAATGTCGCATTTCGCCTCATTCAACAGGGATTAGGTCAACCAGTCGATTTGGCATGTTTTTGTACCTTACAGGTATGAGGTGGGCGTTTGCAAATCTCTCTTTCCGTGTTTGTTGGGTTCATGTTCCATTGATGATATTGTTATTTTGGATGTGAACACAAGAACCACCAAAACGCCAGAACGAACACTTTAATTGCATTCGAACAACGCCCAAATCTATAAGAATCAATCAAATTGTCAACATAATTGATGGCACCTTCTTGACTGTCTCTTGTATAGCCACCCCCATCATGCCTGAGGGGCGTTGTTCCATGGTATTGCTATAATGGACGAACGAAACTCTATACTGTTGTGATCTTGTCCGAGATTTATCATGACACTTTGTGTAATTAATCTCGGCTCAGAGAAATTGATAGGCATTTCGCATTTAGTTTGCACATCACAATGTAGACAACACCCCATATCCACTTCACACCCCCACGGAATTTGGAGTGCGTCGTCGTGCGTCCTTTGTGTGGTCAAATTCATGAGCATGTACTGTGGTTGGGGCGACAAGTGAATCTGTTATTGGTACAGTTTTGGTTGTACCAACTAAATGATGCAAACCACAATAACCCGGCATGGAATTAGGTTCTTAAATATTTACGATTTAATCTGGAAAATTAATTATAATTGCATATGTAATTGGGCCGGCCAAACAGACCAAAATGGCAAACAGACTGACGAACGAATGTTTTGCGGTGTTGATAAATTTATGCTGTACCCCACCATCTAAAATAGTGATGGCTGGCCAGGCCACTTGTGTGGACGAAACTAATTTCAAAAAGTTACCACCAAACTTTCGAAAGTTTCGTTTTTAATTAAACAGAAATATTTGCATTGAATCAAGGAAATTTTAGATGAGTAGATATGAAGTCCGTTTTCTCGGGGCGCTTCCAAACTATAGTTTTTCCTTAAATAAATATCAGTGCACATTTGTTTAAATTTTATAATTGCCTCAAACTAAAAAAGTTATATCCTGAAATTTTATAGATATGAATGTGATATCTGATACAGATTAGAAATTGTAACTGTTTGTGCAACGTTTGTTTTACTTGGAGTTCGATATAGATAATTGAGTTTTATTCCCTAGGAATTTTAAATTTTATAGCTTCATACATATATACATATTTGAACTTTGTTAATAGTTTGCTTATGATTACATTTTATAAATGTGGGCTTAAGCAAGGTAAATGTAAACCCTTCAGATATCTGGCTTCACTGTTTAGGAATCCTGGGATAGCAGGATTCGCTATTGGAATGCCTATTTAGATTAGTTAGATTTACAATTCGGATTTAGCAGGCTTCACTATTTAGAAACAGCAAGATAACAAACTTAATTTTTAGAAATTCTGAAAACTCTGGCTTAACAATATTAGAAATACTAAGAAAAGAGGCTTTACTATTAAAAAATCTTGAGACATCATACTTCACTCTGAAGATATATTCTGATAGCAGGCTTCACTATCAAAATAAAAGAGGTTACTTTACTACTAGAAATCATGAGATAGCGCAGGCTTCACTATTAGAAATCTTATGGTAGCAAACTTCACTCTCAAGAAATCATGCGATAGCCTGCTCCACTATCAAAAATCCTAAGATGGTAGGCTACACATTGAGAAATTCTGAAAAAGCAGGTTGACTTTTAAGAACTCTTGTGATAGCAGGCTTCACTATAAAAAATTCTAAGAATAGAGGCTTCACTATTAAAACAGCAGACTTCACTATCAAACATTTTGATCTTGAGAAAGTAGGCTTCACTATTAGAAATCCTGAGATAGCAACTTTAACTATCAGAAATTCTGAGAAAAGATGCTTCACTATTAGTAATCTTGAAATACAGTCTTCACTAAATAAATTTTGAAAAAGTAGACTTCACTTATAAGAAATCCTTTGATAGCAGGCTTCACTATGAAAAACCCTGAGAAACTCCAGTACTAGAAATCTTGAGAAAGTGCTGGCTCCGCTGTTAGAAATCCTGAGATAGCAAGTTTGACTCCCAAGAAAAATCCTATAAAAGTCTGAGATAAAAGGCTTCAATGTTTTAAGGGCTAAAATGCTTCTAACTTAGTATGGAGATTTTGTCTTGTGGAAAATTGGTTGTGGAGGATCTTTCGATATTACGTGTGACGTGATCTTTCGTTGTTTTTGCTATATTGGTGGTGGAGATGAAAAACCCAGGGGTGCTGTCACAGTTAAAATTAAAACTCTAAAACTCGAAATCTCTACTTTAAAATTCCTAAAATATTAGCTGGAGACTAATCAAGGAACGTTTTCACCATTTTGAATAATCATAAAGCGTAGCACTTTAAACACTACTCAATAGTTAAAGCTTTTAGAGGATATAACCTACACAGAATAACTGTGTTAAAAATTCAGAATTTTTGCATGCAAACAGTAACTTACCTTTTGACGTTTCCCAAAAAGTCCACAGTGTTGTTATTGCTCGAAGACGTAAACCATGTGGCTGAATGCAATTCCAACGGAGCTCTAAAGCAATCATATTTTATATATTGCGTGCAGTACAAAGAGTGGGATATCAACTCCTGCAGCATTTCCGGTGAAAATTCTCTATACCGTATGTTGTAACTAAAATCAATACCATTTGCTGACCTAACATCAATCTGACTAGGCAGATTATGTTCCACTATAGTCTTGGTGGCATTCTCGAGGCTCTGAAAATCACACTTTACATGTGCAGGCGGAAACACTCCATTGCCATCGATATCAATCAGATAAACGTCCGACTTGGTGTAACTGAGCAACGCCAACTCCTCACACGTCTTCCGGTATTTGGTAAAGTGGCAGTTCTTTCCAATGTAGCCAGTATCCTTGCAATCACACGTCACCTGGTTATCTCGAACGAAACACTTGCCACCGTGCTCGCACGTATTTGGCCTTTTGCACGGATCAATGTAATTGCAGTTATCGACGGCTACCTCACCTACTACGCGTTCCGTCTTTATAACATCACGTGGCTCAATCAGATGTCCGTTGATTTCGATGTCACGGATGCAGCCAACAAGACCGGATGCGGCCGACTTCAGACTGCTGCCAATTATTACCTTGTCCCCGATTATAAATGTCATCCCGAACATCTGTCTAAGGGTGTGTCGGTAGTCCACTGTGAATTTAATCTCACCGGCTCTGTAATCGAGTTCGACGGAATGCCATGAGGTGGGTCGATTGATTTTAATTACCGTTGAATGGGTGGTATCACTCGTGACATCTGGTACTAAATCAAAACTCAATTTATCCGTGGTGAGCCGTATCTATATATGATGTATTGTATATATACGGAGGTTGATTAACGTTGAGCCAAAATAGATGGAATTGGTTCAGATTGAATTGGATTGGATATTGTTATTATCGAAGTGAAAATAGTTTGGTGTTGTTGTTGGGGTTTGATATTTTTGTTCAAAATACGCGTTAAACATCCGTTTGAGGTAATCGAGATACAAATTGATTGTGGAATAGTGGGTTAGGGTTTTTTTTTTTTGGCAATCAATAGCGGTGGTGCGTCAAAATCAGCGGTGGATATGGTGTTTGTGGTGTTTTTTTATGTGTTGGTTGGTATCACATTCGGTCGATATATATAGTGATTTTCCAATTATTTTTAGAAAACCATTTTCGTGTAAAAAGTCCAGACCAGAAAACACGGATGTATCGTAGAGTACAGCGACATGAAATGAAAAATAAGGAAAATAAAATGATTAAATGTGAATTGTATAATGGAAAAAAGGGTTGTTTTTTAGTTGTAGGTTTTTTTTTTAAATAAACATTGAAATTGCAAATTCAGATAATATTTTGGTCACTATTCGAATATATCAAAATAATAGTGGGGATAGTTTGAAAAATATCTATTAAACTTACATATACATGTGAATTACAAAAAAAGGTAATTTGCATTCTCAATTATTTTAGAAAGATTGGTTTTGGAAATGAAGGCTGCTGGCCATTTGTAATATATACAAATATATATATTTAACAATATTTGAAAAGGATTATCGATTTAAAAACTATTGGAGAGTAGCTCATCCAAAGAGGAAAATGCTAAAGGCTGAATCTGCATTTTAAATTTTGATTTGTAAAAATATTCACAACGTTCCAGATGAGATGTTTAACCGAGTAAAAAGCTTCTAGGTGATCACTTAAGTGGCTCTGACATGGTCACACTCTGAGATAGATAAATAATAAAATTATTATCCTAAAGCTGCACGTACAGTGGTGCGACAAAGCGAGAAGCGTTTGAATGCGAGAATGATATTTACATTTATTCTTATATACGTGGGCAATGTGAAGCAATATTTGATGCGCGTATTGCGTACATACGAATAAATGTAAATATTTTTCTCGCATGCAAGCGCTTTTCGCATCGCATCACTTTGTCGCACCAATGAACGTGCAGCCTTAAAATCAAAACTATTTTAATTGGTTATCTTGTCAATCTTTTAAAGGGATGTTGTGCTCAAAAAAGTAAGGACCATCAGAACAATTTGCCTTCGAGTTATGAAACTCAATTTGCCTTCGAGTTATGAAACCCAGTTTTTCAAAATCATCATGACTTTCTAAAGCTAACTCCAACCGAGGCACATGACACCAATGAAACTTCCTCATTGTAAATTGTTTTTAATTTATTGCTTTGCGATGACAGTTCACACTGAGAACTCCGCATATATGTCAAAATTAGATTTTTTCAAATCTTTCAAAAAATCAAAAATAAAATTTATTGACGCATTGAATACCTTGCAACGTCGCAACTGTCAAAATTGAATTCGTAAACATCTTTCAAACTAAAAAAATACGAAATTTATTCCCTCTAATCAAAGATCACACTTAATACTCTGCGAACGTCAAAATTTCATTTATTAGATTCGTACCAATCTTTCAAATCACAAAATGTCAAATTTATTGCCTTTAATAATACTTCCCACTATACAAAACTTCCAAACTAAAAAAAAAACATCAATTTTATTGCCTTTTTTATCGTTCACACTGAATACTTCTCAAATGTCAAAATTATAAAGATTCGTTTACTTCTTTTTAACAACAAATCATCAAATGTATTGCTTCTAATGACAGCTGACACTGATTTCTCCGCAAACGTCAAAATTTGACTTGTAAAAATCTGTCAAACTAAAAAGTGTAGAATTTATAATTTGCTGATGACAGTTGGCACTGAAACTGAATACTCTGCTTATTTCAAAGTTGGATTCGTTCAAATAATTCAAGCTACACAATGTCAAATTAATTGCATCTAATGACAGTTCGCACTGAATACTCCGCAAACGTCACAAATCTGTCAAACTATAACGTATCAAAACTTACCTGCTGATGACAGTTCGCACTGAATACTCCGTAAATGTCAAAATTTCGTTCTTACAATTTTTTCAAACTTCAAAATATCAAATTAGTTGCATCTAATTACAGTTCCCAAGGAATACTCTGCAAATGCTTTAATTTAATCGTTAAGTAACGAACGCTTTTTGTGATTTTTTTTTGTTGAAACCTTTAACTCCACCAGAATTTTACTTGGGATTTTTTTGATATCATAAATAGTTCGCAAGTCCACAAACTAAATCTGAATCGTTATTCAACAAGTTTCAAAAATGTATTATGGATGGCTTCTCAAACCTTGGTTTGTCGCATTGGATTTCCACTACTCAACTCTTTCACCAGCACAATGATCTAGTAGCAAAAAAATCACCATAAGCACTTCTAAAACACATCCTTCATTAAAAACTCTTCTGCTTGCTTTTAATAAAAAAGCAATTCCTTCAGATTTGCATAGCTATTAACAAGGTCAAAAGATTAGCCTTCAAAGTTTGAATCATCTTCCGTTAAACACCCAAGACAATCCTCTCTAACACAAAATTATATTACAGAACCATTTATAGCCATAGTTCGTGCTCCCTAAATGAGTTTCGTTCCATCTTGTCATCTTATCAGGCTCATCAGTCAGTTTATATTATAGTGACTTGCTAAAGGTCTCAGCCCAAAATACAATAAATAAGCACCACTGACAAAGGTCAGGTCAAAAGAAGTATATATTTTTCGGATTATATTCATTTGATTCTTTTTTTCTCGTCTCTGGTTTAAAGAAGACATACCAATAACTTCGTATCGTTGCTAATTTTGTATGTAGATCCATCTTAATCGTAGTTCCTGGGACTTATATAATCTTCTCCTCCTCCCATTTTTGGATTAAAACCCTAAAGGGTATACGGTAAAACCAAGTCGACCGTATACAATACAAATCTAATCAATCAGTTGTCGTTGAATTACGACTTAAGATATAGCAAATCACATGTATCTACATCTGCCCCCCGGAAGGACACCAAATAACATATCTTTCAATTTGACAGTATATATAGTCGTCCTTATATTAACTCACACTTTCACCATCACACAATTATTGTCCGTCGGTCGTCATGGGTTTGATGTTGTTGTTGTGAGTGAAAAATCATGTCAAATTAAATTAACAGACCCGACCCGAGGCCGACGAGGAAAACAGTTGCTTGAAAGGTCACTTGGGACTGTATTACAATATTATATTCTTGTGTCAAGCCCTTCAGCAACACACGCTCGACAAATGCTACAAATACGTTTTGCAGACAATTAATTTAACTGCCTGTTGTCTCTACTTTTGGAGGGGAGTATAAATCCCTTTGGCGAATAATTCCGATTGTGTTCTTCGTTTTGAAGGTTCCTATTCTGTAAGTCGGTCGTCGAGTCAGTTGATCCTGGTCTTGAAACTAAATTCGTTTACACTCAACCTCTCAAAGCGACATTAATGCTCTTCGAATCGAAGAAATATTTAAGTCTTTTCCTTTACCTGGCGGACAAAAACCCCAGCCCCTATTTGTGTCTTCAGCCCTGGCACGCTATCTCCCGTTTTACTTGCTTACAAATTACTTGAGATAAGATTTTTTGTCTTTTAATTAGATACACGCTGATAATTTATATGAAAAGGAAAGTGATAAGGGTATGGAAGTGAAAAGGGGGTTTGTTTGAAGTCAAAGCTTTGTAAAAACAAATTGGCTGCCATTTATCTTTCACGCGAGAATGACGTAGCAGACGACGACTATCTGACGACGACACGGTAGGAGCAGGTTGTTTTTTGTTCGTTTTGTGATTGCATCATTTTCATTGTAACTCCATTGTTATAGAGGCGTATCCTACTTGAAATCCTTTATGGAAGAACCTTCTTCCTTGAATTATTTTTAGAATGAAATTTATTGGAAGAGTGGGTCTTGGTTTGGTCGACAGTGTGGATGAAGAAGGTTGTCTGGAGTCAAAGTCGTTTAACTAATTATTATAAAGTTAAGTTTGGAACTGAGTCAAATTTTTTCTCAGCTGCCAATTTAGATATGGATGGATATACATGAAATTAAAGGATTTGTAACAAGATTGATCTGGAAATGGTTCGGGCTTTGATGGAAAGGGATTTATTGATATACGTTTAGTCATAAGATAATAGTTTTTTAACCACAATGGTGTGATGCTAATTTATAAAATTGATTGGATAAGATAAAAAAGCTTAGTTTCGAAATTGAATCTGTTGCTCTAAAGTGATGTTGCAAACCTATAAGGGAAGAAAAGAATACTGGATTCTAAGGAAATGAAAAGACCTCCACCAGAAACCCTGGCGTACGGAAAAAGCTATAAGCATTGACGCTGAATAATTCGCGCGTTTCTACAAGGTCGAAATCAACTCCACTGAAGACCTTTAGATATCAATATAGAATTCAGGCAAGGATATTTTCTTCCATGCGAACTATTCAACATCGATAAGCTCGTAATGGTTGGAAACCCACAGGTATAACATAGTACTGGCATTTTCCGTTGACCTTGATATCTTTGGAAGAACAAAACTAAATGTCAATGATACAATCGTCATCATTCGAGGGGAAGCAGCGGAAAAGTCATCACATCACCCTTGGAAGATTCTTTATTTTTTCTTTAATGGGATAAAAAAAATTTCATTTTACCTACTGAATTACTTGTGGCGTTTGTCGGGTTTACCAATGAATATGTATGTCAGCAGGCTTGATGCTTATAGATTCTTCTATGACTGAGACCAACTGAAATGTTATGTCGGTGCACTGCATTTCGCCTTTTTTCAGAAAATTTTATAATTTTTGCAAATACAGGCAAATTTCAGTTCTACTTTGACATTTGTTAATAAAACAAATCATTAAGTAAAACATCACCCTAACAGAAGATCCTATAATTTTTGCAAATAGCGGCAAATGTCAATTTTACTTTGACATTTGTTAAGAAAAGAAATCATTTGTGAAGTAAAACTTCACATAAACACCGAGAGATCCTGTTACTTTTGCAAATAGCGACAAACGTCAATTTTATTTTGACATTTGTTAAGAAAACAAATAATTTGTGAAGCGAAAAATGCCAATTCTACTTTGACATTTTTGAACTAATACATCACACTATTGAAAGATGGTATAATTTTCGCAAACAGCGGCAAATGTTAAATTTACTTTAACATTTGTTCCGAAAACAAAGAATTTGTGAGGTAAAACTTCACCCTACTGAAAGATCTTATAACTTTTGCAAAGGGCGACCAATGTCAATTTTACTTTTTTAAGAAAACGAATCGTTGATGAACTAAAACATCACCCTATCAGGAGATCATATAATTTTTCCAAATAGCGTCAAATGACAATTTTAATTTGACATTTGTTCATAAAACAAATAATTTGTGAAGGAAAGTATCAACATATCGAGAGATCTTCTAATTTTTGTTGAAAGTTTAAAATTTCAATTTTTCTTTGACATTTGTGGAAGTTAAGCAAAATTTTTGAAATAAAATAAATATCCGTTATTGAAAGATTTTACATCTATAATTTTTTAAATGGCGTCAAATATCTATGAAGTAAAATCACTCTATAGCGAGATCCTATGATTTTTGCAGTTGGCCACAAATTTAATTCTTATGTGGCATTTGTTAACATTGCCCTATCAAAAGATGAAGTCATTTTTGCCAATGGTGACGGAGATGTCAATTTTACTTTCAAAAGATTACAAATGGCGGCAAACATTTTATTTCTTTTGACATTTGCGAAAATTAAGACATCTAAAACAAAGTTTGTGTTTGTTGGCATTAAAAAATGATGCAATTCAATGAAATATATCTCTTAACGAAATGATAAATCACTGTTATTACAAAGTACTAACTGAATCTTTGTTTACCTTAGTTCTGGTGCAGCTTTCGATGACAACCCCAGCTTATAATCTTGTCAAGGATCACTCTTTTTAATCGCTGTCGCTTTGAGATAAGAAAGCAAGTGAGGATTAAAACACCCATTCGTAGAATTAAATTATCATGATTCAGTCTTTTATAAGTTGAGACATTTTCAAAATTAGATGAGGAAGTGAGAACAGCATCAAGAATATAAGTAAAATCCTTTTCGCCTCCAAAAATTTAGCTAACAAAACTTTATAATACTGTAATCAAAATTAAAAACTTCCCAAGAAGTAAAAAAAAAAACTAAAAAAAATCTCATAAGTTGCAAGTTTGCAAGTAGGTATAGACTCAATTGAGCAAACTTAATGCAGTTATCCTGAGACTTTTTTAATTAAAACTTAGCTGTCCATACTGCCTCAGAGGAACTACCACTTAAGATATCTGCATAATGAATGCAAACGCTTAGCAATTTGCCTTCATTAAATGGCTTGTTTGCAGCAACAAGTGAATTCACCCCTGCTTCGTTATGTTCGTAGGTCATATTCACAGGTCCCCCACCAAAAAAAAAAAAAAAATATTTCATTCTTACTTTCCTAAACAAAAAGAGTCATTTTTTTCAAAATCCCCCCCTTACAACAGAAGCTTTTACCAACAATGCCGCAAGACGCCCATTTATAATGAATAAGACTTTTCACTATGAATCCTCTTTGATTCGAAAACAATCTCCCAACAACACCACACCAACAGCATCCGTTTCAACCTAACCTCTCCCGTTTAAACCAACACAACCGGCTACAGAGTTCCGCCCACATCCGTGTCTTGAGTTTGAAATTAATTTCTCCCTTTTATTCATTTCGAGTCCTTAAAGGGAAATAATTTCCACCCCTACGCTGGCTGCTGCTAATAATGCAGTCTGGTTGTTGCCCCCTGTTCTTCTTCTTGTACTTGGTTCCCAGTCCCGGTCTATACTTTTTCCAAGGTCCCATAAATAAACAAGCTCTGTTCACACTTTAAAATGAAAGGGAAGGGCAAGGAGACGTGACCATAGATATAACGGTTGCAAAAGCTACCACTCGACGATTTGCAAAGTAAACCACTTATTTGTGTCTCACCAGATGCCGCCACTGATGTGGCGCGTTCGTTACGCGCCCCATTGCTTTCCAAACGGAGAGAAGGTGTATACGTACTTATATCTTCTAAGTTTCTGATTCTTAGAAAACTCTTATCTTATAGAGAGGGTTTACTTTGGTGTTTTTGGTATTTCTGCTACCACTAACGGTCGCCAAACGAGTCGGGGGGGAACGTGTGAACTTTTGAAATACAAAGGATCCCGGTCTATTATGGTGAAGAGGCGTAGTTTTGTTTTAAACATTAGAGAACGTAGAAGTGAATCCTGGATTGTGATAAGTTAATTGTATATGAGGTTGTGACGGTGATGGTTTTGATTTTGAATATACGTACAGTTAATTAGACACTCAAAGTATATACTTTTACCTTTGAAATTTGAAATTTGAATTGACTAACAACTTGCATTGCACGTGTAAGTGGCTGTTGTTTTGCACAAAAACAGACTCGAAAAAGACAGTTGAATGACATTGGAAGACATTTTCAAATTGAAAACTATATTTTTAAATGAGTCTAACTGAAAATATGGCGTTCAGACTGTAAAGTGCACTCAAAGTGAGTCAAGTTTTGAAGTCAAACTCAAGGGGAACAAATAAAACTTAATTGAAAAAATTATTCTACAAAATTTGTTTACTTAATTGTCTAGCTTCTAGCATTATCAGGGCCGTAGTTCAGAAAAGTTACGCAGTTTATAATAAAACGGATGTATTCACTGTTTAATAATTCTTAGTTTAATTCTTATTTTTAAAATGATTAAGTTCAGATGGAGTTGAGGAAAAATATTATCCATAAAACATGGTCACTCTTTTATGGTTTTGCATGTTCATGGTCGACTTGAACCCCTCTTGTCGCCACTCTCGCATTGTTGTCTTTCTTTTTTGTGAATATACTTGTGAATAGACTCTGTGGTTGTTTTGATTGTTAAACAAATTTTCGAAATATTTTTCACACTTGAAGACAAACTTTATACTCTTGCGAGAAAATTCAGATTAAATTTATTTAACTATTCATTGGTCATGTCGTCAATCTTGAACCAGAAGCGTGAACGTGCAATTTGAAAATTCAAAAGATTTCGATCAGCCATTGCTGATCAGAACTTGCCGCTAACGTCGCATTTCCACAAGGTTTATTGGCACGTTTTCACAAATAGAAAAACAAAAAAAAAGAGGGGTTCGAGTCGACAGTCGTTGTTGGCAGACGTACTGTAATAAAATTGAATTCATCATCCAACAATACCAGTAGTAGCTCGACCAAATTTTAAGGCATGAAATTTGTCTCAACTTTAAGTTCACTACTAATAATTGCTGACTTTTATTTACACACTTTGAAAATTTGCTGAGCTGGCTAAACACTTCACTACAAAACACGCTTATATTTAGTTTAACATTCATCATCATCATCATCGGCTCGACAACCGGGGTCCGGTCCTGGCCTCCTTCAACAAGTCTCTCCACCTATCCCGGTCTCGAGCCGACGCCATCCAGTTGCGCACCCCAAGGCTCCGGGCGTCCTGGTCTACGCCATCTCTCCAGCGCAAGCATGGTCTACCACGCTGTCGTCTGCCATAGAATGTACCACAAAGAACTTTCCGAGCAGGTTCCTCTTCGCTCATGCGAGCTAGGTGCCCTGCCCACCGAAGTCTACCGAGCCTAATTTTTGTCACTATATCTGCTTCAAGGTAGATTGCGTACAATTCATGATTGTACCGTCTCCGGAATCTGACGTATACTACAGCTGTCATACAAAACACCATGTGCTCGGGGTAGGCTTCCTAGTCAGCGAAAAAATGAAGTCTACCATCATTGGCTTTAACACTATAAGCGAAAGGCTATGCACCCTTCGCGTGCGAGGCAAATTTACGAACATTAGCCTCATTAACGTTCACGGACCTACGGAGGAGTCCTCAGACGAAGAAAAAGAGACTTACTACGAACAAGTCGAGAGGACCCTCAATGCCTGTCCAAGGTATGACGTAAAAATCATCCTTGGGGATTTGAACGCAAAAATAGGTCGGGAGCCGGTATTCAGGCATTACGCAGGCACCCATAGTTTGCATGAGAACACTAATGACAATGGACTTCGAGTCTTAGAATTGGCAGCATCGAAAAACATGGTCGTTGCGAGTACCAGGTTCCCGCGAAAAGATATCTACAAAGCCACCTGGGTATCACCTGATGGAGTCACTCGTAACCAAATAGACCACGTGTTGATAGACCGTCGCCACTACTCGAAATTGATGACGGTACGAACGTACCGAGGCGCCAATATCGACTCGGATCACTATCTTGTTGGTATGGTCTTCCGAGGGCGGATTGCCTTGCGAAGACGTATTGCATCCGCCGATCAAGTTCGAATCAACACGGCTGCCCTGCGCAATGAAAATGCCAGTAACACCTTTGGTAATGCGTTAGGACTCGCCCTAGAATCGCTTGATTTAGGGAGAGTAAGTCCTGGGGCCAGTATGCTGGGCGTAGATGAGAAGTGGACACGCCTTAAGAATACTGTCATTAGTACTGCCAACTCCATCTTAGGCAGCAGTCGTAGAAATCGGAACGACTGGTTTGATGATGAATGCAAGCTAGCGACTGAACGTAAGAATGTTGCGTACCGAGCAATGCAGCAATCTCATAGAACGCGGGCACGCGAAGAAGAATATAAAGAGCTCAGAAGAATAGAAAAACGGCTTCACAGACAGAAAAAATCAGCCTGGGAGAAGAACTTAATCTGTGAAATAGAAAAAAGCCGAGAGCGAGGTCAGCACCAGGCGCGGAAGTTCTACCAATCCATCCGAAACATGACGCAGTACACACCACGCTGCACATACTGCAAGGACGGAGAGGGAAATCTGATCACCGATCCACAAAGCATACTGGAGCGATGGGAAGTGTACTTTAATGAATTGCTAAATGGTCAACTCACTGCAGAAGTGGAGGCTCCACTGCTTCAAGACGAATACCCTATGTTGCCGTCACCAAGCATAGAAGAGGTTGAGAAGGCTATATACCGGCTAAAGAAAAACAAAGCCCCGGGAGCTGATGGTATACCAGCCGAATTATTTCAACACGGTGGGCCAGCTCTACGTCAGGCAATTCATGATATTATAGTGCACGTGTGGGAGCGTGAAGAAATGCCAGAAGACTGGCGAAAAGGTATAATATGCCCCATACATAAGAAAGGAGATGTCACAACGTGCAGCAACTATAGAGGTATCACGTTGTTGAGTACCGCCTATAAGATACTCTCCTCTATCCTACAAGACCGGATAACCCCATACGCTAAAACCATCATCGGACAATATCAGTGTGGTTTCATTCCAGGCAAATCAACAACTGATCAGATCTTTACCCTTAGGCAGGCGATGGAAAAATGTCTAGAATTTAACATCCCAACATACCACCTGTTTATAGACTTTAAGGCCGCCTATGATAGCATAGCCAGGGTAGAACTTTACAAAGCCATGAGAGAATTCGGCATCCCAAATAAATTGACACGACTATGTAGGTTGACCATGACCAACGTAACAAGCCAAGTAAAAATAGCCGGATTGCTATCCAGACCAATCAACATCTTTAATGGACTCCGACAAGGGGATGGTTTGGCCTGCCTCCTCTTCAACCTGGCGTTGGAGAAAGCAATCCGTGACTCTGGCACGGCAACAAGAGGGACCATCGTCAACAGGTCCAGCCAGATACTGGCTTACGCAGACGACATCGACATCATCGGAAGAACCGAGCAAGCTGTACACGATTCCTTCATCCAGATCGAGCAGGCGGCATAAAATCTGGGGCTGCACATTAGTGAAGGTAAAACAAAGTACATGGTGGCGTCGAATGCGAGAGGAACAGTTGGTCAAACAATCAAGGTAGCGGAGCACGAATTCGAAGTGGTGCAATCCTTTAAATACCTTGGGTCAATAGTAGCAGCCGATAACAATATAGAAGAAGAAATACGCGGGCGGCTTCTCAAATCCAACAGAGCCTACTACAGTCTGTCAAAGCTCTTCAAATCCAGAAATCTCACCATAACTTCAAAACTACTGCTGTACAGGACCATGGTTCTGCCAGTACTCACATATGGATCCGAGACTTGGGTGCTTAGCAAAAGGCACTCTGACCTCTTAGCCGCGTTCGAGAGAAAAGTCTTAAGGAGAATTGTTGGCCCCATATGTGAGGAAGGACGATAGTTTAACATTAAGAAGAAGAAAATCCAGGGTTTGCACCAAGTTTCCTCATTTTTAAAAATTCGCCTCCTGGTGTTGTTGCAACCCATTTTAATAATGGCCAATAAAAGTTATTACTCCGTTAACTAAAATCCTTTTAAGTGTATTTTGGTGCACCTGGGCACATTTTCCCTGAATCCATAATCTGGAATAACGAAGCTTTGCCAACTTTTCTAGTTCAGATTTTTAAAAGAAGTTTTTCGATTTTTTTAAAATTTTTGTGTTGTAATATACTTAAAATAAATTTAGTTAACGGAGTAATAAAATATATTGGCATGTTAGCTTAAAATGGGTTGCACCAGCTTTAGGAGGTGAATTTTCAAAAATGAGGAAACTTGGTGCCAACCCCGGATTTTTATTCACCACACTTCAATAGAGTAAACGAGAAGAGATCATATATATCGAACAATTTCAAAGTTCTCTTTGTCTTGCATTGTAAAGACGCCTTTAAAATTTATTTGAAACAAAATGCCCTTTTAAAACTGAAGGTGGTTTGTGGAATTGATAAATGTCGTTTTAAGATTTAACAACCCAATAAATATTTAACACTGTTTGGAGAAACTTGCCATAAAAGCATATGCATTGATCTTTTACCCCGTTCTCATGAATGCACATGTGAAATTAAAAGCTTTTTGTGATTTTATCTTAAGTGCCTAACCAACATAATAAAAACTATTTTAATGCCGGCCGTCGTCCTTTTCTAAAATATATATTCAGCAGCCTATAGCAACACAGGTTAACAGTAGTTACTATCTTGACGACCTGACCTGACAATTGCATCTGAATGATTGTTTTGTTAATATTAAATTTAATTCTAACCTGACAAGGAATTTACAGCACGGAGTTCATTCTACTCCTGAATTCAAATAATGTCCCCATAAATGATCTCTAAAGGGATGAACCTTTGTATATTCTATATACCTACGTTATCTTTTTGAGTCAAGTTAAAACTTTTGACCATGTAACTATGTTAAGTATACTCAAATTGATTTCTCCATGGCAATACTATAATTCCATTTCCAATTATTGTCGAAATCCAAAAATTATATTCGATCGAACCGTTGTCAATGCAATTACCTTTTGTCCTCTTAATTGGTCAATGGAATAGTATTGTCCTGGAATTCCTCAAGCTTATAAATAAGCTTTTATTAGTTGACAGTCGTTTAAGCCTAATAAATTGACAAACAGACATTATTAGGGCAAAAACCATACAACATTTTGAAAATGAACAGACAGACATTTATGTTTGATATTTGTTACCACAATCAATGATACACTTTGTGACCATAAAAGGGCAATACGTATTTTTTTTTTTTTGGCTTCTGTAAGTAAATGACAGACATTATGTATGAAGGTATGTGTGTATTACTGTTAAGGCTGAACTAATTAATTATTGTTGGTCAATATAACTTTTGCAATGAGACATTTTACTTTTAATTGGTTGTCTGACTTAATGCGTCGATGGTTTTTGTTATTTATTTATGCTTTATTGAGTAACTTAATTCACACACACTCGTAACTATGGACAAATTTCAGATGTTGGCCGAAAGAACTACAAAAAGAATTAAAAATCTTAAAATAATTTGTAAACAAAGTTAAAGAATGATAATATAAGAAACCATTGAAAAAAATACGTACAAAAATCTTAGTTGTCAGAATTTAAATATTTAAACATAAATTTCGTTGAAATTTTTTTTGGCCCATCAATAAGAAAATGAAACACAGTCCAAATTTTATCGGAAGATGGTATATAATTTTGGCAAATCAAGTCAGGACAGTTTTGTGTTCATATTTGGGAATAAAGATGCCGTCCTACTTACTCCGTTTGATAAAATGATGCTCCCTTTATTAAGTTCGCGCCGGGGTTTCCTGAATGACTTATGTTTCATATCCGACTCATTTCCACACACATTTTTGTAATACATGGTCTTCCAACAAAAGCTTTTTTTTAAATTTCGCACTATTTTTTTATAGCCAATTTTGTACAGTTGAATTGAATTGCATTGTTTGTTTTACAAGTAAAAACAAAAAAGTTACGCACTATAGAACTAAAGCTAACTTTTCCTAAAGCCAAAAATATATTCTTGCTAATTAGCTAACTCTTCCAAAACGCAATAAGCCCTTTCTTTTTGCTTAAATGCATTTAATCAAATATAATAATGTTGCGCACTCCACTTGCTACACGAAAATTCACAATCCACGCATTCCCAACATCGGCGAATGAAAAATTCACTTGAGATTAACCTCAAATTTTTCTGTTAGCGTATTAACGATTCGCAGCTACCGGCGACCTTTTAAACAAAATGTCAAAATCAGCTACCATTTACAATTCGCAATTCGTTTGTCGCGTCTCATGTGCAAGGCACTTAATGAAAGATTCCACCATCCACATTCAACAGCCAAGATCCACATCCAGCGTTGGTATAAATTTTTGTTCAACATACATAATTAAAATTAAAATGACGATACATTTTATTACTCCGATAACTAAAATAGTTTTAAATGTTTTGTTTTGTGCAGCAACATTAGTGATTTAAAATTAAACCTCTTGTTGGAATACCCTTTCAACATTTTCACTTTATGTCATGAAATTATGCGCGTTAAAATTTTAATTAATTTGCAATTTATGCTTTGGAAGAGAAATTTTTGATCAAGTTCTCTTTATTTCAAAAACTAAAATGAGGAAGAATGGTTGTCTGATGGCTCACCCACTGCCAGGATATTTATGCACAACTTTGATGATGAGGATGTTATAAAATCTGAATTGTATCGTTGGTTGGTATTTTCAGTGTGTGCTTATGGCTAAGGTATTTAAATGTTATGTCATGCATACCATCAGAGGTAGGTTATTACCTAAAGCCTAAGGATGAAGAATAAATTTGTATTTTGGGTATTTGCATCGATGACGACACGCCAATGGACGATTAGTTATGTTAAACGACACACAGCCATATAGAGAGACTCGAAATATTGCTTGCTGTTTTGTATATATGCAAAATTCACAATATTATATGGACAAATATTTTAATTGAGGATAAAGTTATGTGTACTTTATGGATGATGCATGCTTTTATACCAAAAGCAAATAATTTCGGTTTTAAGTTTTAGTTTTGATAATATTTTGTTAAATTTAGTATTTGAATATATGAATACTTTATGTTGACTTATAATATAAGATGATGGAATAGTTTATGATAATTATACAGACTTTATATTTAAATAGCTTCTTTTTATAAATATCAATGAATCTTATGGGTTAGAAATTTAGAACAAACAATTCAACAAAATATTCAAAAAAAATCTCTAAAATAAATCATCCAAACTTTTCTTAGTGAAAAATAAAAAAAAAAAAGATTGATTTTTGTAATTCATAATTCACCAAGTTTCTTGTGAACTGAAAGCCAAGCTTAAGCTTAGAATGGAACGAAGATGCCATTCGGGGAAAGGTTTTATTTTTCAAAATTAAAATACCTTTGTTGGTGTAAATGTGCTGCAAAATAAAACAGAAGGACAAATTCACTCACATCATGTCAGGTATTGTCATAGGCGAAGCCATCTTGAACTTCCCCTCATCCGTCATAAGTAATTTTTTTTAGGGATGTTATATTTTTAAAGAAGAACACATATTTTGACGTCAAAATTTTAAAATAAAAAAATAAATTATGTTTTTTCGTGTTAAATTTATAGCAACGGAAATTGTTTGTCATGCATATCACAGTTTGAGCATACTTTCAACATTTTGTAATGCAGGGATGTTCCAATATTAAACAATGTTATAAATTAAAAATACGATCGATTTTGATAAGACTCCGTATGATTTGCATCCAACTTTTTTATTATACATAAAACCGATTTTTTATAGCAACTATCTTGTAAACAAAAACAACTTAAATATGGAAATGTGATACAGACGTTTTTCTTACAATTGTGTTTTTAATTTTTCACAAAAAAGTTTTTAACAATGATCTTCAAAAGCAAAAATTACTCATCATTTTTTTTTTTTCATTTTGCTAGTTTCTTACAATTTAAAACAATTTGGCAACCATACTATTAGAAACTTCGATTTTTTCGTTTTTTTTTTCTAAGTTTACTTTTCGTCCCGTGAGGTCTGGTACAACTTTTTAAGAAAAATATTGTTATTAAATTACTATTCGATCTTGAAAATTAAGAGAAAATCAATATTGTAGAAAAAACTGTCTCCAGAACGAAAAAAAAAAATCAAAACATAAATAAATATATTTTCACTTCATAAAAAATTAAATTAAATAATGAAATATCAATAATGTAACATCCCTGAACGTACTCCAAAGTTCTTCTAACGAACACGACGAAAACTTCAAAATGGCAGCGTTTATAAAGAAGGCCAAGTTAGTATGGATGAGGTGAATTTGTCATTTGATTCTCACCTTAACAATATTCTGGCTTAAAATATTCATGGTGAATTTCAAAGGTGCTGCCAATTCTAATTTCTAAACCTCTAAAAACGAACTATTGCCTATAATGCTTAAATGTCTTTTGACCAGCTTATGTTTTTAATAGAATTTAATTTTATTGAACATTTTATGAGAAAAGCACTTAAGTTAATCATCCTTTACCGTTTGCCATAAACCCATCCTGAAGGAATAATTCAATTGAAAACTGTGTTATCAATATATCTCAATTTCCCGTTAAACCAAAGTAAGAGCCTTTTGAATTAAAAAAGCCCCCCACGTATAGATTGTAATGGATTTTCGAAAATTCAACCCCGAAGCATAACTCTTTTACTGCTTACATACCCAACCCAACATCCCGATGAGTTCTTCATTCCCAATGCAATATATGGTTCAATTCAAATAGCGATTTAGTAATTTAATTCGCTCGGCAAAAACACCCAGAACACCCATCGCAACCCATACTTTCTATGCATCTATGTAATCGTTGCAAAAACTCGTAGGTTGACTCAAAAGCAAAGGATTAATATTTACAACATCCACACATACTAAGATAGATTCCTTTGGGTATGAGAACATTTCAAAGTTATATGACCGTTTTAACTGTGTATATGTATCTTTGTCAGACCTTCAAAGAAAACCCCTACATTTTGAACTTTCAACCATTTCATTTGATTGGGAGAGGTGCTGCGTCTCGTTGGTGGGGGCAGTCCATATATATACTCGCACAGGATATTGAAGGAAACTAGTCCCATAAAATTATGGGTATCGACCGAAACACATATTCGGCAAGGCTCAAGGAGTTATCTATGAAAATTCCTCTTGGTTGTCTTCTAAATCCTGACATGCAGCAGCAAAATTGAAAAAAAGGACGACTTATCCTCTTACAAAAACGACTATATTACTGTTAGATATATACCTAGATATATATAAAACTGAAATAAATATACTAAGGACGGTGTCGTCGTCGTTTTCAAGGCTTAATCCCATTCCACATCGTTTAAAAGAATCTACTTACGAAGTTACGACTAACATCGCATCCCATTGCTACGAATAGATTTAGGACCCATTTTGTATTTAAGTATATATGTGTGTACGAATGTGTAACATAATATAGAACTTACCTCCCAAAATCCATTTCCGGCTGAAGTTGTTACATCGCTATATGCAAGGACAGCAGCCGTCCTGCTGCTTCGGAAATCGAATTTAATATTAAATTCTTCGGCTTGATTTATAGGCCACCAAATGTGAGATGTCGCAAAAGGATATGTTATTGGGATGACATGTACTTCATTCTCTTGGAATTCAGCTTCCAGAACACCTATATATTTATTGAAAATGTTGTAATATGTTTAGTATAATATAATAGAGTATAATGTGGATCAATAGTTTTTTTTTTCAGGATAAAGGTGTACTGCCGTGCATTAATAGTTTAATTCATAAATCTTAGAATAAGGTATTGAAATACGCTATTTAAGGATATTCTGTTTAAAAGGAATATTCATTATTATAATAGAATGCATTACAAAAGCAAAAAAACAGCCGGGAGCTAACTTAATATAAGAATGTGTGTTACTGAAACTTTGATGATTAGAGGAAAGGATATAACCTGCTGGTTTTTCCAATGTACAATCGGAAGGATGATACGCGATTTAGCCATTATATATGTATGTAATTACTTACTGTTCAGTTATGCTAATGTCACACATCATGAAGCTTATTTAGGACTTATTGGGTGGGTTAATTGCTAAATATAGTCTTGTAAACGGAAATTAATATTATAATGGAAAAACAGCGGGTTAAGACAGGGTTTCGAACGGCAACCAAAGAATTGATATGGGTTATAAAACGAAGAAATTCGAGAACTAAATTGACGATGACCATGTATAGCAATAGAGACTGGGAGATTTAAGTTCAACACATAATTTATACGGAATTAAAAATAGTTGAATGTTGTTGTCTGTGTCGGCTTTCTAGTGAAAATTTCTTAGATGTCATGAACCAGTTGTCTTAATCAATTATTCAGTTCCATTGAAAATTTCTGCAATTTTTCCTTAATTTTCTTAGGGCCAGTCTTTTCAGCTCTGGTTACTTGTAACCACTGGTTATTTCAGCTGTTAACCATAGATTTTGTATGTGTTTCTATGGTTACCAGTATATGGTTAAATTTAACCAGAGCAGAAAAGACTGGCCCTTAAACGAGCTTCTTCAATTTGTTTTTTTTTAAGTTTTCGAACTGTGCGGCAACCTAGTCTCAACTATTGAGAGTTATTATTATTGTTTTATTGTACTATTCATACAAGAGTTTGGTTTTGGCAGCTTTAATTTACCTAAGCTTATTTTCACGATTCAAGAGGTTCTTCTGTTACGTTTAGCTATGTTGTTGTTCTTTTTTTTCCTTCCAGTAGATTCTTTTGTTCGTTCTTTTGTTCTTCGAAACGAGGAAGCAGAAAAACTTAGATACTGAATCTGGACAAGTCGGCACTTACTTGTTCTTCTGCCATTTCAATTTAAAAGACAACGTGTTCCGATTTTCACCTTGAAGACTTAAATTGGGTACGAATATTGAGATCGTTCTTCATTCCGGGCGGATCTAGTTTGCTTGGTTCTTCTTTCAGATGTACTAGCCTTAAATCGTTTACAAGCTTCGCCGTTATATTTTTAACCACTTTTACTTTCAACAAACAATATCTTTTTAATCTCACTTCTGACACCAATGTCATATTTTACCAAATAGTTCATTATAATAATTGTCTTTAGACATTGTTTGTTGCTCATTGTCCTTACACGTTTATTTGAACTTATGTATTTTGATTAATGAGAAAAAATCTCTAGCTCAATAGAAAGTATAAAAACACAATAACACAAAAAATAATTGTACCCGTCCCTGACTGAATGTGATATGGTCGCAACAATATGGCAAGTGTCTAGTTTGGAATTATAAGAACAATATTAAAACTCAATAATAAAAGAACCAATTAAAATTGATTTCATGAACTCGTTAGAACAATGTTTCAACTTGTTCACAAAAAAAAAGAAAAAGTCACAAGTCACTTGAGTGCTTGAGTCCATGTGCCTAGTGTAATGCATTCTAATTTCTATTCAATCATTTACAAGTATACAAGTTCATGCTTAAAACTTTATCCTTTAACATACCATGATAGTGAACTTTTGGATTTCCCTTTTTCAATTCGTACAAAATAGAAACATCATTATAGTAGACATACTTCAAAATGCCAACAAAATTATTATGCGAAGCCAGACCCTTCTTCTTGTGCAAATCCGGACCACCACCAAAATATATTTCCGGATCAAAGAGTAAATTTGCACTAGCGCTGGCCGGTATCTCGACTATTTTCGTCTGTTGGTCCAAGATTATTTTCACAGTTCGTTGGTCGTGGTATATTGTCAAATTATGCCAATAGCTGCGTGTCAATTCGTCCCGCAGCACAATTGACATCAAATTATCACCGAAATCCATTTCGACATGTATCGATTTGTTTTTGAGCGATGCTGCTATGTACTGATGTTTGAGGGCTTCGCCGCTAGCATAAAATAAGGCTGAGTCATCATGACGCGTCCGGAACATCATACTTATTCGGGTTGTAGAAGAATGGACTCGATCCTTCCAGTCGTAGATGCGGTAGGATACGTAACTGGCGCCACGTAAGGTCATTATTGTTGCAGCTGTTGAGAGATAGAAAAAAGATTGTTTGTTTTAAAATCTGAATTTTATTACAGTCTGTTGGGAAAAAAAAGATTTGAAAATAAAAAAAAGATTGTTATATACAATATGCCTATATGTCGATTTTTCTGTCCAACAAATTTTATATATCCTTTCTAGCGTTAAATGAAACAATAAGTTTAAGATAAGTTTTTCGTTGTATCTTCAGAAAGACAAACCATCATCGTACATTTAACTGACAGTTGTCACTTTAAACAATTTTAGATTGAAAAAAGTAACTGTTTAAGTTTACGCGCATGTTACAATTTGCCCCACAAAAGTGTAACAATCAACCCTATACACAAAGAAAACTCCAGAACAAACCTGAAATCACTATAACTCACGTATACAAACTTGACTAAAATTAATTGAAAATTTGCAGAAATATAAGCGAGCGAAGAGGTTATGCGTACTTTTTTAGTGCTGATGACGCTTTGGAAAAGATGAATATTTTATTCTTTATCGCGGTTCTTAGTTTTCAGGGAGTTTTAGTAAGCGGTTCTCATCCCGTCTTGAATCAACTTACGATTGACGAAATGTTCTTCTTTTCCATTTTCTGCCACAACATATATTTGTCCATTTTGTCTTTGTTTGCCTGAGCAAAGTTGAACCAAAGATTTCTCAGTGTTGGTTGTGCGTTTATTCGAGAACCTCTGTTGCAGCACTTCTATATACGCAATAAGCATAGTGACAGTGCTGCCAATCGGATACCAAATTTTTATTACCTGAAATAGCGCGTTCCGCAAACTTTCGGTACATTTGGTATAAGTCTGCATGCTCTAACGAATTTTTTCAACATTGAGTTCCCACCTCATTGCGTCAGATATACGCACCAATAACTTGGCATGAACCAGGTAGTGATCCGAGTAGATATTCACTGATCCGATTGTGCTGTATCGAAGAAGTTTTCTTTTTTCGATTTTGGCGTTGAAATCTCCCCAAGGGTACTTCGACATCCTTCTTGGAGCATTTCTTCTATGTTTTGGCGGGGAGCGAAGTAGAACATTTTTTTGGTAGCTTCATCTGTTTCGTCCCTAGAGGCATGCCCGCATGTAAGTCCCAGCGCACCTTGGTGCGGATCGTATAATTATTCTTTCGCTAATATCGTTAAAAATTCAGACTTTCTCTCTGACCGCGAAGCAACATCCGAACAACCGATTGTTTCCATCAAGTTAGCATTTCCCATAATAAATTTTGCAGTATTTGATTTCTCCCATACCCATGTTTTTCCATCACACCTGCTGGAGAGATGTTCTTTAATTTTAGCGAGGGCATCAGCATAGCAAGCTGCTCTGCTCTGCGTTCCATGTGCAGCTTGCAAAGATCCAAATAATTTTCCGTTTTTCGTTCAATCAGTTAGTTCTTTCGAGGCTTATTATGCTTTTCATTAATATATTATTTACTTTACGTGGCTGACTTGTGAAGCCTGTGCACTAGAGATCTTGGAAGCTTGTTCTTTAAGGATATATATATTTTTTTTTGCCTCTATTTCCAGATAAAATAACACAGTTCAGGTACAACGTACCGAAATATTTCATATAGCCAGGTTAAAACATAAATGTTTATACCTCCTCTAGAGAATCAGAAAAAAACTACTATATTATCTAAACCTTTTTTGAAGGCTTCTCTATCATCTTAAATTTATGCCTGATTAAAACCTTAATTTTTGTTTTTACATAAAACCGATCCTTGCCCAATGAGCAAATAAAAAATACACAATTTCACATTCCATTCAAATGGCCTCTTTTTATCTCGCTAAATTCACCATGCATCCCCATCCCCATCATTAAATGAGGTGAGTTTTCCTTTGATTGTAATTGTATGTATACCGGCATGTGAAAGTCAATTACTCAATTCTCTAAAGTGCATTTTGTGTTTGATGGCTCCGCGATCGTGTGTAAATAAAATATTAAATTTAAATATTATTTTCAATGGTTTCGTTTTAAATTTATCAAAGAAATGTTTATAAGAGTGTAAAGAATATTTTTTCTGAAAAATCCATGCATTTTTATATCGAGAAAGTGTGTTTTCTATTAAATGTTGTTTGATGATAATTTTCTTTTATTAAATGGCGTCGTGCGTCGTTCGGTGGTCGTTGAAAGCTATGGTGTTGTTGTTTCATTTGCTCCCTTTAATACTTAAAATAAAGAGTGTTCTCTGTTCGTTTCGTGTATCAAAGTGCTATTTTTTTTGTTGTGAATTTGATAAAATCCATGTTTATGTTTATGAAAGGCAATTTGTATTTTGTAAATTCAAATGCAGTGTTAAGACTCTGTTTTTTTCTTATGTGTTCTAGTTTGTACCTACCTACATCGACGAAAATCATCATTTCAACATTTTGGTAAGTCGTTTTTGTTTATACATATTTGTTTCAATAATTGTACCTATATTATTTAGGTATGTACATATATGATCGATTTAATTATGTATAATTAAAATTAATTGAAAGTTGACCAATACCTTGTTCTACCATACTCCAAATTTTATTATAGTTCCGTCATTGGCTTCTAACCATTCGTTTTCTGAATGATTTCTTACTGATGGGGCCCTGAAATAGTTCTTCGATGACATCAAAGAAGTTGTTTTTCAAAATTGTATTTCTTAAATGTAAGATGTCTGAGAGCAAGCAATGGCAGAGAAAATTGGTTATGTCCTAACCATACTAACGTCCTGGGGTTTCTGTTTTTGTTGCATTGCGGCTTTAGCAACCTGGAATGTGTTTTGAAGAGTTAGCTCTTGACAAGATTTTATCTGTTTAAGTTTGAGTTCACATAATGAAATATTTTCTGACTCTCATATAGTTAGTGTTGAATCTTTTCTTGCCAATTCGTCGGCTTTTCGTTTTCCATGATTCCTGTGTTACCAAGGACCATCAGAGTGGTGCGGTGATGTAGCGAAAACTTTAAGTTCTTTGCCACAGCTTTTCATAAACGAAATTATTTTTAATAATGCCTGTCTGATAATAAAAATAGTATATATTCTCGTTTCGCGTATTCGAATTAATATCGTTCAATCTATTAAATCAAATCAAATTAAAAAAAAATCGAAGTTACCTATCATTAATTGACCTCTGTTAACCTGAATAGCATTGAGGATAATGCAAAGATATTGAAGAGTTGAATATAAATTCTGCCACAATACCTCTTCGGTCCAGATTTTCAATTCGTGAATATTCAAAGGTTAGATTAGCTTTCGAAATAACTATGGTGGAAACAAGTTTTATAGTCAGTTTGATACTGAGTAAACTCTTAATCAATTGTGGATTTTAAACTGACTAAAAAACGTGTTTCTGGACTGGACTGGACACAAGAAAATTTTTCTATTTCGTCTACACTAAATAAACAATGAATGAAACTGCTTGACCGTAAGGATCAAAATTAGAAGACTAAAAAATCAGTACGGTAAAATTGTGCAGTATATGTTGTTTTTAACGAGTTGATTTTTTTACGAATTGAAATATGAATCGCACAAACCTACTCTTGTAGCAAATTTTGGGATAAGAAAATTAGAAACTTAATAAAATATACTGAAAGGCAAAAAAATACGAAAAAAGTCTAAATTTGATATCAGTTGGGTATCATAGCCAAAACTTTATCTGCCATGTTATGTTAATAGTTTACCTCATTTAAACGCTATGCTAAGTTTAAATTATATCGGTTCATGCTAACTTTAAGAACCGACTGCATCAATTTGATTACCTACTGCTGAATTCCGTCATATATTGCTGAGATCGCTTTAAAATCCTTAAAAAGAAAATTGTTTTAATATCGTTTAAGAAACAGAACTGGCGTACCAATGCCTTCTGGCTCTTTTCAGTCTCTTTTAAACGAGCCGCCTAAGTAATTGAACATGTGGCGTATGACGGAAAAAAATTATGTGGCGACTATTACGAAACAAGAATTCTGCGGTCTCAAAGTTTATTATAGCGTTGCTATTATAGATATTCGATGTTGTTTCCATCACATCTGTCTATTTTACAAATATCAAATCAAAACTGACACTCCCGTCATTTGCTTAAGTTAAAAAATCTTCTAATCGAAGTGATCAAAAAAATACCACCTATCGTGTGAATGGAATATCAAATTTCGCGAAAATTTCCAAGTCTCAGTCCGTTTAAGTCTCGTCTCATGTGTTTAGGGCACTTAAGCCTGAGCAGAAATAACGCGACCTTATTTTGATTCCAATCGATATGTAGCGAAATGTAAAAACGGAATTAAACGTGCAATATTCATTAAATCATTCATATGATGTTTCAGAGTCTTACTCCTCTTTTTCCCAATTCATTACCCAACTATTTGTCTCTATAAGGCAGTGGGAGGTATGGATAATTACCTGGATCCAAGGTTTTTCACATGGTTAACTGCACAAGCATGATGTACGAAAATTGAGAATTGTGTGAACCACCGACGCGTCACGAAGAGTGTCAAAATCAACAACTGACATATTGAAAATAAATTTCCACAATCCATTACCGGTCAATTCATTTAAATTGCTCTCAAAAAAACACATATATCCTTCGGGGAAAAAATATTGGTGCACAAATTGCAGTAATGTATGTGTTTTGCATTTAACCAGATTGGCACCGATGGCAATACTACATATACACAATTTTTTTTATGTGGTTTAATGCAATGAAATTTTGAACACACTAAATGAAGTCAGGTGACAGACAACGGAAATACAGTAACGAGCGCATCAGGATTCAGGACATGAGGACACGAGACAGATATCCTTTCAATGATGGCCTCTGGTGTTGTGTCAAAATATAATTACCTACCTCATGAGTTTTTGTTCGATATAATAGTGGAAATTAAATTATTCTCTATATTTTGTGGATGAATGATGTGGGTGTCGTTGAATTGAGAGAATGATGCTGGATGAAAAATCATGAACAAAATAATACAAAATGTTAATTCTGAGTGAACTCACAGCTGTTGTGTTACACATTTGTGAAAAATTCTTTTAATTTATTTATTAATATTTTTAATTAACATTTTGTTTTTATTGAACGAACAGAGTTTTGGTTTTACCTGGAATTCAACGGTTTTTGAAACTATTACTTTTTATTTATTTTAGCTCTAACAAATCAGTCCATGTTATTTATGGAGTCAATAGAAACCCAAATAGAAACTAATATCCAGAAACGAGTGGAAACATTTTAGCGTATGTTGTGGAATGGGATTTTTTTTTTGATAAAGCAAAATTAACAAAATCTTAAGAACGTAAAAGGAGTTTTCAAAATGTAGCCTGCAGGCTTAAAAGAACTCGATTTTCTAAAATAAAATTGCTGCATCCAAACATATTATCAGATTGAGGCAGTACTTCAGTTTTATTTTCGAACTAGTTTTACCCTGAGTTTATTATTTAAAGCCGATCATTCTTTTGAGGGGTTGCTCCCATACAGCATCTCCAGTGCTTAAATTTTTAAATAACTAGCCAATTTTTAGGCTAGTTAATCTTTGATAGAGAACAATAATTGTTCATTGAATATAGCCTTCTTTTGTGATTCACTGTTTACCATTGGTGATACACATTATGGTGCACAATGAAACAGGGTTTAAAAATAGTTTTTCCATATTTTTTTTTTATTTTCATTTAATAAGTTTTGACAATTAAAAGGAAAAAAAAAACACAATAAAAAATCACATCATTAATTAATGAAAACATCACAATTGAAATGTACAACTTTAAAGTTTGTTTCACAAATATTTATCTAAGTTTTTCAATATTAGCTTAGAATGATTTAGAAGACGGGTTTCTTTTTTCTTTCACTGCATATTTTTACCATAAAAAATGTTATTGCAAATGATTCATTGTGATCACAGTTTCACTGTTGACCAGTTTACCCAAAATCTTGCTCTTTAGGAAATAGGGAATCTTTGCTATTATTTTTCAAGTTAAACTTCAGATTTCTCAAGGCTTGATTTCTCTATACAAACTTAAGATTACGAATATCGAATATAAAGATAGCTTGTTCTTTAGTTAGTTATTGTTGTACCTTATGATACGGACAAACAGGTGGACCTTTATTTTTTAGTTTCTGCTTTCATCAAATATTGTTTTTATGTGTTTAAAATAAAACTTAATTATATTATTTCATTAAATGTTTATTTGGAACTTTAAGTGGATGCCGCACCATTGTTGATTATGATGACCATTTCAGATAATTTTACCACACGTTCAGTCGTTTAAGCGACAATTCGGGAGATAAATTCTTTCACTTTTTGTCTTGTCTGATATTTTCATTGAGTGGTTCTAGAGTCTGTGGCGTGTTTTCAAAACCAAAACAAAAATACAACTGTAGTGGTCAAACCAAGTGACCGAAAATCCATCATTCATACATTTCTGGGGTCTGTGTCCGATTTCATCTTTCTGTTAAAATCACATATCCCCCGGTCCCACCGACTGCGCCATTAAAAAAATAAGACGATATCATTCCATTGAAAATAGCGTAACATATAGATTAAGTCAGTAACAAATCAGTTGGGCCATTGAGGTGAAGCTTAATTTTCCAAAATTCATATCGCTCAAACATATATACATACATGGTACCGACAAATGAACCATCGCGTCGGTGTTGCTGTTCAGGGATGAATCTTCAATAATTCTTCAATTACTTAATACGATACTTTCAAATCGATGCTCTTTAAATTTAAAAAGATAATAATTATTGTTCTGATTATCTCCTGTGGCACAAATCTCTTAAATTAATTAAAACTTCGTAAAGACCACACACATTGCAATACTCGTCTTTTGTACGAGAATTTATCCATTTCATTAATCACCAAATACCGCACCCATTTATCTATCTTTGGGTTCCACCCTCAAAAATACAATTTCGCAGAAAAATAGAAAAGAGTGCATCCGAAAATCGTATTTTCGAATTTTCTAACCAAACATAATACCTATATAAGCTTTAGAGGGATCCTCTCATCGTGTCGTATCGTATATAATGGTTTTTGTATGAATTTCAAGTCCTTTACTGTTTTATACGAATATAGAGAGTTATATTTGTGTGTATATATATATATATATAGATAGAAATAGGTATAAAAATACTTACTATAGATATCACAGTGTTCACCCTCATAGTGGGTACCGAAACAGTCGCACGAAATTCCATAGAAGTGATTAATACATCTGGATCCCACGAAGCACAAATTCTGTCTCGAATGGCATTTATTGGAGCATCCCTCGTTCACGTTTTCATGCTTTGTGGCTACCAAAGGGGTGATTGGTAGGAGATCGGAGGCAGCTTTTCCTGAGCTTAGGACAACATTTCGAATGCAACCAACAAATGATTCGATAATATACTTGACACCATGCAGCTTCTCTTCCGAGGATAATCCTTTTGGATGACGGTGATGATGTTGATAATGATGATGATGATGATGATGATGATGATGATGGCAATAGCACCATCATCAACGACGACGACAAATACGATCATGATGATGGTATTGGTGGTTGTGACGGTAACACACACACATCCACATGTCATGTGCAGTGCATGCAGACCAATCCCCAAAAATAGTGTTGATGACAGAAGATTTTCCAGAATCATGAGTATACGCGTTAGTTATTTTGGCCGTTTTTGGTTGAATTTCCGGATTGCCACAGGCATAGGTTGAATTGAAAAATAGAATAAAAAGAAAACACCATTATATAATTGGAGATTTTTCGGACAAAGCATGAAAAATTGAAAAGGATATGCACACATACACAACACACATATCTATACTGAATGATGAGCAACCCTCCTGTATCAGGATGAGCTATCTTGGTCGGTTCTGTTGGAGACATGATTAATTAGTGAATGTGATTTGATTCAATTTTCGAGATAAAGTTTGGGTTTTGCAAACCGTGTATCAACTATGTATAATACCACCGATGAAATTTTGAAGTAAATTAACAGAAAACATATTGGATGAAATTCTGTGTATCTGAATATCTTAATATCTGCAAATTGAATGAACACGAGGCAGAAGGTAGTTACAGTTTTGGAAAAGTAGAAACCAGGAAGTAATAGTATTTCAATATCGCGCAAAGAATTCAAAAAAAGGTCGAAAGTTTTAATGCATTTTATCAAGAAGGGTAAAGATTTTCTAGTTGGACCACGGGTCAAGAAGGACCAAGTGCATAACTCAGAACAACAATAAGTACAATATTGTACGAACATTCTTAAAGAAGAATACACTTTTTTATTAATTGGTGGACCTCATTTTGGAGTATTTTAAGTATAAAGTAGAAAATTTATGAAATTTTGGTTTAAAAAAATCTAAAAAAAAAATCTGAAATTTTTAATTTAACTAGACTTGAATAAAGTTTACTCCAAAAAGTATTATTTTTTCTTAAGAAAATAATTTGTGGTTTCTTGTGGCACTTGTTCCATCTAACCCCATAAATTGGTCCAACTTGCCCCACCAATGGGGAACGTTGGACCACTTGGACTTGCTTTATTTGAAAGAATTTTTTCTTCTTTATATGTGTTTTTTGATTATTTTGTATTCATCATAATCTTTCTATTTATTTGCATATATCATTGTAATTATTACGGTCATTTATCATTTATGAGGTTTTCAAACAGTTTAACTAACCCCACACTGCCCCTTACTCGTATACTACAGAATAGTATCTGGAGTTTTTACAGAAATATATTTATTAATTTCATTAAATCGCGAACCAAGTTTGACGTCAAAACAAAATAAATGTCTTTGTCAAACTTTATAAATGTCAATATTAACAAAAGATGAAACAGAAAGATAACCCGTTTGAAAAATCATGAAACAACAAGGTTGGTTTAATTAAGTGGTAGATTAGCATAAAAAGCAAATTAAAAATTTTCCCTCAATGGGTTGATGACATAAGCCCGCCATTCAATTCCTAAATTGAGTGTGACACAGATAAATACCAATCATTACGCTGTTGACAAAACACTAATGCGAAAAATGGGCGCAGAAAAGAAGAATATCAAGTATCAATATCAAATCAACACACACACAGACACAAAACAAGACAGAAAGATAGATAGAACTTACCGCCAACAAGAACAACCGATGGCAGATTCGTTGAGACGCCATAGTTGGTGTCGTGATTCAGTCCTTTCAAATAGACTTCCTCCTGGCTATTGTCAACGCGAGCTATTAATCTTGCACCATGCACATCGATACGGACCTGCAAACAACAACAATAGAACAGAAATTGATTTAGTTCGATCGAAGAAAAAGGATATAATGATTGCGAGAACGAAAAAGCATCCTGGATGTTGATGCAGTGCTATGCTACAACAAACAAACAAAAAAAAATGCGAAATGTTTCTCGTTATTGTCTCGAGTTTCCTTTCAACACGCTTAAATTCGAAACAATTGGAAAATTGCAATTTTTCTTTTCATTGTTTAGTTTTCAAAGCAATTTTTATTTCGCGCACCGTGCAATGCCATTGCAATATAATATACTTACCATGACACTATGCCATTCATTGCGATTCAGCCCCTCGCCGACGGTGACACTTGTCGCATGTTTTCCAAAGACATGCACCACTTTAAGTTGTCCTTTCTCAACAATAACATATAAAGCGTAAGGATCCAAATCAATTCCGTCAGGATTTTTTACATTGTGATAGACTAACAGACCGTGTGGCAGTCGGGTACGGAATTGAAAGGAAATTTCTCTGCACAATCTAAAAAGGTGAAAGATATTTTATATTAGATGAAAAGATTTCAAATGAGGGGATATATATTTAAGAAACAATTATTTTTAAATGGCATTTAATATTTAAAATGTCGAAATATATACAAAGTTTTTCGTACATAAAAAGGGAGGTCGATTTATACGGATTTGATTTCCATAAACAAGAAAGTCCAATAAAATCGGTCAAAACATTTTGCTATTTGTCTGGAATTAACTTTGTCAACAAGGCGTGGGTTCACACCTGAATGTATTATTCGTTAATAAGTCTGAATAATCCGTATACATTTAAAAATGAGTGATAGATAAGGAAAACAGTATTTTTTCAAGAAAACGACTCTAACGAATTTCTCCTCGAAAGCTTACTTAATCAAAATTTGAATAATACTTCTCTAATTTTTGTATTAAAATAAATAAGAAAACTAACAACTTCACTGTCATATGTATCATATTTGATAATCATAAATTAAATTCTACCTTGTTTTTATCGTCTAGGTATCATATATGATACAAGGCACTTGATTGTCCCCATACACAATTGATTTTTATGGAATTTTCTACAAAAAGACTTGCTTGACTATCTAATGTATCACATATGATACGCAGCATTCCATTTGTACCATGTTTTCAATTTTCTTGGTAAAAAAATCACAAGCTATTAAACAAAAATTTACCTAAATTAGCTTTTGCATTTAAAATTTAATTGAACATAAATGACTTTTATTGTGGACAAAACATTGGACGTGGTGACGTGTTTTCTTTACTTTAAAAGGGGACAGTGAAGAGTTTTGTATGTTTAGACCATATATGATAAATGGACGCTGGAAACCTGGTATACGAAGTGAGTGCAGCTGGTTATCAATAATGATACACTGGAAAGAGTAGCGAAAATTTATTAATTCTTAGGACCTTATTATCGTTTGCAAAGTGAACAAAAAAGTTAAAAGTTGGTAACGTCAATATTGTTGCGAAAGTAAGCCAATCAAATAAAGGTTCGCGAATGAAACGAATTCCTTCACTTTAAACAAAAGTAAAGCATTCGCCAAACGAAACGAAACGAATGTTCGACTTGTGAACCGGAATACGAATAAGAGTCTAAATCATTTGTTAACCGTACCATTAAATATACTTGGATATTTCCTCATTTTATTAAAGATCGCAGGTCGTTTTTTTTTCGTTTAAACAAATTTAAAAGAAAATTCGATGGCTATATTGGTATTTTCGATTTAGATTTACCTTCTTTGGCTTCTTCTTAGTCACCTGTGGGGTACCCCAAGGCAGCCAATTGGGTCCTCTTTTTTCTATTATTATTGGTAACGTGACTCGAGGACTTCTATGTTGATTTCTCTGACTTGTTCTTCGAGGTCTGGTTTGGAACAATCCCTAGATTCTTCCCTTATATGAAAAACACCTAAAGCTAAAGAAACTAACTCCTGTCCTAAGGCTTCAACGCTCCGGTCTCCTACAGAGTTTAAACTTAAATTTCGGTACTTATTGCTAAAAACTATGTCTTCGGATCATTTTCCTTTACCTATTATAATTTATTATTAAATATATATACATAAACTACAATTACAAATAATGGATATGTAGAATTACAATTACGCGTAACTAGTTAAAATAAATGGTGAAACCAATTTAAGAGAGTAACCATTTTTTCCCAATTCCGATGTCCAAGCAGAATTAGCGAACTACCGTACACTTGTAAAAACAAAAAACAAAAGTAGGTATACTAAGACTTTTGCCTGGGAAATAAACTTCTTTTCTTGCAAATATCGTTTAATGCATCAATCATGTTATTAATTTCCTTAATATTTCATACAAAATGTACAAGGTTATTCATATAATCAATTAAAGTATCTTAAATTCTCATCAAAGCAACCATGGTATTTACTTACATTTAGTAAGATGATATCCTTTTTATACATTTTCTTCGGAATTCTATTAACAAATTACATCCATGAATATCACATCTGCTATTTGATATTCGTATAATTCTTTTCGAATTAATTTTTATTCCTACAATTTTTAGTCTAGACTTAATTAATTCCTTGTCTTTTATAAGAAGTCCTTGGTATAAAAAAAAATTAAATTAACTAATTCTCAATAAACAGACAAATCAGACATAAAAATCCTATACAGGTGTATCCAAGGACTTTGTGATTTATTTCATTTTTCCTACCATCACTCATTATTCTTCTCACAAATACCGAATGTCTTTCTGTGATTCGGTTTTCTACAAAAACGAAATAATCTTATTGCCTCCATGATTCGATATAGAGAAAATGTAAGGGACAAATAAGAATTGTTCAGGTTGGTCACGTCGAGTGTCATGGTTAAGAGAAGAAGTCTAGAGGGTTATCCATAAAAGGAGCAACCATACCACACAATTCAATCCTTCTATGTCAACAGGATTATTTCTTGGTGACAGTAGTGCATTGTGCAACCATTCGTTGTCAGCATCGTCCTTACTTCCAATCAAAATGACCACCGAGAAGAAGCTTTTGTTTAATTTTGTCCCTTAAATCTGCACCTACGGACGAAGGACGACCGACCCGAGCTGGGATAACACTTCAAAACTCAAACCAAACCACGTTCACACTGTCTACGCCATGCGTACCAACCTACCTTAATTGAAAAGTCTGTATGATGTCCCCGTCCATCTGGATGAACGTATTGTTCTTGGCGAAAAAGAACGTCTTCTCATGTCCCGTCTCGGCAAATGTCAACTCCGGACCTCGCAGTTCGAACGGCACAGGTACATGCGAAGGATCATCATAATGCCTCGATGGTGGAGTATTTGATTTTCCGCCGGCCACAGCCACTTCCGTTGTTGATGGCTCCTTTGTTGTGGTTTGCAGTAAATATGGTGGCAATGTATCTGGCAAGAAGAACGGTAAATTCAGCCAGAGTTGGAATTATGGCAAATTGAAAATGGCAAAAAACTTACGTGGCGCACCTATGCAACGGTATAAGCATTCAGCTTCCGTATTAAAGCGATTCTGGCTGTTACCTTCGCATCCGCCCCAAATGAAGGTGGTACACTCGTTGGTTGTGGGCTCGAAGCGCCATTTGTAAAGGTAGTGTTTACACGGTCCCGGATCTCCTGGACCCGTGCACTTCTCGTAAGTCTTCTCCTTGACTAATGGGCTAGTGGCAGTGTTCGTCACATTGTTACTGCTGCTGATGTTGGTGCTAGGATTTGTGTTGTTGCTGCTGTTGTTGTTATTGCTGTTGTTGTTGTTGTTATTGTTTGTTGGACCAGTAATGCTATTAACATTGGCATTAGGATTGACGCTTGTTACGGAGTTTGTATTTGCGGCAGGTACTGTTGAAACGACTAATATATTCACTAAAATTAGAAAGCTGCACAGCGTCCAGGCTACATGACGATGCTTCATTTTAATTCTAAAAAGGATGAGGTCTTCTTTTTGTTGGATCTGTAATGAGAAAAAATTGATGATTTAATATTAGAAATATTATGAAAAATGTCTTAAAGTCTTAATATTCAAATGCAAAGGGATTTTCTCATGATAGATATACATAACACTTCTTAAATAGAAGGACACTGTGTATATGGTAAATTAATTTTGTCCTTAAAGATTTATGGTTTATGTTGGTTTATTTGTAGATATAGATATTTTGCCGGGGTGACACTGAATAACCAAAAGGCTTAAGGATCAACAAGTTTCCACTTGTGGTCCTTTTTAGATTTGATTAATGTAGAAGGCAATTTATATCCCTGGAAGATATATTTTGTAGACGACATCGACCGGCACTGACAACGCACGTCTTATAATACCAATAACTCTATTTTGTGAATTGAGTAGCATAGGTTTTGGTAAAATGATGCTTTAGTAGTCTAAAGGACCTTCAATAAATCAGAATTTAATAACTTTATCTATTTAGAATATTTATAAAGGGTGAAAGGAGTTTTTAATGGGTGTTTATCTTAATCCATGCGTATATAGAAATTGAAGAATGAAACACTTGAGTATTTATGTCACTTAAGGGGTAATGTGATTTAAGGGCACTTAAAGATTTAGACAAAGAGAATAATTAAGTAATTGTAAGGCTAATGCTTGAAGTGTTAAATTGTTGAAATTTTTTCGAAAACTTTTGTTCAGTTATGAAAAACCTCTCAATGGTCTTAAATTTGTTGAAAGCTTATTCAAATTTCAATGATTCACTCGGTCGTACTGTATTTTCTACAAGATGGTGTTTTTTTTCAATCCAAAATTAACCAATTATTTAAACGAAATTCAGTGCCCGCCCCGAGTCCTTTTTTCACTGTTCTTGTCTGATGCATTGCCTTATACCCAGCCCAATATTGACGCAGGCGATCCAATAAGCTTCCATTTGCCCGCTAAATGTTATGTTGGTGGCGGAGAACTCTTTGTGTGTTTATTGGAAAATTAGGAGTTTGCTATGATGAGATTTCGCTGCGTTACAATATCCGTTGCCGAAAGTTTTCTATTGTAGGATTTTTCTTCCTACTATCGAACCATAGACTTCTTTCTACAATAAAAATCTTAACTTCGTACTACGAGCACTTAAGCACTTATTGAAGTTCTTTCGAGAAGATCATAAAACTCGCTCTTCTTTAGTTATTCGGCTACACGTGCTCTGTGCAAAGTCAGAAGACTCCATGTGCAGATTCAAATTCGTTATCTATATTTGGTGGGTTCGTCAACCATTCAACATTAATATCATTCATATTCGAGGCTTTGTTTCGGAACTAGATTTTTTCCGTGGTAGGGAAGTTAACCCTTTGCACGACCCCTATGCTGGAACACAAGACTTCTATTTATGCTCTAAGAGGAGAGAGTAGGAGTAGGACCTGAGCTTGGTGTATGTCTGGCGTAGTAGCCCATGTAATTCGGTCATCGAGAGTTTCGTCCTAACTGCAACTTTAAATGCTACTGTCGACTCTGCAGATTATTTCTCCACTGAAGTGTCTTGGTTGCAGGGTAATTAGTTAACCACATCCTACCCCACTGTGACCTGTAGATCATGGGAGGCTCTTTTGCAAAAACTAGTTCCGCGTTCAGATAGTTCTTGATTTTACAAGAGAACTTGGAAACGAGAGAAAGAATTGGAAATAAGTAACAGATTTTGCCGACAAAAAAAACGTCCATTTCATTAGTTCTTATGATTCTTTTTATGGTGTCATTTGGAAACATATCCTCTATGGTTTGCTGGGCAGGATAAACTGCTAAACGATGTGCAATGCTTTTTTCTTCTTGGCGTTAATTTATTGTCTTTTGTTTGGTGACACTAATCTCATTAAGCACCAAGAATGACTTCCGGGAAGGAAATTGTTTATGGCAGAAATAGTTTAGGCAGTGGTTTTGTTTGAACCTATATAAAATCTACCGTGAGTACACTTGAAACTCTTGAAAAAGAACTTTCATCCAATATTATTATTCTCAAGTACAAGAAAAGTCATAAAATTTTTGGCAATGCAAGGCTATGTCAGCAAGGTTGTATCGATGTCAGTTTGTTCCTAGTGGAATTTCTTGTATTTCCGACCTTTATTTGTTGCGATTTCATATTTTACTGGATTTATTTGAAACCGTATTTTAATAAGTTAAGGGCACTTGCAACGTCAGGAAAGCCAACTTCGCCAATAGCTTTGCAAGTAGCGCAGACCTTAGCTTGCAGTTTACTTCCCTTAATAAATTTATAACTAAAGACCCTATTGAAAGATCTCTTTCGGGACGAATTTAAGTTGTTTCCATTCTTATTACCGATTTGATTTTTCCGTCGGATACGGAAGTGCAATAGGAAAACAATTGACAATAAAAGAAGGATAATTTTCGACTGTTCGCTTTTGAGATTATGAGCCAAAGCTGCTGGAAATGGTGACATCGCTTCAATTCGATCCGCTACACTTTTTGGAACCAACTTACTGTGGGTCGATTCTGGTTCTGTAAAAACGTGAATCGAATTTTACACAAATTATGAATTTCTTTCACTAGAACATTCATATTTTCAATTGAGGGCGTGAAAACAGTTTATTTATATGATAATTTTGACGTTTGGTTTCGGTTTTTCACAGAACAGGAATCGAAAATATTTTATTTTCATTTTTTCACATAACCAGAATTGACCCCCGTGAATCAAAAAATCATTTTCACATTCGCTTTCATGCATTGCTTTCACCTTTTCAATTCACTTGGTACAAAAAAGCGATTCTCGTTCAGGTTCTGTGAAAACGTGAATCTAGTAAATTAAAAGGTTCCAATCGCGAATTTCTTTCACTATAAAAAAATATAGAACATTCATTAGCAAATAGGGTTGTGAATAAAATTTGTTTGTATGAACATTTGTGATCTTTGGTCGCACTTTTTCACAGAACGGGAATCGAAATAATGGTGGCACAGTCATTCAGTCACGGAACCAGAATTGGCCCCCTGGTGTCAAGTTTTTTTTATCATATATGAATTCTACATATTTCAGCTTACATGAAGCTCGACCATCGTTAAAGACAAAACTTTAAAGCTTTTTAATTAAGACCTAGTTGAGCCACCTACTAGTGTGACTCTTATGCGCAGCATAGAACAGCATTATTAAACAAAAATGGAAAAATATTAACCGTTTCCCAATGCGAGAGCGTGAACAATCAAATAAAGCATAAAATAGGCTTGTTTTATTGAGAATCCTACTAGGAAAATCTAAGTAAAGTAAGAAATTTTCAATAAAACGATTCAGTATAACATCGCCTATAAGTTTTTCGTTTTTAAAATTGGCACTACTTGTTTACCACGTGCTACATAAGTACCAACTTTCACAGATAAAACTCAGAACTATTGGGAATATTTTATCCCCAATAAGAATTACCAGGGATAAAAGGAGAAGTAAAAGTTACGCGCTATAAAGTAATTGTTGTTTTTGTAGCGCATGGAAATTTTACTGTACTTTATATAAAGTAAAAAAAAAATGTTCAATAAAACACGCCTTATATCAGATATCTGGTAACCACGTCCGATGCCCATCCCCTAAAATTGATTTTACTAGGCCAATAAAACGTTTAAGTAACAATGCAAGGCTAATATATTTTAAATGTTTTACAACTTATTATTCCGATGAGACATCCAAGCTAACATGCATTCGCTCTTTAACTCCAAATTTAAATTTGCAAGTTCCCTTTTATCATATTTGCATTCATCTAAAGTCTAAACAATTTAAGTTAAGTGCGCATTATGTCACATTTTACATGCATTTTGATGGGTGCGTTGCATGTGATTTTAAACAAATATAAATACAGCGTTCTTCACTCAAAGTTACTGATGATGAATACTAATCAACAAGTTGTTTGATATCATTCATCAGTCATCACATTTATGACAGGTGGCTGCAATAATGACATTTTGAATATTTTAATTGATGTCTTACCATATTAGATTTTGAATTTTTTAGTAAAAAATATTTATTGAAATTCATTAGACACTGCAGTGTAGATACTTATGTGCGAAAAAATTGTTTTTTTTTTTTGTGAGTAAAAAGTTGGTGTGTTGATGATGTGCTGATTCTGTAAAGGTTTTTATGACGATTTGTCGTAATTGAGTTTTTTAAAAAAAGAGTACCTAATGTAATGACTTTAATTTGAAATATGGCATTTATATCGAAACTTTTGAAGTCATATTTAGGAAAATTTGATATGATTTTATAAAAAAGCAACAGCACATGGGTAGCACATTGCAGCGAATTCCTTTCTAAAACTATCACAATTCTCTATACCAATGATTATGTTAGAAAATATGCAGTTTGTTTTGCGAAAACGAATGCGTTCAATTCAAGGTAAACATTTCCATATATTTTATTTTATTTACGTATTTGGGCAGCACATTTGTAGCACATTCTAACACAAACTTACTTCCACGCAATGTCACATTTAACTGGTAAGTTATATCATAACCTATTGAAAGCTATCGATGCAAAAATCATAAGTGTTTCAAAGAGTTTTTGGTCTCTGAAAAAACTTCTTTTTAATGCGTATGGAAATACGTTCTGATATTGTAAAGTTTATCCCGTGAAAATGTTAGCTCAAAAAAGTCCCCTAAAATACTGTTGCAACTTGTAAAGAATTTTTCCATCAACCACAAGAAGTTTAACATTATTACATGCGAAATTACATGTGATTAACAGCATTCAATTTGTACCTCATTTTCAGCGTCCATGAATCATATATGATCAAATCATACAAGACACTTCACTGTCTCTATTTTGTTACAACATATGCTTTTCGAGCATTTATCAAACTATTAGATTAATCATGGTGAAAACCTAAAGCTTATTAATGCCCTAAAACTCCTGAAATATATTTCTTCAGATTTTATCAGTCTTTTGGTAATCCAGTGTTTCCTGTGGAAAATCTGCGATTATCAAATGACCAATGAAAATCAGGGTAAATAGTACAAGCTACTAATGTAAAAGGGTCTTTAAGCTTACCTAGTATTGGGTATACGTATACCATTTAATTTCGATCCAAAAATGTTTTTCAAGGGCTTAATAGTAAAAACCCAATCCATTCTTTTACCTTAGTCATGATTTTAATGCTGGTAACTATGTCTGTTATACAATAAAATTACCAATATTCTGTTTTGGACTAAGTATTTAATTGTTCACACAAAACCTTAAGGACTAGGTTTCCATGTTTAGTTTAACAGATCGAACAACAGCTTTTATAACCTGCACTGCATGAAAGTTGTAAGAAGTTTTTAAAAGAAGAATTTATGATTTCGTATTCATAGTTGTCAACATGTCCATTTCCTCCTTGCTGTTGTTCTTGATTAATAATAAGATTGTGAAAATGAAATCAGAACATATCTTTTTCCGGTGCACAACACTTTTTACCTCCTTTTTCTTCTTTTGATTTCTCTCAAACTGAAGCAACGCAAGCACGGGTCTGCTAATATATATAGATATAAACAAACACTTAAACTGTGCTGTTTTATTGCGGCTACTAAAGTATATTTCGAAGACCAAACTGCATACAAATTGGTTTGTGTCATAAAATACGTTTATCCTGGCTTCTCTAAAATTGTGTTTAACATGACGTTAGCAATACTGCCAAATTGCATGCCCAATAACCAACAATAAAATTAATGTGTTGTTTTTGTTTGAAATGTATGCCTTAATATTTGCTCTAAACTACAATATTTGAAGTTTCATATTTGTGTTGAATAATATAACCAATATGATGTTGCAATCAACAAATACAATTCACTGCCTTGCGGTGTCTCCCTTCCTCGTTCAAAAACTCAATCTGTCGTAAAAACTGAATTATTTGAAATCTAAGCTGAAATATAAATTACTAGACGAATAATTTTCCGCTTCGATTGCCTTTATAAATAACCGGATAAAATATATTTATAGGAGGTACACAACTTCGTCCTTATAACTTCATATACATCAACAAGCAGCACGAAGGGAGCCTCCAAAGCTCGGCCGTGTTCGTTCATGGGATCCATTATGGATGTCAAAATCGTATGCTACAAGTCTCTAGATGCGTTCTCCTCACACAACGTGCCCCTATTTCTTGCTATTTGGACAAATAATTGCTCAGTCAACATAAATCGTGTACACAAACTCTGAACGGTCTTTATATATATGTAGGTATATATGTCGACTGTCGAGGTTCCCATAAATACTCGTAAATATCTATCAAATTTTTGGAACGATTCTACATAAATATATCCTGAATGCAAGGACGTGCGTTTGTTTATTATTCCCAGCGAGTTGCAAGAGTATACACCTATCCTATACATACATTACATATATATTGAATCAGGAGGGTACACAATCATGCTTGCACCATGGTCACTTCACTGGAGGTTTGGTCGTCCGTTTGTCCTATTCATCGCGTCGTTGGTTCTATTCAAAATAAAACTAATCCTTGTTCTTTGAAAATGCAAACACTATTTCCCAGGACGAACGGATACGTAGAAAAGGATTTATTCATAATAAACGCACGCAACACTATAGGTAGGCCATCAAAGCTTATTTATTTGCCTTATCACAGTGACTGCAGAATCGGCAACCATAAAGCTGAATTAAGTTAGTCGATTGAGTTAATATTAAATGGTAATATTTTCAATCGTCATCATAAACGCAATATTGCAATAATAGAGAATGTTTGTGTTTTGTTTGTATATAAATTTATTTAAACAATAAAATACGTTTCTACACTTTGAAGCACCTCATTATTCAGATCATTGAGAGGATGAAATTAATTTAAAATCCTTTTCACAAGCAAACAAGACTATTTTTGGTAAATGATTTCACTTTTAAAATGATTTATTTTTAAAAAGTTGAATTAGTTAAACTGTTTTATAATTATTAGAAGATTTACAAAGGCTTATTGAAGACCAAATTATTCAGTCGTAAAATTCGTATGTTAGCTTAAACCCGGACTTAAGTTTATCAAATACAATTACATTTTACATATTATTCGCACTCATCTTATCCGCCCTCATGTTCAATTTTGTTTGAAACTGGTCCTTTAAATCCAATCTATGTAGTCCAGTTAAATACAAATAAGGAAAAAAATATAATGAAATGGCTTTAAAAACAAGCAAGGTTTTTGATTTTGTAAAGAATTTCACTTTCCAATTGAAGGAATTTTGCAAAAAATTAAATTCAGTCTATTTTATACAGTTAAAGGAAGCTTTACAAAAAGCTTATTAATTATTACCCAATTGTTTAGTAGATAAATCCAAATTTAAACTTAAATCCGGATTTAAATTTATCAAATCCAATTTCATATAATTCACACATCACAACCGCACTTAAATCCCATATCGCTTTAAACTGGCTTTATAAATCCACTATGAAGTCCAGTTAAATACCAACGAAAAGTAAACATACATACATATAATAAAATAGCTTTATAAAGCTAATGGCTTCTAAATGATTTCACTTTCGATTTAAAGGGAATTAAAAATTAAGCTTATTTTATACAGTTTTATTCAGTCGCGAAATCAAAATAAAAATTTAAACCCGGATTTATTTAATTTAAATCCATGCCCAAAAAATATAACTTTTGGAACAAGACTAATAATAAAACCATAAAATGATGTGACTTGCTGAAGCAACTGTTTAGTTTCACTTTCACTTTTAAAGCAATTTTTGAAAAAAAAAATTATATTCTATAAATTTCATAGAAATTTTATAGTAGCTGGATACAACGATTGTGTATAGACAGTGGTATACTAACTTAAATCCGGATTTAAATTGTATTAAATCCAACAATCGAATCCGGTTTAATATTATTTACCCATCGAATATACGCATTAAAAGCCAATTTCGTTTTAAACTGCTTTATTGAATCCACTCTGCAGTCCAGTTTAAGACCACCAATATGATTAAAAAATAGAATAAAATGTTTATCACAAACGAACAAGGCTGTTGATTACTATCTAGCTATTATTTCGAATCATTTAGTCGTTAAATCAAATTTAAATAAATTTTATCCAAGTCCATCTTATTCACTCATCAAATTTGAATTTAAATCCAATTTTATTTTAACCTAGCGCTTTCAAATTTACTCTCTGCGGAATTTAATCGCTATCAAAAGCAAGCAAAACTAATGACTGGGCATATGATTTCACTTCAGATTTAGAAGCAATTTTGACAACGTTAACCATGGTTTAAATTAATAGAATTCTTGCTCAAACTTATCGACAGTCTTGTCTTTTAATCAAAATATCAACTTAAAAGAAAATGTAAATTATTTAAAGCTGAGTTAATATTTTTACCGGTTAAATTCGTAATTCAGAAACAAAATCCAGGTCTAGAATTCACTCATTAAATGCAATTTTGATTAAACATGGGTTTTTAAATCCACTCTCTGCAGTCCAGTTTAAAAAAAACAATCAATGATAGGATACAATAAACCAAGGCAAACAAAATTTGGTTTTCGATTTAATTATTTTTGAAATCCATTTTTTTGTTAAAGTTTAGTTCTGCTTATTCGATGCAATTAAAAAAAAAATGTGCAGATGCCTAATTTTAATCAATTAATCCGGATTTAAAATTCTTTTTTTTTTTATTTGGTTCCTTTGAATCCGCTTACGTCCAGACTAAAACACAATCAATTCTTTTTCCAGTAAAATTTGTATTCCTCGTAGGAAATAAGGATACACTTTTTTCAATTCGAGATCACAAGACGCATCCACAAGAACTTAAGTCCTTTCTGATAAGTTTAACATTACGTAGATGTAAATTGGATTTAAAATTGAATTTTTACATTTGGCATCTGGATTGAACGAGTTTTCCAAAATTCATCGGACTTAAAGAACAATTTGGAGCGCAAAAAATATAAAAAAATATATAAATTGAATCGGTTTTTGTTAAAACAACTTAAGTGACATATAAACTTTTTTCCAAAATGCTTTTTTCCAGAAAAAATCTCATTAAGTAGGTAATTCTTCTAACTTGTATAGATTGGAACGCTCTGGCATTTTTTATTTTTCTATCATTATATGCTCTGATAAAGCTTATTTATAAACTCATTTTTCCTCTGTAGGCAATTAAGCTTCGGAAAAGGTTCTTTATATCCAATTAAGCTTCGCTAAAACTTCCCCTGTGTTCTGGTCCCTTTTGTTTTGTTAAAAAAACTAGATGCTGCTTTCAAACAAACCTTAAGGTTTCATTCCCTTTGTAATTAAACTTAAGTAAACCCATTTCCAAACGAAATACGATTTACAAATCATTTTCCTTGAGACACGTGTCCCATAATAAATTAAATGCATCTTAGCTACAAAAAAAATTGTTCAAGACCCTTTCATGTGATTACTGAATTATTTTCTGTTCATCACCAACCTCAAGCCAGCCAGCCCCACAGAGACAACAAAAGGATATTTTCTCAAATAAACACCCGACAACCAAAACAAGAATGGATGTCCATTTTAATGGTACCAACCATAGCTCCTTCTAATGGCTTTTATTCTTTACACATCATATTCAGTCGAGAACGAGGATAGAATGTTCTTCACAAACGCATGTATCACCCACTATACATATACCATATGTGTACAGCAGCAGGAGGGCGCTGGAACCAAACAAACTTGAGCCATGTTTCAAAACAGCATTATTAATTCTTCCCAGTTTTACCCTGTCATTATCATCATCGTTGTCTTTTTAAATAATTCAATTGTCCTTAAGCTTAATCCCTGTTTACTGTGTCGTAGTCCCACCGCAAAGCAGCACGTCTCATAGAAAATGAAACGAACTACATACATACCTCGACCTGTGTATAACTGTGTATTGGATTAAAACTGTCCTGTGCGGGTAATGATCTTCTGGATTATATTGTACGTACGCCTACACCTGGACGGTCTTGTTTAACGAGCAATTTTCTATCGTTTAAGTCCAAAGACAATAGACAGGCTTCATTTTATGGAAAGGAGCAGTGTCAGGATGATGGTATGGTAACGATAAACGGGTTGTGCTGGTGGAACAATGTAAATTATAAGGATTCAAGTTGCAGTGTATTACTTCCACGTCAGCCACTGGCTATTTGTGAATATACTTGGATTGGAATCGATTTATGAGGTGACATTTTCTACCTTAGTCTTTTGTGTGTATGTGTGTATTGTGCAGATTATGAGTTTTACATTTTGTTGTTGGTGTTGTGATGGGCATTAATGAAGAATATGAAAGTTTGTCCTTTGATGAAATTGATTGGTTTTAAAATCGAATATGGGAGTTTCCCACTGGCTGCTGTGGGAAAGTTAATTGATTGAAGAATTTTAAGGTGTATTATTTATTGGATACAGCTGATGGTAAATGGTGATACCACATGTGGCAAGTAATTAAGAAACATTTTAAGATTGATGGTTATTCATTGTTATGTAAAGAGCCGACAGCTGCTCCTAGAAGAATCAAGTACTTTTCGGATAAAAAAGGTGAATCTCTTCATGCATAAGGATTTATGTCAACCCATCAACACAGTTGAAAATGATGAGGGTCAACAAGTCCATAATATTCAGAATGTAGAATGTATGTATATGAAGAATATTCTGCAAAGAACTTTCCAAAAAGCATAGTGGTGAGTTGAAGTCGAAAGTGGCATTCAGAAGTTGGAAAAAATCAGCAAAGAAATTATGTTCCCAAATTAAAGCAGAAAATAAGGGAATCAGGTATCAAGAGAAATATGTAAAGAAAATACACCGGCTGTGGATGCAAGCAAAGCTTTTCAGGTATTGTGTCGTAACAACACAAAAAAGATTACCGCTCAAAAGATTTAATGCTCAACAAAGATTCTTAAACAAAGACAAAATTCTTTAAAGACAGCGAAAGTATTGTAAGGGACTTTAAAATATAAAGTTTCCCAGGCCAAACTGCCAATAGACCTACCCAACTTCCAAAAAGTGGAGTTTTTAGCAATCATAACCACTTAGATATAGAAAACTTATTTCATTTCATTACATTTATATACATAGCCTCATGATCTGATCAACATTCCTATTTCGGTCAATTATTTTAATAAAACAGCGCTTCTTAAGTATATCCTAAAATAAAAACGATAGAACTCTGTTATCTTGTGTGACAAGAAAACGAAACACTGCAGTTTTTCGCCAAGACCACGGTTCATCATTTTGGATAATGTAAATTATGTATGAAATGAAGATTCTTTGTATGCTTAATAGCAGGAATGATAAAACTTGATAGAATTAAAAACCTGTATAGATCACAGGAAACCTTTACGAAAATATTCTAAGAACTCTATATTCAAAAACTATAAGGAAAGAACTCCTCCTTAAGAAAATTCTGGAACCAACAAATGCTACGACACCAACATTCAGTTGACTTCATACATGGAACAATCAAAAACCGAATGGAGGCTTCTGACCTTATTCCAGGCAAACTCAACCCAGAAATTAAGGGTAAAAGCATTGAAGTGGGTTGATTGCGGTTATAGTTGTTTTTTCACGTCCCATTAGGAATTTATAACCAAACCTGTTAATCAAATACATTCGAAAGCACATTAAGCTTTATAGCAACATATCGCATACCATTTTCTCATATATCTAAATTTAGAAGCGATTTCGTAACTTAAAATTGGTAGGTAATTATTTAGCATTTTCACAGAGTTTTCCTCTTCAAATTAAACCTCATGATACCCAATACAACACACCCTTCAATCAATTTAAAATAACCTTTTCCTCTTCTAATTGAGATAAAAATTATTGTTTTCCAACACTTGATTTAAGTTTTAGAAAATGTACTTCAAAATTAACACACTACTTATTAGGAAATGCAGCGCCACTAAGTTTTAATAGGTAAACACTTAAACAAATACCATATATGTATGTATGTAACGGCATACACATTTGCTTGGATACTTGAATTTGAACAATTATTTAAAGTATAATATGGCGAGTAATATGGTACTTACCAAATTACCCTTATAAGCAAAATGGTAACGTGTTCACTCACATTTCAGGTATACATATGTAGATACGTTTATTAGAAACTCCAATGTTAAACTGAAGCTAGCGCTTTCGTTAAATATAAATTTAGGGGATGTTAGTATTGCATTTTTTCTCTCTTGAATTAAAGTGTATTTTATTTTCCATAGCCATTATGGTAATTAAATAAATTCAATGCAATACAAATAAAGGCACGACTGGATCGCACAAAATTGCTCTTGTGGCAAGATACTTTGTTAAAAAAATACCTCCATAAGTTTTTGGTATAGGTTGCCAAATTCTTGAAAACTTTTAAAAACAAAATAGAATAAAACTAATAGTATTCCCTAAATAAATTATTATTGCCATACCTAAATTTCCAAACTTTATCGAAAAACGAAAGACGTTTAAAAGTTAATTTCTACGTAAAAAAGTATAATTTTAATCGTTTCACCAGTTATTTTTAAAAAATGTTTTTTTTTTTTTTTTTTAGATTTCTTAAAATTTCTAAAAACATTTTTTTCGAAATATATCCATTGATTATATATTCGGTATATAGATCAAAACTATGTGGACATTAAATACTTTCAAAATTGGTGTAGCTGTAGAAAAAGTCAGTAAAATATAAAACGGTTCTTTCGAAGCCATCGTTTGTAAGCTTTTTCGGAAAGAATGTATTCTAATGAGAAACCGTTAACAACAAATCATTCACAGAAATATATTTTTGTTAAAGCACCAAGTTTGAGAAAACTATCGTTTCGGGTGAAAGTTTTGATACTTCCTTCTGGTCCCTCAAGTATCAGAAACAATATTGTAGGAACTAATTTGATCGTCTTTTGGTTCATCGTTTCATCATGTTTTGTTGCCACTTCTATTTTTTTATCGATTCCATAACTTGCCTTATACCACCTTTTAAAACTTGCCACAAGTAAAAACCAGTAGTATGAATTACAATTTCAAAAGTGCACTTACTGATATCAGTGGTTTGCTAAGTAAATAATTCTTTAATTGAAGGGTAATCAGTCAATTATTTATATATATATAAAATAGATCGATAATTGAAGCTAAAAATAATTATCAATATCGATATTTAAATAGAAGCAATGAAAGATTTTAAGTGTTGAAAAAAAACTGTGTCATATGAATAGGCGGAACTGTTCCATATGAAAAATAAAACAAAAATACGAATGAGGGCGCAGGGAAATAACCCCAAGAAAGCTTTCCGTAGTTATGTCAGAGCAAAAAATTCAAAATTTAATTTTTTTTTTCAAATATTGAGAATGCAAACAGAAATAAAACGTCTTTGAATTCAAAATACTCTGCATTAGCTTTTTTAAATATTTTTCATTTTTAACACTAATTTCACGGAAAAAACTGAACTTGTATTTATTTAAAAAATATAACTTTGGCATATTTAGAGAAAAACAACAAGTTAATTACAGCCCAATAGAATTAGTAAAAAAATATCAAAGACCGAGTTTCTAAGACATTTTTTAATCCATTAACATCATTGCCATCTTTCAATAGGATTTGTCAATGGGGAGATTATCCGATAGGTGAGAGATAAGACATATTTTGGAACATAGTATTAAGTTCAGTATGTTTTTATTTTTATGCGAAAAACGCTTAAATCGCACTTTTTGCGAAAGAAAAGTAAAATGTTATCAGATTTTTCAGGGGTTTCACAATCTACTTGACTAGTCGTTTTTAACACTTTGAGTATTCAAAGCTTAGAGATCAATAATATATTTTGAGCGTCATAAAAATATCACAGGTGAGGCGATACATTAAGAAGACGTTTTTTATCGGTTTTTTTAACAAGACGTTCACATAAAATTCCAAATGATTTGGCTAAATTAATTGTCTTCTGAATTGTTAAGGTTAAATACATATATAAAAAAAAAACACACATTGTTCCGGTGCAAGAACAATAAAAAGGAAAATTAATTGATTAATTTCATTACGTAATTGTGGCGTATACTTAATATAATAGTCCAGTGAAATTAGATTTTGACAGATTCTGTATGAAAAAAAAAAAAACGAAAAAACGTTTTCGTCTGTGCGAACATTTTTGATTGCTTTTTCATACAGAATTTAACTCCTGGATTCCGCCTTTTAATGTCTTCAACAAACTTTACAAAGACCTTAAATTTGAACAAGAGTGAAATTTGAAGCGACGAAAGGATTAAAGTCGAGTTTTTTTTTAAACTTAAAAAAAAATTAAAATTTTAACTGCAAATTTCAGCTTATGTAATTCTCTACAAAAATGTTTTGACACTTTTTATTGTATACAATCAATCAATTTCAAGAAAAAAATAATTTTTGTTTGCTTTTTTGTGTGTGGTTTGCCCTGCAGGCCTTGTTTTTGTAGCAAACTATGGGACTAAATTATTTAACATCATTGTTTAGTTTTTACGCTACGCGCCTTGTGTTAATTTTGTAATTTAAATTTCATATCCAATTTAAATGAAATCAGTTCAATGACCAATATTGTAAAAAAAAACGTTAACACCAAATATCCGTTATGTGCATTTTTGGCCACAATCCTGAAATGTAGGGGTTCTGACAACACTGGCAAATATAACATTCACAAAATTTTATTGACATCATAAGAGCCATTCTAAAATTAGCAAAATCTAATACTATAACCGGTAAGGTACCTCCCGTGAAAAGATTGGGTTTTTCCAAATATTCTCGAGAACGGCTCTATCGATTGTGATAAAACTTTTTCTTTATTTTGTGCAATTTTTTTCAAAGTTGTAAAATTGTTTGCGGACAGGATTTCAAATGGAAAATTCCAACTTATTGTCACCTGCATTGGTATTTCGAAAAATTGAGCAACTGTAGAAATTAGATTCAGTAAACTCATTCTATTGGCCGAAAAACACATTAGTATCATTTTTGTTTAGCAAGGTGTATAAGATTATTTTTTTTTACTCGAAAAAATATTCGACAAAAAATAAAATATTTTTTGCTGAAAATATTATGTTTGTGGAAAAAATCGAGATACAAATTTTCTAACTGTACTGTTTTTGGACTAAAAAAAAATACATATACATAGTTTGCCAATAGGGAGGGATAAGTTTTGTCATTTTATGGTGAATATGGCCACCATGAACTGTCAAAATTTATTATCTCTTATTATTTTTGTTTGTTTTACTTCTGTATTGTAAATCAATGAGGACAAATAATAATTTCAATAAACAAAGCAGAGTGAGAAAAAATATCCGCTTAGCTCCTATCCCATGTTGCCATTTTAATAAAGCGGGTATAAGCTTTAATATAAATCAATGATAGTCTTAATCAAAAATAGTTTTTAATATTATTTTGCATCAAATAAAACAATTTTTTCTTTAAAGTGAGCTTGAAAATTGCATTAAAATTGTTGAAGCAAGTACTTAGTTCAAATTCAACCAAACCAGGGGCATGAACAAAAAAAGTAGCACCTTAATAAAAACGACCAAAAAGTTGGTGTAGGAAAAAATTTGTTTCATCAAATTTCTTAAAAAAAAAATATTTTTATTTAATGTTCTCTCAGAACACGACAATTTTTTTGAGCGATTGACAATATGTTTTTTTCAAAATGAGCGTGGCAGTGGAATTCGCGCTTAAAAATTGATCCAAATGTCCAAAATAAATTTTTTTAATATACGTAGGATGTTTTTTGGAAACTGATGGTGCTGACTTCCCTTGCATTATTATCACTCCTGAAAATTTCAACAACATCAATTCAGTGGTTTAGTTTTAATGGATTTTTTTTCGTTTTTTTTTCATACAAAAGTCACCCACTTGGTTCCCGATTTTCGAGACAAAATTTGTGTGAGATATAAATTTTAGACACCAGAAAAGTGATAAACTTAAAAACTCAGACATGCGCTAGCTCTCCAAAAACCATCTCGGTTGTTGAGTTCAGATTTCAGAGTTCTTTAAGAGTTCTTTATTTTCGCGAAATGTGAGTATAATTTTTATGCATGGTTCAAGACGTTCTTTCAGAAAGTTGAAACATGATTTGTTTTGGATTTGCCCCTGTTTAGATATCGTATTCCCGTTTATTAGAGTTAAGTTAACATTGTAATGTTAACGTTAGCATTTAACGTATTAAATAAAGTTAAATATTTTTAGTCCGGCATAATTTAAATATCTTGAGATCGCAGCTCACTATGATCGTATAGATAATAATCATCGTTAACATATCTTAATTCCAAAGGGAATTCTCCTACTAACGTTTAATTATTATGCTAATATAATGGGGCATATTCATAGTTATTTTTAAATTCGAGTTTTTCTTGGACTGTGTTTAAACAATGTAATTTAAATAGGATACTCGATTTTTTCTTAAATACAACTTAAACTTATTCTATGAATATGCCCCTTAATCTTTAATATTAAATATAAAAACAAAAAAATAATTTAAAACCAAACTCACACTATCATTCACTTTTAAAATATCCAATAAATTATTTTTAAATTAATCCAGGGAGCAGCTTTCTTAACGTTGATGATATCTCCTAATCAAACATGACGTTTTTAAATTAACTTCCAGGGCCAAGTATCAATGCACTTAGATGATAAAACACCAACTTAAACCGGAAATTTTATTTAAAACAAAAAGAAAAAAAATGTCTTCTTTGATTTTATTTATTTATTTATCCACTTTTTAATAAAAAAATCAAATCAGACGAGAGACAATGCGCCTAATCACCCGGCCGGCTTTAATATCATAAAATAATACATAAATATGTAAATGCACAATTTATATTACACCCCCCAACACAAACACAATTTACTTTGATTTCTTAAATTCATTCAAATGAGCCGCTGTACAGCGTATGTTTGAAACTTTTTTTTTATATAAAAAATGGGGGTGTGTTCAATGCACTCTCTTTCTCTCTTTTTTTTTGTTGAAAAGATAGTTAACTTGACGAGGGATCCAATTATCACTAAGACAACAACCCAAAGACCCTTAAATCATCTTTAAAGACTAAAGCCGGGTATAGGTACACCGATGATATGTCACTTTGTCGTTGTTTTGATTGAATGAAATTTAACTCACAGACACACTGTCACTTTAACTTGTTGGTCACTGTTCAGGGAATTACCATGACAGACCGGGCTCGGCTATGAGAAATGTATCTCATCTACAAAACATTTTTCACACAAAAATTCCATTTACTCGAGAGTTGGGGTTCGTATAGAAAATTTAATAAAGCGCCCGACAGATTATGATTATCATTTTTTACCGACTCGAATGTGGGTGGTTGAATCAATTAATAGATGAGTCGAATAAAAACTGGTTTAGGCGACTTAAAGCACTCATAGATACGAATTTATAACGAACTGATATTTTCAACTCAATTGCCACACTTAATCGGTGTTGAATGCAATTTTTGACGCCATAAATTCGTGATTTTTCAATTGAAATATTATGGTCAAGTGTCAAGAGATGAATTAGTTTGAAACCGGTTTTCACAAAGTTTCACACTAAAGATGTACTTAGAACGGAAAAGATACTTTATTTTTTCTCGGAAGACACTTAATTCGTAGACATTACATTTTTCCGGGCGCCATTTTTTCTTATAATAATTTTATCACACTATGCTATGCTGGTTCTGTTATTTTGGCAACGGTTTTCCGTAACGAATGCGGAAAGTACGAATAGAAAAGAAATCGAAACTCATTCCGTGACTGGGATAAATGAAAACCCTTCAAGGTCATTTATTATATAGTCGAAGCGGGACGCGTAGGTCAAAAATGAGAACAAGACCTTGTTTCATTTTTACCTAACTAACGGAACTAAATGATGTTGCACGCAAAATATTCCATGTATGTGTATTTTTCCAACTATAGGTATATTCGTGTGAATAAAGATAGCGTGCAATAAAAGGCTTACACTATTTTACGTGGGTTGCTGTCATCCTGTGAAGAAGGATGAGTCAAAATAGTAATAATTTTTTTTTCTTTCTCTTGCACATAAATAATATTTCCGTTTATAAGTAGGTATATTATAAAGAAAAAAAAAATAAACTTAAGCAGGGAACGCGTGTAGAGTATTTGAAATCCGCGGTTTGACTGAGCATACTACAGGAGCGGTGAAACATTTTATTAGCTTGCCGAGCAATTTATTCAACTGTGCTTCTATACTATAAAAAATCATATTAACTAAATTATAGTATGGTTTAAGTATGTAAAAAGCTATCAAGACGACCGAGCTGTGGGGGTAAAAGGGAATGAATTCTTGTAAATGGGGGTGACGACAGGGAATTGTTTTTAATATGATATATTTTATTTTCTCTTTTTTTTTTTTTTTTTTGAAGAGGGGAGAATTGAATAATCGTTTTAAAGAAATTTATCTAAATGGACTATAAATTGGAAAATGGTGACGAAAATGACGTTGCAATGATTGTAATGATGAAAGAATGCATTTATGTCTTTGAAATGTTTCGTTTTCTTCTGGAAGAGATAGTTACTTTGATTTAAAACATTAAAACGGATCATTTTGATGTTGTGGTTTGAGCTTTAAGGCTAAGTTATATACTTTAAAGTCCATAAAGCGCTCGCCGTTAGAAATTGAAGAGCTAACTGACGATATATACCCAAAAACGTGGTGACAAGATTCTTGTGCAAATTGTATTGTCAGCATTTTGTTACCGAATGTTGATTACATACTGCAGTTAGGCTGGATATGGATTGCGCTCCATAATTCAATTAACACTGCGAAGTGGGTAAATTAGACAAAAACAACAACCTGTTGACACTAACACTATTTTTGACAGGATTCGTATTTGCTTTACTCAACATAGTTTGATTCTTTCAGCCAACTCGGTTTCTAGCTATAGATAGCCCTCTTCCACTTGCGGGCGCCACCTGCATGCGCTACCTGCTACAATGTCCTCCTATACTGTGCCGTCCCACGGGGTTGGATTCAAAGATTCGCTCTATGTGACCGAATTCCCTAAGTCGTTGGCTTTTTACTTTTGTGACAGAATTAGTGTCTCTGTACAGCCCGTACAGTTCGTTGTTATATCTTCTTCTCCATTCCCTATTTATGCAGATATAGGACCATAAATCACACGGAGAATTTTTCATTCAAAGCAGCCTTAAGCGTTTTCATCCACCTTCAGTAATGCCCATGCTTCTGCACCATAAACAATGAGCCGAATGATAAGTGTCTTATTAAGAAACACTTAAGTTGCTCGAGAGAGGGATTTACTCTACAGTTGCCTTCTTAACCCAAAGAAACAGCGATTGGTAAGCGTAATTCTTCGTTGAATACCAGCACTGGTGCTATTCACTGATTTGATAGCGGAGCCTCCTTACAGAAAGTCTCTGATCACTTCAAAGTTATAGCCGTCTATATGGTGACGTTTTCTCCAAGACGTTGGTTTTGGGTGCCCTTCCTTGTTGACAGCATATATTTGGTCTTGTCTTGATTTAACGTTAAACTCATCTTCTTCCTGGCTTCATTCTCAATTTAATCGATGAAAAATGTGGTGGGTATCGATTTGAAATTCCTGTTTTTTTTTCCAAAATTTGCCGTAGTGCGAATATTTGATCGATGATGGACTTTCCCGGCCTTAAGCCGCACTGATATGGACCGACCCATCAGGTTGTTGACGAAGATTTTGTATGTGGCAAGCCAATCATCAGACTCCTTTTTTGGTACTGCTTTATTATAATCTAATGTTTATTCGAAAAAGACTTTGAATTTTTGGATTATAGGACTTGAATCCACGAATTTATAGTTTCGTACCTTGACGGCACCATCTTCAGAGTTACTTTCACTGCACAATTCTACCACTTGGACATGTAAAGAAGATCTCGTACATTCATTTTAGATCATCTTCAAGATAAAACTAAGTTATCTTTATTTTCATAAAATTTCTCACTTTTTCTTAGCAACTTATGCAAAAAAAAAACTCTAAGCAAAAAAAAAATTTACACAATCCAGAAACATATTATAATGCCTTAAAAAAAAATCCAAGCTTTAAATTTCTTTGGAATTATTTTATTGACTTAAATCGCCTCAATCACAGACAAGTGGCTGACGCTGAGTCCACATGATTTCACTTATGATGGCCCCCGTCCTATAATACTTGACTGACCTTTAACAAGTCTACAGTTTACTCTCTATATACATACATTGCTTAAGTAAATAGCATCTGTTCATATAGTGATAATGGCAACCCTAACAAGTGGTTTACATCACTTTACCGACATCATCATCGTCAGCATTGTTTTATTGAATCAATGAACTCTCTAAATTGAAAAATTTGTTTGAATATTCAGCCAGCGCATTGTTTGTTCATTTGTATCTGTGTATTTTTTTGTTTACTTAAATCTTATCTGTATCTGTTACTTAAAATACAAATATATGTATAAAGAGAGATACATTATCGTTAATAATGAAGATTTTTTCGATAAGAATGTATCACAAGCTGTCTGATGTGGAATAGCAAGTTAAGTAGTTGTATCATCTAAGGATGAGCTTAAAAGTGGAATTGCATATACCCTCTGTACGGTCAATAAATAAATATATATATTGACCCTCGAAAGAGCTTCAGGAGGATTATTTGCAAAAAAGGATTCACAGAGAATCTATGTATATGTATACTAAGTTTGAAGTGGACATAAGTTTGCACTTAAAGGATTCGTTGTGGAAATCATGGTATGAGAGTATGCCATAGTTTTCTATTTGCTATTCTTTTAACTTTATTTGAGGCAATTGAAGCATCCAATGTTGAATATTTATATATTTTTTTTTTATTTTTTGTGATAGAAAAAATGTTCGTTCTCATTTTTGTAGTGTTATTTTGATGAAAATCACTTATCCAAGTGAAGAGCATTATTTTGCTGTATACAATACTGATGCATACAAGAATTTGGCACTGGATGAGTTGGGTTTTTTATTAATTGAAAGCTTTTAGACCTTTGAACCTCTACATTATAGCATGTGACTTTTGCGGGTTAATATATGTATATAAATTGATCATCATTCATAATTATTTGTCGCTCGGTGTGTGTAGATATACAAAGTCGGCAAAGTAATTTCGCAAATTTATTAATTTATGAAGTTGACCTTTTGATGATTAATTTTAGAAAGATTAAAATCTGTTAAAATAATTGTGCTGTTTATTTATTTTTAAATTCTGAGATGTTAATCTTAATTTTAGCAAATATGACAATAGAAGTCGCAATTGACTGACACAATTTTTATATGAGTAATGGAACAATTTGATGAAATGATAAAAGTTAAATACGACAATGAATGTTTGAGAAAGAAATATTTTGGAAAGCAGACGCTCAAAAATTGACAAATATATGCTGAAGAGATTTTTTTTGTAAGTGCCTGTTTACAACGTAATTCGATCGAAAAAAAAAATATAAAATATATATACATATAGGTTTAAATAAAAATTCAAAAAAAGCACACCAACAAAATTTCAACTTTAAAATTTCGCAGCTGCGAAAAAATGCACATATGAACCAGTTCTCTTATACTACCTGATATTTATTTCGGAATCATTCCTACCGTAAAAAAAATAAAAACCAAAATGTTTCGTAGGAAAAAGTTCGATTCATATCCAAAACCAAACGCAATTGCCGTAGTCCTCAAATGCACGACGAAACGTTGACTACGTACGAATTTAAATAAAGAATTTCAGCATTTGAAAAAGAGGTAAAGGTACCTCGCAGAAACTAATTTAAACACATTTATTCCGCACACGTGATGGGAAATAAAAAAAAAACATGCAAATATCACTACGAAATCCAGAACAAAATTAAGTTTTTATACACTGCTTGTAATCTTTTTCAAACTTAATTAAAATTTGTCACATCAATTTCTTGCGAAATTATAAAACAAATTTTTGTATTGCGTGTTAAAGCGTTTTAAGCGGTGATTTTTGTTTTGCCAATGATGATACTCTTCATACAACTGCACAACAAAACGTAAACGATACGACTAATTTAAATAAAAAAATTTCACTGTTTAGTGTTTACAACGAAAATTGTGTAAAGGCGCTCCTCAGAAATAATGTCGTATAAACGAACCATTTCCAAATTGTAACTATTTTGCCAGCTTCCACTTGTTTTCTCTCCATACACAAAAATACATTGTAACTTTAGTGCCCTTTTGTTCGCAAGTGGGAGTGTAGCCTTTTTTGACATATTTGGAATTCTTAGCGTGAGTAAAAAATTCATTCGAAAAACTTTTCATGCGTCTTTTAATTGAATGAAAATAAAATATTTAACACTATTTTCAATAAATCAGCTCAATTATTTTTTGTCTGAATTTCGTCCCTAAACAAATGGAATTTCGGGTGGATTTAAATTGATTGTGTCGTATTTCGGAAACAGAAAATATTTGCATTGAAATAATAAGGTAGCAAAATTGCTTAAATTTACTGACTTGAATTTTCGTTAAGCAAAGTAAAATCGAAATTTCTTATTTTCGCAAGTGGTGAAAATAACACGAGCTTACATTGTAACAACATTTGTAACGTGTTTTGTTTTTTTTTTTTTCGTTTTTTTTAAAGGTGAAATTTAACATACCTTATAGCTTTAAAAACTTCACTGTCCAATGTATCACATTTTATACACAGTATCCAATTTGTACTTGATCCATTCCATGAGTCAAATTGGAAACAAAATCAAAGAACTAACTTTTGCATTTGTAACCTTATCGAAAATATAAAAATTAAAAATTTCATCTAAATTCGTACATTTGTTAATGAGAAAGACTTTTAAAAATGGTTCTATAGAATGTAACGTAGCGTAAGTGCTGATTTGTTTTTAAGCGAGCTATGCTCAGAATTATCTATTTCTATACCCATAAAGCAAATCTGTAAAAGAAGTAAATCATTTTGTTATTGCATTCATTTGAATTCCGGTTTTCTAGGAGAGGGAAGTGAAGTGGGCAGTATGAAAAAGACTAAAATAAAATAGAAAACCGTTTTGCCCCCGGATGAATTAGTCTCGTGTGTGGGGGCCCAATGAGTTCAAAATGTCTTCAGAGTTCGTTGTTTTCAAATCTTATTAATTTTCGAATTCAATTGTTTTAATCGCAAATTGCAAAGTGAATTCATAAGTGAAATCTAATTATATTAAAAAAAAGATTTTAAAAGCAGGATAAATCAATAGAACCTTGCTGCTAGAAGAGAATATTAAAATGCAGGCTATACAATTTCCAAAAATTATACAAAGACTCAGGTCACAATGTCAATCCCATACCGTTAAGGTCAGATGTCAACGAAATAATGAACAGTTACAATTTACAACAACACGATTTTATTCTAATAGCAACTTCAATTAAAAACTTCTTTTTTACACGATCAAGTCTCGTATAGTTAAATGTTTCTTAATGCAAATTAATTTGTTCATAAATTAAATCTTAAATGGGAAACCCCCCCAGTAAGATGGGAAACCCCCCCAGTAAGATTGTATTTTATGAGTAATTACTTCGTTATAAAAAAAATTCTTATTTATACTTTCCCTGGTGGTTGATTGCCCTACCTTAATTAGACAAGCAAACAGGTATAAAGGTATTTTACAAAAGCAGTATCATCTCTTATACTCCCTCGACAGGTAAAATAAAACTTTATCTATTAAAAAATAAAGTTGTATTCTGGCACAAAACCCCAATTATGTAACCTGCAAAAACAAGGGTGTTATTTCCCTTCGGCCATGATAAAAGCAAGATGTAAATTGAAGTTAACATTAAACATCTAAAAGTATATCATTGTGTATTCCATCCATACACATGTTAATATTCAATTACTTACCATTCAACTAATTTACTACCCATGATCCACATTATTATAGTGTGTTGAATATGAAAAGTGTCAATAAACTGACAGATATAGGATATTTCAATTCTCACCTCATGCTCAAATTATTTCAACCTGCAATCTTTTTAGCTCATCGAGTTCGGTCGGTTATGCAATAAAAATAATTATTCTATTGTGATGATGACGTATACACTGTTATATTCTGTCTGACTGACTGATGATTGTTTGTAAAGGTGAGTGTTGCCCTTGATAGTTGTGATGGAAAGCAATTGTCGCGGTTTGTTGACGTTTTTGTCATAATGGTGATAATGGTGTGTTATCTTGCTGCCATACGTACTGAAGGCATAAGTGTGATACTTTTATGTTGGCTGAGTTGAAAATTTGTTTGGTTTGTTTGTTTAGTGGAACTGATTCAATTTTTAATTCTTTATTGTTAATTATGATAATGATAACGTTTTTATATATAGATATTTATTAATTTTTTTTTTTTGACGAAGTTGGGAAATGTTTGTTTTTAAAAAAAAGTCTCGATCAAGAATTTAATAATAGCAAATGGGTCAATGCTAGGAAGAAACAATTATTACCGGCAAAGATTCTTTCAACTAATGGCCAGTTTCAAAAGGCAATTGTAATAGTAGGTATTAATAATCGCTGTTAATTCATATTGTCATTTAAAAAAAAAAATTCAAATCACATTCAGTTCAGTTTAAGGTCAAAAAACAAACTTTGAGTTTGGTAGGTACCAGTTTGTTCAAAATAAATAATTTTAAAAGCCTCATTTGTGCGTTTGACTTTCTAATTGTAAAATTAAAGACGTGTATGTTGAAAAAGTCCAATTAATAACCGTCCTTAGTTTACTGCTATTTAATCACAACGAACTGTGAATAAAACATTCGAGAGTCAAAATCTATAACTTTGAATACGGGTAATCACCGTTAATAGATTGACTTTATCATAACTACATATAGATAAATACTATTTAGTCTTAGGGGGAAATTTGAGTCATCACTCAAATCGAGAAAATGCTTTAGCAAACTTCTAACTACACTTTAGTTTCAATTTTACTTAAGTGAAAGCGAGAGAAGTTTTTTTTGAGAAAAGTTTCAACTTAAGTGAACTTAAGTGACATCTATGAACACTGCCCTTAGTGTATTTTGGTACAACTGAACATTAGATTCCAGAATTGATAGGAAAGCTCCTAAATTGTCTGCCAATGTCTATATGAGAAAAAGAATATGCATTTTGAAAAGTACTGATAGAATTACTTTGTCAATGCAAAAAGATCTTTCAGCATCCAGCCATTGTATATAAATTTCTATAGTACAACCATGGAGCAGCGCCATCTAAAGAAAGTTGTGAACCGCACATTTGGAGGTTCTTACATTTACTAAGTGTCTATTCTGTTACCCTAACAAAAGTCGTCAAAAAACAAATTAATAATATTATAATTTGTTTTATTGGCTCTAAAATCCATTTTTTCCTTGACAAGAGTCGTAAGAAAACAAAAATCATATATGTTTACGACTGTTTTCAGGGTTACAGAATAGACAAATTAGTAAATGCACGAACCTAAAAATGTGTTATTCACAAGTTTCTTAAGATGGCCAGGCGGTGATTATTCAGCATGAAAATACTATAGAAATGTATATACAATGATCCAGCATTGAGTCACTACTACAGCATCATGCTTTAATTGCCAAGGGGAATAACGTCGAATGAGACAACTTGCCCAGTTTTTCGAATGATCGTGGTATTTTTAATTTCATAATGGCGATTCGCGCTTGCGGTCAAATCATATTCTTACCACTAGCATCAGCGAACAATCTGGGTCACCTATACCGTTCGATCATTTCATCATTCCGAGCAGAAATGAAAAAAGAACATTTTTTATTTCCACTTTTCAAATACTTTGCAATTTTTATCATGCATATGAGTCGCGTTTTGTTGGTAATTTTTAGTTAGTCAGCACTGGAAAGAACCAATAAAACGCTATGTTCACTTTTGTATCCACTTTTTTATTTTATTTCAAAGTTGGTATATGCCAAGCCGAAGTTTCTAATAAATTTATGGATGTGTCTGCAAAGTATGGCTATTTGAATATGCCGAGTTGGTCAACTTGTACCCCTCCTTCCACTACAAACAAATAAAAACCGAATAAATAATCATTATTTAGCTTAAATATTACTAAATTATATAATTTTATTTAAAAAATCAGCTTTAACCAATTTTTATTGGTTTTTAAGCGAAAAGTTCAAAATCATCAAAACTTTTTTGCAACTTTCGTAGGTTGAAAGCTTTTTACTTCTTCCTCAAAACGCGGCCCTAAATAAAAACACAATGAACACAACCATTAATAATCATTGTATATGGAGTCCATGTCTTAAGCTGTCATAGGTGCCACCCAACCTTTAAGCAAAAAATGTATTGACATTTTATTTCGCGCCAAAAATTTCCAGGCATTCCAAGATTTTATCTTCACTTTAATTACTGACCACTTTATCGCCACTTTTCGTATCCCATACAAAATTTTGCTAAAGTGACTAAACACTTACCAATAAAACACGCCTATGTTGTTAGAATTTTAAATAACATAATGTTTGTGAATGAATGGTGCCTCAAAAACAAAACGCTAGAATATAAAACGGGTGCGACCATTTGGACGGATTATCAAAATTAATTTTAATTTTCTCGCAATTATTTGGCAATTTTTTTTTTTGTTCAATTTTTTTTTAAATCAACTTACAGATTAAAAATTTCTCAAAATTTTTTCCGCATTTTTTGTATCGCATGTTATTTATTAAATGGCAGCTTATCGTTTTACAAAATCTTGTTTTGCTATAACCTTCAACAGCCGTTTTATTAATACGCTATTTATTTATAAGCTTATAACCATAATCAGCTCTTTTGAAATATCCGTTTGGAGACAAAAATCTATTGAACTTGTAACTTCTGGTGGTGGGCCAAGAACTCCATCCATTGAACCATTGCCGCCCACTTATTAAACAATAAATTGCGAAACAAAGTGAAGTGTAATAATAAAATTCTAGGCAAAAAACTGCGAAATGATCAGTGCAAACTGATAGAAAAAAAAAACTGTACTTTAACAGGAATAGTTTGGAGATTTTGTAGTTGTATATTTCTTCCAACTAATTTTTTCTGACAGAAATTTAATAAAAATCAATAACGATGTATCTTGCAAAGCGTATAAAATGATAAACGGCAACTCTACTCACCGGTTAAAAGGACAAGTATTAAAATCTGATTCAAGGAAACTTGTCTTATCAAATCAAAGCGTTTGTTCATTAAATTAAGTTCAAACAATAATTGACTGCTATAAAAAAACCAAAAGCGAAAATTTTATTGGGAATATGTTCTTAAACTTGCAAGTATTTTTTATTATTTTATAAATTCTATGAAGGACACATTAAACTACTAAATGGGCAATAAAATTAACATTTTTTCTACAAAATAATGTTTTGGTGCTATTAAGCATCCGTTATTTCTCAGGATTTATATTCTGTGCAGTTTCTTATCGTTATTTTTTTTTTTTACACTAACTTGCACTTGTTGCTAGGCTTACATATTAAACTATCACTGTTAATGGGCACTCAATCAGTAAATTTCATTCATTCATTTTATTGTGTTATACGAGTAAGTAATCCTAATCTAAATCTTTAAAGAAAATTTAATGTGTGATCAACTGAACACCTTAAAAAAAAAAAACAGAAATGTATACCTTCCACCTCCCATTATGATTTCCGAGACATCAGTCTCAAAATAGTGCAAATAGGGGCTCGAAAGTAAAAGGGGGTAAATTGTAACAACTGATGCGAAATGCATTAGATGCACATACTAGAATGTGCTCGATTTCGACTCTCCTTTAAACACTTTTTTTAAGTTGGGTTGAAACACCCTCACATTAGCATTCGCAAGTGCACATCATTCATATTAAAAAAAAAAAAACTAAAACTCAATTTTTGTTGCAACTTACGACCATCTTGGGGTCAGTTGTAACAATGTCTTTTTTGATCTTTAAGAAAATTAAAATTTACATTTATTTGAGTAAAAAATAAAAATAAAAATCACTTCTTGCTCCGTGTTCCCCTAATGTACCTAATATAACAAAAGTAAATAAATAAAATTTTCACAGTGCAGTGAATCGTAGCTGTAGCTATCTTGCATAGAAGATATCATAAAACGTAATTGTTTGAGAATTAATATAATAAGTTACATCTATTTTCATTCGTATACTTAGGTATATAGTTACTGGCTAGTTTAATACATCACTTTTATAAGAAGATCGGGGTGAAAATCTTATAAAATCTGTGATTGTGATTGATTTAGAAAATAAACAATAAACATGTCATTATCGAGGAAGCCACTCAAAACTTCAGGAAGGCCAAAAAAGTTAATATCGATTTTTTGGTAATCCAATGCTATTAGCTGAATTTTTTTGTAAATCCTTGCTGGGTGTGTTGCTGGTTCGACAGGATTAATGGACACCTTGAATTTACCGCCGAATAAGCGCAAGGCTAAAACAAAATGCACTTTATCAAGACAAAAGATACTCTTGGAGCCCAAAAAAGAAACTACTTTGAACCCAGATCTTTGACATGAGGGTCAATAGAATGACACACTAACTGTACTGCTTCGCAGGATGCACATGATACCAAACTATTTTGCTGGAAATAATAATTGCTTCTTGAAAATTCATACACTCTTCCGCATGAAGTAAGCGTTTTCTTTTGCTGGTTTTCAGCTACTTTTTTATTTACTCGATTCTTGCAACAACAACAATTAACGCTTGAACTTTCGTCGGTTATTTTTATCAAATGCGATTTATTTTTTAATGAAGTTTTTGCGAAATTGCAATAGTTAAATACTTAAATTCTATTGACATACCTTCTAAAATCTCCACTCAAATTACAGCAACCTATAACAATCAAGTGATTTGATCCTTCGACGAAATTCACTATATTTGTTAACTTTCTGTTTATTTTATAGATGAATCTATTAGATATTATTTATAACAACAACAAACATTATGTATCTTTATAATAATTAATGATGAAAGTACATCACGCTTACTGCAAAATCGTGTGCGAAAAAATAATTGCAATAAGAAAAATCAAGTAAAACTGCGAAATAATATGTCCAAATATCTCGAATCACGGATTAATTAACACTTCCTCCTTTCGGCGGCTGCGACGGCTGCGATTCACGACAACAACGACAAAACGATCTTCCACTTAAATTCAAATTCACTGAAACACTTTACACACAAAAAAAAAAAACTCAGATTGTTTGCAAATTAATTATATATTTTTTTTTCAAAATCAGATCATTTATAATGATAATATTGGTAGAATTATTTTATTGAAGTTACCTTACCTCAAATCAGACCGCGCGTCACGGAAGTTCAATTAAATCAGACTGCAGGCAGACCGCAGAGATCAGATTTTTCTACCTTGACAGAACGACACAATTGATCTGACTGATCTCAGAGAATGTCTGCTGATCGCGATACAACGAGGACGACAACTCAACTGATAGTGATGATTCGATAAGACTAACATAATTCATTCAATAATGCGAATTGAGAGTGTTGAAAAAAGCTTGACTGGAATATGGAATGAAAGTGAAGTGAGTGCGACATGTGAGTCTCTGTTTTGTTTTGAAATTCTCTTTGGAAGATATGTGCGGCAAAATTTGTTATCATTTTTCACAATAAAGTTTTATAAGAGAAGAGTCAACTTAACTATGAATAAAAGAACAGCTGAAGCGAAACTACAATCATTATCTGTGATAAAATTATCTATACTGACATACAATAGACTTTAGTAATAGTGCTGAGGGATCGTGGAAAAATTCTCATTTTTAAAAATCCAAAAGAACTGAAAATAAGTCGTTTAGACATTCAAAGTGTGAGGCCCCTCTATACTTCCCACCAAGGATTGCAAAAGAACGTAATCTTTTGCAAATGCAGTCCTTAAAAATCATTCATTGAATTCAATAAAAAGATATCAATTAGTCTGTTTAGAATGGGAAATTTCGGACCGGACTCACGAGAGTTCGTCGGCGAGAGGGGTGAGGGGTAAGTACTCTCGTGAGGCAGCTTCAAATTATAAACATCGCGCAAGCGTGAGTACTGTTTCAATTCCAAATTCAAGTTTTTTCCCACTTTGTTCATTATCTGCTCGACTGCCGATGTGTTAACATCGCAATATTTTCATAATTAAGCTAAATGCAGAAAAGGAAACAAACAGGAGAATTAATAATAATTTATGGATGTTATCTTCTTTTATAAAATGCAAAAAATTCGTGTCGTACAACTGTCTCACTTAACAAAAATTCCACCCGCTTTAATTGAGGCGTCCTCAAAACAAGTTGTGTGTAATCACGAAAGTTCTCATCAAGCCAGAATTTCCCAGTCTAAACACGGGCAATGGATTATCTTACCCCATGAATTTGCAGCATTGCATTTTATGCAATCATTTCCATTCTTTTGCATTTTTGCATTCTTTACATTCTTTGGCATTTTTCACATTTTTTTTAATATTTTTGCATATTTTGCATTTTTCTGCATATTTCGCATTATTTGCATTTTCTGTATTTTTTCCTTTTTTTAAATTTTTCTGCATATTTTGCATTTTTTTGCATATTTTGCATTTTTCTGCATATTTTGCATTTGTTGCATTTTCTGCATTTTTTGCATATTTTGCATTTTTCTGCATATTTTGCATTTTTCGCATTCTTTTATATTCATTTTTCCCAAATTATAACAAAGAATGCAAATGAATGCAAAATAATGCTCAGAATGCAATAGAATGGGAAGAATGCAAAAGAAAAAAAAGAATGCATGACAAATGGTGGGTTGGGTACGAAATCCCCACTGGACAAAATCCCGACTGACAATCCCGACCGCCGAAATACCGACTGACTAACTACTTTTTTTTGTATGGCAATTTAAAACTGAATTTTTCAATATAAATTAATTGCAAAAATGTTTCATAATTTAATGTTGATATCGTTTTTACCGGTTATTTTTCATGTATTTAACTTTTTATCTGGGGTAGCATTTATGGTATTCAATACTTTTTCGTCAAAATCCTTTCTGTAGACAGTCCCGCTTACGCAACTTCGTTGCTCCGCTTAGGGTATGTCCAGTCGTTTGGCGGGCGCCTGAGTCCAATGTTTACATATTCCACAGCACCTGGTAGGCCCGCTTCGCGGTTTCAAGGGATTTTAACTCCCTTTCTGTAGTCAGTCCCGCTCACGCAACTTCGTTGCTCCGCTTAGGGTTGTCTGGCGGGCGCCTGAGTCCAAAGTTTCCAAATTCTACAGTACCTGGGTGGCCTGTTTCGCTTCCTATTTTCTTCCTTATAAATTCCTATTTAAAATAATTAGTGTAAAAGCAAAAGAAAAAGGTACACGTGCTAAAAGTGCTGAAAATCTGGATTTTTATTCGTACCATTCGGATTTTGTCAGTCGAGATTTTGGCAGTCGGGGTTTTGCCAGTCGGGATTTCGGCAGTCGGGATTTTTCAATCTGTCCAGTCGGGATTTTGGCAGTCGGGATTTTGTCCCTATCCCCAAATGGTTGCATTCAACTGATTGCTGTAAAGTTAATGAATTGAAGTCTCAACTCAAAGTCAAGTCAATGAGAACAATCTTTTTATTGAAGATGAAGTCATTAAAGATTGTATTCACTGAAGATTTTTTTTTACAATGGAACCACCCCTGCAGAGCCGGCTTAAGTAAATTATATTAAGTTTATAAACAAATATTTTATTTAAAAAAAAAAATATTTAAATTAAAAACACTTTTAAATGTTAACTATACGGAAATTAAAAAATACTAAAAAATTTTTAATTGTATGTTTCTTAATTTGTAGCTAGCTTAATATCTCCTACATCCGCATGTAAATATTGCATATAGATAAATTGAATGCATCTACCAATTTCTATATATTATAAAGTACACTAAAACCAGCATAATTAAATATTCCACATGGTTACGTTTTGTGTGTATGGCATCGTATGCAATATGATAAATGAAATGTGTGTGAACAAAAGGTGTACACATTTTAATTTGAACATAATTGGCCGCCAATTTGTTGATATTGATGCTCACAACTTTACAATCCACTTTATACGCATATAATAATGAATTGGGTGTAATTTAAATTTTAAAAGGATTTTTAATTGAATTAAATATGTGTGAATGATTTTAATTTTAATAATTTAGAGAGCACGATAACAATTTAAATTAAAACTAAATCAAAAAAAAAGTTAAAAAACATACAAATTGCTTAGTTTAACATAAATAATATGACGATAATAAATTAAATACAAATAATGATAGTTAGAATATATAGATATGTTTGATGAAAATAAAATTATTGCTTGAGTTCCTTTTATTGTAATTAGATTTATTTATGATAAATTTATATAATAAAGCTAATTTTGTATTTAAGCTGTGTTCAAATATCACAATAATTATACACGTACTGTACATGCCATGGGAATAGCAAATCAGTGATTATATTTAGATTAATCTTCATTAAAAGGACTAAAGAGACAGAGTGCATGTATGTATGTGATTATCGGGATTTTAGAATTCGAAATGCGTTTTAATTTTCAATGTCGTTTTGATAATTATCATAATCAATACGCATCAATGTTTTTTGTTTTACTCTAGTGAATTAATTTTTTTTTGACTTGGATATAATGTCAGATTTATAATATCAGTGCTAATCTATTAAATGCGAAAAAGCTCTTTTGATTAGTGATGATGAAGTACAAATTTAATTTTAAAAATTATATGAAATGAAGCATTTTGCAGACTATTTTTTAAACTGATATGTTTTTAGTTTTTAAATTCGGAGAAGAAGGGAAGTATGTAGTACCGGAGTTTTTAGATTTTATAACATTGTGAAATCAGTATTCCTGCCAAAGAAATCAGCTTTAGAAAAGCGTGTCAGGTGTCAGTGTACCACATTATCACAAAATTTCCTGTTGTTTTCAGACCATTTCTTTCACTCTCAGAGATAATTAAATCGCGCAGTTTTTCACAAGTGACTGGGTTGAAAAATCGTTCACAGTTGTGAACAATATACTGTGAAAGAAATCGAAAATCGAAGTTTTTAGCTAACCCCGCTCTACATGACATAGATATGTACATTCAAATTCTCATGGTATAATCATGGTCAAACTGATTTGCCAAACAATTAGCACAAAATGAATTGTGCACCATAATGTGAAATGCGTACAAAAAAAAAAAAACTATCAGCTACATTGAAATGTTCACCACACTCCCAGAGATAATCGGATCATTTCCCTCTCTAATTGGGACGAAAAAGTTTAATTAATGTTGTTCACAAATGACTAAGTTGAAAATTCATTCACAACAGTGAACTTTGAAGGGAAGAAAACTGCGCCGTGAATACTTTGGAGAAAAATCGACTGATTTATTACTGAATATGGCTCATGAAAAATTACATTCAAAATCTTATGATATGATCAATGATCATGTTCAAACAGATTTTCTGATGAAAATTTAGACAAAGTAAATTGTGTACCACAACAAAATGTATGCAAAAAATTGTCTGCCTCAGTGAAATGTTCCACCACATTATAACTTCCAGTAATAATTGAACGAATTTTCTGTTGTTCACAAATGACTGCGGTGAATAATTTAATTTCGTCTATCATTCACATTGAACTATTCACGGAGAAATAAAATCGACTAAATTCTAACTTAATCCTGCTCCATAGGGCTGTCATGACATATTCATTAAACGTCAAACTGATAATCAATTTTTTATAAGTGAACACTCCAATTTTTCCACCACTGTGGACTCCGTAAATGTATGTCCGCCACAGTGAAATGTTCACCACAGTAAATTTTCTTTCCAGTTGTGAACAACAGTAAAACATTAAAGAGAATTTATACAACAAAGTGAATAGTGAACAGTTAATTAGTCCTTGAACCTTATTTTTCGGATTTTGTGTTTTTAGTATAGTTATGTTGTTTTCTAGCAGATGCTAGACATCCTGGTTTCTGTCCTCAACCATTGAAGACTTTTCTTTCAGTGAATCTAACGCCTTCTCTAAAAACATTTTCTACTATTGTCAGAAATCAGACATTGATAAATGGTACATCCATGTTGTTGTTAAATGTGTCAGTTAATTTATTTATAAAAAAAAAAAAAAACAAAAGGTGTAAATCCACCATAAACAAAGTTTCTATTGCAAACACCCCCATTGAAGTATACCAATACATTTCACAGTTTGTTGGGTTTTCGTTCCACATGACTACCACTGTACTAATAATGACCAATTGATACTAAAGTGTGGATAATTTATTAGCTGTTGAAAAATACAATACATATATGAATTAATTTTTGTTTTGCTTTATAATTTCAAATCGATTAGAAAATATAATACCTAATAAATTGGCAATACTTTTGGCAAAATAATATTTGTATAAATTTAAGTTAATATTTTGGTAATGCTTTACTAAGGCAACTTGTCACAAGAGAAAATTGATTTTTCAAATAAAGAACATTGATTAATTTCCCAGGCTTATATTTTCATATAACGTACTACTTGTCTTAAGTTCCTGTTAGTGTCTGAATATAACACTCTATCAGAACATTGATTTCAATCGATGCGCCTCCTGGCTGTCCATAACCAACTGACGGATACATTTCCCCAAAACTCTAATATTACTCTTCGTACGCCTTTTCAATGTAACTATACTAACTTTATGCATAAAACATAATATATTTTCAATTTCATGTAAGTTCATTCGGACATAAAATCGGTTGACCCTTGGGGCATCTCCTATCCATTAGCCTCTCTGTTCATCCAGCAGAGAGTTTTGACCAAACTCACCAATGGAAGGCTGATGCTGTAAGTATACCTATATAGAGAAGCTTAAAACTCCCAGCAGCATTATAGCCAAAACGAAACGAATCATTAAGATTAAAGCCCTAATTTTCTGAAATGAGGCCATCAAGCGTGAATATCAAATTAGTTAATTAAAGCACGAATGTGAAATGTATCTGCGATGTTAATTACTCGATGACTATACATAACGCAAAGATACACAAAAACACCAACGACATCGCAGTTGCATGGTGGTGTACCACCGTACACGAAATCTTGTTAGTTTTGTTTTTCACTTTGCCTGCAAGTGTAATCATGGTAAGGGTAGTTTCGTAATTTCACACCCCTATCTCGTTTATACAACTTCAACTATAATGAATATCGATTGATTACTGATGGCAAAACAGGTACTGACACTGCTCGTGATATCATATCGGAAGAGAAAAAAGAATATAAAGCTGTGAAAGGATATTACCAGTATTGATGAGACAAGCATTACAAATATTTTGTAAACACTGTGAGACGAAATCGGTATACTCAAAGATAAATAATTCTTCTCTAACGTAAAATTCTTAGAATACCTGAATATTTCTCGAATACATACATACATACATAATAATATACTTCAAATAAAGAAAGAGATAACAGAGAGATAATAAAATAAAATTAATAAAGGAAAGGAAGGAAATGAAAGTTCAGGAATTATAACGAAAATTTTGATTTTACAATATTCCTTCGTCTTAAAATTTTCATGGATTTTCCATATGAGGATTTTAAATTGAACAAATTGGGTGTTTATTTTAAAGTGAATGCATTTGAATTTACATAAACTGCTTTATTAATTCGATGCAATTTTATGGATTGATTCCAACAGAGATAACTTTTGAGTGCATATCTTGTTGCATCTTTTTAGGAGTTTAAAAAAATTAAAATTAATCTGCATTCTAATTCATGGGAAGTTTGTGTTTATTAGATTAAAGTTATATGCGCCATGATCAGTAGTGGTTTTTCTCACACGCATTCTAATCTCTTGTATGCTATTTTTCATTCGTTTCACATGATGTAAGTCGTTCTTAGGTCTTATATGATTGAATTGTATTTATTAGCATTTACCACGATGAAATGCTAGTTCTGCGATGCACAAACACAATCGAAACGGCCACAGCTGATGTGCTTTGTATCGTGATAAAAATATGGTCGGAGGGGTTATTTGCCCGAATAATAAAAGATCAGCATCATCTGGTTGATACCCAACGAACTATGCAGATATTAGTTTGCTTAGCATTTTATCTGCTGTGTTTTGTAGCGGATGCAATTATTCATGAACCTTATCGGTCTATCTGAGTTTAAGACCAAAAAGTCTACGATTGGCCAAATATCCCCCATACACAGCACATATTCATCGACTACAATACAGCTTTTTTATAGAAATAAACCTCTAATGATGACATCCTTACGCAAATCGTCCAGTTATGCAGTTGAGTTAAGGTCAGAAACAAACTGAGCGAAAAATAATTTTCAGATCACATCGTTTTTAGGAGTATTTTCCGAGCAGGAGAAGAAGTGGAGAAAAAGATGTCGAGAAGAAGTACTTGAGAAGAAAAAGTGGAAAAGTAGAAGAAGAAGAAGAAGGACATAGGTAGGTAGGAATGGCTGTTTATTCTAGAACTAGAATAAACCCAATTAGCGCTAGATGCGCCTATTTGAAGAAGGACATAGTAGAAAAAGAAGAAGAATAAAGATAAAGAGATAGCAGACAAAGAAAGAGATAGTAGAAAATAATAGAGAAAGTCGAAAAATAAAAAGGAGATTGAAGAAAAAAAATGAGGATATATTAAAAAGGAAAAAGAAGGAGATAGTAGCAAAAAAGGTAGATAAAAGAAAACGAAAAAAGGAAATGGTAGAAAAATAATAAGTAGTTTCTAACATTTAATATTGAACCTAGAGCTTTGAAATGTTACAATTATTTTGTTCTAACATTACCGATATTTGGATGTATAAATTGACGGACATAACACCTGTTGCATTTAAAAGGCAATGTGTCTTACAGACACATAGTTTTATCATTGTATATACATTTCTATAGTATTTTCATGGTGAATAATCACCGCCTGGCCATCTTAAGAAACTTGTGAATAACACATTTTTAGGTTCGTGCATTTACTAGGTGTCTATTCTGTTATCCTAACAACAATCGTAAACGTACATGATTTTTGTTTTGTTTACGACTCTTGTCAAGGAAATATGGATTTTAGAGCCAATAAAATACATTAAATATTCTTAATTTGTTTTGTTGACGACTATTGTTATGGTAACAGAATAGACACTTAGTAAATGTAAGAACCTCCAAGTGTGCGGATCACAACTTTCTTTAGATGGCGCTGCTCCATGATTGTACTATAGAAATTTATATACAATGGTTTTATTATAGCATTATAAAATATTATACTGTTGAAAATGTTTTCAAATATTTAATATTTTAAATCATGACAAGGTAGTATGACTTCTGGTAATCCTACGTATTAAAATAGTTGAGATCAAATTACACACACAATATATGAATAATTAAATCAAATCAAAAAACCCTTCAAATTTATTTAGCTGTTAACAATTATAGGTAGCTATGATTTTTAACTGCATTTATATTTCTTCATTTTAATTTAATATTTTTGTATTATTTTTTTTTACCTAACAACTATTTTACGAGCAAATTTTAATGTATAGGGTAAACCTTCTAAAATATGATTTATGAATAACTCTTCTTTTTTATTTATTTTTTTTTTAGATTAATGGGCTGGTTTTTAAAAAAAATAAGAAACAAAGCTTGACATCTCTGTGAAACGTAAAGTATTGAAATTTCTTCAAGAAACGTCAGGTGAGTACAAAATATTGTTTTGAAATTTTATGTCATATTGTGCAAAACACCATATCCTCATTTTCAAAGTCGACTAATTTTTAAATTGGTCTTATACATAATACAAAAAATTAAATTCTTTAAGGGAGGTTCAAGAAATATTAAATACATTCAGTGAGCGACCAGCTATTGCTAGCCTTGCACATTTTTGAAAATGTTAGTACTGGAGTTAGTTTTAATTTGCTCCTTTTTTTCATGTCATAAAGGAGCGTTTTGGTGTTAATGTAGTCTCCTTAAGCTTCAGTTCATTATGTAATTAATTTTGTTTGCATTTATTTAATCATTTTTAGTCGTATTCAGTGAGCGACCAGGTATTGCTAGCACATTAGGACATTTTTGAAAATGTTAGTACTGGAAATAGTTAATTTGCTCCGTTTTGTTCATGTCATAAATGAGCGTTTTTGTGGTAATGTAGTCTCCTTAAGCTTCAGTTTGTTTGCATTCATTTTCAGTCGTTTTCAGTGAGCGACCAGGTATTGCTAGCACATTAGGACATTTTCGAAAACGTTAGTACTGCAAATAGTTAATTTGCTCCGTTTTTGTATGTCATAAAGGAGCGTTTTGGTGTTAATGTAGTCTCTTTTAGCTTCAGTTCATTATGTAATTAGTTTTGTTTGCATTCATTTTCAGTCGTTTATTTTTATGTAATTCGATTTGTTTGCTCTCATTTCCATTTGATTCCAATTTGAAGTTGTTTGCTATCTTAAGAAGACGATATTGCAACCCTTTTAAGACTTGCAATACCTTCTATATTTTCAATGAATAACAAAAACCTGGTCCAATTTTCGGCGTGTTTATTCTATTTTTATATTTTCTTTCTTTTGTGGTATTTCGCTGACTTTAATTTTCATTTGGATTTTCTTACTTTATATTGCACCATTTTGCAATATTTTCTGTTGTTTGATTTTTGTTTTTATTCTTTTGCAATTATTAGAATATTTTGCAGTCTTTTTTTAAACAAAGTTTTACATTTATTTTCACCGTATATAAACAAAAGAGATAGAATTTTCAAACACTTAATTTCTCATAAGGGTGTCTGATAACTTTGTATCATACCCTACTATGTTAAGTGGACGCGTCATAGACAAACATCATAGAATGCAGATGCACTATATAAGTGCGAAATTCACACCATCACATCAACTGCAATTGAAAGGGATGCAGGAACACACAAATGCTGTCAACTTGCCGTGTAAACAAAATCGAAATCGGAAAATGCCATTTGTGATATTGTAAAACCAGGCATTTAGAAATAAGATTGTACGGCAGCAGCGGCGGGAATAGCGGGAATATTATTGCTCCTGTCCTGTCAACAACAAACTCTTGCCATATAAAACGTGATTTTTTTTTTGTCGGTTTGTACGAATAACACTAAAGGTGCTAGGTCGGGATTTAAGCCTCAGTCCAATGTATAGGGAGAAAGATATATGTACATATAGAATTGTAGTTTGTTTTGGAGTACTGAATACATTTTACATACACATGCATGCAATGCCGCCGCATCACTGAGTTTCATACAGTTTGCAGTATTTTGTGATGGCATCAAGTACGTGTAAAATGCATTTTCAACATTCCAATTATAAGCGGAAAAACAAAGCGATTTTTTTAATTTATTTTAGTATTTTTTTTAAGCAAACTATATCAAGGTTGCTGGGGTAATCAATGGAAAAGCGGAATGAGTAATATACAAATGCCATAGGGTCAAAGGTCCAATTATTGAAAACTGAAACTCCCATCACTTTTTTGCATGGATACTTTTTTTTTTGGAAAAACGCTGCTTTAATCCGAACAGACAGACAAATCAATTGAATTGAAGCTCATGTTTCTAGGAAAAAATTCTCAATCAGTTTTTCACACCCTAAAAATACTTTATTCTTTAAAATGCATTTGCTCATGTTATTTGCCTAACTGTTTTCTTTTGATTATCACTTACTTTAAAAATAAAATAGCATACTTGTCGGCGAATTTAAACACGAAATTCAGTTTGGGAACCACTGGATGTGGTATGAATCTAAGCTAAGCCATAACAACTTCTTTTTCGATTAGTGCTTTTGAAATTCATATTCAAATTACTTATGAATTAGTAATTGCGAACGCTTAAATTGACATGTTTTTCATCTTAAAAACATTCATTATTAAGAAGGATAAAATATTTGCTGTGGCTTATTCACAATAGTTTAACAAATCGTAGTTACTGACATTTTAGTTCGAGTCAATAAAAGATTAGATGCTTTTACTTCATAATCTTTTATATAAAAAATTAAAGTTTGTTTGTCTTTTATACTCGACTACCATCTGATCGATTGAACTCAAATTGATTGGCTTTTGGCTTTGTTCGATACATTACTGGAAAGCTAAAAGGGTGGGTCTGGAATTTCTGTCGGTGTGTCAGTTTGTCCGTATGTATAAGCACCTCTCCATCTAACGATTATTCCGATTTTCTTCAAATTTGGTATCTGGGTTTTATATGTTGATATTAACCACAGTTTTTATATTTGAAATTTTAAGTATAAAAAGAATGGTTACTTCGATATAATCGTTATGAAAGAGATTGTTTTTTCTCGAGAACTGCTTTAACGAATTTGATTAAATTTAACATAAGCGAAACGGCATTCAAATTATTTGATATTGGTTAAGCCGTATTTTCGACAAAGTAGTTTAAAAGTTACCTGCCATAATGTTTTTTTTTCAACTTTTGACTTTCTCTTTTACGACTCAAAAGGTCATAGATAATTTTATTTTCTAAAAGTGCTATAGTCAAATGATCATATCTTACTATATTTTTGTATGTAGGTAGATACTTATGTTCTTTTAATTTAAATAATTTAAAAACATTTTTACTTGAAGCTCTATAAGGCGAGTTATGCATTCGTATAAAATAAAAGTTTTGAGATAACAATCAAATATGGCATTACGATGATAGAGAAGACGGAAAAAGTGGGTACGAAAATTCTGTCTGTCTGTCTGTCTATCGGTACCTACACTCTACAACCTTAACGGTGGGAACGGTTTTCTTCAAACTTAGTACAATGTGTTCTTATAATAAAATGCCCACACGTTTTTTTTATTTTTATCCTCGGTCTTGAAAAAACGGTATCTACCATACAAGTGTAACCGATAATTTTTCGAAAACAATACGATCGATTTTGATAAAATTTTATATGAGTGATTTGTTGCCAAATAACATGTCTTTCATGGGATTTTTTTTTCAGAATCAGCTTATTAACGGTACCTGGGGCTCTGTACTTCATTCCGAAAGTGAAATCGTTCGGAAAATGTTTTTGTAATATAAAAACAAAATACACAAAAATTATTCGTTTTCGAAAATTTTCACTTTCGGAATGAAATACATAGTAGGCCCCTTGTTAATTGACGAAATTTAATATTCTAAAACAAATGCTTGCCCTAAAACAATACTGTGAAAAAAAAAATTATTTTTGAAAAAATTTTGTTAAAGTTTTATTTTTACAAAACCGTTAATTCTAATTTTTTCAAACAAAATAATTTCAATAAAATTTCATATAATTGATTTGTTGCCATTCGTATAAATAATTTCTTATTGCATACATTTTGTTTTGAAGAATAAAAAAAAAAAACATTAAACATTTCCCAGTCGATAACACTAAAGTAACTTGCCCCAAGAGCAAGTTTGTGCGACCCAGTCGTGCCCTTTATTTTTTTTAAATTTAGTATTTTGAAAACCGGTTGATAATTATATTTTTAAATTTAGTTTTTATGTGAAAATTATTAACTTCTTAAAATTTGCATATCTAAACACTTATTGAAAAATTTTGTTTAAAATATTTTCGAAAAGGTGTTTTAAAAAAATCGAATTTTTTTAAAACGGTTTTAAGATGATGAACTGAGACAAGATTTTGCGCAATAAATATTTGTATCTTAATTTTCATTTTTCCATTGAATTTTAACTGTTTTTTCTTTCTTTTTTATTGGGTACCATATGTTTTAATAGTTTTTCTTTTTCGAAAAACATTTCTAAACAACTAAAAGTGTCTATGACACAAAACAATTTAAAAAAAAAACCTTTTCTTACGTGGGCCGTCAAAAAAATATTTTGTAATTTATCACAACGCCGGCCGTGCTCTACCGACACGTTTTGACACCGTTGTTAAAACGCGATCTATGTGACATGGAATATGCGTTGCTGGGAAACCAAAAACACTTAAAAATGATTTGTTTAAGTTATTTTTGATTTAAAGTTTTATTTTAATTGAGAATTCCAGAGCAAAATAATTCTAAAAATTTAAAAAATTGTTTCACATAAAATAATTGCTTGGAAAATCAAAACATCGAGGAACAAGTAAATGTGTGTGGTGCCTTTTGTTCTAATTTTATTTTATCATGTCCTCAAAAAAATTTATTCGATAATTTTTTTATTTTTGAAAATTTTGTCCAAATATTTGAAAAATATCGGATTCATATCAAATATTAGATAATGTTAAATAAATGTTTGTGTGTTAAATTTTCAATAAAATTTTTATATATACATATTTTATTTGATAAAAATAAATAAATGTCAAGTTTTTAAGAATTTGATAAATTAAAATAAAACCAACGCGATTTTTTAAAATTTGGTTTTAAAATACTTATGTATTTCTCAAAAAAATAAAAATGTTTCTTTAAAATTGAATTCGACATTTGTAACTGGAGAACTTCTGACGAAAGTTGAAGATAAAAAACTTGAGCTATGAGGGTGATCTTAATCGCATATCAATACTGTTTTTTTAACAATAGCGACGACAAATCATATATTTTTTAAAGATGATAATGTTATTGGGGTAATTTTTATGAAAAATGAGCTTTACCATATAGGTTACCTAATGCTATCTTACAAATAATTCCGATTAATTTAAATTTAATTAATTTTTTTACTAAGAATTTAATGTGCTTTTGAACCTTATTTATCATCGATTTCTTTAAACCTATTTTTTTTTCTATTAAATAGTTTATTGTCAAAAATGTTCATACAACTCGTCGTTTATATTATTGATTATTAGAATGGACAAATCAGTCTTAATTCTGTTTTTATATCACCTTCATCCACTAGTGTTTTTTCTATAAAACACACACCGAAATATTCCCAACTCAAACGAATCTCCAAATCCATAAAATCACGTTCGAAGTATTAATAAACAATTTACCTACCAGTTTCGATGCTTAAATTACATGTGTCTATAACAAAAACATCAATTGATCTTCCCAGCCAATAAACCTGTCAGCAAAACAAAAAAAAGAACTAACACAAAATTGGCACAAATTTATTCTTTGAATTGGCAATATTTTAGGTTGTCTTCTTGCCTTCAATTCTCAATCAAAATAATTCATCGAACATTTTTGTTCAGCCCTCAAAAAAAAAAAAAAAACAAAACTTAAAAAACCAGCTCAAGCTAGCTACCAAAATAAACCAAAACCCAAAGGTGCATTCACCTTTTAAAACGTTTGCAAACAAAAATGTAAAATGATAACAAAAAAAAAAAAAAAAAAAGAAGTATTCACCTCGTTACCCCACACCCCAATATGTGTTTACAATTCTGCATGATCTTGTCATTCATTTCCAGGTTTCAGCTCAACAGTACTAACAGCTTGGCTTGGTTGGTAGTCTGAGCTAAGCTGGAGAAAGCCCTCAAATGAAAAACAAAATAGAACTTCGATAAAATGCGAAAAGGAACAACAACAAAAATTAACCTGAAAAATAACCAAACAGACGAAATTGTGGGTTCCCCCATTAGTTTGGTCTCCATTTTTTTTTCTATTTGTTTTCGTTTTTTCCGCTACCACAAACTAAATCATTACTCACTTCGATCTTTTTATGGAGAATTTAGTGGAGACTTACACCAAAATCTGCAATAAGCTTGGAGTGCAGTTGCCATGGTGAAATGAAGTCTCTCTTTCTCTTTTTTCTCTTTGCATCGACGATATAAACCTTAACCTAACCGTCTTGCGCAGTCTCTGAGTCTCTCACAAATGACCACCAATTTTGGTAGCCAGCTTCGTTAAGTTCATCTTTCATGTTCAATCTACAGTGGAGGGCGAGTGGGGTAACGAGAATACCCTCCAACAAATGCACGAAGATAGAGAGAGCACAAAAAGAACCCGTTTTCTTAACTTCAGTGCTGTACTGTACGGTTTAAGCCTTCTTTGGAGCTTCGTTGAGTGTATTCGTGGTGACCTCTTACCATTCGATAGTTGTCCGTTGCAACGTTGGTATCGCTGTCGCTTTAGTATTTTAAGCATTTTTTCTGAGTAAATATTCGGCTTTCTTCTTTAACTTACGGTTAAAAGCCCGTTTTTGTTTTTTTGAACTTTTCGTTAAGCCTGTTTTTTCGGGATCGGGTCTTGGTGCGAAAATATCTCGATTCTTCTCCTTCGGATTGGGAAAAAGAAGATTTTTGTTTTTAATTCAAACAATATTTTCCCGTTTAACAACTTTGTTCATCATTTTTCCTGACACTGTATTCCCCTGTTCATTAATTCGGTCATTCGGTTTACTGTTAAATTAATCTGTGAATTATTATTCGGTTTTGTGATATTTTTTTTTTTTTTTGTTATTTTTATCTTCTTGTGTTTGTAAGCACCCATGCTTACATTTCGGAAGTTTTTTTTGTTGTTGCAGTTATTAGTAAAACAAAAAAAATAAAAGTGTGTCTTTTTTAGCAGTGGTAGTGGATTTTCCCAAAATCTGGGTTAAGTTGAGATACAAAGGAAAAAATATTTAAATTAATGATCTTGTGTTGAGATTGAAAAAGATTTCTTCCGTTAATCTTTATTAATTGTTACTGCAACTTTGTTTTGTGTTTGTTCATTTTGTTCGTTGTGTAAATAATAATATTTCTGTGAATAATTTAAGAAAAATACAGAAAAAAAAAGTGAAAATTTCTTTGAAATTTAAAAATTAGCCTTGAAAACTAAAGTGAAAAGACCAAATATAGGATACAGTTGAACGTTTTTGCTGCGATACACTTTTTGGATTAAACTGGAATACTTTTTAAAATTTGCATCTTTATTTGGGAGTTCCTGTTGGATTTTGATATTATTTAAAAAATAAGGTAGGTGTTCCTTTTTTTCTCAAGAAACCTTCAAGAGAAAGCTTCAAAGAAGATGAAGTGTATATTTTTGATTTAAAATTTGGTTTTTTTTTATATAAGATGCATTCTTATTAAAGTCGCAAATTGTCTATTGAAAAAAAATTATGCCTAGGTTCCACATAATCGTTATAAAAAGAATAACTAAAAATACAAGACTTACCTACATGGTACTAGACTAGCCAATAGACCTAAGGCCTTCTCCCATTATTTTTTATCAAAAAATATTAAATATTCCCCTTGGGCAATAAACATACGAAATTTTAGAGCCCTCGCCCAATAAAATTTGAGCCAAGACAAGGAACTGACCACGATCCCTTCAATCTTTCATTATTCATCATTAAGATCCATGATATTAATTAAATAAGAAAAGATTGGCATGTTTTTCACTAAAAAGGAATCGCCATGAAATAGCTTTAATTCCTGCCAAATAGTGTTTGTCTGCACATGTTGTCTTTGGTTAATTCAAACTCTTATCAGAAGAACACAATTTTTTTCGGAAGCATGAGTAAATGAGTTCAGGACATCTAAAGGTTACAGAAACACAGAGGCAGTGATGAGCGTTTTTATTTTTATTAAAATATAAGTCAAACTCAAAGTATTAAAATTTCTAAGAAGTTATTATTTCTAATTTTCTTGAGTAGTTTTTAAATTTAAACTTTTTTTCAAAATTACAAAATGGCAGTCGCAATCACTAGATTTTAAAAATACCTGTATAGAGATTGAATTAAGAAAAATTGATTAAATATCCATGAACATTTTTGTTAAAATCAGTTAAGTCGTTAAGGAAAATCGCGAAATTTAAAAAAAAAATCACTCATATACTTTACAGTTTTTTACTTGCGATTATAACACAAGTTTTGCATTCGTAAAAAAAAAGTTTTGAGATAACAATCAAACATGACATTAATATAATAGAGAACACGAAAAAAGTAGGTCCGACAATTCTGTCTGTCTGTCTGTCTGTCTGTCCGTCTGTCAGTCTGGATGTATCGACACCTACAGCCTAAATGGTTGGGCCGATTTTCTTCAAACTTGGTACTCTGTATTTTTATGCCTAGGCTTATTTTTGATTTTTTTTCTAAATCTCAAAATAACGGTACCTGCCATATAAACGTAACAGATAATTAAATTTTTCTCGAAAAAAATACGATCGATTTTGATAAAATTTAACACGACTGATGTTTTGAAAACGTTTTTACGACAAAAAAAATGTTTACAAATAAATTTTTTACGGTACCTACCATACCAGCGTTTAAGATAATTCCATTTTTCTCGTTAAAAAATACGATCGATTTTTATAAAATTTCGTAGAATGGATTTGTAGCCAAAGGTTGTGTTTTTCGTTTTTTTAGAATAAGTTTACATATTAACGGTACTTGGCAAATAAGCCTTAGAGACAATCCAATTTTTCTCGAAAAATATTCGATCGGTTTTGATAAAATTTAGTGTGACTTAATTTTTTACAATAATGAAGTTTTTCGTTAGAAATTTATTTTCAAAATCACCTTATTAATGGTACCACGCTACAGAAAATCCAATTTTTCTCGAAAAAAATACGATCGATTTTGATAAAATTTTCTGTGACTGATTTGTTGCCAATGACGGAGTTTTTCGTTAGATTTTTTTTTCCAAAATCACCTTATTAACGGTACCTGCCATAAAAACGCTATAGAAACTATTTATACTTCCGATTATTTATAATAGTTTCTTGCCGAATATCTACCATGTTTTTCCTATTTTTGAATGCGAGTGAATAGACTTTATCTTATTTCTTTTAAAAAATATAAATTTTATCAAATAATAGATGGATCATCTCTGAACCTGAAGGGTATTCGTAGTTTTGTCATCATCTTTTTAAGCATTTACCGTCAGCAAAGTGCAGAGACTTGAAAACTTCTACACATTCAGTTAAAATGGCAAAAATCCCCGTCGTATTCCTGTATACAACCAATAGAACTGTGCTCTAGCATTCCACTCTGCTGACTTTGAATTTTAAAATCCAAAAAGGCATACAGTGTTGTTCCTCGTATTTGAAACAATTCTGCAGTCTCTAAAAACATAGATATGGTAGATCGCTGAATAGCCTCTTTTAAAGGTTGTTTATTCTCTATTTTTCAGGTTCAGTTCTGCAACCCTTCTTATCATATTCTGTGTTAAATGAACTCATCAATTTGTTAAAGGCAAGTCTGTGTTAACTCGGGATCTTAAACTGACTTTGAAACATGTTTCTATCTAACAGTGAGGTATTCTCGCACTGAAAAACTGGGCCTTAGAGTTCCCAGGCAACATCGTCCTCATACCTACTATATTACAATAATTGAATGTTTAACTAATCTTTATAGAGTTAAAAAATATCCTGATCCTCGCCATGTTTAACAAATAAAATATCAAATGACAACATTTCTAATGCTAAAAGTAGTTCAAGTTTATGGCGGCGTATAAACAGTAAGGTAGGCGTTCCCCCTGTTCGACTTGCCTTAGAATTTCGAGTGTATTTGTTTAAATTTTATTTATTTTATGTTAAACATTATTTTTGAATTACTGCCTCCAGTGAATAGTGTGTGAATACCGACGGGGCAATGAAATTGGTTATGGAAATTTAGTTTTAAGTTTTCCGACAAAATATCGTTATTTTGACATGTATCTTAACTTAATGTATTGGTAGTATTTTCTCTATATTGAGTATACAATCAAAAATCGCAGCTTTAATATATCAACTTTGCAGCTAGTTTGTCATCAGATACTTGTTTCTTTAAATCAAAATTCCCATGCACCTCTGTGCACAAATGTATGAATATTAAAATTTCTGGCTTCATCCGGTGTGGAAATTCATAAATTTCTTCTTTCTTCAAACTAACATGCAAACAAAAATTAAAATGTGCGTGAGTTTCTTTTTTTTGATAACAAAATACGTTGTTACATTTTTTCCAATGAACACCTACTTTAAGAACAAAGAAGTAAAAAGTAAAACAGAAAAAAAAAGTAAAAGCCAAACCAAGTTGAGTTTTCTTTTCAATGTAAAATACTTTCGCTAACAAGTGCAATAGCAATTAGAACAAAATATATCTGCAAAATGCCGCAAACAGCAAACATTTTTATGAGATAAATATTTTATTCATAATTTTAATTAAACATTTTTTATTTCTTCCTTTCATTTTTAATTTGGAAAATATTTATGAAAAGATACAATTTTTATAAATTTTAACGTATGTTTATTCTATCCAACCCACACGTTCATAAGTTAACCACGATAATAAGAGCGAACGAAGTAAATATTTGCCCAAAAAAAAAAAAAAAAACAATATAAAAAAGTTTTCATTTCAGTTTTTACATCTTTCTTTGGGTTTTCTTTTTTTTTCCTTAGTTTTGTTTATAAAACTTTCAAGGGAATAAGTTACAAAAAGCAAGCCAAACCATGTTGAAATAAAGAAGAGTTGTAGCTTTTGCTTGTTTATGCCTCTGAGTCAGTACATGCGTCGCATAGTCGGTCGTCGCCATCTTCGTTGCCGCCGCCACCGACCTTGGGTATACCACCAATACACGGAATAACATTCACTTTAATTTTCATTGTTTTAAGCTACCGAAACGTTAAGAGCTTCTAGCTAAGTTAATATGCCATCACAGCAACTTCTTCTGACTGATGGGGTTTGAGTTTTAGCCATCATTATAACAATCAACGTTCAGCTGTTTAGATTTATAGAAAGTTGTGATATCATGTTTGGTTATTTTTAATTTTATAGAAATATGAGAAAGGTAACAAGTTTATAAATTATTATACGAAGAGTAGAATTACCTTTTGTGGGGATTTTTTTTTTATAATCAAAAAATATTTTCATTAAAATTTTGGAAATATGAGATTTTTAACAGACGCCCACTTTGTAATATATTAAGCTAGAAGCATTGACCGAATTTACATCGTCAAATATTTAATTACACTGTTTTTTGCTGGCTACAACAACTTTAGGTCAAACATATCATTACAAATATCACAAACGGGCACAAATTAAGACGAATTCTGTGATAAAAGTGTTTTTGAAAACGTTTGAAGACTTATTAGTTTTGGCATGCTGTATCAAATTTTAGATATGTAGGTAGTTTGTTATTGTCGCTTGCTTCCTAACGTGTTTTGAAGCTTTCAGTAGGTACCCATAACTGAAAAAAATTAAGTATCTAACCATTTATAGCACCAATGTCACATCTTGTGACATAATAGTAAGTTGGAGTAACCCAGTAGTAGCCTTTTTTTGAATCAAATAAAACACTAAATCTAACCAAATGTTCTGATGCATGATATGTAAAATTTAAATTGCAAATTATATTTTTCTTAAGAAAAATAAATGTTATTTTCGTGGCCAAGGGAATGTTTTTCATATTTTCAGAATAAGTTTACATATTTTCGGTACCTGGCAAATAAGCCTTAAAGATAATCCAATTTTTCCCGTAAAAAATACGATAGATTTTGATAAAATTTTGTGTGACTGATTTGTTGCCAATGACGGAGTTTTTTGTTAGAATTTTTTTTTTTTTCGAAATCACCGTATTAACGGTACCTGCCATATAAATTCTATAGAAAATTCAATTTTTCTCGAAAAAAAATACGAAAGATTTTGATAAAATTTCGTATAATGGATTTGTAGCCAAAGGTTATGTTTTTCATGTTTTCAAAACAAGTTTACATAAGATCGGTACCTGGCAAATAAGCCTTAATGATAATCCAATTTTTGTCGTAAGAAAAACGATCGATTTTGATAAAATTTTGTTACTTGTTTTTTTTTTTATGATGAAGTTTTTCGTTAGAAATAGTTTTTTAAAAACACCTTATTAACAGTACCTGCCATATAAATTCTAGAGAAAATCCGATTTTTCTCAAAAAATTTGATTTGATTTTGTGTGACAGATTTTTGCCAATAATGAAGATTTTCATAAGATTTTTTTTGTCAAAATCACATTGTTAACGGTACGTGCCATAAACGCGATAGAATCTCTATTTTAACTTGCGATTATTTATTTATAGTTTCCTGTTTAGTATCCTTAGTCAAAGGTTAGCAATCTGACACAAAAGCAAGTTTGTCCGACTCAGTCGTGCCTTTTATTTTTTTTCTGCATTCACACATTTCAATACAACTTGTCGGACTTCGGAAAATGACTTGTTGATTTTATTTTTGTTTGTTCATCTATTTTCTCAGCTAAGAGAAAATAGAATAGATTCTTAACTTAAGCCGATAATGGAAAACTATACTAAAGCCATCGTTATATTTTTATAACGCGCAAAATACAATTGGTCTCCTAGATGTCAAATTTGGAGTATCGAATTCGAATGCAGGACGACTACCAAGAAATGAAATTGCTCTCGAAGCTGTTTTTTTTTTTATTCCAATTCCACTATTTCGCATAAACGTAAAAGTTGGTGTCGATTTAATTAGGGCAATCCTTATAGCAGGTTTTTTAAAATTTGCAATGAATACTGACATTTAATTTCTGAAAGTTCATAAAAAAGAAGTAAAACACATGAACGGCAAAGCCTGGAAAATATGATTGAAAATATTATACTCAGTAATGGAAACAATTTTAACTTTCCTATAGTTAAAGTAGCTCTCCACTATTCATAACACTAATATTGTCGTACAAATTTCGCCAAATCTAAATCTTGAGTTAATTTTGGGTCATGTATAATTAATTGTATACATAATCAGCCCTATCGAGGAATCCGTTCGGAAGAAAATTTTGTCCGATTCGTACAAAATTGGAGAATTTTTAATGAAGGCATCTGTTTTCTGACACACAAATCGGAGAAACTTACGATAGAATTAAACGCAGACTGTTGATGTGCGATGCGAAGCATTGATCATTTTATTTTTGACAGCTACACGGAAAATATTTTCAGAAGTTCTCCGATAACAAATTGCTGCGGAACATTCAATTAAAAATATTTTTAAAAAGTTGTTGCTTATTCAATTGAAAATAAATTGGTTTTGTTATTTAGTTGCTATGCTTGTATTTTCAAGCTACAGAATAAAAAAAAACAATCTTTTTAAATTGTTTTGATTAATTGCTGAGAAGGCATGTACATTATACAATTCTAACTTCATTGTTAATAATTATGTTTTTTAAATTATCAGAATATTTTTCACACTGTATGTGAATGAAACATTTGATGGAAAATGTCAAATGAGTCCGTTTATATGCTTTATTTATTCTGTTCCGAAAGGGATACCTCGATCGCAATTTGAGTTCCGATTTGAAATCATTTCCGATCTGAACTTCTTCCGAAAGGATACCTCGATAGGGCTGAATATATCAATTTATAAGTTTGATTAGGATCGTTAAAGTCGTTTTCAAAAAATTTTGAGAAATACAATAAACTGTGAGCTCAGACAGTAGAGCCCCATTTTTAAAATATCAAATTTTGTGATATAATGCACTTTCCGTACCGTATAGAATTCCTTTTCTTTATTTTCCCGGAAATTTTGGATTTCTCTTTTACACACTGGCTCCACTGGCCATGCTGATGCCCAACAACTCAACAACAATCTAATCCACTACCCAATTCTTATTCGGTCTGTGGGCAAATTATGTCTTGTCGTTTCATTTTATTCTTCGACAACGAGTAAAATAAACATGCGTCCCTTTACCCCGTTTCTCCCTTCAAAAGATAGAAAGTACATTCAAAATGAAAGAGAATGACAAACACCTGAAGAAATTGCACATATACAACAAAAATTCTGCAAAAAGCAGCTCACATATAAGAAACGTCAAAATTCATGTCAAAATTTTCAACAGCGCTCATGTCTTGTCGAAAAAATGGATTTCTACGACAAGTCACCTGATTGGATATGGATTTACCAAACTCCATTGGTTTCTTTCATGGCGTGTTCAAAATAAGAGCAGCGTTCATGCCCAGTGGAGCCAGTGTGTTACTCACTGTGCCCCGTGGCGTAGAGGTTAGTGTGTCAGACTATCACGCCAGAGGTCTGGGTTCAAACCCTGAGCCGTTTTCTCAGGGGCACTGCCTCTTGCGAGGAAGTGACAAATCCTCCAAGAGTTATGAAAAGAGTTATGAAGTCGCTCGGGCTCGACGAAAAATTATAGATCATCTCCAATCCTGTAGAACTAACAACGCACACAAAAGGATTGGTTGCGAGTTAAAGTCACTAGGCATTAATTCTTCGGAGCTGTCGGTGCCACTATTTTTTTTTTTCACTGAGGGATTTCAACACTAACCTGATGTTAAAGTTGCTTTCAATAGATTGCACTACTTGTCATTTTCAACCTAAAACTTTCCGCGGTTCTCTGAAGATAATATATTTGAAACAGATGCGAACGTATACCTAGTGTGTTTGTTCGTTAAACCGCTATTAAAGTAAGCTATTTATCACATGATCAATTAGGAGAGACTCGGTCTTGCACTTTGTTTATTGTATAAAATTTACCAGACAAATAAAACCTTAGTCACTGCGAATCACGACACCAAAAATCATTTCCAATATTTTCCGTGACTTAAAAATCAAATTAAATCCTAAAATCGACAACATTGTGCTAAAAAACCAAAAAAACAAATTAGCACCAAAATTAACAAATAAAACACGATTATTTAAACAAATTTTGTTATCTCAAGGAATATTGTATCATAGATACTTTTTTTTTTTTTGTAATCATACCTATCTATAAAAATGGCAAAATTAAATTAGCATTTTCTCAAAGATTTCTAATACATTAATTAATTAAACAATTCCTGTGCTTGATGTTATTTTTTTTTTTGTTTTAACATAAGTATTTTGTGTGTGAACCATTTGATAATATTTGATTGTCGGTTTCAACTCGTGTGACAAGTATTGACATTATAAAACTCTCCATTCCACTTATATTATACAAAAAAAAAAGAGTAATTTATTTGCTTATATAGCCCCATATGGGAGAAATTTAATGCAAACTCAGTAGCACAAGTAAATATTGAACGCACACATATCCTCTGGATACGGGTGGGGCTGCGGTTCGCTTTCAATTTTATTCGCCTAGTAGCAAGTGGCACTTGAAGTTGTTTGCCGACGAATAAAAAAATGTTGCCTTTTTGTCAATGTTATCTATTTAATTGAATTTTTAATTTTGTTTTTTAAATGAATATTTATAATTTGATTGTAGCAAGGGTTGATGTTTATTTATTTTTCTATTTCATGTGATAAAATTGTTATCTATGTATATAATAATGTTTTGTTTTGCAATTATTTGCGAAACATAATTAATTATATGGCAAAATAATAGCTATTTGTATATAATTTTTATTAACAGTGTGATATGTGATTATCGGACGAAAAGGACTCAATTTGGTATTAACTATTGGCAGGAATCACAGCTATTACAAGGGGCGGCAAAGGTGATAATCAGACTCAAATTGTCTCTTTAAAATTTCATGTTTATTCAAAATCACTTTATTGAATTTCTGTGGTGGGGATATGAATGTGCCGCTGTTTTTTACAAGCGATTATTGGTACTATGTATTGGAATATTTTTATTCGTAAAAAAAGTACTAAAATTAAATAAAGTACTGCTAAATTTAAATAATAATGCAAACAAAAATTTTGAAAAAAGGAACTTTTGAAAAAGCTAAATAAAAAGATAAAAAGATAAAATTTTATATGAATGATTTCTTGCAAATGGTGATGTCCGTCGTCTAATTATTTTTTTTCAAAATCAGCTTATTAACGGTCCATATAACCGTTATTTTGCATTCCAACTATCTTTTGAACGGCTGCATCGATTTTAACCAAATTGAATTTTATTAAACTACTGCTAAGCTTGAATAATAGTGCACAAATAATTTAAAAAAAAGGAATTTTTGAAAAACCGCTCGAAAAAAAATTCTATCAATTTTGATAAAATTTCATGTAATATGATAACTTTTTACCGATGGTGTCGTCTTTCATATAAATCTTTTTTTATTCCATACATTTGTTTTCGGATTTTTTTAAAAGCAAAAAATATTAAAAAAACGATTTTTTTTTGTAAAAAAAAACTGGTCAAATGAATTTTTCAGTCTTGAACGTAACTTTCAAAAAGAGCAAGTTTGTGCGACCCAGTCGTGCCATTTATTTTATACCGTGTTTATACCGCTTTATGCAATTCTAAAATTGCGAATTTATGTTTAAGCCATTCATCCAATTAAATGAAAATATTAAGTCATCTGACGAGTCTAAAGCTATTTTACTTGAACTAAAGGACCCTTAATACTTTGTTTTTGAATTTAATAATGCAAAAAGTCCACTTAAAATCAAATGATGCTATATCTTCTACTTGGTTGAATTTTTTTTAATTAATATTGACATGAAAATATTTGTATATATGCTTTGCTTTGTTTTGCTAATTATTAACAATTTTGCTGCAAAAACAACATACGTATTAGTTATAGCAAACTGATTTCTTTAAAAACTACTTGGTCCTATTTGGTCTGAGAATTCTTTGCATATACCAAAACTCGCACCCATCCGAAATTCTATCAAGAACCCAAGGAGGGTGGTAACTTTTGTCCGAATATGTTATATTTATGTGTTATGAAACAAGGCCCAAAAGAGTGAGGTCCCTACTTGAGGTCTTTATATGATTTGGAGTGGTTGCTAGAGTTATGGTTTGTTGTAAAGATAAATGTTGTAAAGATAAATTGTTTCTTCCAATTCAGACAAAAATAATAGAATCCTCAGTTGGACAAACCAGTTTCCTTTTATTGGAATATGTTACTCACATTTTGCAAACCCTTATCTTTAAATTCAAGTTTTTTTTTATAAAGACAAACCTGTTTCTTCAAATTGAAAATAAATTTTCCTTCATTTTGACTCAAAGTACAGGCGATTTTTGGATTTAACAAACTTGTTGCTTTAAGTAAAACATACATTTCTCCATTTTCAAAAATCTGTTGCTTCTTCTTCGAAATGAAAAAAATGTTTTTCATTTAGAAATTTTATTGCATGCGAATTTGAATGATTATTTTAAGCTTAAGAAATCTGTATCAATGTCCTCAATGTGATAAACCAAATTTTTCAATTGAAGAAATTGTTCCTTATTTTGACAAACAAACTTTTTTCTTAAATTGATAAACTATTCGCTTTAAATTATAGCAAATATTTTTTTTTTCATTCCGACAAACGGATTTCTAGAAATCAGTTTCTTCATATCGAAGAATTTCTGTTGACATTGCTTTGATTTGACAAACTTCTTTCTTCAAATTGGATAGTTTTGTTTTCATTTGGTAAATCTCTTTCAAAATTAGGAAATTTTCTGTGTTTTAACTTATCTTATTTCCTTAAATTGAAATTGAGGGGTGTATATTCTTTTATGGAGATATTTTTTTTTTCAATCGTTTTTTCTTATCAAATGACGACCGTACTTATAAGTTTGATGAATTATGCCAATAATTTTGTTTTAAAAGTTTTTAAATTGTTTTTTTATTTCATAAAATCTCTAAAATTGTTTTGTTTCAAAAATGTACTTTCAAGGTGCCTTATTTCGCCAACTTTGAAAGTAGAATTCTTTCGAAGATTTATTTTCGTTTAATATTGCAATGCCTAGTAATCAATATTAAAATTAAACATCATATTTTGTCATTTGGTATTTCCAATACCAGTATTTTATTTTAATAAACAATAACAGTTAAATCCTAAAAATATAAAACTTCAAACCCCAAAAACACTCTGACCGTTGCCATTTTCGTATGACAGTTAAACATCTAAAACTTCGCAAAAATCAATAAAAAATCAAGTTTAATATTTGCAATAAAATTATACTAGTTTCCTAACATTTTTTCAAGGCCATGTGAGCTAATCCAATCAGCAAATTTCAATTAAAAAAAAAATATCTTGGCGATTTCATCAACCGCGAAGAAGAAAACAAAAAAAAAAAAAAAAGACCAAATTAGCCTTCTAGCAATAAAATCTTTAATTCTATCAAAAGAAGTTTCATATGAAATTTTAAAAATTATTATTAAAAAAAACCGTTATAAGAATTCCACATATTTGGACAAAGCTGAAGTTTGAATATAGCTATAGACGATTATACACGCCTTAATGATTAAACAACATAAATGGAATTAATTAAAACTTTAGCAGTATGCAATGATGCAGGTATTTTTTAAACGTTCTGCAGAGGAGAAACAAAAAAAATAAACACCAAAAAACCAAACAACCGACGCACGACCGACGACCGACGTTAGAGCACTTAGCTAACCAGCTTCACCTTTTGATAGCCAGCACCACCATGGCGTTAGCTTGTCATTTAAATTTCCAAACAAGTTAATGCTTTTAGTCGTGTTTCAAGAGTGGCAAATACGATTGAGATACATTTGTGGCAAACAAAAATAAAAAAGTAAACAAGTAAAATAATTATATATGGAAACAAAAAAATTAATAATCTAATGAGGTGTTAAAACGAATCATTTTGTAATGACAATCAAGAATTATTTTAATGATTCTTTTAAGATCTGTCAAAGCTTAATTATTAACATACAAGAAATTAGTAATTTAATTGTTAATTCTATAGACATTTTTTCAAGCTTCGATTTTTTGTTTTTATGGAAAAAAAATATTGGTTATCAAGAAGTCATAAATTTAGCAAATTTACTACTATCGGATTTGAACACATATTGACAAAGTTAGGAAGTTTATTGACATGAAAGCAGCTTTTTTTTTTTTTAGAATGAAAAATGAGGAAAAAATGCTAATTCTTCGAGTAAAGATACATTTTGGTATTGGTGGATGAGGAAAATATCTACCTAACGGTATTCTTGTAGGTTATGTGATTATAACTTTGACCAACTATATGTTAATGATAAATGCAAATGACAAGTTATGGTTGTTGAGTTTATTGCAAACCATATAAACTGGATATAACTTTTGAAGGATTTCTTGTATGCAACGTTGTTGAATATTTCAGGTTTTAATAAGTTGATAAAAGTGAGTCACTGATCCGAGCCGATATATAGGTAATTTTACTTATATTGATCGAATTGTAATTTGAAACACAAAACTTGTTTTAAAAATAATAACCTTGGAATTAAATTAGCAAAAAAAAAGAGTGCATGGAACTTTTTCATAATGTATCTATATTTGAACAAATTGGAGGTCATACTTGAAACAATCATTCAAAATTTCATCCAAATAAATAATAAGGAATCCTGTTTCTTTATTGGAGACCTATGGGACTTGAATCCTATTTAACCCATTAAGATGACCCTTAACTGGACCACTCAAACAAAATCCTTGAAATCGATCATTCCAAACTCTAAATTATCCATTGATACCGTTCATCTCTGAGGGAGATGGCAGAGCAGTTTAATATTAACCTTTGTTTATGGAAGTGACTTACAAGTTCTAACTTGCAGTTCTAATTTATTAATAATACATAAAAAAACAAAGTTATAAAATCACATTCGTTCTAAGTAATCATTAATCCGTTGAAGCGAGGCCTAAGAGCCACCCTATACATATAATAATTGTCCAAAAAACTAAACAAACCTATTTGGAGCAATTTAACGAAGTTAACTTACTACCCCTTTTAACTTTTTCGCATAGTCACAATGCAAGCAACAACCTTATATTGATAATTTCTTATAAGTGTTTTACAAAAGAAGCAATATTTCGATAAAAGTCTTTTAGCTTCGGTAAAAAGTTGTCAACTTCTCCTGAAAATTCTTAAGCTTATCCACCTTTATATGGTTAAAATCTTATAAATGCTTAAAAAAGAATGCAATATTTCGCCACGAAAGGTTCTTAGCTTCGGTAAAAAGTTGTTAAGTTCTTTTGAAATATATTAAGCTTAGCCAGAGAAGCAACAACCTTTCGTAAGCTTCATTCGAAAGGTTTCACATGTATAAGATCTTATAAATGCTTTACAGAGCAAAGCAATATTTCGCTATGTAAGTTTCTTAGCTTCGGTAAAAAGTTGTCAAGCTCTCTTGAAATATATTAAGCTTAGCCAAAGAAGCAATAGCCTTATGAATTATGAAGTTAAAGGCTTCACATGAATAAGGTCTTATAAATGTTTTACAAAAGAAGCAATATTTCTGTACTAAAGGCTTTTAGCTTCGGTTAAAAGTTAACAAGCTCTCTTGAATATATTAAGCTTAGCAAAAAAAGCAATAGCCTTATGATGCTAAAGGTCGTAGAAATCTTTAACAAAGAAAGCAATATTTCGCTAAAAAGGGCTTTTAATCGGTAAAAAGTTGTCAAGCTCTCTTGAAAATTGATCAGCTTGACCAGTAAAGCAATAGCCCTTGGTAATCGATATGCTTAAATCTTAAAGAAGACATAAACCCACAAACCAAACACCATAAACAACTTTATAACAACATTACAGAAGCAATAGCTTATTAAATTAAAAATAACCTTATACAAGCAATATAGTATAAGTTAGGGATATTTCACTGGGGTGCCGTAAAATAGAAAAAAAAAAACTACAAGAACCAAGTCAAGGCGACAACTGTCGTCCTTCTTCCCTTTAACCTAAAATAAATCTCTGATAAAAATATGCCCAATCGAACGAAAGAGTCACATCTGCCAAAACAATTAATATTTCTTTATAAAGAAGTAAAAACATTTAATTGAATGCAAGACTCCATTAAATATCCCCATCTGTATTCATATATAAATTCAAGGAAATTAATAAAATAAAAAATTTATATTATTTATAAAATAAAAATGCACGTATATAAAAATAAAATGTCTTTCACACGGAATGGCGTTAATTAACAACTTATGCATCATTAATTAATATTATTATTATCGATTTTACAGTGTTGTTTTCACTATGAGAAGGCATATTTAATTAATTACAGAAAAATGTCTCTGACTCAATCACATCCAACAAAATGTGTGTATATATTTCTGTGTATCCTTAAAATGAAATGAAAATTGTATTTAATTTGTCAATGCGAACTATTCGAACATGGTTCTTCAGCTTCAGTTGTTTTAAAAAATGTTTTTAATTAATTATTATGTCAAGTCCATGTTGGGAATATTTGGTCGAGAAACTATCAACTGCAATTATTTCTTTTAATCAAATTAAAAAAAAAATCTAATTGACTTATTTTTCTCAAATTGGTCGTAAATTCTTTTCAATCTGAAATCTTTATAATCTAGTTTGAACTTAAAAAATATCACTTACCTGAGAATTTATTTTCAAACCCACGATTTTTTTAATTCAATCTAAAATAAGATATACAAAATTATTATAAAAAGAAATGAAATATTGCTTTTCCTCTTACCCTTTGATTGTACGCACTTTAAAGTCCGTCCACCCAAGCAATTATTTATGATTATATATTTTTTTTTTTTTTTTTGAAAAATTGCCAAAAACAGATAAAAGTGAAAATATAAATGTTCAATGTGCAATATTCACTTGTAGATATCTATCCCTTCATGGGATTTCAATGCGCACTGAATATGTTAAAGAAATCAACAATTTTTTGCCATTTACATGCAATTGCATATCCAAAAATTGTGTACAACGTCATTTCTATATGACGGCAGATTTGGCATCAATTTATTTATATATATTTTTTTTTTAACTCAGCACAATCATATAATGTCAGATGCACAACCATAGACAAATTCACAAAGAGAGAATAAAATATTTATAAAATGTGACAAGCTTTATTGCGAAATAAAATAAATATACAATATATGTTTTATTCGGAATTTTTAATATTAAAATAAAAATCAAAAAAACTATATCAACTTGTAGATACATACAATAATTTATTAAATCAGGAAAGTATTTCTCTTTTATGATGACATGACGTATATTTCTAGATACATATATGTACCTATGTTGTTGTTATACGCTTTGAAGTGTAGCTCTTGTTTTGTAGTAAAATATTTCATTAAATACATATTTGAATATAAAGAATTATTAAAAACGTAAATGATATAAAAATCTCCATTTAATCACAAAGCTTTTGTTCAAAAAAAATGTAACAGAAATATCAATGACTCAAATGAAAATAACCTAAAAAAAAATAATCGGAGGTAAAAATAGTTTCTATAGCGTTTTTATGGCAGGTACCGTTAATAAGGTGATTTTACAAAAAAAATTCTAACGAAAAACTTCCTTATTGAAAAAAAATCAGTCACACAAAATCTTATCAAAATCGATCGTATTTTTTTCGAGAAAAGTCGGATTTTCTATAGAATTTATGGGCATGTACCGTTAATAAGGTGATATTGAAAAAAAAATTCTAACGAAAAACTCCAGTCACACAAAAAATCAGTCACACAAAATTTTATCAAAATCGATCGTATTTTTTCGAGAAAAATTGGATTTTCTATAGCGTTTATATGACAGGTACCGTTAATAAGGTGATTTTGAAAATAAATTTCTAACGAAACACTTCATTATTGGAAAAAATTAAGTCACACTAAATTTTATCAAAATCGATCGAATATTAAGAGAGAGAAGAATAAACTTATTCTGAAAAAAACGAAAAACAAAACCTTTGGCTAAAATCCATTGTACAAAATTTTATAAAAATCGATCGTATTTTTTACGAGAAGATGGATTTGTCTTAAACGCTTGTATGGCAAGTACCGTTAAAAATCTAGTTGTAAAAAAAAAAATTTATCGAAAAATATCACCGTTTTCGAAAAATCAGTCATGTTAAATTTTATCAAAATCAATCGTATTTTTTCGAGAAAAATTTAACTATCAGTTACGTTTATATGGCAGGTACCGTTATTTTGAGACCTAGGATAAAAATCAAAAATACACCTGGGCATATTACTTTAAAAATACAGAGTACCAAGTTAAAAGAAATTCGAACCAACCGTTTAGGCTGTAGGTGTCGATACACCCAGACTGACAGACAGACAGACAGAATTGTCGGACCTAATTTTTTTGTGTTCTCTATCATCGTATTGTCATGTTTGATTGTTATATCAAAACTTATTTTTTTACGAATACAAAACTTGGTTTATAATAGTACCTTTAATCGCAAGTAAAAAAAAACCTAGCAATTCGTCGATTTTTTGTATGTAGGGTTACCAGATTTATGTTAAATCTTACAACCTAAAAAATTCTAGTAGAATACTTTAAAATTTTTTTTAATTAAAATCTATTAAAAAAAAAAACACAAAATACAACATAGATACATGTGTTCATTTGAACCACAATTCAATAAAATATACCCTCTACTGCTTAAGAAGCCATATATGGCTTTCGTTTTTTTGACATCGGCTTTTAAAACTGCGAAAGTACCAAGTTAAAATAACCATTATGACTGACTAAAAAAAACATTTATTCATGTGTATAACTGAATTCATAACTTGCCTTATATAGTAGGTACCTACAATTGCAAGTAAAAAGTAAAGGACTCATGACACTACCTTTTTGCATGCTTATATACTATACATTGATGAGAAAGTCATAAATACCTTCAATTCGACTGATAGACAAACTAATAAACTTGCCAGATAAACGTTCCATATGGTACCAACTGCCTTCTATAATTTATTCCAACATAATATAGGCGAATTTTATCTTGATTTATATTTTAATGTCATTCAATTACCCAGTTGAAGTTCTTTCGCCATTTTGATTATATAAAAGAACCGCAATAAAGACATTTCCATGCATGAGTAAATAGGTATATTTATTACAAGCAAATCACGTAAGAAACATCTAGTCTGTCAATCATATGGAAATAGAAACCATTTCGACCAATTTAACAAAAAAGTAAAAACGAAAATGTGCGTTAGATATGAAAACTTAGGTAAACACGATCAAACTACCAATTAACTGAAAAGAAACAACCGATTATGCTGAATAAAATTTCACAACCTTTGTTGGTTTTTTTTTTTTTTTTCTTAAATTTTATTTCGGCAATTATAAAAAGCCAAATTGTGGCCTAAATTCATTTTCCCTTTTTGGCCAGCGTTTTCGTAAGTTGAAAGATTTTTGACAAATGCGTGTGTGTGATAATTGATACAACTGTTTCAATCTTCAAAAAGTGTGGGTCGAGAGCTTTATAGATGGCTATCTGAAAAGTGACGAAATCAGCCTGATAGATACATTAATTTTGTTGCGTAATAATTTTGGTCTCAAGACGTCTCTGAATGACTAAACCGTTGATTGTTGTATCCAAAGCGGTGCATGCGACTTTTTCTTTTGTTTGATTTCAACTAACTGTTGAATGTATCTATTCATTAATGCATTAACTCTGATCAAGTCTTTTTCTTTTTGTTTGACATATCACATAATAAAGTACTGTTAAAGGCTAATCATTTCAATTCTCAACAAAGAGCATGTAACTCTTTCATCGATCAAAATCAAAGACAAAGAAAGCCATCATACGACGAAAGTATATCTATCCATGCATTGCAATCTCACGAAGATGGCTTTAACACCTGCATTCTAATGATGATGTACTCAATAGATACTTGAAGTTTAGTTCTGGTCCTCGACCATAAGAGTGTAAGGTATTCAGTCAACTCTAACGGAAAAAGTTGTCATGTTGCATATTCTCTGAAAGCCATCTGTTTTGTTTTTGTATGTGTGTGATGTCGTTTCGTTTGTCTTCCTTGTTGTTATTGTTGTAGAATTTTCCTGTGTTGATGATGACGATGACAAAGTTGCTGATGTGAGACATCAGTTTATGGAAGAGAAGAACCAATGATCATTCAAGCACAGCACAGGTTGAATATCTTCTTCTTCTTCTTTTTTTTTCGTCTTCTTCATGGTGCAGCCTGCATAATTGAGATTATAATTTTTTTTTTTCTCGTATTTCACAGATATGTAAGTACAACATGAACATGTTTGTGCATCCGAGTGAAAATGATAAAACCGATGAGATGAGACAAAAGTACCGCATCGATGAGTGAATAAAAGATATTCCTTGAATTTTTTTTTTGAAATCAAGAATTGAGAAAATTTAAGTTTTATTTTCGACTTGCTAAGTTTCTATTTTTCCTATGTTAAAATATTCCTTAAGATCTTTTCAGTTCACGCGAAAATCTTTAATAAATCTGCCACCAGAGACTTAGCGACGCTACTTTATGTTCTAAAGATGCTTTGAACAAAATTTGGTTCCGACATTGGTTCTGTCTCCATTTTGCCGAAAGACATACAGTAAACTAGTTTGATAATTACCTTCTCCATTAAGCGATTCTGTACCTCGTTATTCTTTTAATATTAACGATGTTAAGTCATTGACTGGAATCACATATTTAATAGATTGATTTATCTACCGGCTTTAGAAAACGTCAGTTAGTCATCCAATTTTGAATTGTTCCATTCCTAAGAATTACTAAATATTAGTATTGCTTTGTCTGGTAGCACAATTTATTCATAAAAGACCTACAATAAGTATTCATTGGTTGTAGAGTTTTCGTTTTTTTTTTCTTAACTATATCTTGTAAATCTTAAATTTCTTATTGCTTTCGATAATAAACTATAGTGTCTTTTTAGTATAGATTTATGGTTTGGTACCTTAATGGTCTCAAGGATGACGATTATGCATTTGCAGTACAATGTTGCAGTAATATATGTTTACTGCTGTCCTTTTATATTATTTATCTCTGTACACCAACTGATCTAGTGTGATCTGTCAAATGAGTTCTTTTAAAAGATTGTTTTTTTTTTCGATCTTAAAATTCACACCCAGTTAATTTTTGTATTTATTTTTCTGTAAAGAAATTATATTTGTCCTACCAAAACTTTAATCATTGATATAAAGTTTTTTGACAAGAAAGGAAATGAAGTGCAAAATATAATATTTTGAAAACACTACAATCCTGACCTTTGTGTTATGTACCTACATAACAAAACATATTTAATGAATTAAATTTTAGATTCTTCAATATGTAAAAAAATTTTATAACTGACGCAGTCGGTGGGATTATATAACGATAACTTAACTATATAACTATAACTAGGATTTTATAACTCGCGTAATGGTATACACTATTAATGCAATGTAATAATAGTGTATACACAGTTCAAACACAGTGTGAGCCATTAGGGAAATCGAGAAGTAAATGAATGAAGATACCGATGCATATTGGTTTAAAATGTCTAAGCATCACAATGTGAGGAAAAAATTGAGCCTGATATAGTTATTTAAATTCGTGTAATGCGACAAAAAAAAATATTTTCTTTATTTCACTGTGCGTTTGAGGATGGGCTCTATGGTAAAATGGTGAGCATTTCTTGCAGAGTGAATATTAAGATTTAATTGTTTCAGGGGTTATTTATTCGGAACACTTTTTATAAACATTTCTAAAATGTTTCTCTCCTTCCTGTATACTGTGACATTTGCCAAGCATTACAAGTTTCTCATCGAAAATGTCAAATGTCAGAAAAAAAGTCAAAGGAAAACATATGTTTTCTAACGGTTCACAGTTTTAAGGTGCGTGTCCATTTGAGAGCACCTTCGCTAGTAAACTCATGAGAGTAACTCTTGAGTGGCTGTCCATTTGATAATATTTTTTTTAGAGTTTTTTATTATCGCAGGTTCTCTGGTAGAATACTGAGAGTATAACAGTGTCCACTTGATAATCTTGACATTAGATTTCTTCTGTTATCAGTTTGAAGTAGTGGGAGTAATATATTTGCCAACGATATGTTGGATCTACTTGAATATCGACACTAGGGTCGCTCGCAGCATTTTCACTCTAAATTAGACAAAGACTTATAAATTGGTTTGTCTCCGCCGATCAAAATTTTTTTGCCATGTTGACTTTTTGACTCCCAATTCGACCAACTGGCCACAAATTAACAATATCTGTCAATTCAGTAATATTTTAAATTCTTTTTCTTCTTTTCTCTATTACCAGCTTCTACCGCATAGTATCTTCAAACAATTCCATTCTGCTCTAATTCTTGTGAATAATTTCAAATTATCTTTTTGACGCTTAAAAAATTATTGACAGCTGTCTAGTTTTTAGTGTTTCAAAGACAGAAACTTCTAAATTGATCATCCTTTACAATTAATACGTTTTTTTCGGTTGTCTGATTTTAAAGAATTATTTTGGTTCTCTTGTTAAATCAATTATAGCCTTTCGCAGTCTTCTTTGTGTACTGGACGATGTCTAATGTTTAATTCTGTAAAGGATTTTCATTTAAAAATCCGGTACGGAAACAATTTAAAACATCTCATAAAAAATTGTTGGACGTTTGCAATTTCTGTATATACATACTTTTATTTTTAGTTTATATTTTATTTTTCCTGACATATAAATGTCTCCACCACAAGACATCTATTGGGTCCATATTTTGACACATTTGACACATTCTACGTACATTTTATATTTGTTAACAACTGCTTTATTTATAAATGTCAAACTATGTATTTTTTTTATTTCTTTTCAATATTTATTCAATTTCATTGAATTCCCAACTTCTGCCGAAGAATCCTTTCATTATATAAACTTACCATAAATTCAATATTTCAAAATTTGACTGCAGACAGATTTAAAACTAACGAGACGATAGTATTTATTTTTTTATTATTTTCTTGACTGAAAGTTCGATAATCTATTTTTGTTTTTGCTGTTGTTTTTCTAAGTTCATTCTGTGAGGTCATGCAGTGGTAGCATGATGCATGACTCTCTTCACCATCAAGCATGACTTATAGGATGCAGAATGCAGTATATATAGCTTACGCCACCACAAACACACATCCACACAAGTGATGCGCACACAATACTCCAACCACCAAACCAACCAAACTTCGGACAGACTTGACCAGCCAGGCGAAACAGTTTGCTTTTGCATTGCAGTTTGGTCTTCTAGAGCAAAAATTTATTTGCTTGTCTGCACAATCAAATAGATACGAATATACAAGATATAAGAGTTCCTCCAGCCATGCATAGATACAATACAAATATTATCAAAAAAAAAATTCCAAATAGACAGCAACTAAAAGTTTTTAATTCTGAAACGTTTGTTTGGAAGATTTTTCTCAACAACAACGAAAAGAAAAAAATCCATCCGATTCATTGCATGTCCATATGAACGAGAGTATCTCACATTTTATTTGTGATTTAATTTTTTTTTTAGTGGCTATAGGTAGGTACTCATAGATACGCGAGATCACGATCCATGGTTTAGTGAAAATGCTACCACGATGTCAGATTACAACCGCATTCTTAACGAACGCGGGGTATCAAATTTTTCGTATATTCGCGTTGTATGAATATAAACAAACATCTCAGAAAAAACATATCTATTCATGATGAGGTATTGGGTAACTTCAACAACTTGTTGTTGTTTTTTGTTATAACTGCTGCCATACCACCAACTTATAACTTATTAGTGTGAGCCAAAGGGATTGCAGTGTAATTATATGCCAAAGTACTGCTTATGTTACAATTACTATGGTTTCTCAAAGAATGTTGCGGCTTCACATTCAGCTTTGAAGTAGTTTTTTTTTTTAATTTTTATATTCATTTATTCATCTTGCTTTAATAATAAAATATTGTTTTTTTTCCGAGAAGCATACGATGGATGGATGGATGGATGGATTTAACTTTACAGCAAAGAGTGGCATTTTAAGCCAAGGACGCTCGCATAGTTTGTTGTTTTAATTTTTTTTTTTTTTTGTACATAGAGATACTTTGGAATATCTTTGGATACATTTTGTATATCATGCGGTTACTTCTTGAGGGTAATGTGAGATCAGAAAGTTTACCATGGTTAATGGTTAAGTTGGAATTATTTTAGACTTACTAACTTTGAGGGATATTGCTCTTAAAGCCAAACACTTTTAGGAATAATGTAAAGAGTTAAAAGTTTTGCGTTTGTTGGTAAAGATGTCATTTAAAACGATATGCCATTTAAGCAAATGCGGGAAGGAAGCAATTTTGTTTTTAATATTTAAATATATTTTTAGTTACTTAAACGACCTCTTTTACACGGTCAGTCATTTGACATCAACCTGTTAGTGTTTGTAAAAATAAGTCTGTATGCGTGCATTTATTTGACGAAAAATCAAAACCCTTTTGATTTTGTCTGATGACTGATTATATGTGTAGATGACTGACCGTGTTAAGGTCACTTAAGAAAACTATGGTCTTTATGATAGTAAAGAAAGGAAAAATGAAAATTTAGGGTTTCAAAGCAGCTGTTTGATTTCAAATGCTTTTTTATACAACGTCATTCAGTCAGCACTTTATATATTTCTTTAGAATTATATTTCTTTACACACTGGCTTTACTGGTCATGCCGATGCCCAAAAACTCAACAACAATCTAATCCACTACCCAATTCTCAATCGGTCTGGGGGCAAATTATGTCTTGTCGTTTCATTTCATTCTTCAACAACGAGTAAAAAAACATGCGTCCCTTTCCCCCGTTTCTTATATCAAAAGATACAGAAGTACATTCAAAATGAAAGAAAATGACAAACACCTGAAGAAATTGCACATATACAACAAAAATTCTGCAAAAAGCAGCTCACATATACGAAACGTCAAAATTCATGTCCAAATTTTCAACAGCGCTCATGTCTTGTCAAAAAAATGGATTTCTACGACATGTCGCCTGATTGGGCATGGATTTTTCAAACTCCATTGGTTGTTCTTATGGCGTGTTCACAATTAGAGCAGCGTTCATGCCCAGTGGAGCCAGTGTGTTAAAAAACAATTTGAAAGCACAAATTCTGTTTAGGATCTAGCTCGATGTTAAGTTAAGGACTAAGGGAAATTTTGTATGAAGTTATCAGCTTTTTTACTAAAAAAAACCACCAATATTTGTATATAGTTCAATAGAAATCGACATTATAATCGCAGTGTAGCTCTTATTTTTAGTATGTTGTATGGATCTGTTATGTAAGTATTATTACAAATTTAAAACTTCAAAAAACTTGTGTCAGCTTGGCACAACGCGAAAACCTAAAAATTTGAAGACATATTTTTGACTTCTTGCTCTTAAAGTCATAAAATGATGCATTTTTCGACAAACAAAATGCAAATGTTATTTTAAGCTAATGAAATTTTAATTATGAAGAATAAAAACAATAAAAGACTAAAAATAGCCAAATTAAATTTTATTAAGTAGAGTATTTATGAATGAAATTCAATAATTAAAGGTTTTGTGACCCTTACTCCAAGGGCGAAACGCGTATTAGATTGGGTTTGATGTCATCTAGCTGATGAGCCCACCATCAAACGCAAACCTTGGAGTAAAGGCCACAAAACCTTTAACTAATGAAATTTGCTCAAACACAGTTTTATTGCCTTTATATAAGAACCAAGCTATTGTCCTTCGAAAATAGTCCAGTTTCTCTGAAAATTGACAACTTTAATACTTGCTTTAGTTCAAATAAAAATATTGGTAACACTGATCGTCCTACGAGACAAGTCATGGAACACTTAATTTGCTTTCATTAAAGCACAAAATGAAGCCCGTGAGATCAATAGTTCATTCGCAAAGCTCGAACAAAATACGTGTTTCCCTTAACAGTCCATCAGAGTTAAATTATACATCTGTGTATGCGTCAAATCCGATATTTCTGATTTTTCGCAGACTTGTTTATGTTTGGCTTAATAAATAATCCAAGTCTGTGATCTCGAACTCAACTTTGTCAAAAAATCTGTGAAAATTTCTCATTTTTTTATTTAATTTATGCGATTCTAACCCTAAAGGACTATTTTTGACAGTTTTTTTTTCGGAACGTTTTAAAAATTAACTAAATTTGCTACAATATGAGACTATAATTGTTTCTGTACACCAAACAGTTTTCGAGATAAAGCTTTTAAAAATTTATCATTTTTTTGAAGTTTGATTTTTCGCAATCTGTGTAGAGCGCTCTTCGTATCCGTTTTCAAGAAAATTAGGAAAAACTAATATTGTAGTGGGTACCTCTTAAATAAAAATTTCAATTTTTTCGGCTGTGGGGTAGAATTAATGGGAAAACAAAAAAAAAAAAAATTCAACAAAAAGCTTCAAATACTATTGAAAAAGTGCAATGTTGCCTTAATACACTTTTTCTCGAAATTAGTTGATGGTACGATGAAAAGTGTTAAGATCTTTTTTGTAGAAAATCATATAAGCTACAATTTTTACCAAAACATTTTTTTGCAAAAAGTTCATAGTTTCCGAGAAATTTGCAAAAAAAAAAAAACCCTTTAATTTCTTATAATTTAAAAACGAAATTATTAGGAAGCATTAACCTTGACAAGCATAATTGATTTAAAACGAAAATTTAATGTCGTTTTAATATTTTCTTAATTTATCACAAACTATTATATTCCAGTAAAATGCTTAATCCACTGTCTGTAGCTTGAAACACGTGTAAAAACCGTTGGATAGCCTAGACTACATCCCTTAGATACGCCATATGAAGTAATACCTACAAGAACTCCAGATGATTCAGTGACGATTGGTCCACCAGAATCTCCATTACATGTTGAAGTTCCGGGTTGCCCTTGAGCGCAAATATTGCTTTCTTTAAACATTTCAGATCCAATAATTTTCAAACAAACAGAATTTGGTACAATTTTTAATTTGGCATATTGTAATATATTTGGTGTAACTCTATCCTCTGCAAATATGTATAAATAAAGGTTAACAAACACTATTTCAAAATATTAAATAATACTTACGGTCATTTGTAATGCCCCAACCGGATGCAATAACAAACTTGTTAAGATAATTGCCACCAAAACCGGAAATGGGTGGTAACGCTATTGGAGCAATATTTGGTCCCAAGCTGATTTTGGGAATTCTCAAAAGACAAATGTCAGAAGTTTTTTGTTTCCATCCGCCATGGATAACCCATTGGTTGGCTTGTACTCGAGTGTCTGTGAGGTCTTTACTGATTCCAAAAGAGACGTACACTTTGGAAGCCCTATGAATTTCAATAAAATTTAAATTGTAGCTATGTGGGTGGAAAAATCGTTTAAATATGTCTTACCCATCAATACAATGTGCAGCTGTTAATATCCATGTTGGTGCAATCAATGTTCCGCCACACCTAACATTGCCTGTTTTCTTTTCTATGTACAGACCGACTTGATACTTAAGTTGTCCTGTTTTCGCTGATTTGCCATTTGTGATACCCAATTCTGAAATTTTCCGTGAGCGTGTAATAGGTTTTTCTATCAAATCAAAAGCACTGTTCAGAGCAACTATTATTACCAATAGCAAAGTAACTATTAAAATTCTCATATTAATGCCGAAATTAATGTTCTAATTAACTGAAACGTTTCTGAACGATTAACAACTGTTTGCCCTTATACCCTAAAGGCAAGAACTAGACATGAAAAATTATAGCTACATGATTTTAGTCAACTCGAAAATATTTGCACAGCAGTTCAGCTGTCGGGGAAAAATTGTAGGCTGTTGTTTTGAAGAATTTAAGAATTTATTTACATAATTGTATTACGGTTTTTATTTGTTTTTGTATTATGCTTTTTTAGTCATAATCATTACACGTACGTATGTACATATTCGAAACGAAAACTTAAAGCGGGAAACCGATTGAGTTACCAACAGCGGTCGCCATTATCTTGGGCGCAATTTATTGTTGTTTTTTATCTGTTTGTTCGCGCATAAGTGTTCTTATTCATCCCCCGTAAATCTCCAGAATCCTTCCAAACATTCCAGAATCTTTCATTGGCTTTCGGATAAGAGTTCTTCTCCTGAAAAGAGGACAAGTCGTTCTCAGCTAGATTCTAAACAATGTCTCCTTTACATTAGTCTAGTATAAGGATGAACCTGCCGCAAATATCAGTTTGTGTTCATTGTCATAAGCTTTTCCGCTACGAAGTTCAGGGGCAAACTGCTGAAAAACTGCTGGATTTGATATGTCAAAAAATTTGATATGTCAAACAATTAAAATGGAGCTGCTGGTGCCGGCCGGCGGTGGCGCTTTGGTGACAGTGATAAATACTCATTTGCTGTCCAGTGTGTTGATTGTTGCTGGCAATTCTTGTTCTGGTCTTCTTTTTTCCGGAACAATCCAGATGCTTCCAGAAATCCAGAATAAAATATGATTTGCTCTTTGAATTGAATGTCCAGCCAGTTTTTTGCAGTTTTTTTTTTTAATTTTTCGGATGTCGGTATCGTCGTACTTTCTGGATAAAAGAAGTTTATCGTCTTTTTTGTTTCTTCGACTTCTTGCCATTATGAATTCTCTTTTTTTGTTGCATGTATATGGGTCTTCTACATTTAACCTGTTAATGTCTGAGGCCATGGCAATCTTTGGGAACTTATGAAGAAATATATGTTAACTGCTTCAAAAGTTTAACTTTTAATAAAACTTCGGTTTTAAGAATTGTTTTCATGTTTATTGATGGGGAAGTTTTATTCATTTAATCAGGAAATTTCTCATTGAAATCGGACGTCATTTTTCTCGAGTTGATCGAAATATTTGTTATCATCGTTCCGAGTTGTTTCATTTGAATGAGAACGAAGATAGCTTTCGTGATTTAACATCCTAAAAAAGTTGTCTTTCCAGATTCTCACTTCTTTATCACTGAATCTTTTATCTTAACCAGGCTTCTGTTAAGCTCGTTTAGCTCGTTTTACCCTGAGTTTCGAACATAATCTCTGCTGCGAAGCCCCTCATTATAACTCGACCACCTATAATTATGAAGCACTACTTCTTTCTACCTAAAACGTTGTTCTTCTGTTTTTTTTGTTTTGCCTGATTCCTCGCAGCTACTCTGATTCTTGTCTGGAGTAATTTGACAGTGTTTCCACTGATTGAAAATGGTTTATGATTTTCAGAAAAATTAAAAGAGATCTAATAGCTTAATTTAATCGATCTAAGTGATCCAAGTCTAATGTTGACCCTTAAAATTTTTTGTTCATCCTTGATAACAGCTTCCATCACGGAATAAGATTCGTTGATCATCCAGAGCCCCTATAGTTCCATTGTTTATATCGAGTTGTATAGGAAAAGATAGCTTGTTAAACTTTTTACAGTTTGACAAAAGCCTCAAAAAAATCAAGATTATAGATTGTTCACTGCGGGTGTTAGCTTCAACCAAATAGAACTAAAAATGTTGTCGATTTTCATTCAATGTTTCTAACGTTAACGGAAATTGAACTAAATCAGCGTAACAAATGTTTCCTTTCACTCAAAACTTAGTTTAAAAAAAAAACAATTATTTCCATTTAGTTATGCCTCCTCTTGCTGTAGGCACTTTTAAGATACATATCTAATAGCCTTACCTAATGTGTATAGAGAGTGGTACTTCTACCCACAACTCACAACAATTCTGCTGCAAACTATCACTTACAGTTATATCTATAATTATGTATGGTATATACTTTTACCAGACCCTGGGAAAAGCTTGAATTGCAAATTACCAACAATTAATATACACAAATTCTCAAACTATATAACCTACTAATCACAAAAGTGTGAAACGACCATGCATCTCTATATAAAGGGAGACTGGTAGTAAAAGAGTTAATTCCTTATGGGAGGGTTTTCAATATATATATGTTAAATAAATCGATCTCGAAGATAAATGTATCTTTCACCCAGCTGCTAGTTTTCTCACACAATCTACAACCGTTTTTCTACATCAGTGTAGCATCATCACATGGCTTGGGTAGTTTTATAACCTTTTCCTATAGTTAGAACAAAAAATGGCAAACTATACCTTGGCTATAATCCTCGTTTGCATAAAAGCCAACGTCGAGTTCAATGCGGCACAAAGAAGCCTCCTTTGGCTTTGAGGAGAGAAAAAAAAAGTCAAACAAAGTCGAGGTTCGTTGGTCGGTTTGCCAGAAACGATTCTTTGTGTTCAACCCGAACCGCATCTAAACATATCGGCCATGCTGCCATTAGTTTATTTATGTGCGAAATTCTAAGCCGCAAACACCGGTTTTCTATCTTACAGAACAGAGATATGCCACTGTAGAAAGATACTTTTTTTTTTGCATCTCGTTGGCCTAAGATTAGCATAATTTTTACATTCACCTATTCATTGGGAGTTAATCGAGAGTAACGGAACTATTTATAAGTTAGTATAAGCGAAGGGAGAAAATATTGTAATTTTCCAAAAAAAAAAGCTATTATCACTCTTGCACCACAACAAAGCGGTACCCTTTCCCCTTGAAGAAAAAAACAATCTCAATAGTAATTTCGTATCTTTTTAGTCTACTTTTGTTGGTTAAAACTTTCTGAGCTGCATTTTGAACTAAATAAATCCTTTGTGTCATGTTTTACACAGAATATCTATCAATAAAGTCTTTCCATGGAGTGTATCTCCATGTGGCAACAAATGTATGTGGTGAATGTAATATTGTATCTGCATCTCTTAGTCTGGAGTTTTTCAAACTCAATTTATATTATACACACAAGGGATCGACTACCTTAATACTGACTGCACAGAGAGAGATAAACTTTCACTATACAACCAACGTTGTTCCTCTATATGCAAACCGAATATAATGAAGGTAAATTTTTAAGTGAAAAAGTAAAAAAATATATAGATACTACAATATAATGAAAAACTGTAACTGAACCGAACCTAACCAAACATCCCATCATGAATTTATCTTCCAATCGAATTCCATTTACCACTGACTTTGTTAAAAGCGCGAAATGTATAAAAAATAAAAAAAGATACAGATACTATTTTTGTTTGCTTGCTGTTCACTAAAGTATCTCAAACTCTGTCGAGTTCAAAGTAATAGTTATTTTGCATCTTTTTTTTATCATGTCGATTGTGCGAGTTGTTTTTGTTGTCGTTGGTAAATAATTGTATCTTTAACAGAAAAAAAACATGTAATTTGCAAACGAGTGCCTTGGTGATAACAATCAATTTTTTTTTTCTTTTTCAACTGACAGGAAATTTGTGGAGGAAAATTATTTTGTTGAGCTTGTTTATCTAAGATGCGAAGAATTTGAAAGTTTTTCCTTTTATTTTTTGAATGCAAAATGTCGTAAATGAGGTCTTTTTTCAGTAATGTTAACAAGTTGTAGAGTATAACCTAATAAAAAAAAAACTAAATTACATACATTACATAAAACTAAAAATAACTATTGTTATGCTATGACTTTCTTTTGTGTTTAATTAAATTGTTGATTGTCACATTAAACACGAAAATTACCATGCTTAAAGTAATGTTTACAATTATTTGGGAGTAAATTTACTGGGTTGAGAATTGAAAAGTTTAAGTTGTTAAAAGGGAAAAGTTTAATACGTAATACAAGGTTTAATTTTTCTTCTATTTCTCCTCCGATGATGTATAAAAGATCTTGATCTCGATTGCTTTACAACTCTCCTATTTTACTAGTTATCTAACTGATAGCTGTTGAGATTGCCCTATTGACTTCAGTAACCGTCGTAAGCTTGCCTGCTTTTTATTCTTACATTTCTGAAGAAAACTTAATAATGGTCTGGTTATTTCTACCTCTCCTCCTTTTGATTGTATCGGATCTCATTTTTTTATTTTTATTTTTTTGCCTCTACCAACATGTTTTTTCAGCCAGTAGGGCTTTCTTCCTGTGAACCGTAAGATTTCGAGCTTCGTAAATCTTCCGACCATCGCAGCCGTTGAATACGTATTCTTCTGTCTAGTTAGATCGATGTCACCGTACAACTCAGAAAGCTCATCGTTCTCACAACATCGAACATAAGAGAATTGTTCGCTCAAAGCGACCAAACATTTCTTCATTCGAAATCGGCAACGTCCACGCATCTGACCGAAGTGTAGGCTGTAGAATCCCTTGTCAGCACTTGCATCGGCATTTGAAAAAGTTTCTTCACTCAAGGTGAAATCGATGAAAACTTTCATCGGCATTTGGAGAAAAGTTGCCTTACTGATGTGTAGAATCCCTTGTCAGCACTTGCATCGGCATTTGAAAAAGTTGCTTCACTGAAGTGTAGAACCCCTTGTTAGCACTTCAATGGGCGTTTGAAAAAGTTGCCTCTCTGAAATGTAGAATCCCTTGCCAGTACTTGTCCCTTGCCGAAATGCAAAATCCCTTATCAGCACTCACATCGGAATTTGAAAAAAGTACCTAACTGAAGTGTAGAATTCCTTGTCACTTTTTCAGCACTTGCATCAGCATTTGAAAAAATTGTCTCAGTGAAATGCAGAATTCCTTGACAATACTTGCATCGGCATATGAAAAAAATTGCATCACTGAAGTGGAGAACCCTTTGCCAGCACTTGCATCGGCATTTCAACGTTTACCTCACTGAAGTGTGGAATCCTTTGCCAACATCGGCATTTGAAAAAGTAGCAATCGAGTTACGAGCGATGCGTTCCAAAATGATGTTGAAAAAGTTGCATGTGAGAACAGAATGCTGAATCTTTTATTGACATCAATGTTTTTGGTGAGTTTGCTCCTGACCTTAAAGCTACTCCAGTGTCATTCTGTAACAAGACATGGTTCTGTAATCCTCATCTCTGAAAAGGCTTCCATAAGCATACTTAACGTTGATAGATAGGTGTTCTTGGACTTGGAGTTCTTGGATCTTTTCAAGTGTCTGTCGTAATGTGGATATTTGATCGATGAAAACTAACCTGGTATCAAAGCACACTGATAAAAACCGATCAAGTTGTCCATGTGATGCAATCACATAATCCACAAAACTTTCGAAGATGACGGCACACTCGATGCTGAGGTTCCATTCATCGAGAATATTACCCTTCGAGTATATTTTCACAACGAGTTGATGCATGATCCTCGCCAAGCCAGTAGTTCCAGCAACTGTATTGTTTTAGAGCTTTTCAATTGCTATCAGTTAGTTCCTCAAGGTTGTGATCGATTTCTGTCGTTATCAATTTCAAATGGTTTATTAACTCTAAAGGTGAGATTTTGTTTCATCTTCAAAATGCACAATCCAGCAAAATAATTAAACATTTAAAATTCCTCCACAATTACCTTCATCAAACTGGAAGAAAATTATTCTTTTTTGTTGCTTCTGCTGATATTATGTGGTTTAACCTTTTACCGCCCATCAGACTCATAGCTATCGGGATACAAAGTGTATTAATTTTGAAAGTCAATTTATTATTAAACTCTCTTGGCTCCCTTGAAGTCATCAAATTAAATGCCAAGAAAGCAAAATACTTCAAACAAAGATTTCAATCTTTTCATCAAACAACAAAAATGCGTGCACGGATATTGTTAGAAGCAATTTCCGTTTGGAAAACATAATAACAAATTTCAATACAACAATAGAAGCGAAAATGCCTCTGGCTTCATTTAGAGCCGAACTCATCACCTAAAGCAGTGAAAACTTTTACTTTTTTTTTCAATTTAATTTTCAGTGGGAAATGCGCTTTGACTGTTCCTTAGCTGGCGTTGAACAACACGTCGTCACATCACAACGCCATTAACTCACTCTCCAACAATCGAAAAACGCACAATTTGAGAAAACCACATCAAAGGTGTATGGAGTATTAAAACGATTGAAATCAACTTGATACCGTTGGGTATAGTATATAAATAAACTATTTCACATTTTTTTGTATAACTTAAGTTGATACAAGTATCTTATATCGCCGAAGCAGGAGTGGACTAGTAATTCACACCGCACAAACTTGATATGGGCTGTAGAATTACAGGGCCCATGTTTTTTTGTCAATCATTTCAAAATCATTTGAGGATTATCACTTGTGAAAGACAAATTTAGTTTCAAACTCAGTTTTATGAATTCTACCAGTTAAAATTTCTATCTAGTTCAAGTGAACTAGATCAATCATTTGAACTCCGCAGTTCGTTTTTGAGCTGTAGGTGGTTAGATCTTTAGTTCTTTGGATTTTTATTAATCGATTCTTGTTGGAGTTATAGGTTGCTTCAAACAAACCGATAAGACGTATAAAACGCGATCGATATGTTATAATTTGGTTGTTTGTGGTATTCTGAGTTAGTGTGATGACGTGTTTGTAAAAAAAAGCAGGCGAAAGCAGGATTGTAAATAAGGTATATTTGTTTACATAGAGTCAACAATTTAACTGTATCTGTATACATCTCTTGCTCTAATTTGTTTGCCCTCTTTAGTTCCTTTTCGAAGTATTGAACTAATTGAACTCACTTCACCCTTTTTTTACCATTTGGCTTCCTTTGTAAGCAACCAGAATGAGAAACTGTTCTTGCACTCTTCTTTATTCATTTGTTATGATCTCCTGATTAAGGTTCTTCAAAACTTTTAATCCGCCACTGGTATTTAGTGGAATGGCTAACAATGCAATGGCGTTAAGCAACTTTAGCCAGCATGAAACCCCATAAATGTGGGTTGTGTGAATGATTGTTTTATTTTTTCCCTGGCTTCGCATTGAAATTCAATGAGGGATTCATGGTTGCATCTTTTTTTTGGTCGTGTGACAATAGTTTTTGTGGGTATTTTTTCTACGAAATAATTGAAAAATAAATGCATTCAAATAAACATGCAACAGACAATTAAATTTGGTAATCATTTATTTAAATAAAGGTAGATATTTTAATTTAACAAAATAATAAAATATTACAAAAAAAAAGAAATTACAAAATAGATTTGCGGTAATATCCTGTGGCGTAGACATTTAAAATCCCATTAAATCCCATTTATAGGTTTCTACATATACATATATATAAAAAAAAGAATTAATTTATAATCTACCTTCCAAAATAGTTAATACAGTAGCATCAGAGTATAGATAGGTAATGGGATGTGCTATTGCTAGTGGCAGCACAGCTCAGGACAGTACATACAACTTAATACTCCATGGACAATTATTACTATTTTTATCATTTTTTGTTTTTGTATGATTTAACATAAGTATACATGGTGTTGGTTAATTTAATCCGATTATATAAGCTGTTCATGACTTTAACGGATTCACATTGAATTGTGGTTGCGGATGATGATGAAAAGTTACAAAATAAAAACCAAATTAAAAAAAAAAAAAATGTAAGCCATCATTTATAGGTGAAAAAACATTGGTGAGATATGTAAATAAATAAAATAATACAAAAAATAAAAAACCATAATGTGTAACCACTTATCACTTACAGGGCCAATTCATTGTCTGTATGTTGATGTTAACATGGTTTGGTCATTGGTCATTATTCCAATTTAAATACGGATTATATGTAGGTATTTAATTTATTTTTTATAATTTTTTTTTTGAGAAATTTATTTAAAAAAGAAAACTATTAAAAGGATTTTGTTGGATTTTTTATTTTTAACATAAAACTGACAATTATGAGGGATTTGGAACAGAAAAGTCATGTCATTCCATAAATAAGAGAAGAGTACCTACCTACTTAACTTTGATTTAATCATTAAAAAAAAATAGTTGAAAAGCTCTTTTTTATCCGAGTTTAATTAGTTAACAGAACAAATGATGAGTTTTACCACAAAATGGTTCACCGTTTTACTAAAAAAAGTTTTTCGTAAATCACTGAGTAAGTTTTTATCTAAAAAACAGTGTTGGTTATTTTTTTAATTAAAAATAATACTTCCGAGATGATGAAGACTTCTTTTTCAAATGCTGTTTGATGTGAAGTTGTTTAAATTTTTTTTTTTCTAAATTTGTATTTATAAGTTATAAAGGGTGTTTTTTTCCGAGGTATAGAACTTTAAGTTGGCATTACTTTTCAAGACGGCGACCGATTTAACAGCTGTCAAGTGATTTATTCTTAATTTGGTTTGGCAATTCATCATGAATAGACTTACGCCTGAACAACGCTTGCAAATTGTGCAATTTTATTTCGAAAATAATGGTTCTGTGCGGAATACGTATCGCGCACTACGTCCATTAAGGATGTTTAGCGATGCACTTCTGGTTGAATGGCTACGTAAACAAACAAAACTGCCGCATTTGGAGTGAAGCTTATCCTCAAGTGTATGTCGAAACACCGTTACATCCAGAAAAACTGACTGTTTGGTGCGCTTTATGGACTGGGGGAATCATTGGTCTGTACTTCTTCAAAAATGATGATGGCCACAACGTTACAGTCAATGGTGATCGGTATAGAACCATGATTACTAACTTTTTCATTCCTGAATTGAACAATCATGATGTCCAGGAGCTGTGGTTCCAACAAGACGGCACGTTTGGTGACCTCCTAATTTCACATTTTGGACCTGTGAATTGGCCTCCAAGATCTTGTGATTTAACACCGCTAGACTATTTTCGGTGGGGTTATGTAAAGTCATTATTGGTCTATGCGTATAAGCCACAAACGCTTGACTATTTGGAAGACAACTTTCGTCGTGTTGTTGCCGATATACGGCCACAAATGTTGGAAAAAGTCATCGAAAATTAGACGTCCAGATTGGACTACATCCGAGCCAGCCGTGGCAGTCATATGCCAGAAATCATATTTTAAATGTAATGCCACAAGATTATCTTTCGAATAAATAAAAAATCATGTCAATCGAATATTCCATCGTTGTTTTATTGCAATTTAAAGTTCTATACCTCTAAACAAAACACCCTTTAGTTATTTTTTTGACCTTTATGTTTTTATACACAACTTTTTGCATATTGGTAAACTAGTCATTGTTATCGTTGACGACAAAAAATAAAAAAAAACACCTGCATTTTTATTTGTACAAATGTCTTTTATTTTTTAGACAAAACTTTTTTTTAGTAGTGCACTAACACATTTTTGGAAGCAAAATTAAAGCAATATGTGCAGGAAAAAATAAATTTCTTCTTGGCGAAATATGATGAATTGAAATTTGTATTTGTATTATCATCTGTAAGAATTCCTTATTAAGAATCTCTATTATCTTTCCCACTCTGACATCACAAAAATCAATAGGATTAGGCATAGGCATTACCTCAACTACACCTATCGTATCATTATCATTGTGTTGTTAAAGTTTTTGATTACAATTACAAACGTCGCGAAATTTTTCTAAAAATGTCTCTCTCTTCAACAATGACTCTTCAACAACATCCATCAACTCTGTCCTCTTCCAACAAATAATCTATAAAGATTTATTTTAATGGCTGCCTTACCCACCCACCCATAGCCACAATACACTGCAATGCAATGCACATACCTACACAAAACAAAATAACACACTGTCCAATTTTTCATTCAAATTGCTTATCTTTATTCTCCGCCGAATTCGCCGGGCGCCATCATTAAAGTATTTTTTGTTTGTAATTGTAAGTTCCGGCAAATCAAGTAGAGTGCATTTTGTTTTCGGTAGCTCTGCGATCGTCGGTGAATAAAATATTAAATTGAGGTGTTATTATCCATAATTCGGTTGTAAATTTATTAATAAAATGTTTATTAGTGTGGAAAGAACATTTTTTCAAAAAATCTGTTCTTTTTTTTATCAAAAAAGTGTGTTTTCTATTAAATTTAATGGAGTGATAATTTATCAAATGGCGTCGTCCGTCGTGCTGTGGCCATGAATCGTGATGTGGTTGTTTCTCTTACTCCCCCTATTATCCCTATTGGTATCCAAGTGCATTTATATTTTCCTGTGGTCTTTTTTTGTTCTTGTGGTTCTCCAAATTTAAGAAATTCAATGTCAAATGTAATTGCAATGCGTTTTTAAGCAAAAGTTTTATAATCCAATTTTCAGTGTTAAATATTTGTTTTGTAATCTCTTTTTTAAAAGTTTTGCAAAAATCCTTTAATAAAAAAAAATTAGGTATTGTCGAGACTCTTTTTTTTTTGTAAGTGTTTTGTGTTTGCGATATTTAAAGCGGTCCGTAGACAATCGTGCCGACAAAAATTATCATCGAAACATTTTGGTAAGTCTTTATAGTTTCTTGTTTTATATACTTCCAAAATAATTCCCATCCATTTGATTTCGTTCAATTACCAGAGTTGGAACAGAAAAACAAATAACATTTTAGAAATACCTAAATTCTTAGAAAATTAATTGTTTTTATGATTATTTCAATTCCTTTTGCAATAATTAATGATGGCAGGAGTTTCCCCTGTTCTCTGAAATAGTTTTTTTTTGTTAAAGTATTCTACCAACAGTAGATGCATCTTGTTAACATCCTTTTGCTTTGTCAATTCGACAATAAAAATCTTCGACTGTTTACAAATTTTACCAGCTATCCCGCAACTCCAACTTGAACGGAGTTAACAGAAATTATGTAGATATATGATGAGCCCTGGAAAATTAGACAATAAATAAGTCAATATTCGACAAAGCTGGATTTTTCGGAGTCATTTATTTTGATGTCTTGAACAAATTCTTTAAAATACCAGAAATTTCAACCTGATAAATTTCTAATTTTAAATTTCTTGGAAACTCTAAACTTTTTGGAAATATAGTTAAGGTAATTATTGTGGCATATATAATTATCTACATAAAATCACTCACAAAATCCACCTTTGTCTGAGATTTTGGGAGTAAAAATCTAATTTTCCTGATGGACGAAAGCAAAAAGTTTGAAAGCATAAATATGTTGCTGAAAGAAAAACATCCTCTATAGGATTCCTCAACTAATATAGTGCTGCATTATGAAGAACATCTACATCCACCCAATTTGTACAATTTTTATGTTTTTAGAGGTTTAGAAATACTCTTCATTCTCCAAATTGAGCACCTTTTATGTCAGCCATACTCAACCTTTTTTTTATAGGGGGCAACTTAAATTTATTAACTAAAATCTTAGTAAACAAAAATAACGTAAATATATTATAATGGTTTATTTTTAACAATGAAAACAAGTTTTATTGAGATTTTAAAAATTGTTGCTAATTTTTCAAAACATTGTTTATATCTGGTCTGCTAAAGGATGCTCAGCTTTTTATACATCCTGGTGGTAGTTCATAAGTTCCTTTTTTTTTAATTTCTCATCAAACAATGTAAATAGGATTTGGGGCACTTCTTTGAACGGTCTTATATTTTTGGGGAACAATGCTTCAAAGTATCAAGGATTCCTTTTTTTTCATTTGAAGCCAGATAAGAGATATCTGTTGTCAGCTGTGAGTCCAAGCAGACAATATTTTTTTTTTAAATTTTTTTCAAATCTTTGAACCTTTATATTTTTAAATTCGTCTGTTATAACTTGTTTGATAATTCGAAATTGTCGAATAATTGTAATCAGAAATTTCGGAAGTTATTCCCTGATAACAACTACGTTATCATCGAAAAATTCGTTCAGCTGTTTGTTCTTATATTGATCCGCTTGGAATAATTACTTAGCTACTCTGTGAGAATATGCTATTTTTTACTTCTAAATTCCGATATTATTCTGGGATATCGGATAGAAAGACTGATAGATACCACCAATTCTAGTTAAACTTTACTATTTCACTATTTCACTTCACTGTAGCACGAATAAGAGAAGTAGTAAGTTTGTATTCACTTCCCAGGCTTTAAAAATTCCTTTGCTCGTACATTTATTATTTACAATAATAGTTACAGATTTCTTCACAGCTCTTTTTTCTGGACTTCCAAAACAAAAAGGCCGCAAAGTTTTCTTGACGCTCTTTAAATAAGTGCCCAGTAAATATGTGGCTTGTTTCTGAACTTTCATTGAAAAAAATTTAAAAGTCTCTAAATATATTAAACTATTCTATGCAATAGCAAACAACACCAACCGTTATCTAATGCCAGTTTTTTTTAAATATTTAATACTTCCCAAAAAAGTTAAAGACTGTAGATTTTTCTTAAAACAGTATTTATTTATTATTGCTTGATTCATTAAAAGTTTGTTGAAACATGGACATCATTAGGAAAACATTATATTTAAAATCGTTATAAAATTAGTAAAATGCCGGATTCTTCTAATACTTCCATTTTGTTCCTGTTCAAATTACCTCTTTTTTTTCAATTCAATTCAATTCATTTTTTTATTTCATTAATAGCGAAATTTGTTTACAAGAAGAAATATGCGAAGCCTAGATTGACTTTTCTGCAGAAGGTTATTTATATACATTGTTTAAGTTTTTTTTTAAGTGTTCTTGAAAGTTATAAATTACAATTTAAACGAAAAAAATGGACTAATTTTAAAAGTTATTTTTTTTTGTCTTTTATTTAATAAAGTGATTTCTGAATAATTTTTTCCTTAATCCATCTGAAGAAATGTTGAGGAGTTCTCTGGGTATCTGGTTGAAAATTTGCGGAATTATAATGTTGAATTTTCATATATTTTTTGGAAATTTTTATTAAATTCCCTGTACAAATCTTTTGTATTAGTACAACTATTAATAACATTGCCCCATTCAGTATTTTAGATTAATGAATTAAACATGTTATTTTTAATGAAACATACTTTTTTTTTTGTACGTGAGATTCATCGTTAGAGTTACTTGAATAAGGTAAAGTGATCCGATACATCAGTTTCAATGACAGAAGCGTATATTTTTTCGTTTTTCATTCTTACTTAACAATGATCTGTTCTTGTCTTACTACCTTTCCGAAGATAAACTCTTATGTATGCTTTTATTACATTTGTCAGACCTTTCGAAGCATACTCGAATAGTAAATGACTAAATTACTTTTGTTTTTATTCAGGTCAATATTCATACCTCCTGTTTTTTTCTTTTTATCTATTCCATTAATTTGCTTCTCTTATTCATCTATGAAGTTTGGTATATTAAAACCCGGTGGGCGGTAAAGTGCAATAATCGAAAATTCATCTTCACCATTTTTAATTTCTAGCTGTACAATTTTATAAAAACTTGTTTTCACAACAATTTTTTCAATAGAAAATACGTTTTTTGTAAATACCGCTACTCCGCCTCCTCTTTGTTTTGTTCTGTTAAGAAATTCTCCTTCAAAACTGTTTATTTGGTAAAAAATATTTTTGAATTCCTTTATATTTATTTCAATTAATATTATTATTTTTATATCATTAATTATAGAATTCAGTTGTGATAAGAATACGTTCCAGTTTTTTCTCAAGGATCTTATATTAAGATACAGACACGAACATTTTAATTTTTTTTAATAATTCATAGTTTTTTAATTCATTCATACTCTGTATCACCCTGTGCTCCATACTCAAAAGTTAACCTATTACATATTCGTTGTTTTCATTAATTTGCTTTGACATTTAATATAATATTTAACGAAAATGGCTTATGAGATTTTTGAGACGTCATTTATAGTGTCAATGCGAATTACACTGCTTGTCTCGCTCTTTCTCGCAAGAATCTTCCCATTCTTCTTAGAAAAAACAATTTATTACTTTTTTATATTATTAATTTCGTGAAAAGATTTTTGTCTTGTCAAAAGAAAAATTAATAACTTTTTATATTTTTCTCGACCATACTTTTTCTTGATGAAATTTAAAATGATTGACACCTAATTTTTGTTACATTGTCAGGTGGGCCACTTATAAAAGCTCGACGGGCGACAGGTTGAGTATATCTGTTCTATGAAAAAAAAATCTCTTCATTCTTTTTCGTCAGCTGTTGTTTTTAACTTTTTAGATTGTATTGCTAGTGAGATGAAGCGCGACTTTCATTGCCAGCGGCACATTTTAAATTAGGAGGTTCAGGTGGTTTCGTGACAAGTATACCGCTGTAGTTGCATTATGGTTTGCATGGCACTATTTTTCTACAGTATTTTATTTCAGCTTTAAAACATATTCTGGCTGTGGTTTTGATTAGCAATCTATCATTGATATTTTGCCTCGTCATCGTCAAAATCAAGTTGAGTATTTTTGTGTTGACATACATTAGAATCAACCACAAAATGTTTCAAATAAAATTTGTTCTTCGAAAGGTAGGTACGAATATCTCGTACGTTCGAATATCATGTGTTCTTTTAAAATGTGGTTGATATCTTTTACATTTGGGGATATGGAAATTTATATAAGAATTTGTTGTTATTTCTACCATCCCATCTCTGTGAGCTGGCATAGGTCGTGATTTCAAATCAAGGTTAAGCTTGTTTTTAGCTTATATCAAAGCCAGGATTATCATTAAGTTTTTATAGGCATACAACATAGTTCATGCCCTGTTAAATTCAAATACAAATAAAAAAACTAAAAATGACACATAAATTAATATATTAAATTATTATTTATAATCAGTTTCATTAAAAATCCACAAGCACGTGCCTCGATACCCACATAAATTATTTTATAATTTTCGTTCGCATAAAAATATTGTGTTGTGTGATTAAAATAATAGTCACTCATTTTATAATTGCCGCAGATAGTTTTTTTTTTGTTTGTTTAAATTCAAATAAAACCCCATTTAACTTGTATCTTAAATCTCAACCAAACCCACATAAGGTCGGTAAGCGAAAAAAAAAATATAAACATTTCAATTTTGCTTATTGCCATTGCCAATAAAAATATAACATAACTTTTCCATTTGGCTTTTCATATATAAAAGAGTCTGCTAATGGAATTGAGTGCCTTCACCTTTGCTGCAGATAAACCTTGAATGTATATGATATAATTTCAGATTGTTTTATTTTAAATAAAATAAAATCCCATAAAACAATATGCACGTTTGACATTTTAAATAAATAAAAAAGCTGACATCAGCATTTCAACTGCACATTTAGACAAAATTAACTTCAATTTATTTAAATTTTTTTTTCACAAAAAAAAAAAATAAAAGAGAAGAATGTAATTTAAAACATACATATTCGTATCATACATCAAACATTAATACAAAATAACACAAATACCAACAAAATGTAAACAAATAAAAGAAAAAAAAACCATCAACATTTATGTTTGACTTTCTTTTCATTTAATATCAACTCTCTCATTGCATCGGAGTGGAACAGAGAAAAAAAAGTTAAGAATTCCATGAGTTTCTGACTTCTTGTTTACTTGGAAAAGGTGGGCCTTACTTCTACTTCACATCAAACCGTTCCTTATGCTGTCCAAGTTTTTACTTATTCCTCTGTTTTGATTACCTTTTCAACGTTCAAGATAAAGTATTCTCAGAAAGCTGATATTCTTTGATTACAATGAAGTTAAAGAATGATTAGATACTCTCGTATCTATCGTTGGGAAGCAGTATAGTAGCATTACCATCATGTTTAACAGTAGCGGATTTAATAGAAAATAGTTTATTGCGAACTTTGGAAGAAGTTTAATAAAGGTTAGATATTTAACTTAAATACAGGAGCGGATCATTATATAAAGACGAAATATAAATCTTTAATTTATAGAATTAATTGCTTCTGGTAATTGAAAGTGTGGCCGAAGTACCAAAATTGTTAAAAGCATAACATTTTGAATCTTTGTTTGAAATCTCTTACTTTGTGTGGGAGCTGCCAAAGATTGCACTGACCATCAAACTTCTTCCTACGAATTTTCAATTATCCAAATAAATTTGAATGCAATTTTCATGGTTTTGACAATTAAGTCTTTCTTGTTGGGTCGCATTACGTGGGCAATCGAAATCTCGATGCTGATTCTGCTAGAGCTTGTGAAAAGTATAATTCAAACGGTTTTTCTCAAATCCACTTCTGACCAGTAATAAATGCTTCAAAGTTGTTAGTAAAGGTCACACGGTCAGTCATTTGACATCAATCTGTAATGTAGTGGTTGTAAAAATAAGTCTGTATGCGTGCATTTGTTTGACGAAAAATCAAAACCCTTTTGATTTTACCTGACGACTGATTATATGACTGACGTCCTCTGACTGACCGTGTAAATGTCGCTTTAGGTACGTGAAGTGAACGTCTTAATGACTTATCACCGATTGATTTTTTCACAGAAAGAACACACGATTTATTTAAGTTCATGAAGCCTCAACTGTTCCTTTTTGTGGGAATCATAAAATCATATCATCCTAAAAATGATTTCCGGGAAAAACGACTTCTGCATCATCATCCCTTATTTGAGCAAAAATTGCCAAAACTTTGTGGCAGATGGTGTTTCAGTTCACTATCTTTGTGAATGCCTCCAGCCTTGCTCGACCACAGAAAAACCCCTCTGAGAACTGTTTTTTTAACTATTAAAAAATCAAATAAGTAAGCTTTGCGCGTTTAATAAAAACAAAACTATTTATTAAGAGCCCCATCAGAATCTTAGCCCTGCGACCAAAAAAGATCTACTACCCCACTAAATCCCTTACTGACCCAAAACCAGATTGGATGCTCGGTGCGAAAAAAACACCATAAGGAGAAATATGACTTTGATATGACATTAGATATGAAAATAGATACATTTTTCATACCAACTGAACCAAATTGTATATCTTCAGCTACCGCATCACACAGAAAGATACACCAGATAGATATAGATGGACGATATCGAGGCTATGGTGGTATCTGAACAGTAAACAGTGGAAATGTAAATATTTGTAATATTCTCCGTATACATCATCTCATCGCCCGTCATCGTCATCGTCATCATGTTTGTTGACCAAATGTCCAAATAGAGAAGATACTGGCTTCGAAGAAATTGGACAAATAAAGGAGAAAAGATATACCAAGGAGTGGGCTGTGGAAATTGAAGTAAAATTGTATCTCAAATTGACATGATTAACACCTGTTAAGGTGTAGACTAGCTTCTTTTCTTTGAAACGGTACATTTTTTGTTGTTGTCTTAAGGATGTTTACCTTGTATATCCAATTTTGGTAAATAACAGTTTTATCTATTTTAAAGTTAAGGTAAAATATTTAAGGTGTGAGGTTGTTTTCTATATCTCTTTTCCATCACGTCAAGGTGTATCTTTTGGATATTTTTCTTATTATTTCTTTAACCACCTACCTTGTTTATGTTGTTGTTGCTATAAATTTTTATTAATTTGGGTCTTGAAACTATAAAGATAGGTATTTAAATACCTTTTCTATAATGAAACCCGCGAGTTGCAATTTTGACCTAATTTTTCTATATTTATGTTGTTATTGTTTGTATCTTTTACTTTTTTTGATGAATGGATGGATGGAATAAGATGGGGAGCAACAACTATATACGTTTAAATTGGAATCGAGGTCAGTCTGCAGATCTGGTGTGTGTTTAATTTTTATAAAAAGATAGATGACTTTCATTTGAGTAACCGAGCGATTTTCAAGTTGATAATTTATATTTATTTTATATTTTTTCAATGCTATTTTATGCCTTTGGCTCACTTCAATTAGAGCAAATAAATCAACTTTAAAGGTTGCGGATATTTTATATAAAAAAAAAAACTAACTCAATTTTTGTTTCTTCTCTTTTCAGGTAAATAAATATTTGTATATTATGGTAAAGTTATGCACTCTAGATTTTGATGAAAAGTGAGTAAGATTATTATAATTAAATAATTTAAAATATATATTTCAGTTGAAATATAAAGTGGTAGACTATTATAAATAATGAGGTGCTGAAAAGCATTTTCGTGTGACCTTATAATTTGAAAATTTACCGAAGTCGAAAATTAGACAACAATTCGTCGTAATTTGATGCTTTGTCTGACTCCATTTATAAAATTGTTTTCCATTATCTTCATATAATGTATACAATTTGTAACGAAACCTCAAAAAGGGTATCTACATGTATGTAGATAATTTTGCTGAGCGAAATAGCTAGACTCCTCTAAGACGTTTCCAGTCATTACTCAAACATTTGACTTGCCTCTTGTTTTTTATTCTAAGAATTAGATAGTAAGTGAGATTTCGCTTTTAGCCATATCGGACTATTTGTGTCATATCAGCAATTTGTTTTCCTGAAAACCGGAATTAGTTTAACCACTCATAGAAAGAACTTTTACTATCATATTTGACTTACAAATTTCTAGGTAAACGAAATTACGGCAAGCTATTTTAGAATGTTAAGCAGTAAAAATTTTTGGTCATTCTTAGTTTCATCTTCGAACTTAATTTTCATTTCTGACACGCTCGGTTCCAGTGGCACTCTTATGGTCAGCTCAAAAGAAAAAGTTCGCTTCTAACTCGACGCTGCCACAAATATTTCTCCAGTTGCTCCTCGCACTGACAAAATCGATCGTTGCAAAACTTTTCTTTCGAATAACTTCCAAGTAGATGGAAAACAGCTCTACTTAAATATCTTCTTTTCCCAAACTATTGACCGACCGCACATAAGACTCTTCTATCCAAGCTCACGGAAACGTTGATTAACTGAGTATCAGTTTATTATAATAACCACCAGTTCGGCTATCATATAACAATAGATCCTATGTAGATTTGATGGCTAATCTCATAGAAAAGTGAAACCAATCCTTTCGAGGTTTTGAAGAAATTAAGCTTATCTCTGATTGGGATTGCATGCTTTCGGCATTGAAAAATCTGTATAGCCGGACTCCTCTTTACAGTTAGCTACAATTGGATTGTTTCAAATCTACTACTGGTTTACCTCCATTTTGTCTTCGCATCTCTTCTTAGTTTTTATCAACGATCTGCTGTCTAAAACTTCTAATTCCATATATTGTTTGCTTACAACATCAATCAAAGTTGTTCATATTCTCTTCCTGATTCACATTCCTGTCCTTTTGATGTAGAATTAGTATGATTAGTTCATTTAAATCCAACCTTATCAGCATTGTTGATTGGGGAATTGATAATCGCGTGTAATTTAATGCTTTAAAAATTCAATGCTGTCTTCTGTCGCTTAAAAGGAACATATTCCAATACCACTATTTGTGAGTGGCACTGTCACTGAATAAACTGTAAAGTTTTCCAATCTCGGAAAATCGCTGGTAAATTTATAGAATACCATCGTAATGTTTCTTGTCTTTCTTTATTTTATCGGTATTTTTTTTAAAGATTATTCCTAAACATTCAAAGGGCAAAACCGATAGAACGCATTGCGTGCGTGGAGTGGTCGCTTTCCACTGAAGTGCAATATGGGTTCGGCCCTTAATGTTCGCTCTACAAGGAAGGTTCATCTGAGCCTAATTTCAGACTTCTACACTAAAGTTTCTGAGATTCATTCTTAAGCCGCACTTCATGAATGTGAAATGTTTTTTTAAAGATTATTCCTAAACATTCATCAGCAAAGGGCGAAACCGATGGAACGCATTGCGTGCGCTGAGTGAGCCTAATTTCGGACTTCTACACTGAAGTGCTGAGATTCATTCTTAAGCCGCACTTCATGAATGTGAAATGTCTAACTCGGCACAACCCGATGAACCTTAAAACTATAAAATGGCTTCTTAATCTCATTAAAATTTACAACTTCAACCGATTAAAATTAAACAAAGAAGTTGAAGAGCCTTAAATGATTAAAATGTATCAAGAATCTATACCCGCAATCTTAAAAGAATTTCACAACACGTTCTCAACCAAGTATAGAAATAAATTGCAATTAAATAAAAAACAATCAACTAAATAAGACGTCTCGCCCAGTATGGCAGCGCTTTAGTTCGTGTCACTGTTTGTTTATACCAAAAGATACAAATCAAACAAAAAAAAAGGCAAATTAATTCAAAAGAGTTCGCGTTAAATGGTGAACCACAAGTAAATTACTTTCATTTCCAGATCATTGCCATGGCACTTTGCCACCAAATTGCGGTACGCTGTTTGTATGCAAAATCTCGCCACCAAGGTTAAGAGACCTTACAAAAAAGGCATTGTATATACCAGAATACACAACGAACGGATACGGATATCGCACAACACTGAAAAACAAAACAAAAATTGTTAAATAAGAAAACATAAAAAAAAAATGAGAAAAAAAAATTATAATAAAATAAAATGAATTCTCTTAACAAACAATGTGTAAATGTGCACTTGAAACAGAAGATTATCTAAATCTCTGGCAATATCCGTGTTGACATTGAAAATTACAAAACGTGCCATGCCGCCAAAAATACAAATCATCAGATTAATGAATTTCAACAAAAAAGATAGCGTTGTTTTTTTGGGTTGTTAATTTTTTGCTCTTAGATCCTAGCTTGTGGTTTTCAATTCTGGGAAATTTTGTTTATTTATATTATTTTGTTTCTGTTAAATAAAAATGATATCCTTTTTGGAATTATTAATTTAATAATTGCTGGGGTTTTTTTTAATGAATTACATGAGTAAATAATTTTTTGAGAATTAACAAAAGTAAAGATTTAGAGAAAGGTGGGGTACTTTTAAAAAGAGGGCAGATTGAAATACATTTTGAATTAAAACCTTAGTGTTTCATAAACGTCCCTTTTCTTTATGGATATTTATACAGTTTTTAGTTGAAGTTATTACAATAAATAAATGGTTTATCCCTGATCCATTTTCTATGTATATTTTCTAGACCGTTGGGTCCCCAGATATATATTCATGACTTCTATAATAAACTAAGTAAATCCAGTGAAAAACATATTTTTCCTGATTCTGGTTTTCTTTTTCATTTTAGAGAGTTAAGTTATACAGAAAAAAAAATATAAAATTTTCTTTTATTAAAAAAACATAGACTCTTGCCATATATGGCCAAATTTTTTTTTGCCAAATATGGCATCTATTACCAAAAAAACATTTTTGTTTGTTTAAAAGAATATATTGATATTTATATAAACTCCATTTCATAAGGTTTTTAGATGATGTGTTTCTTGGCCACTTTGTGTGTATTTGTTTGCTCGTTCACTCTCAGATGCCGTTTTCTTGGTATAGGAATCAGTCGGTTCCCTAATTTGCTTTAAAAAGACCTAATTTGGAAAAACTTATTCAATCCAGATAATTCAAGCCTCATCAACTTGTCGTAATTTTTAAAATAAAAAAAAAAACTGTCTATATACCCCCACCTCCTTTTTCTCATGGTCTCAAAAAGCTGCCCACGAACGGCCCGAAAAATATTGTTGCAATTCATTTCGCGTTATGTTGAGTGGTTAATTAATGTTTCCTTTTATCTTTTCCTATTGAATTCTTCCACAATCATGTGAAAGTTTTCCAGCAAGTCGACAACATATATATAGAAAAAAGGAGTCAGCAGAAGTCTCAAAACCTAACATTTCTGGAAGATTTTTTGTTCCGAAAGAGGGCAGTAATTTTCCTCGTAAGAAGAACGTTTATGGGTTCTTCCATCTCTTGGGTTCCTTGAATTTCATCTTTCTCTTTCTTAGATTGTCATTTTCACATAAGGATTTAAGGTTTCTCAGAATATTTTCCATGATCCTTAGCTTGTTCATTTTCTGACTTAATGATTTTGTTTTCTCGTCACGAATAACCCAAAACATCTGTTTGATGTAAAACTAACTTGATGGAATTATTGTTTAGCCACTTAAAAAATAAAATAATAAATTAAAAAGGAGCCATATATGTCATTCTAAAATCTAGCGAATATTTCGGCGAATGCCATATATGGACGTTGCAAGAATCGTGTTGCATTCCGACTCGTAGACGTGGCAGCTTCACAATTTTAGCACTCGACGTCTACAAATCCAAAGCCACATATGGCTTCTTGTGGAATAGAGGCCCTTTAGCCAAATTCTTTAATTTTTTAAAGCTTAATTTTCCTTTTGTTATAAAAGTAACTGTCCAAACATGATCCACTTTCCCCTTTTTTAAAGCTGATTGACATGACTTATTTCGAAAATTCGTAATCAATTATTATTAAAAAAAAAAATATAGCTCATTTTAATGAAGTACCCGATTCGCCTATTATTATGCAATTAATAAATATTCAGTTGGGATTTATATCAGCAGTCAATCAAAACATAAATTTATCGAAAAATTAAGTCAAGTACAGAAAAAACCGCATCTAATATCATATTTGATTGTAGGTGTGTAGTGTTTTTTTTTTGTTTTTTTTTTTGTAAACCTTTCCAAGTACTTCATTAATTAGCTTTATATTGACATTAAAACATTTCCTTCCATATCTTTTATTACCATAACTACATTCCAAACTTTTATGTGTATCAATGGCTATTTATTAATTTGGTCATTATTTTGTTGTATAAATATAAATATGCATTGTTGACACCCTTTTACACTTAGTTAAAAAATTAAATTGAAAATAATTGAAAAATTAAATTGGTAAACTATTTACCCCAGTTATGACACTAATTATAACCATTTTCATTAATTTAATAACTTAATTGAATTTTGATAAATTATTATTGTTAAAGGTTTGGCTAGTTGTATTGTGTGCATTTAGTTTTTATGTATGTGCCGATGAAATGAGAGGATAACTGATTATTTTATTTTGCGGTTACAATTCAAGTATTTTCAATTCGCTATCACGTCCTTGCAAATTGAAGCTAGGGATAAGTTAAATATAAAAAACACAACTTAGTGAAAGGCGCTTAGAAAAATGATGATGCTCCAAATGCGTTTGATAAACAAACATCACATCTCGACCTGTGACGTCAGTCAGTGGTAAACGGTGGAATGCGAAATGCATACGACTTCGAAGACTGAGCAAATCTGATATGCGTGGGTTCGAATCCTATGGTGTGCGTGTAGAAAGTTTTTCATAATAAAAATCTGTTTTTGAAAATTCAAATTCTGTCTTAAAAACTAAATTTTATGTTCAAATTTTGTACTTTCCAATGCAAAAATATTGTTTGAAATTGTGTTTTTAAAAATTCTGTCAATAGTTTTCTCTAAATTTTGTTAGCCAGAATCATGAACAAATGTCTTTTAGCTTCTATAGAATTTTGAAAACAGAACTATTACTATGCTTTGCTGAGATTCGTTTCCAACCCTTACACGGAGCTACAGTCTCAAGAAATTGACGGATTTTTTTCGAACTTCGGATGTTAGTACGGCTTTTACGATTTTGATGAAACTTCAACTCACTGCGTAAAAAAACTAAAGAACAGATTTTGAAAACAGAACAGTCATTTCAGCTTATTCAACAAATTTTAACGTGGTAATCTAGAATAGTTACCTGGAAAAATTTATTTACGAGTATGTTGATGTTTTAGCGTCGTGATTTTGAATCTAGTCGTCTGGTAGGATTTTGTTTGGGTGAGGAAAAACTTTGATTTTTCGGATTTTTGGCTCGAGGGTATATCTAACCAATTTTATGCACATGCAAACCGTACAGAATGGCATTCTGGTTAAGAATTTCGGGGTGCCTTTTTGAGACTTACGCTTATACTATACGGAAATAATTCAAACCGTTTTTCAGCCACAATAAACTTTCCGTTAAACGCAGACTTAGTTCGAATTCGAGAAGGTTCTTCTGCGCTTCTAGAACGTTTTTTCTAGTCTTCTTTCACCTTTAAATTGTTCGAGAAGAGTTACCTCTTATTTGTCCAGAATTATGTTTAGAATTATGTTTTTCTTTTTATAATATATATAATATAGTATTATTTATATTAAGTAGTCTAAGAAAGTTTTTTGTAACTTATAGATGGCTAAATAAAGAAATAAATAAAAATAAATAAATACATTAAAAGATGCTGTTGAACGTATTGCTTTGTTCTTCCAATCGTTTCTTAAGTTCTTTTCTTTGTCCTGTCAAAATTATCCTTTTGCTCGTTCTTTTGTGTCGAATCAAGCAAGCATAAGGGCCATCATCATATTGGACAAGTACCCACTTGTACCCAACTGTTTTTCTGCCAAATCCTCGGCCAAATCGATTTAAAAAACAAACGTGTCTCGATTTGCACTTTGTCTCCTTAAACTTTCTTGCAGCAGAATAACGTGTTCATTTTTCTTTGGTTAAGTTCTGGTTACAGTTCTACTAGATTTAAATTGCTTACTGTGGAGGATATGGATAAGGCAAAACATTCCGATAGGGATCACTTCTCACTTCTGACACCAATGTTATATTTCCAACTGTGTTCGTTATAACAAAACTTATTTTTTTTGCGATTCATCTTTTTGTCCTCACACCTTTAATTTTGCTTTACTACTTACATTTTTAATTTTAAATTCGTGCATGTTTTTATATAATTCTGTGCCCCCATCCCATGGCTGTGAAGTGAGCTGCCATTTGAACGAGATTAGTTATATCATCGATGTTTGTTTACCCGATTTGCGATTAGTGCTTAAAGTTAAGCACATTTAAGAATATGTTTCGTGTGTCATTTCTCTATCGTATTTCCCCTTTAATAAATTTTTTCTCCTAGACCACAGAACCCGCAGAGTTTCAAATTTTAATTTTCTTTTACATGTTCAAGCTTTGCCATAAGGCACATAATGGAACCACATAGTAAAAATAAAAAAATATTTTTAGCTCGTAAAGAGCGAGTTTAAGCTTTCAAGTGGTTTTCTTTTTTTTTTTTTAATTTAATAACATGCGCCGGCCATACATATAACAAGCCGCACATTATTTTTAAACTGCAATTCCAAGGCTGCCATAAAATATATGTATGGTCAAACAACATTTCGCCTTCTCTGCGATTTCTGTTGTTGGTATTAATTGCAACTTAAGTCCCTATCGATTTGCCTGAATGCACGCCAATTTACGTTGCCGACGCTTCCCAGCTTATCACACCTACATTAGCGTATATGCTTAATCAATTGCCAATTAAGAGTTCACTTCGGCCATCATCGTTCCTGGGAAACTGTGAACTAATACCTCTTTAAAAGGATATTGTGAAATTTAACGGAGTTAATGCGCATTAAAAGCGCTTAACACAGGGTTGTAGCTGCAGGGTGGCCACTTTAGGCAGAAATAAGGGCAGCGGCACTCCATATACGAACAGTCGATGCGCCTGCATCTCTATTAAAAAGTTCCATCATGATGTGGCTTCGGTTCGAAACTTTGCTCTTTGGGGCTTTGTAGTTTGCGGTGGTGTGGTGGTCTCAGCAGCAGTTTTTCCCAAACGCAGTCGACGTTCAGTCGATGCAATGAAACATTGAAAGGTCAGCCAGCCGACTGACTCGATGGAATTAAAAAAAAAATCTTTATCGTTCTTTTACTTTTTTTATAGATTTTATAATATGAACCATCGATATCAAGTGCGGGCCACAGACTATTCGCGAATTGTTGTTGCCGCGCTGTGTGGTAAAGCTGGAGCCAGGCTGTGTTCATATATGGCAATAAGCTGTATGATATTTATTGCGGTCGAAGACTTACCCACAGATGGGAAGGGGAATAGAAAGACCGAGAGATGTGAGTCTGAATATAAGTAATTTGCATATCGGACTAAAAAATCCGAGCATATTAATTTTTGTTTTCTATCTTTTTTTTTGCATCTCACTAAGAGTGTTGGTAGTTGAAAATGTTAAATACCAACGGCTGAATCAGCAATCTCTTAAAAGGTGCTTGAGTGTTCAATACGGGGGTGTGTTTTGTATGTTGGTATGAAAAATAAACTGTTTAAAAAAGCGAAAGTGCTCGAAGGCGGGCGTCGGTCGTCGTCGGTGTTATAGTCTTTTAATAGACGGGTAATTAAAAGAATTTAACGCTTGAAATTGTTTTTTTTTAACAACTTTGATATGTGGAGAGAAGGTAATGATGTAAATTTCAAGAGATAATATTGTTAAGTGGGTATTTAAAGACCATTAAGATAAGTTTTGGTTTTTTTTTTTTGCATTGAGAAAAACTTACAGTTAAACACAAAAATTAATAAAGAGCCCATGACTCAAGATGTTTCTTGGTTGCGTATTCTTCGTAGGAATCGAAAGAGGTATCATTATGAATTGCTAGTACACATTCATAAGTAATCGCAAGTAGATTTCTGGAAGTTCTCGTTACCTAAGGGCATATCATATCTCATGGTTTTTGTTTTAACGCTTTTCTCTAAATCAACCAACACAATTTGAAAATAGCTTGAAGAATCGTGATGATTTTTCCTTTTTATACTTTGAATTGCATCTATAATAGATTTACCCGAAACAAATCCGCTTTGGTATTTGAATAGTTGTACTAAATTATGCAAACGGCAATTACCGTAGTATCTTCCATTTCTCTTGTAAATAAAAATAAGTTAAATTTCCTTCCGATTATTTGGCATTTGGTAACTTCTGATAAATTTGGTATAGAAATGTAAGTCATCTAAACCAGAAGTCTACCATCTTCTGACACAACTTAATTTTTTTTTCTGATATTCATTTCTTTCCGCGGTACATTTTGTTTTCGCCTTAAATATCGCGCATTTCTTCTTCTTCTAGAAAGTAGACACTGCTCTTTTAAAAATACCTAATAATACCTATCGCGATGAAATTCTGTTAACTAATCTCTTGAGCAATTCACCTTCTTCTTAAGCAATTCCTTGTTTAATTTGAACGGTTGTTGTTCTGTTTTCCATCAGCAGATATTTTTTGCAGTCCCCGATGCATGTTCTTCGTTATCTCTGATTTAAGCTATAGACGGACACACTTTCTTGTTTACTTGTTTCTTGTAACGATTGTTAAAATCTTCAAGTCATGCCTTTTCATCCTTTTGATATGATAGGGATACATTGAACATTTAATTCCACTAGCAGCCTTTATTTGGTTGTTTTTTTTTTGTTCACCTCTCCAGTAAAAGAATTCAATAGAGGAAAAAATGTTGTTCGACACTCTCCCCTTTCAGTATCATTTTGCAGTATTTTTACACACCGCTTCATGGAACTGGGCTAGGTTTCATTTCCATCACTGCTGTAAATTATCAGGTGTCTGATTTGTTTGGTAGACAAAGTTCTTAATACGAGAATACAGAAGATCTGATAACCTGCTAAATTGTATAAGTGGAGAATTTCTTCAACAGGATGATTTCTGATACCGTGTGGGAGTCCCTATAGTCCTCGGAAGACTGAGATGTCACTTTAAATCTCATCTGAGAAACGAAAACTCAAGTCTTAAACTAGAGAGATATTGAAAATTTTATAAAAATCAATCCTTTTTCGGTTTCTAACACTCCAGTTTTTGCATCATTATGTCAGAGGCATAATACAGTACTGAACTTTGAAATAGCCGAAACATTACCAATTAACTTTTCCACAAGGTTGATACTGATTCCAATATGAATTTCTTCTCTTGTATTATTTGATCTCAACATTTAAAATTGAAACGGGACCAGTTATACCAATGCACTGATATTAGACCTATCAGAAATGACTAGACTTCTTCTGCTTCCAAGAAACCAAATAGCAAAACACTAGAAACAGTGTCCGTTTTTTAGATAATGAGACGAAAGCATGATAATTAATTACCTTAATCTTTTTATTTTAAATAAGAACTTATGAGTTTGAGGAATTGTAATTGCCAGTTATAAACCTCTATTCTGGAAATATGTTCAGGCAAAACTCTATACCATAATAATTATACTATAAGAACAAATAAACAAACAGTATCTTTACTCCACCATCCACATCTTAAAGTAAAGTCTCTAAACATAAATTTCAGATTGCAATAAAATGTGGATGGAAAAATAAATAGTGATGGCAATCTTTGTGTGCGACTTGGTTCATTAAAATACTCCACAACCAGTTAGAAAAGCAAACGTTGCCCTTTTTTTATGCAACATTCATTCAAATAGTAAAATACTTGAAGAAGATATTTACCAGCAACTGCCTCCGGAAGGAGTTTTGATGGTCATATTCAAACATCAACTTCAACATCCCATATCATATATGTATCCAATTCAGTAGGTAAATTGAATCGTTGCACATTTAAAGTTTTTGCAAGCAGTTTGTAGATGAGTCCGGTTTTATTAGTTTAATCATTGAATAACTTTTATTGAAATAAAATAACAGTTATATTTGAGTTAAATTTTATAGCTTTATTTTAAGAATAAAGAGAAATTCTAAGTTTAGATTATAATTTTGAGCTATCAGGGTTTTTCTTATGTACACGATCTTCGCACAATCATGGTTTTACCGATGATGAGCTTTGAGTAGGAAGTAAACACAATGGCGCAAAATTTTAAACGATTTAGCATCATACTAGAACGCATTTAGCATCATACTAGGTTAACAAGCTATTATTTTGTAACCTAGTATGATGCTAAATATGTTCTAGTATGATGCTAAATCGTTTAAAATTTTGCAACAATAAATTTGGCTAGTCTTAACTGGGTATGTATACGCATTAACATTGTACTGGAATTCTCCACAGGAGACATAATTCCAAATGCTAAATACAAATATTTATCTCTGTCACATATATTTGTCCAATCGAATATGATAGCTTGAGTGGGTATTCAAACTTTCTTGTATTATTTTGACTTATCAATTATCGGCAAAATCTTAATCACATTGTAAAAACAAACTTCTAATAGAACATATTTCGTCTATCATCTTGACATAATGATATTGATGTCCATAGTCCATATTAGTCAGTATTTTTAATCTCCCACTCATGATCGACCGTTGCGAAATTCTATACTTTTCGCCTCCTGAGAACAGCTTCGATCATAGAATTGCCCTTGAAAATTTAAGTTTTCATTTAGTCTGGAAGAACAGAAAACATTTTGCTCTATTACAGTTTTCGGTCAAGTTTCGAAACCAAATCCTCATCTAAGTGTTTGTAAGGCAATGTCAATACCTCTGGCAGACATAATAGACTACTAGCGTTTACTCCGTTAAACATTTACATAAAAGTCGAATTTGATTTTAACACTGTCCAAAAAAATGTCCCAAGAAACATTTCAGGAACATTTGAAAAAACATTTCAAAAACATTTATTTAATACGAAAAGATTGCTGATAAGTTTTTCTTTGGTATGCACGCCTTATAAAAATTTCTTGTTTCTGAAATTTGTCTCTATTCCTTATTTGCGATAAGTAACTTTCAATGTTTCGCAAATGTCAGGAATTATAGGTATGTTAAGTGTTTATTGTTGTGGATGAAAAAATGGGAAAAAAGAAACATTTCAAAAATGTCGGCCCAAACCGAAATGATTTTGAAATTGTTTTTTAAGCAAATGGAATAAATTTCGGAAACATTTTTTAAACTTTTTTTTAAACAATGTTTTTTTGTAAACGTTTCATTGATCTAAAGACACTTCATGAGTTATGATTTATGAGCTCGTTTATGAGCAACAATTTCAACATAGATTTTTTTGTTTTTCGCTGTGTGATTTCGTTCAAGATTCTTGCAATATATCAAGTAACTCCTTTCTTGTTCAGCTTGGTATCTTTTGACCTCAATAGCTAAATTAATACAGGATCTTGCTTGTTGTTTTACTTTACCAATCCTCGCTGTGGCTGCCAAGTAATGTTAACAAAACTGCTGTTCAAAACAAAGCAGATAATTAAAAGCGTATGAAATCAGCCAGTGTTCTTTTGGCACATTCTGGTAATGGCCAAGAGATTTCGCGCTGAAGATTGCCTATTTACAGTGTAGGGTTAAAGTAATGGTTATTATAGCATATACAATTATGCTTACAAAAAGCCGTCGTATTTTTTTTTGCACAGAAACCGGGTTTTTGATCCGACGGGAAATGGTTATTAGTGTCATCGTGTACTTGGTACTATAAGGTAAGTTTTGCATTCGAAAAAAAAAGTTTTGTAATAACAATCAGACATGAAATTACGATAATAGAGACAACAAACAAAAGTAGCCCCGATAATACTGTCTGTCCATCTTTCAGTCACCTACAGCCTAACCGTTTGGGCCGATTTTCTTCAATCTTGGTAGATACTCTGTATTTTTAGGGTAATCTGCCTAGGAGTATTTTTGATTTTAATCCAAATTCTGAAAATAACTGCACATGCCATATAACGATTTTGATAAAATTACTTTTGACTGACTGGTTCCCAATTGTGATGCTGTGACCTTTATAGTAAAATACTCATGATCAACTCTTAAATTCTATTTTAACTTTCGATAATTTTTTTTAGTTTCCTGTTTAGTGTCCTTAGCCATGTGACAGTAATCTTCCAAAAGAACAAGTTTGTCCGACCCAGTCGTGCCGTTTATTTGTTTTGAGCAACTTCAATCAAGAACGCTTTTGTTCATTTATAACATTTTTCAGAAAAATAATCAACTCAACTTTTCATTTAAAATTAAACTTCATCATGTTCCTATAGTCAAACAATTAATAAAATTAAAAATCCAGCTTCAATGCAACAACTCTCCCGTACTAAACAAGCTTAGGTAGTATTTTATAAATTCACATAATTATTGAAACAATATAGTCTCATTCCAGAAAATGACTCCCATTCAGAAAAAAAAAACTTTATTTTTACAATTAATTCATTCAACAGAAACGACAAGAAAAAAAACATAGCAACCGCCTTAATTGAATCATTAATCTACTTAAATTTTTGTAGTGCTTGGAATAAAATGCCTCCCCTTATTTTCTGGCTCATTAAAGTCTTTTTTTATTCAAAGAAAATAAAAATAAAACTTTGTGAAAGAAAAAGAAACTACCACATGGGAATTACTACGTATAAAAAAAAACCTTTAGAGTAAAAATAATGTAGGTTGCTCAAAAATTTACTCAACCAAATCCAAATCACTTTTCCCCCACATATTCAAGAAATAAAAAGATACGAAATTTTTAAGAAAATGAATATTTCCCAAATCGACGGATTTTTTTTTTTGTTTGTTGCTGTTCTAGAATAAGAGCAACATAAACACAAACGAATAAAAAAAAGAATCGAAAAACGTTTGTACCTATTTTATAATAATTTTCCAGTTTATGATGACCGGAATACGTAATTGCACGCAAGGCTACATTCAGCTCTCCATATTCTTGTTTTCATATTATTCGCCTAAAAAATATATACAACAAACGTCTTACACTGAGAGGAATACTCATGTAAAATTTGGTTTGAAATTCAAAATATTTCAAATGATTTTGTTCTTTTCATTTATGGTAAAACGCTTATGTTTTCGCTATTTCTTTCGTATGCGTAAGTTTTTATTGAAGATGAAAAGCGAGCAATTATCTATGTATTTAGTTTGTGAGCAAATAGTTGAATAGTTGATGACGTAAAAATATTTTTGCTTAAAAGAAAATGAAGTAATGTTTGAGCGTTTTTCTAAAGGAAAAGTGCGAAAATATTTGTACACAAGCAATTTATAAAAAGACATTTTGATCTTAATAATGGTGTATTTTATTGTTGTTAAAAAAACATTTCCACTTGAAACGAAATTGCAATTATGTTAATCCGTTTTTCTATAGGCGAAGAGCGAAAATTTGTGTTCATAAGAATTTTTCGCGCAGATATTTAGCTCTTCTAGTCTTTTTAAAAAAAAATAAGAAACTCGTGATTTAATGTCTGCGCGTTATTTAATGGGCGAAAATATGTTTGCATAAGCAATTTATAAAAAGTTGGTTTGCACTAAATTATATTATTCAGACTATCGCCCCTGTTCTGAATTTCGTTTGAATACTATATTCTATCGTTTTCAAATGTCCGGTGTTCTAAATAGTTGATGACGTAAAAGTATTTTTGCTTAAAAGAAAATGAAGTAATGTTTTAGCGTTTTTCTAAAAAAAAGGGCGAAAATATTTAAAAACAAGAAATTTATAAAAAGACATTTTGATCTTAATAATGGTGCATACTAAATTGCTGTTAAAAAAACATTTCCACTTGAAACGAAATTGCAATAATGTTAATCCGTTTTTCTATAGGCGAAGAGCGAAAATTTGTGTTCATAAGAATTTTTGCGCAGATAATTAGCTCTTCTATTCTTTTAAAAAATAAGAAACTCGTAATTTAATGTCTGCGCGTTATTTAATGGGCGAAAATATGTTTGCATAAGCAATTTATAAAAAGTTGGTTTGCACTAAATTATATTATTCAGACTATCGCCCCTGTTCTGAATTTCGTTTGAATACTATATTCTATCGTTTTCAAATGCCCGGTGTTCTAAATATCAAATTCAATTCGTTTGGATTTTGTTTTGCGAATTCAAATTCGGAAAATCTAAGTTATTTGTTTATTGACTGTCAAATTTATTCATGAAAAATTTTTATTATTTTTACGAAATGTATCAATTCGTTAACGAATTCAATTCCGAACGAAAATTATAACAGGCTATGAAATTGAGTTTTGTATCCGAATAGTTTCGGAATATTATTTTGCTTGATTCATTTATAAGCGCCAGTTTTGGGTTATGGCGAAGAGTCAACTATTATTATTTATTTGTTTTTGATGCCAATAAATAATTTTTAACTATTAAATTTCGTTTAAATTTAACTTGAATATATCTAAATTGACTAATTTCGTGCGTTTTTTCTTGAGGCGAAATGTGAAAAATGTAACCATATAAAATTTTTGGGTGAATGACTATTAAATTAAACTTCTTGTAAAAAGAAGTAAACTGAAAATGTTCTTTATTATCTATAGATGAGCGCTAGTTTTTTGGCGGACGTGTAAAGCGGGACATTATTTATCTATGCAGTTTTTTAGTGAATATTTAGTTTTTAACAAATAATAAAAAAAAAAAAAGCATTTTGCTAAAAAAAAAATACAAATAAGCCTGTAGACATAGCAAATAAATTTATTTATACGTATAAGCGACCACTTCCCAACTTATTTTGGCGTTAGACATATACGATTGCGCAAAAATATAAAATCTCTTGCAAGGCGAAAAGCGAAAAATTAATATTTAATGCAGCTCTTAAAAAAGTAACTTACCTACCCCAAATGTTGACATATAATTATTTTTGTTAAAAAAGTCGCACCATTTTCGCCTTATTTTTAACTGATTTTTTATTTTTGACGCACGTTTTTTGTTAAAAACGAAAGTCAAATATTTTCAATATAAATTTTTAATAAGCGAAAAATACAAATTAGCGAATTCAATAAGCAAACTATTATTTAATCAAATTCTTAAGAGAGCACAAAGCGAAAAATTATTATTAAATGCATCTAGTAAAAAAGTAACTAACAAGAAATTTTGACAGTCAAATATTTTCGTTAAAAAAATCGCTCTTTTTCTAGCGAATATTTTCAATTTTAAATATTTATAAGCGAAAATTGCAAATTAGCGAATACAAAAAGCGAACAAATATTTATACCTATGATCGATTATGGCTTTAAACGTTTTTACTGAAAGCGAATCGCGAATATTTTCAATTTTAAATATTTATAAGCGAAAATTGCAAATTAGCGAATACAAAAAGCGAACAAATATTTATACCTATGATCGATTATGGCTTTAAACTTACATTTGCAAAAATAATTTACGCTAAATCTTTTTGAAAGCGAAAAGCAAAAATATACTTCCAATTTAATGCAGCTCGTAAAGAAATCTATGACACTAAATTTGAAAATTCAAATATTTTCATAAACAAAATTTTCGCGTGTTTTATTTGTTTTCGTTTTACTAATTTTTGAGTATTTTCAGTTTGTAACAAAGTAACCAACCAAAACCAAATGTTAAAATTAAAATAATTTCGTTGTAAAAAATTGCGCCATTTTCTTGCGTTTTTATTGAAAGCGAATTGCGAATATGTGTATGAATGTAAATTCATGAGCGAAAAATTCATATATTTTTTAAAAGTAAATAGGAAAAGTTTGTGAATTTACAACACATTTTTCGTATATTTTTCTTTCAGTGTAATGTTCCCTTACACCAGGAAAAAAAATATAATATAATCGCAATTCAGTTTATAGACATCTTTCTTGATGCAGACTGGCGTCCAAGTCCATCCATGCCATGCCACGCTGCATGCCACGTTATTTGGCCGTGTCCGTGTCTTTATGGAGTGCACTCTCAGATGATCACTGTTCCGTAGAATGAGTTGCCAAGCATTGCATAAAGAATGCATAATGTCTGTCTAAAAATGTTGAAGAAGACCGTAAATGGAAATGGAATAGCTTTAAGGTTCGCTAAAGGTCTGATGCCAGGTCTGGATGGTATATACATATAAGTATTGCATAATATAAAGTCCATTCCTTGTTTCCCTTTTTGCAAGAATGATGTTGATGTTGATTATGATGATGTGATGCAGGGCTTAATTGTAAGATAGATATTGCTGATGAGATAGAGTGAGTACCCACCTGTCAGGCTAATTACAAATTATACGTGTGATATGCGTGATGCGAAGCGCGCTCAAGTTAAGTATAAGTACTGTATGCAGTATGCCTTTTCGACGTCAAACCGGACAACCGACCAATGACGCCAACGGACGACTATGCAACTCGACGGTAAAGAGGATGTAAAGCGTATCGTTTTCCTGTTGTTTTGTTTATTATTATTTTTTTTTTTTTTTTCATTTGTTGCTTTTTTCAATTCCATTCCTGTACTTTGTTTGTGTATCGTCGTAAATTAAATTTTGAATGAAGAAGAGAGGAAACATATGGAATTGTTCATTTACCGGTTTTTTTTTAGAATTACTATGATGAACTTCCGGGGCAAAATTTCCTGTGGTAAATTCGTGAAGGGCATACACTGCTGCATCGGTGAATATGGTAGAAAAATCAATTTTAGTTTCCGACTACCGGTTCTTGTTTCTGCGTTGTGCGTTGAAAGATCAAATTTTAAATCAAACAAAGAACAGACAATTTAGGTAAAGTTTTCATAGAAGAATTGATTATCTAATGAAATTTAAAACCACCTGATAACTTTTAAGCAAATCTTTGAAATTAAAGAAAAAAATAAAATAAAAATGAAACTGGCTGTTTTTTAAAATCGTCATAACAATCTTTATATCAGTGTCAGTTGTTGTATCAACATTTAAAGACATTTAAAGTCTTAACATTTGAATGGCTATTTATAAAACTACTTGCTAAGTCTAGAGATTCATGAAAACAAATTATTTGAATTTGGTCCTTTTTACCGGGATTTCTGGATGGCAAATCCATTTTAGTTATATCCAGTTCTTACGTGTAAACGTAAGAAGAGTGAGAGGTGTTTTGTATGATGACATACTGCAGTTAGGCTGCGTAGCTTGCGCTCCATAATTCAATTTACATTGAGAAGTGGGTGAACTAGACAACGACAACTTGTGGACACTAACACTATTTTTGGCAGGAGGTAAAGCTATTTCATTCCCACCAACTTTAATCAGCAGACTCCTTTTTATTTATTAGTGTCGCTCGTCCAACACGTTGTTGAATTTTTTTCTGGGCCGGGAATCGAACCTGGAGATCTCACACATGGTCATCGCACTACGCAATTCTACCATTGTAGGTACGTGTTAAACCCAATTTAATTTGTGATTATCAATCCCCTGATAAGATCCAGGTTCGATTCACGGCCCAGACAAAAATTCAATAACGTGTATATGAGATTGTAAATAGACCAGCAACACTAATAACTAAAAAAGGAGTCTGATGATTGGAGTAAGATAAGAGGAGTATTTTTTAACATCAGAATAACATTTTTACCAGCTCAAGAAAACGCATGTTGTTCTAAAATATAAGTCGTTTCTTGTAAAACAAAGTAGGTCTTTCTATGTGCTTCGGCTAATTATACCACGAAGAATCTTTCTCAACAGGTTATTACAATGACCTTATATCCACACTCTGGCTTCATCTATTTGAATTTTCATCCGTCAAATATTAGAAAACATACTTGCTTCCAGATATCCAATATCCAATTTCAAGTTATTTCTGCTGATATAGTGCCACAGAGATATAACCATGATTTTCAGAATTTTATTTTGCATTACAATCACAACTCTTTGGACATTTTTCCTATACTTACGTATGTTTGAATATATGTTCACATTATCAGAGTTTCAAAAGAATGCATTCCTTAAAAATTATTTATTGAATTCAATTACAAGATTGCATTCATATAATTCACTTTGAACTTCGACTTCAAAATTTGTTATCACCTTTCATATGACATCAAAATGATTGAAACCATTTTTTTACCCATTCATTTTACAGCAATCAATTAAACAACAATTTTTATTTATACGCAACATTTATACCTAATCACTTAAATTTAATCTAAGTTCAAAAAAAACTCTTGAAACTTTAGATACAAATTCAAATGATATTTTTCCTACAAAAACAAAAGACCTGATGTAAAAACTTGAGAAATTCAATATAAAAACAATCTTCATTAGAACTATATTTAAAAATCTCATATTTAAAATGAATTGCCATTTATCTTTAGAACAACTCAATCATATGTTTAAAATCAGCTTCATATAAGTAAAAACCAGTTGCTACCATAAGATTAATCTCTTTCTAAATTTAAAAAGAATTTATAGCTTGCCCAAACAAAAAATATCACCATCCGACCAACCGACCGACGAGTTTATTATACAAATACCACATATCTACACTTCATTGCACACTATCCGTCCATTTGTCTAGCTTTCATCCGGTTCTGGACCATCCACTGTCCGGAAAACTAGATAGAATGTAATTTATCCACAAGATGAGGGAAACAGTTCAGCAAATTAGGGTATTGAGAATATTTTTCATTTCACTTCATTTTTTTTATCTTTATTCAAAAAATGATTCATGTTCAAGATTTTAAATATTATTATCTTCCATAAATTAGGGTTAACGAAAAAGATTCTTCTCGCAAAAATCCTCATTAAGCTTTCATTGTCATATAAAAAAAAATAATATAAATGTCAAAAAAGAGTGTTCATTTGTATCTCAAAGGTTATCGAAACCTGTCTGCTAACAATATGCATAGTACCATGTAGTACGATGAGCTACACCGCGTTTAGTATCTTTTAGCGGGAGAGCCTTTAAAAATTCGTGACATTCTTCGACGTTTCATAGAATAATAATTAATGTCATACCAAACTGACGATCACTCCAAACCAAAGCACTCAACTATTCCAATTCATGCCTTGAAACATAGGAATCTTTCTTCTTGCATTGATTGCGTGTGTCATTCTAATCGAAAAACTTTCGAACGCATCAGTGGCACCATTTAGAGGATGAGATACAAATGTTAATTATGTTCAGTGTGTCGCATTTTTCTTTCACTATGCCACCACATGCACTTTAGAGACACCAAAGGAATCTATCTGGTATCTATGCCTATACAGACAAAGCGATTTATGAGAGTAAAATCCGTTTGTCCATTTTGTAGTGTTAGACTCAGTCAGTAGCCAGCAATGGAAAATTGGAACGCCATCGCATGTTTTGAAAAGAAGTTGCATCGCGCACTTGGTAATATCAGAAATAACAATAACATTTGAAGCGGAAAATGTCTCAATGACGTTATATTTATTATAGTTTGGTCGCACATCCCATACAAATGATAACTACAGACGCGTTTATGGTATGTTTTACCGAAATCCGATTCGAATTTCATTTTCATAAATATTCATGAAAGTATATATTGTTTTATTGGAAAAGCGATGATGTTATTGACTTTTAGAATTCTGTTTTGTTTGGCGCTCTTTTTTCAATGTTGTATCATGTAAGAGAATTTATACATATGGATAAACGATATGGCATCTTTGAGATACACAATTTGAATTAGAAATTATGTTGAATGATGATAGTTTATGTGTTTACAATTGAGGCATTGTCCTCCAGTGTGTTATTTGTAATATTTAGTCAATATATAGATGAGATGGATGGACTGATGATGTTATACAATGGGGTATTTAATTTTGTAATAAAGTAATCTATTTATAAATAAAAAGTTCAAGTACCTTTTATAGAAATTGTGATAAGGAATTTTGATTTTTTAGATCCTCCTCCATAATTGTAAGCTAATGCCACATTATATAAATGGTACTTAATTAAGAATTTCCGATATTTTTCCGTTATTGAATTGTCGTATTTCTCCCAATCTTTCAGAGTTCCACATTTTCAATTAGCTTCTGAGAGAAATTCATACTTCTCTTAAGTTTCAAGTGTACATTCGAATATGTGTTGATCAATGTGTTTGCATTTCGCCAATGTTTTTCATGATTCTGAGGGACTTAGTAGTTGTATGCCGTTCTCTAAGTTCTTTATGAAAGCTTTATCGAAGCTTCGACTTCATTTCAACAGCAGAAAGCTTCCTGGTATTATCGTCGTGACATTTTGCTATAATCGAAACAGCCCTGATCATTTTCAACACTTATCTGATAGATCCATCTATTTTTAAAGCTTCTGAGAAGAAGCTTTAACTTGTGTCCATCGTTATGATATAGTTTTTGGGCATATAGAACGCGTGTTTCCATATACTTAGGAAGAAGCTTTAAAACATGTTTTTTTCAGTCCTTTAATTTATTTCTAGGTAGAATTTTAATACTTCAGACGGAACGTCGAGTCAAGCAGGACCACTAAAATTAAAAATATATAGGGCAAGAAACTACATATAACCGAATCTCAATTTCTTAGGGCCCCGGTAAATGGCCGTTTTGGAAAATATAAACCCTCGTTGATCCAATGCATAGAAGTCTCTGGATTTTGTCAAAGATTTGAGATTTCTTTGAGATTTTTACCGAAACAAGCTTTCCGTATGTCATAAGAAGTTTCCAAATGCCTTGCAATCAGTGGAAAGATCGTCGTCTGTAACAATCTACATTATGGTACGATGGGGTTTTGTGCGTACTAAGAATGATTTTAAATGTTGCAACACTTGTTTTGTAACTAGCTCCTGTTATACTGAATAGTAGTTACATTTACGTTTCGACTGTCTACAAATACTTTTTTTGGCGTTACTATCCTTTACAAACTCGGCACTGCATATGGTCCTCTTCTAAAGGCTTAAACAAACGAGTGAAAAAAAAACAAATCGAAAACTAGAACTGCAATTTCAAAAACACCGATTTTAGATTTTTTCTAAAGCTCTAAAGTTATGAATAAAATTATTTAATTTATTATTTTGAACTATTTGATAGAAAATACCACATTAAATTTGTGCAATCCGATAACGATCAAACTTATTTGAATGTAGTTAAATATTTGATAACATGAATTCAAACTTTCAATTAAAATTTTATTAACAAATCATCCATTGCCACAACCCAAAGTGCAGATATATCTGTAAATACCAAACTACATACTATTATTTAATCGAATGCCTGCAAAATCCTATTTCATGAAAGCTTTAATTATATAAATGTTTGGCTCAAAAGGTCCTTTACCATTCAAAATATACCCTTTTATAGCCTATTAACAGTTTCAGTACCCATAAGTGTCACAAAGCAAAATAATTTATGACCAATAAATGATTAATGTCGCGTTTTGCTTGTGTTGTATCTGATAGTTTGGCTGTAATGCGGTGTGTGTCTGAATCTGAATTATGCGACAAGGCAGAGACTACTAGACTGATTCCCTGGGAAAGACTTTCACGTATCAACATACCGCACATATATATATAGTCGTTGTGTGTAGGCACGTTCCGCGACAATAGCCCAGTGAAATTTCCATCTGCAAAGTAAAGCCATAGCAATTTTGTTGTTGTTTCTTGTTGCATATACAATACATATACTAAATATAACTCGGAGTGGTAACACATGGAAAACTAATGTCCAGAGTGCGTTCGTCTAAAACGAACATTAAAGTTTCTTTGGTAATTTTTGGCCAACGCACAACGATATGGATGGATACATTATTATATATTTTTCACTTAACACTCCAAGCTGGACGTGATTTATGGTAATTTTTGTGTTTGAGTTTCTATGCATATGTGATTTTGATGTTGCACCTCCTTTTTTGTTGGTTGTTGATGGATTTTTTTTGGCATCAATTAGGAATGGCTTTAACATAAGTATTTATAAATTATATGCTAGTGGTTTGTTCGTTGGATCTGAAAATGACCCACCAACCCAAATGCTAATTTGGAGTTTTTTTTTTCAATTTTTTGATTATGATTTTGATTGAAAGTTTGTTGTGATTTTTATATTTCAGGGTTTGTTGCTCTGGGTGCGGTCGTAATTCGTGGTTTATTCGTGAGACTGTTGCGTGAAGTCGAAAGTGCCATAGTTGATTGGGTCGCACGTATATGGAAATAAATAGGAAGATATAGTTTTGAAAGATTTATCAAGATGGCGGTGAATGGAAAGAAATTTTTCTATGTCCGTGAAGTTAATATTACCACTTTGAAATTTCAAAAGTTAAAATATTGAATAAATTGTCGTGCAACTAAAAAATTTGTCGCGCGACTACTATTTTAGAAAACAACCCCTGAAAAACGATTAGATGTAATCGAAAATTAAAACGAATAACGGAAATAATTGTGGTTTTTTTGACGTAAATACTTCATGCAACTAAAAAATTTGTCAAGCAATTTTTTTTTGAAATACATACGGTGTATGGAAAGAAATTTTTAACGTCCGTGAAGTTAATATTACCACCTTGAAATTTCAAAAGTTTAAATATTGAATAAATTGTCGTGCAACTAAAAAATTTGTCGCGCGACTACTATTTTAGAAAACAACCCCTGAAAAAGGATAAAATGTAATCGAAAATTAAAACGAATAACGGAAATAATTGTGTTTTTTTTTTTGACGTAAATACTTTATGCAACTAAAAAATTTGTCACGCAATTTTTTTTTTTGAAATACATACGGTGAATGGAAAGAAATTTTTCAACGTCCGTGAAGTTTATATTACCACCTTGAAATTTCAAAAGTTTAAATATTGAATAAATTGTCGTGCAACTAAAAAATTTGTCGCGCGACTACTATTTTAGAAAACAACCCCTGAAAAACGATTAGATGTAATCGAAAATTAAAACGAATAACGGAAAAAATTGTGGTTTTTTTGACGTAAATACTTCATGCAACTAAAAAATTTGTCAAGCAATTTTTTTTTGAAATACATAATCCCAAAAAACTAATTAGTTGTAGTGCTTACTTACTGCCAAATTGATATTTCGAGTTATTAAAAGAAAAAATCGTACGACATTTTTTTTAGTTGCATGGCTTATTTGCGACAAAAAAGCGACGGCAATTATTTCCGTTATCCTTTCTAGTTTTCGACTACATTTAATCCTATTTCTGGGGTGGTAGTGCTAACTTGACTGTCAAGTTAGCATTAGCAGGGTTATTTTCTAAAATAGTCACGCGACATTTTTTTTAGTTGCACGACAATTTATTAAATTTTTAAACTTTTGAAATTTGAAAGTGGTAGTGCTACCATGACTGTCAAGTTAGCATTACCAGGGGTTATTTTCTAAATTAGTCCCGCGACAATTTTTTTAGTTGCATGACAAATTCCACGACAATTAATCCGAGAGTTAAACTGAATGAGTCTTTTTTCCTAAAGTCTTCGCCGCTGTATGTAAAGACCACTGTTTTTTCAACTGTGACGTTTCTCGATTTGTTTTGCCAGTGTCTCCACAAAATTTTGTTTGTTAGTTATGACAGAGTCACTTAGACTTTTACATTTGCGTTTTGGTTAAAGAATGTTTTCCAAAATTAGTACCTAAATAAAAGCAAACTTCTTTCATAAGTGAAAACGTGAAGACCTTTCCTGACAAGCTTATCATCGCGTTCGTTTCCCTAAATGTCACTATGCAACGAAACCCAAAGCAGAGTGACCGTAAGATCAGTGCTTAAAGTTCGTCCAGCTATCGATGCAGTACAATTCAGAACATTTTGGCTGATTTATGAATCATTTTTAAAATAATAAATTTTCGTTTTATGTCTCACCATCTACATACCTCTTATAAAATTAAAATCTAAATTCCCATTATAAATTCCATAACTGCTGAACCTCAATTCATATCATTTAATGGGATAAAACCAAATTAGCAAATTTTTGTATGACCAAAGCTTTAAATTTCATAAAGGATTTAGCCAAATTGTTTTTCAGGAAAATTGAAAAGTTTTTCGAGAACGCAAACTAAAGTTTCACAAACTCAAATGGCATATCAAATAATCCACCTCCGTCGTTATGTCGCCATGAGTCTCCTTCTGCCATTTTCGCGTTGCTATGTATGTATATCTATCCTTTTTCAATTTTCCCAAAAAAGAACCCATAAAACTTTCCAAGCGGACTTTAAATGCAACTTGTAGCAGAGAAAAGAGAATATAGACAGCTATATGATTTTGTATCACATCTCTACCGGTTTATACGATGCGTCGAGAAAAGTTTATCGCACACGTTAAAAGTTCTAATTGCATTCTAACCTCGTTCGTTCGTTGGTGGCACTGGCACCATATCTCCCGCTTGCCCCTTTGTCACCATAATCGTCGCTGTACTCATCCTGCACCGAGCTAGTCCGTATAGAGTTGCCATTACCCGAGTACACTAACGCGCTGGTCATAATTGAATGAAAATCAGGTTTTCACACATCGCACATATATTATATATCGGCAAAAGGAATGAAGGGTGCAAGCTGGAGTATATTCCAACTACGAAGAAGAACACTGATCAGAGTCCAGCTCCCAGAGCGCCTGGAATAAGTGTGAATAGAAGGAATAATAAAATAAAAGAACCCAAACAACTATGGCAGAGAAATTTGAACACGTTTTTTGGGAAAACGAGAACAATACGATGAATGCAGGCCGAGGATGACTATGACATCCATGACACAAACAAAATAGAACTACCACGAACATTTCTATAGATAACAACGACGACTATGATGCCGACAGCGTTTTGATGATAAGCAAAGAAGACTTTACAGCCCACATCTATGATAAAACGCACCAAACCATTCCATTGATATTAAGCTGCAAACAGTGTTGTTATATAATTTTTGTGAGCGATTTTTTTTTTTTTATCGGAAATACTTAAAGACAAAAATGTATGATAGGTGTGTGTCGGTCAAATAAAACTAACTTATGTTATGAAGCACTGAAATTTTAATTCAAAAAATATTTTCTTATGATTTTTGTTTTTTAGAGCGTTTGAAGAAAAGGAAAAGAGTAAAAACGTGATATTGATTAACATTGGTTAAAATGAAAATGAAATGCTTGACAAACGTAGGGTTTGTTTCAAAAGATTTAATTGCTTATTCGAAGCTGTCAAGATCACAGTTTAGAATACTTAACAGTTCTGAATCAAAAGAACAGATAATGAATTTAAAAAAGGGATATGAAAAGCAAAAAGGTGCAATTTTAAGGGGTTAAAAGTTTGAGACAGTAGAACGTTCATTTAAAATTATAATTCGGAGAAAAAGAGGAACCCTGAGGCACACCACCATTTATTTTGCAAATTTCATTATTTAAGTGTAATGCAGAAGAAATACATAAATACTGAATGCACTTGTTGTCGATGAAAAAGCTTTGTGCACTTTCTTATGAGAGACTATTCTGTTCAGCAACCGACTTTCTGTTTAATTTTTTTCTTCTCCAGGCTTTTAATTCCAGGTTAACGTGTTCTTTAAGTCAACATGTAACTCCAGGAAGTCCTAAGTTCCACTAGGTCACTTCATAATCGTCTTTGCCTTCTCTCCTGATGTAGTTCAAAAACAGTTATGTACTGAAGAGTTGTGATCCAATCTCTCCAAACATCTTTATGAAAAAGAAGAATGTTTCGCTCAAATTCGACGCCGGGAAATGAGTCCCCAGTATTGAGTGCTGATTATCTAATAGTCAAACTAATTAAACATTACTGAAAAAGTTAAGAAAAATAATATAACAACCCTGTTTTCTTTCTTTTTAAATTTATTGGACTCCCCAATACATGCCGTTAGAGATGTCTGTCTAGCTTGGGGGATAGTGCGATTCTATTCTATTCCTGTTCTGCAATATCAAAGGCACACAGTACAGTACAATCGGGTCACGTCACTTCACTGTATGTCTAGAGATTTTGTGTTTCTTTTTTTGTTCGTTGTTGTTGGGTATACTACCATGAATCGCATAAACTGAATAGAAAAAGCATGCAGATGTAGATACTTCGACATGTTAGAGAATACAACATACCATGGAGCAAAGATATGTAGGCAGATAGGTGGATTATTGTTAGTTGAAGCCCACGTGCATAAGGATTTTGTCCCAATGATAACTTTATACCCTAGCCGAGCGTGTGTGATGCGCCCTTTGTGAAATAGACACGTTATAGATGTTGTGTAGCTCAGCATTTGTATGACTTGGAATTTTTCACTTTCAAGAGCGATGGAAGTGATAAAGCTCTTGGGTGTTGGTTGTGTATCAAAGAGGAATGCGTACATACGTCACCTATGTGGAAAATAATCAGTGCCCAGTCTGCTGATGGGACAATGGAAAGAATCAGTTACTCTGACAAGGAGATTCTGTATAGGAAAATGAGCATTACATTCTAAAATCTGATATGCAATCTGCTTGAATGTTGTCGATATGCATTTTGTTGGGCGACATATTGCTAGTCGGAAATCCAGACTAACAATTCGAATGACAGTTGGATGTGGTTTCTTGTCGGAATTTTGCTGTAATCAATTATAGATGGTAGGTGATGCTGACACCTTGAATTAAGCCTTTTGCTCTGTAAATATTTACAATCCTGATGTGATATTTGCGGGAGCAATTATTAATCCAATGGCATCGATATTTCTGTATTCTTCTTTGACCTTTAGTTCTGGGTAGACCTATGCCTTTTTTGTTTACATGTCTTTCCCAGTCTTAATTTGGGCCTGTTAATTTTACAGTCATCGGCATATGTCAGCACGTGTATCGATAATTAAAAGTGAATTATGCCTTCCAAAGTGATGCTGAGGAGTTTGCATCTCTTTAATCTTTTCTTAACATCAAAAGTCTCGCTAATGTTGTTCCAAATCTTCGTATGCCTTTCAAACATACCTTCTAACTTAATTGTTTCTCTTGACCGATAGATTGAAAGTCCTTGAAGAATACTCACCAAATCATGATTTTGAATTAGCAGATATTGAAATGTAGACAATTTTACTCTGATTCAATCCAAAATTGATTTATCTTTTATATTGATTGACGAAGTTAGCCGTAAGCTATCAATGGCCTCATTTACATATAAATAACAAAAAAATTAAATTATTCAATTAAAAAAAAAATATACAAACAATCCAAAACCAACTAAAAGAATTTGATTTCAGATAATTAAGTCAGCAAAATTCCAACATTCACTAACCGATAATCACGACTTTAAGTTAAATGTCTTTAGGTGACTGTAATTCGTGGCTTGTAACATTCTATATTGAAAGCCTCGACATGGGTCTTAGTTTTTCCTTCTCTTAGTTTCTAAATGGATTACTGTAATGCCGAATATGTTGTTGGTATGTTTGTGGATTTAATTTGCATTAGTGAATTTGTGTGATCACAACATCGACAACTGTGTGGTGCTAAATTATTTTCTCACGACTTTGGTTTTACTGAGGGGTCATAAATATTTTGTCTACTTGCTAACTTATTCTACGCTTGAACTGATAGAATATTTGAATAACTGTTTTTTTGGAGTTATTTGAAGTTAATCATGATAAAAGTTTATATATCTACATATACACATCCATTGGATGTGTGGCATCATTTTGTGTTATTGCATTGCATTGTAAATATCGGATAAAAAAATTGGTTGAAGTGAATCTAATTTTAAGAAAAGTACTCGGTTCGACTACCAACTTGACTTGATGGCATAGGGTATTTTTTCACTACTATTGAAAGACAATAACACACTTGTCGTTTCAAAACTAATTTCTACCATCCTGTGGCTGATCCTTACTTTTTTTTTCATTCTATACAGTCCTTTAGGAAAATCAGATATAAGAAATGGCGCCCAACATGGGGCCACCACTCATTATTCATTCTCTTACGTCTATTTCAGCCATGGAACAATATTTTTGTATACACAGACTACCGTACCAATGTAGTCCTTGTAGAAACTTAGTTCTTAACAGTCCGTTCGAATCATTCTCAAAGCCTCTTAAAAGTGACACAAAAGAAAATGTTTTTTTTACAAAATCCATTTTTGCTGGTAAACTGATTGTCAAGGCTGTCACATATATCAGACTCAAAATAAAACGTGTCGTGTATAACCTGTTTTTAAACCCAGAAAAGTTTTTGGGTTAGAACCCAACTTCGGACGTGTAGTGAAGTACAGAGATTCTTTCATTAGACGCACTACATGAATGTGGAATGGTTTACCCGTAGCAATTTTTCTCTTCCATTCTTCTATCATCTTCTCTTTGCTCGCTTCAATCATTATAAGCAATGTATTCATAACCCATTGAGTTCGCGTACATCAAAGTTTTTTTTTTGAAAATTTTATTCGTTTTCCTCTTGTGCTAGCTAGAGCTCATCAAATCATCTTTCAACATAAACCAGATTTTTTCTGGCCTTATCTACAACTTTGTTAGCCTTTTTTAGCCAATGAGTCAATCAGTGGTGATATATTAAATTTGAATCCGCACCGGAAAAACAGACCAAACCTGGTTCTTAACCTGGCGCCCAATGTGGGTCCCGAACCCAGTTCACACGTTCTAATGATTACGCCAGCCACTCAAAGACGAGTGTATTGCGATGACTCATAGAAAATTCCGTATGAATTAAGCTTCTTTTTCAATTGCTGTGGCTTGCGTTAATCTGGCTCTCCACAAATGGCGCCCAACGTGGGGATACGATAGTTGAAAGTTGAAAGACTCATGCTCTCCCGACTAACAGGTCAGTTATTTTATGTCCACAAAGTGCCTCTTTTATATATCGTAGGGCCTTCGTTCACTGCCGGAACGAAACGCAACGCAAATCAAACCCAAGTAGTATTCTAGTGTTTTCTTAAGTGCTTTTCAGAGTTTTATATTTACATGTGAATTTATGGAGACTTAGTATAAGCTTTGATTGAAGAATTAACCGCATTAATGCGAAATTAATAAATTTATCTTTCAAGATGGTAGTCAGAAATGATATTTGCAATATATTTCTTTATCAAAAAAAAAAAGAAGTTATTCAAAGTGTCCGCTTTCAATTTTTGCAAACATTAAACTTGTTTTTTTTTTTGAATAAATATCTTACCCAATTATTTCTGGCTCAGTAAAAATTATTGCATTCAATTTATTATACCACTTAATCAAGAAAAAAATATTCGTTCCTCTTTTTTCTTTTTTTATAAAATAAAAACACCTCAGAGTATGCCACAAGCAGCAGCAGCAGCGGTTTCATTTGAATCATTGATTTAGTAGCAACATTAATATAATTCATGAACAATTTTCTTAAGCAACCTCCTTACATCATCAGCACAATTCAAACAAAACAATCCAACAATATATACAAGAGTGAACCATAATGTATCTATAATGTTATTCCTTTTGCGCGTGGTATGGTTATAAAATTAATCGCATCTCTTAGGGACGCACGCCACACCACTGTTTCATTCGTTCGTTGACTTAGCGCCATCAGAAGAAAAATTTGCATTAAAAAAAGAAGACGTATAAGTTATAGTTGCTAAATCAATATTTTTATTAAAGAATTTTGAAAACAACAAAAAATTAAAATTCAAGAAACAAACCAACTAGCACTTATATAGATTACCATAAAACCAGTCCTAGAAATAGTTCACTGCCTAATTCAACTTACTTTTTTATCGAATTTCGGTCAGCTCGCGGAGGCGGTTTATTCGGAGATTCGCACAATTATGTGAAATGGTTCTGCTAGAGTTGACTCATAAAATTATATTTGATAAAATGTGACGCAAGTTACTCCGTCTACCGTTACGAACGGGTTTTCTACACCACCACCACCGGTCTCGGTTACGTTTATCTTAATTCGGAAATTATACTCAAAAATAAAAAAAAAAAAAAAGACGATCTAAGGCTCACCAGTGTCCAACAACAACTATCGACCCATAACCGAATATTTATATAAGATACAAAATAATATTTATCTGACAGTGGCTGAAGTGAAAGATGGAAAAAGAAGGAACACGGAAAGTGCAACAAAAACCTACTGATCTCCAATTACGGAGATGTTATACGATCTGATCCCGTGGTGTCCACATCAGTAATTCCAATCCTCTCTCTTTCGATTATTAATAACGAACGGTTATCTTAAAGTCTCGTTCGTTGGACTGGGACCAATCGTGATACACACACTCCTTCTTCTTGGATCATAACAAGGTTCGGGGGCAAATATCGGGACGTTCCTGTTTCGAATTTGGGTAAATCTGGAAATCATGATTTTATGCTTAAAATAACGTATAAAGCTTCAACCAACATTGAATCACCTTTTCAGAATGAATGTGGCGAAGAGCTCAATGGACATCGTGGGCTTGCCTGTCTCTGGTTGGTAAATTATATGTATCTTCTTCATCTGTTTGGCGATCATCATCAATGAAGAAGTGACGGCGACAACTATAAAAGAGTATAATACCGACGATGTCTTGGATAGGTGGGTCAGTTTAGTCATATACGGCTGCTTGACCTACATTTTGGGTTCCGTGATACTAAAAATATCTGGAATAAGAAAGATGAAAACAAGTTAAAACCATAAACCTGTTTATTTGTGTTTGGATAATGTGGACAGGATGAGCATGTTGTTTAGTAGGCTTCTTCATTTTTGTAGTATGTTTACGTTTTCGAAGTAGAATAACAACATTGACGTGGGTCATTGATGATTTATCGAAATGAGAATATTATGATATCATAGATTTTAGAATCAGAGAATTAAGTTGAGATTTTTAAAAATTGAATACTGCGGCCTACTGTGACATCCCAGGATGTAGATATTAGAGGAGTTCCTTTGCTCCAGATATTGATAAGAAGTTAATTATTTTCTGTTGGTGGATATAGTCTTATCAGAGGAAGAATTTTGTCGCTTGGTATAGTGGAGAAGTCCGGGATGAATGTTCGTGAAAATGTGCAAAAATATTTCTTCACTTCAAAAACCAAAGAATATCCGGTTATTATTTCAGTTATTGTTGTGATAATTGTCTATCCGAACTTAGAAGTAAATTAATGATTTTCGCTCGAACTTTTGCTGAATATTCTGCCACAAAATGTTTTGATTAGATTTCAGATATCCAGAGGTGGTTTGTCAGGTCTCTTTGTGTTCTGCAAATAAAATACTCGTACGCTAAGATATAAAAGTATTTATGGACAGTTAATTTCAATACATGGTGTGCCGAAATCCTATAGCTATACGGACTAGAAAGAATTACTAGTTCTTCTTTGCAAGTTCTAATTGTATCATTACGTTTTCTTTTCAAATTGTTTTCGCACGCTGACTGATAGCAAAAATTCTGATGAAAAAGATCATCACGGTAATTCAATCTTATATCCATATAATGATAAAATTTTTTCATTTGATCAACTACCAAATGCTGATCAAAAATAAAACACTCAAGGAAATATATACTGATTTCTAATAATTTTATAAATTTGGTGCTTTGATTCGAAAGTAAGGCCGTGTGCCAATAGCGTTAAAATATTATCCTCTGGATTAAGTGGGATTGTGGGATTTATTAACACATGCTTTTTATTAAATTTGCCTTTCTTATACTTTGCTACGGTGAAATGTATAGGATTGTTTTGAAGTCAATTTATTTATAAAAAAAAGTCTGCAACTCAAAAGATCGGTGTTTAAAGTTTTTATTTTCTCGATATCTATATACACAATATAATTCATCGTTGTTGAAACTAATAGCTAATAGTACAGTTAATAATCATGGAAAAAAGGGGTTTACCCTACAAATTTTTTAAGTTTTTTTTATTTACCACACTAGTGTCATAATTTAGCCATTATGGATAACGCTGTTGACACACGGTCTAAGTTGTAAATCGTGGTGTTGTTTGTTGGAAACTGCTGCGAAAAAAAGAACAGCAATCAACCAAAAAATTTTATAGAAACGTTCTAAATGTAAATCAAAATCTTGTAATATTTTCTTCGGAACAATTTGGAACTTTTGAACACTGCTAAAATAATTTTTTATTTTAGTTTTCTGCCATCTGTCAAATGTAAATCGTGACGTTATATTAGACTGAGCGGTGGATTTTGACATTTTTCAATTGAAAAATATAAATGTATAAAAAGATAATTGAATTGATTAATTTAGACTTAACTTAGACTTCGAATTTTGTCATAAATGTTTTGATTTATTTGTTAATTCTTTTTTTTTTTATATTTTTTCAGAACATTTATTCAACTTTAAAATAATGCCGTAAACTTTTCGAAACGTGCATAACTATTCAAATCAAGGTGAGATTTTTTTTCAATTTAACAGTAAAAGTAACAGGTTGAAAATTAGGGATTGGAAGAAAGAAATCGGTATGGCTACTTTACTTGTAAATTGATCGTCTAACTATATCGAAGAAATTATACTCGTAGTCCACAAAATTGAGAAGTTCGCTACTTTTTTTCATTTCTGGTATTCTTTTTTACAAGAAAGAGAAACAGTACCAGAATTGTGTTTAAGCTGTCAACGAAGATTTTTTGTTTTTGGCTTGTTTTTCGGAAAAAATGAACGAAACATTTACATTTAAACAAAGTGTTACAACTTACCCTATCTATGTTACTAACTACAACGAATTCGGGGTAATTTGTATCATATTGTCTCTTTATTTTAAAATAGAACTTTATTTACCTTTTTATTATTTGATTTTGTAACTAGAATGTTGATCGTTGTTTAAAAACAGGCTTTACTCACTAAGTTGCAAAAACATTATAGCAACATCACATTTTGTAAAAAAAAATTGTTGTCTTGTTCGAACCTCGTTCGTTTAACCATGTGTGAAAATTGAAATTTTAAAAATTATGTTTATACGTTTTAATTTTGTGAAATCAATGAAAATATCCGTAAAACTTTTCAGCACTATATTTGAATGCCTTCCTCTCTCTTTTAATTGCAACAAGCAGTGTCACTCCTGTCCCACGAAGAATATTTATCTCAGCTGCCATCAGTAATTTATACTTTTTGTAATTCAAAACTCTATCGAGGTATCATTTTAGAAGATGTTCAGATCGGAAATGATTTCCGAAAGCTACAACTTTTGAAAAAAATAATTTCAAATCAATATTTCGGAGACAACAAGTAGCTGTCAAAAAAAAAACAAATGGCTCAACGCTTAGCATCGAACATCAACAGTCTACGTTTAAATCTATCCAAATTTTCTTTAAATGTGAATAAAAATTTATAATTCATTTTCTTCACAGTATTTTGTTGCTCTTCTGAAAATATTTCTCAATGTAAATTGAGTTATGAAGCGCGGATAACTGCCGTATGTATAATCATTACAACAAAACCCTACAAAAATAATTAATTGAACAATTTTATTTATATTTACCAATCATTGTTGTTCCTCACTATAAACAGGAAGAAATTCTTTTTCTTTTATTGAATTCAACCTTGACCTGTATTTTAAATAAAAGTGAATGCCATTTATATCTTTATATAATTCAATAACAAATCTGAACATGCGTCAGCCACAAAATGGTCCATAAATAAATTATTATACTTTTAATGTTAAAAATCAATCAAATAAAAATTATGTCTCAAAACAATACAAAATATAAACGAGGGCGAAAAAGTTAATTATGTTGTTTTGTTGGTCATAATCAGTCTTTTTTTTTTTTGTTTTTATATTTTTTTTTTACTCGCAATATTTAAATTTACCTTTATTGTTTGCATAAAAAATATTATAGTTACCCCATGTCGTGTGGACATAATTAATGCAACACTGCTGGTGGTGGTAAATTAATCAAGTGTTTGCAAATTAATTGCTTGTTTGACCACTCATATACTTTTGTGCAGCTGAAGGCAATTTTATTTTAATATTGATTTTAAAGTAATTTTTGTGCTCTAGTGAAATTCAATAATTTTTATTATTTTTTGTGCTTACATATTTAGATTGATATTATTTTTTTATTTTTATTATTAAAAAAAAAACAAAAATTTTATTAAATTGATTGAATTATTAACGATTATTTTATGGTCATGGAAACAGAAAAAAGAAATTGAAGGAGGAGTCGAAAATTGCTCTTTATAAGTTATAATTTTATTAAATTTTGGTAGGTGTAGTCAATTTCTCATTAATCAGGTTTAATAGTATCGAACACAATTAAAAACGTAATTTCTATACATTGATTAAACTTGTCAAAAACGTTTCGTTTGGCATGACCAGTAAAGAAATAGTCGCTAAAAATCAATTTGGTATAGAAAAGTTATATGTTTGAAGCAGGGAAAAAGGAGTTTAAGAACTCTCACTTCCATTTTTTTTACAGTAAAAGCTGTTTACAGCTGTTTTATATAAATCAAGAATAAATAAAGGCCATAGAAAATGTTAGAATACTACATGAGGTGAACATCTCAGTAATAAGCCCTATTAGAACATAAAGGGCCATAATAACTGTCCACCATTTCACTCGGTTCATTGCTAAAAATCTCGGTTCCAGCCCAATTTTTTGCACTCATTTTATCCTGCAAAACATCTTCATCTTAACAATTAACTGCAGAATTCATAAAGTAAACTCTCTCTCTGATTAAGCATTTTATCACCGCTTACAAGCATGCAGACGATATCGACTTCTTCCACCTTTTTCCAAAACTTCGACAGTATTCCGTATGGGCATATCACTTTTCCTTTTTTTCGGAACTTATTTCGACTTTTATTTCGAGCAATTCTTTACAATTAGAAGCGGTTATGGAACACTTAAGCCTGAGAAACTGTTCATATAAAATTTTAATTTACCTTTTTAACAATATAAATAATGTGCTCTTTGAAATCAAGTATTTCGATAAGGAAGATTTCGAGATTCTTTAATCTAAAAATACAACACAGGCTCTCGTTTCATAAAAGTGATTGTTTGCTATTTCGATGTTTTGAGGTTTAAACCATTCTTGCAGCATCAAGTGGAAAACTTTTAATGTCGGTTTGAAAATTCACTTGATGACCATTCGAGACAACAGCTCCGATTCTTCATGTATGTCGTCCGAAAAAAAGGAATTTCACTACTACGAATACAAAACGTTACGTTATTACTGGCAAGGATGAAAATAACTAGTAACCCTTCTTTACTTTTTTCTTGTAATATTGACCAAGTTTTGAAAGCTGTTTTTTTTATCTAGCTATCACTATTTGAACTTCTTCTCTCCACTCACATGTTTCCTTGTTCAGTTGGTAGAACCGTTTTCTTCATAGCAATGTATTGGAATTCTTAGTGCAAGTTCATTGTAAAAAAATCCAATATTTGTGCTTCACACTTTGCTTTTGCTTTGACACAGGTTTTTTATGTTTCGCCTTTTGCTTTGTCCATGATTGTACCACGTGATTCCACCAGAAGCCCTTGTTTGCTTGCTTCTCTTCCTTGTCTCCAGAGAAAAACTCTGTCACCAGAAAAAGTTTTAATTGGCGATCGCTTCATCCAGTATCACTTTTGCAATTTTTCAAACGATAAAACATCTCTACAAAAAAGGCAGTCAATGTAAGCTCCATTCCCTTCACCTCACTCTTCACGGTCTTTAGATTTTGGTTTGATTGGCAAATATATTATTTGACCCCTTAGATCCTGCGCTTGGTATAAGGATTCAAATTCAAAGCACTGTCAAAAAAAAGAAAAGAAAACAAGAGTCTGTGAAAACTGTCAGAACCTGCTCGCACCCGATAAGTGACAATATTCCACATCATTCCTTTCATCACTATAGTTTCAGTGAAATAAAACTGTCACTAGACTTCGAAATTAACAATGCGTTTTTAATTAACTATTTTCCAAGGCTGACACCATCGACTTTATTCTCACCTTATCCTATCCATTACTCATAAGTAGAATATCATATTCGCATTATAATAATTCTTGTACACCCGAAATGTCCGTGCATTCATACTTCATATACTAGTACTAGCGTTTCAATATGGCACTCTCATATTTTGTCTGATCTGTTTTGCATTATTCCCTTGCTCCCAGAATTCGTATAGCTTGCGCCCGGATCAGTACCATGCATAAAAGTGGTCGCTCGAAACATTTAGAAACGTTACCACATGTTTTCGACACTGTCATGCTCATGTCTTTATTGTTTGAAATAGCAGTAAATAAAAACAACTGCGTACTTATCTAATATTTTAAATTTATATTTTGATATGTTTTCATTCTCTTCATCAAATATTGCCTCAATATTTCCTTAAGCTACTTTATTTCTTTTTAACAAGCTGTCCACATTTTACCTTTTCATAATATCAAAACCAAAAGAAACTTTTAAAGGCAAATCTATAAATCACATTGGCAACAGCTTGAGAAAAGTCCCCAGACAAAACGCATTACTATTAAAGATAATCTTTACTGCTAAAAGCCATTTTCGGACAAAATTTATTTGAAACTTTTCTCCTGTTTGTATCCCCAATATTTATTGTAAACTTTTTTCGAGGTCACAGACGTCCAAATTGAGTGCAGACGCAAACTTTTCTTATTGAAACAAAATATTAAACATCCCACTTCTGAAATGACGATTTACATATTAATTGCTCATTCAAATGTCTACAAAACTTAGGAAATGATTAAAATTAATTGATCAAAGTGTTATTTCGCATGCCAATTAAAATTATTAAAAATAATGAACAAGTTTTCAAATGTTGTTTTCATTTTGTTAACAAGAAATTAGATACACTGGCTGACGGAAAAAAAATCCAATCTCCTGTTTGAATGTTATTTTTAGTATTCATGACTAAACCTATACAAAAAATTATTAACTTAATATCCAAGCTTTAGTCCAATCGAATCCACCCACGCAGAATTTCTCACATGAACATACATAATTATATAAAATGGCTATACTCTGTCTACATTTTAAGAAGCATATATACAAAACATTTCCGCTTTTGATCGCATGTCTGCCGCGTTAACCAGGATAAAGTTAGTCAACTAGTTTATCTAGCCCAAGACCAACATTAAGAAACCGCTCTGTGACTGCGATTTATATATGCAGAAATCAGTTCAGGAAGTAAATGCAAATTATTGCAACTTAGCCTCTATCTAGAGACACGAAAAAAAAAACATGGCTGCCATGTTATGCTCTCCTAAATCCATTTAATATCGATTTAAGTGAAAGGAAGCTGACCTCGCGATCTCATTTCAATACCGTTGTCGTGTGATGGTAGCGTTCAGACTAATACGAAATTGTGTTGCATTTGCGTGGAACGTTAATGCATAAGCGCATTGAATTGCTTCAGTGAATTTATGTTTGTTCATACATATAAGCATTTTCGCAATGACGTAACTTAAAACAGCAAAAAAGTTTCTTATAATGTGAAATTGCATGGTAAGCTGGCGCGACTAAACCAAGTCACTCGATCAATTTAAGCGGTCAAAATTATTCTTGACCTAGAAAATGTGTCTTAAATCAAAAATTTAAATGGCATTACACACATGACCTTCGCACTATGTTTCGAATTGGCTTTTAAAAGACTTAAATTAAGTTTGATTAGGTTTTAAAGTTTACGGTTTAAATGGATAAAAATTTGGTTTTATGATAGAATGGATAAAAAGTGAACGTAAAAAGTTTTTGAAAATGGGAGAAGTGTACATTTAAACGAAACTTTCTGCTTACTTAACCTTTAGTATTTACTAAGAAATACAAATAAAATATATGTTTATATACAAATTAGGTTAAATATGTTCGCTAACTTATAAGGGTGAAGAGGTAAGGTCGCTGTATACAAATAAGTTGACAATTAATTGGCAATGTCGGCGAAAATTGGTCACGAAACAAACCTTTTTCATAAATATGTATAAGAACTGATTTTGAAAAGAGTACTAAGATCGCCTATGGAAATCTTCATTAATTGAAAAACATATCGTTTGCGAAATGGTGGAAATGATAGAAAAATATCAGATCGAGGATTATTTTATTTATATATATTTAAATATATCAAGAACCTACTTTTTTTTTTAGAGATGTAGGGCATTTAAAGAATTTTTTGAATCTTTCAATATAATTTTTTACCACTGTATCATGTTGTTTTCCATTGGTTTCACTCAAGAAGACATATACACCCCTATTACAATTGTAAAATTATCTACAAATTGACAATTGCTTAAATTTATCAATAAGTTGAAAGTTTGGTATTGTGTACCTTGATTGATAAAAGTTTCGATCAATGTGATCAATTGGCCGTTGTGAAATTAATTTATTTGACATTTTCCGTCATGAAGGGAAATGTCAAACAAAAATACGTCTTTTTGCGAACCTGTCGAACCAAACAAATATTACTTTAAGGGGTAGAAAAAAAAAAATATTTACCCATTATGAAGCTTCAGGTGTTAAAGAGTCGAATATACAAAATTATGACAATATAGCCGCCTGTTAGAAATTCTTATACATATATATTTAAAATAAGTGTTTGATTGTTAACTCATTTGTTTTCTTGCACAAAATTATAACTTGCTTTAGTAGTAGTACCTAATCGCAAGAAAAAACTTGTATTTTTGTAAAAATGTTTCTTCATTAACTAAATTTTTTTAATTGAAATACAACTTGACCAATACCAATATAGTTGATGCCAATTGACACTCACAATACCGATTTTTCCATTCACAATGCAGAATTGATGAAAATTGAAAATTTATAGTCTTTTCATTTTTAATTGAATATCGCAATGCCACTTGAAGAAATTTGGTGATAAATATCAACTACCAATTAATAATTGACAATCGCAATAAGGCCCATAATAAAACTCTAAAAAAAAATTCTGAACAAATAGGGTTTGGACCGCAATTATGTGTGGGTCATAATTCTATTTTCAAAATTTGTCAAAAATCTGTTTATTCAAAATTCTGTTTTTAAAAAATTTGTAAAACTGCTCTCGTTTTTATGTTATCAAAACGAATTCTCTTTTATTTGCATAAATACAATTTTCAAAGGAGAATTTTGCATAGACAGAATACAAAATTTTGACGTACTGAATTTTGAAATGCCGAATTTCAAACAGAATGTTACACATGCAAAATTTTGGTAATCAGAAATTTTAATATACAGAATTTTAGTAAAACAGAATTTTGACGAACAGAATTTTGAAATTCCTAATTTTTAAAGCAAAATTTCGCTCAAACAGAATTTTGAACATGCAAAATATTGAACAAAAAACTATTTTTTTAAACCAGAATTCTAACCCGTTGTAAACAAAAAGTCAATTAAGAACATTCTCTCCCAGTTTCGAAAAAAAAGTAAGGGGCCCTGAAGGGGTATTCTGGTTCTGTAAAAAAAATGAAGTGAAACCATACGTCATAAATGTTCATTTAAATAAATCGTTTTTTTAATGTTTAAGTGAGAGAAATTCGAAATTTGTATAAATTTATTCAATTCACTTTTTCATAGAAACAAATTCGGCCCCTAGCAACCTCAATAACAAGGAAAATACACAAAAGAACAACAAAAATTAATCGACCCAGCGAAAATAATTTAATTCACCACTAAAGTTTCATTCACTGACCGAGAATTCGTTTTTTGTACCAAGTGAATCAAAAAATTGAAAGCTATACCTGAAAGCGAATGTGAAAACGATTTTTTCGATTCACGTTTTTACAGAACCAGAATAGGCCCCCAGGTCTGATTTTCGTTCGGAATTGAATTCGTAAACGAATTGACCATCGCAAAGATTTAAAATAGGTGATCAACATTTCTTACAAATAAAAAAAAAGTTTTCATGAAGAAATTTGACAGTCAATAAAAAAATTACTTATATTTTCCGAATTGGAACTTGTAAAACAAAATCTAAACGAATTGAAGTCAATATTTAGAACACCGGGCATTCGAAAATGGTAGAATTTTGTATTAAAACAAAATTCTGTACAGAATTGTAAATATCTATGTTAATTTTTTCATTGTTTCTCCCAAATTTGGAGTTTAAAATTCGGTTTGAAGTTCTTTTGTTTTTTTCAAAACTTTTCAGAAATGTTTTGAGCTTCAAAAATAAAATTTTACTATTTTTATTTTTTATTTTACAAAATAAACTTAGATTACAAAAATATGTTGTTAGTGTTGCCATTATTTGGAGTCATTTTAAGTTCCTACTTTTTTGTTGTGACTCCAGTTTAAGCCGGTAGAAAATACCTAACTTTCGGCCCTACCTGTAAAACGAAGAAGTTTGTTGGTACATTAAAGTTTTGCTTAGGGTTAGTACAACAAAATTATTTAATGAGAAAAGGAATCAGTTTTAGCCAAATTAACGAACGAGTTTATAAAATTTTATTTCCAATTTCTTATTTTTATAACAACCCTGTTGTTTTCGACGTTGTAGAAATAATATTTATTTTTATTGAGTGTAATGAAAATACTATTTCTTTGATTCAATTAAATAAATTAATTTATTTAATAATCTTCTTTTACTGTGACAATGTGCAAATGGTGATATATATATATACAAGTTTGGAATTCAGTTAAATTGGAAATGGGTTAGGCATTTCATGAACAGTCCTGTTTGATGCTCTTCTACCCCAGTGAATTATCAAACCAAATCATTGTCCATCACAGTGGATTGGCCACTACTTTGAAATTTGTACATCAGTGAATGAAGCATGTGATAAGATAATGTTTGAAAGAAATTATAATAATATGATAAATGTTAATTAGAATCTCTCATTTATACTTTAACCAATCGTTTATTCGCCCTTATTCACCTCTATAGAAAATAATAATAAATTTGTCGGTTAATCTACTCACATTATATCAATGCACTTATTTAGGATCTAACTTGTTTTCCCCTTTAAGAGCTCAGTCACACACGTGACTATAATGCATATTATTGTGATCAGTAATCAGTGATCGCACCGAGATCTCCGAAATCCGAAAGATACCAGTTTTCAAGTTTCATTTGCATTGCATTTATATTTATTTTTATTTTGTGTTGCTTTTTAAAAGGAAAATTTTAAAAAGATATAAAAATAAATTTTAAGCTTATCCGAGATCATTAAGTGGTCGCCAACAATCGATCGAAATGTGAGATCATGCACAGCAGCAACTTTTATTAAGCCGGTCGAAGTATATTACCATTGGTAGAATGGACATATGACACCAACTTGTATATGTCACGCGGATTTGTGTTTACCTCGAGTTACCGCAAACATAAGTGTGACGAATATTCTGGCTGACCTCATAATCGATTTTTGTAGATAATAAATTAAAAAAAAAATATTAATGCCAAAAAAAAATATATATAGCGAGAGGGTATGTTAGGCAATTGTTCGTTATTGTAGAACCACAATAACAAGGCTTTCGTGGTTTGTGGTTTATTTAATTTTGTCAATTGATTATATATTTTTTTTGTGAAGTCATTGATTAAAACCAGTTATCTGTGTTTTGTAGCAAGTAATATTATAAAGGAGAATATTGGTAGGAGAAAACGGAAACCAGAATCGTTATTATAAGAAGCTTTATGAAAAAATTAACTTTAAGTTGTCGAATTAGTTATACCTGCTTAATTTTTCGTTATTGAGGTCTTGAACGAGTAATAACATTGTTAATAAAAGTTGATTTATGAGTTTTGATATTATCTCCTTCACCGTCATTTTCAATTTTTAAACACAATACGACAAGAATTAAATTCCCTTTTTTAATGCTACATAAAAGCTATAGAGCTATGTATTCCGGGTTGATTCTTAAGGAAACGAAAGTCTTTCAGGCATTTCTATTTTCAAAAGCAATCCTATTAAAAAACAATTTACAAAATCTTGAAATTCTGTAGAAAAAAAAAATAAATATTTATAAATATTTATATTTAATCAAACTGTTTGTATTTAAATTTCGTTACATAAAATAAGCCTAAAAGATTAAAACCAATTAACATCAATTGATTCTATTTGATATCATTTTATCAAATAACTTATCACCTCTAAATGTTAAATATTTATTTTTAGCAACATTCCTAGTCCATTAGTTGCAAAATTTTTGCAATTTTAATAAATTTCTTCCCACGAAGTTGCTCTCACTTTCACTGCAAATAAATGTTCCAATTATTATTAAGTGTTTCAAATAAAAGTAAATGTCACATAACACCTCATAACCATTAAGTGTTTTTTTTTTTTTTTTGTGTTGCTAGGCTGGCGTGGTGATTTTCAACTTGCCTAGCAAATATCTTACAAGATATAAGTATCATTTGCTCACTTAAATATTTCCTTGTCTATTTATTTTACATAATTTATTAGAATCTACATTTTAATGGATATTTTACATTAGCCATTGCATTGAGTTATGAATAAAAAATGTTAAATTAGTTAAAAGCTTAATGAAATGAAAGTATACTGACGTTACCAGTGATGGACAGCAACAAAAAATGACAGAATGACAACAATTTTTCATTGGTCGCAAAAAAAGTTTTTTATTTTTATTTTATTATATTTTTTTCCATCTTTTTTTTGAGGTTGCGTTTAATTACGGTAAAAAACATTAAATTTAGATTACCAATATCTTAAAATCTCGACTTGGTGGAAAGTTCATCTACTTTCTTACATACACCAATGTTTGACTTTGTCAACTTGTCAGGTAAGTGATGAATTGGGGCCTATAACGCAACGTGACAAGTATTTGTAGGACCAGTGAAATTTGACAACTTTTAAAAAATCTTGTAATACTAAAAGACACGTCTCTGCTCACGAAATTGTTTAATTCCCTGTAAGAGAACAAGTATCAAGAAATGCTTGTCTAACAAAAGCTGATTTTGGACAAGTGAATTGAATATTGTCATACGCTTAAAAGGACAGTATAATTATAGAATTCAAATAAAATTTAACAAAAAATATATTTTTCAATCTGACTACGACGAAAAATAAAAATCAAAAAAAAAATAAACAAAACCTCCGAAAAAAACAAATTTGTATTCTGTTATTGTGTTGATAAAGACATCTTCTTGTCCTTCGCAATTTGTCTTATTCTCCCATCGCTGATCACTTGTCAAGTAGATGGAAATTTATTATTCTGACAAGTTTAACGATTTGCGTTGTGTTACAGAATGCAATGGTCCTTGTCAGACAGGGAATTTTGGACTAGTAAATTTAGACTTATCAATTTGTCAGGTTGTGTTATACGCTCTTGGTATCACATCAGTTTGTCTCCTTCTCGCCAATTTAAAAATAAACGAACATAAATGATACACCAACTACAAAGCAAATAAATCTTTTTGAATTTCATTTAGCAACGAAAAAACTGAATTCTCAGATATATGTAGGTAGTGGAAGTTACCAAAATGAAAAACCACATAGACTAGACAAGACATGCCTCATTTTGTAATACTTTAACACGTTCAATCGAAATCAAATCACTTCTTTTTTCCTTCAAAATTTGGTGCTTATTTTAGATATATGATCTATCAGGAAAGGATTGGGGCCAAAAATCTGAAAATTAAACCACCGCATTCTCCAGATTTTCAGTTTTGACTTTGAAGTTTTCAAATAAAATCTGTAGAAGTGTTACAAAAAAAATATTTAGAAGAGGGTCTCAAAAAACTGTAACCTGAATAGGTACTGATATTTTTTTAAATTTAAAATCACATTATTGTCTTTATAATGTTCTAAATATTCGGGAACATCGTGTAAAATTTTGTTTCCTTCTGAAAATTTTGTTCCCAAGAAATAAATTGTCATCTTTTTTGCTCGGAATAAGTTCCACCCAAACAAAATTGTACCAATATAATAAAAATAAAAGTTCTGGTTTTGAACTTTATTTTCGATTGATGTTTAGTAGTGTCAGTAAAAAATTCCCTTTTAGTTGTGAAAAAATTTTTCAAAAGGGACCATTCTTTGGAATAAAATATCCGAACACATCACAATTGTCTGCAACACAAGTTTGTCGCAGATTTTAATACAGTGCTCCGTTCTTTTTCAGATCTGTGGATCTCATGATGCATATTATTTTTTTCAAAATAAATATAACAATTATTCATTTAGCCTACATAACAGTAATATAGCGTAGCTCTAATTTTATAAACCTAGCTAGTAAAAATATTAAAAGAATGATCTGTACCAAAAAAAAAATAAAACGTTTTTATTTAAACTTATACAAATTTAAAATTATATATAACATCCCTGTATTAACTCGCTTTACTATTAGACACTTAGCTGTCAAAAATAGATCTGTGTTACTTTTTTAGCTCCGAGCACTCAGAGCGCTCAACTTGTGTTTCTTTTTTCGACCAAAACTTCCTCGGAGCGCGCTCTATGAGCTCAGGATAGAATGATAGAGTAGACAAAGTACGAAGTAGTGCGTGGACACCTTCATGTAATTTAACATATTGTGAGTTAATTTCTTTTCTACTGATATGACAGTGAAGTGCTCAAATGTGTTTTAAGTTTATTAAATCAGTTTATTTAATCATTTAATGCTCGGAGCGTACTCCGTTCATAACTTACTCGATAAGCTCAGGCTCTACCTCTACTCCGTGGCTAAAAATCCAAGATGGTTGCGCCCAAAAACATACCCAACTTGATGTGAGTGAAGTAGAATTTCATTTGGGTTTGAGGCAACAGCTACTACTACATTCAAAGCATGACCCTGATCTTAATATGCCATGTTTTTTTGTTTTCAAATTTAACTTAACTTATTTTAAGTTTTGCTTTAAATATTGGCATTAATTTATGTATAAAATTTTTGTTTTTACGAAAACTCCATTGATTAATATTCAAATAGTTCTAAGGGCTGTTCATATAAACTGTCGCGGAAAATTATGCTTTTCCGTAAATGAAAAATGTATATGGTTGCATGAATACTTTTTATCAGAAGTAAATAGACACATTATATTTTTAGCTCAAAGCTGTATCTATGTATAAATAGAATAATTAACTAATACAAACAAAAATATTTTTAGAAAAAAAAACCAATAAATGAAATTCTGAGTGAACTAATTTCTGAAAATAATTTAAAAAAAAAAAGATTTAAAAAATTCCAGCATTACCATTCAACTGCAATTCAAAGTCAATATTTTCAACATGAACCGCTATTTAAACCAGCAAACCCTTCCTGGCTATAAATGTGTTTTATATTAAAAATATTTTAAATGAGTCAATGCAGGCATCGAAGAGAGGGGGAATACAAATGTGAATAAAACACCATCCAAGAGCTGCGGACAAAAAGCTGTTTCAATGAATATACACATAAATAATTTTCAGAAAATGAAATATTGATTCGACTCAAATATGTATAATTGTATAGGTATTGTATTTTTTTTTTATTGTATAAATGTAAAATGCATTCATACAGTCCATGTAAAGGATTGAGTAGCTTTTCAACGGCTTACTACTAAAGCATCCTTTTTTCCGCACATTTTGCTGGGATTCATTCATTTACCAACATAATGGCTTGCTCATCAACATCCATGGCCGTAAGAATTAAAAAATTAAAAATTCTTCGAATGTAAGGGAATATTTTTAAGGACGTTTTTATTTGTTCCTTTAAATATATAGACAACGCTATAAGGAAGAGTATAGTCTACTTAAAACCATATGAATTTATTGATTTATTTTGATTTGCGATTATTGGTACATATCGACTTTAATGGTATGGTTATGCATTCGTAAAAAAAATTATATCGAGATTATTATAATCAGAAATGACATAACATTTAGTAGAGAAGTCAAATAAAGAATGTCTGGCAATTATGTATGCTTTTGTCTATGCATTAGTATGTAGTTTACAATCGGTCCATTTGTTGTAAAATTTTGTACTGATATCAGTTTAGTTGTCTATAGACAGAATTTCGATTTCTTGGTCTATGAATAACGACGCCTGCAGTGTGTTAACAAACATAGTTTTTCTAAAGAACTAACTTAGCGATTTTTATTAAATAATAAAAAATTAAATATAAGTTCAACGGCATTATGGGCTTCTCTGATAGTTAAATGACAATTTTTGAAGAAAAATTGTTAAAACAGTTTTTTCTCTACTTTCTTGTTAACAACTTATAGGATATTGTCATTGACAAAATATAATTAACTGTTTAAAATAACTTTTTTACCCCCAGTTTCACAGGGATCGTTTAACCTTAAACTGTAGTTCAGTGCCTGTAAATTGTGTAGTTGAAACCAAAATATTAGTTTAAACTCTAACTTTTTTTTGTATTCCTTATAATTTGAATAAAAGCCATGTTTTCAATTATTTTTCACTATTAATTATAAATTTAAATCGAAATTGGCAATAATTTACTTTATTTAAAAAAAAAAAAATATATTGATAATATTTAAGGTGACGATTTTGTTTTCTGAAAATTCGGAACGGAATTTTTTTTAACAAGATTTAAATTTATATTTATTTATTATTCAAATTATATTGAAAACAATTTAAACTCTGGGATAGTAAGTAACTTCTTATTTAAGAACAAGTACCTGCGACTTAATACTATTATTTAAATGTTCATCCAGAATCAAAGAATAACATGAAGTCACTTCCAGTTGCAGTTGTAGTCACTTAAATAAAGACTATGCGTGTGGATATGGTCGAATTAAATTATTTAAGAAAGAAAAATATTTTCTGCATTATTTGGAATTCAGTGAAGTTGATAACCCAATTAAGTATTTCACAGCATGACTTAAATAAATTCTTTGCAAATGTTCATTTATTTTTATCAAGCATCTGGCTTTTGATGGAATTCTTTGATTTACATAAAATTTCACGCTTCTGTTTCCGTCAATCAACACTTTGGAATGGATATCATGCTTAACTTCGACTGATGCCGGAATCTGTAGAAAATTGGATACTGATACTGGCCAAAAGCAAGGACAATTAAAGAAGTTTCTATTGGTGAGAGAGATCTTAGTCAAACTTAGATCAAGAGGTTTCATGCCGTACTGAAAAGACATCGTGATGGTAATATGCTGACAGAATTTTATTCTTTCAACTTGATAGACTAAAAAAATCCGCAAATAATATGTTCTCAAATAAATGCTCCCTAAAATATTTTTATATCCATTACATTTCCCTAACAAAAAAATTATCGTTGAAATTCGTTGAAATTAATAAAAATATTTTAAGTAAAAAAATATACATTTGAAAAAATTAAATAAAATTTTTAACAATTTACGATAATATATAAATGTATTGTTTTTTTATTCTTTTTCTTAAATATGTTTCAAATAAAATAACAAATAAATTAAAAAAATATAGGAATAAATCCTAACATACGTTATGTAGTTTTGTGGTAATTATAGTTTGAAGTGTTAAACAAACCATTTTTCTAAGAATAATTTTAAGGGAAAATTATGTGAACGATAAAAATATTTAGGAAATCATCGAAAAAAAATATTATATGTTATTAAAATAAAAAAAAAATTATAAAGAATAAAGTTATGTGCTGTTTTAAACTACTTCTGATCTTCTTTTCTGAGATTTTATGCGTCGTCAAAGAGAGGGCCACCAAAAATTGGGATTTGACTAAGGAGAAGTTAAATGGATAATGGAATGGTAACCCTATCATCTCCGCAGCTGCGGCAGTAGTATTGTATGAAATATTATTATCAATGATTTGATTTGATTAATGAACCAAACATTGCCTGTTATACTGCGGAACTCAAATTTCTTTAACAAGTGAGCTCTCAAAGCCTATTTTTTCCTGCCAAGCTGTTAAGGCCGTTCGTTTTCCTGAATGTCGGTCGTTCTGCCTCGGAAACTATAGCAGACATTCTTGCACCAGCATTCAGGATATTGTGGCTGGTTAAATGTAATTTGACAAGTAAAACGTCTTTGAAAACGAATATGCATAACACGAAAATAATATTTATTTGGAGCGGAAATACATACGAAAAATCCTATTAGCATTTAAAAATTTCGATTTTCTATACAAATTGTCTATTTTTATTTTATGCGCTCCTAAAAGTATGTTTTTTATGATATTTTTAAAATTTAATTCGATTTCATTGCATATCCGAATGGCGAAATCACAATCAATCAAATAAGTCCAAGCAGTAGGGTTGGTGGGAAGGCCTCCTGTTTATCTTTCTATGTGCCGTAAATTAATTTTTTGTTTTTTTTTTTTCATCTTTTGAAGCGAAAACAAATTATCGCTTATGACTTAAATACAAAAATTTTCTCACTTGAAAAATTGTTTTTTTTTTGTGACCTACAGACAATATACTTCTTTACTTGCATTAAAAAAATTTCTTTTCCTCGTGCGGTAATAATGTTAAGCAGACACAGACTTCTGCTCCGTCCTTTCGTCATTAAAAACTGTAGCGTAAAATAATGCCATCACAGACAATGCTATCAACATAATCTATCTTCCAAAGAACTAATGCGACACACAATATATTCAAATCAATTGAAAATATATCGGCTTTCAATGTTCTTACGAATTTCTGTCTTTTCTACAGAAAACAATACATATTAATTTTTGTTGCATAGATTTGGGCGAAGACGATCGACACGATGACGTAAGCAAAAATTCAAATAAAAATTAAACACCAGGCGAGCATGCAGAAGCAGCAGGTATCTTCTTTGTTATTTTTGAGAAATCTATCACTTCACATTGGCATTTATTATTTCAATACACAAACTGTACAAACTGTACAAACTGTGATAAATCTCGACTCTCCGCCTTTAATGAACGGATCTTTTATCATGATCGATGTATGTGTGGTCACTCTGGTGGATTAGCAAAAGAGAATTAAAAGTATTGAATTGAAAAATACAACGTTTGTAGAAGACGGATTCAATTTTTTTTTCAGTTGAAGTGGTGAATTAGAGTGAATTCTTGTTGTTAAACCTAAAAAAAGCTACGCATCAAAAAATTAGCCTTCAGAACTTCATACTTAAAAATTGAAAATACCAGGCGACCATGCAGAAGCAGCAGGTTCGCAAACTCTGTTTATTTTTTAGGTGTTATTTATATCACTAACACATTGATGTGCATTACGTGTGGTGAATTTCAACTCTCCGCCTACAAAGAACGGATCTTTTTCAAGTTTTCTTTTACACTATGTGTGTTAATAGAGAATAATGTGTGGGTAGAGTCTGGTGGATTATTAAAAGAGATTACAATTTTTTATAAAACGCTAAGACGTGGTGAGTTAAAAAAATGTACCGTTGTGAGAAGGCGGATTCTAGCATCTAGGATTTATTCAGTTGAATTGACCCGATTGGTTAATCAGTGTTATTCATCGCGGAACTGAAAAATTAATATTCTGATATTCATGTTCGATTAGTAGAAATAATTAAAAAAGAGACGATTTTTCTTAGTAAATGAAGTAAAAAGCCGTCAACGCTTACTCGATGTTTAATGTCGTCATCCCAAAATACTCGCTGTTGATCAATAAACTAAGATTTAGAATGTTAAGTTGAGAAGCACTGTTATAGTCTAATAAGTGTCTGCTTTTGTGGATGGGAAAAAATATTGGCAGCATTAGGTTTCAGTCATTTTTGGGCTTATAATGTAGCAATTTCCTTCCGAAATGTTAATCTATTCTTTTAGTGCTCATGTATATGAGATCTTCATTTTTGATGGTTCCATAATCAGCAATTAAAGAACAGGTTTTTCCATTATAACTCCATCATCTTTTTTTAAAAGATATCCTTAAACACTTCTTAAATGTGTTGATTGGAAATCTCTTGATGACTCCTACGGAAATTTTATCTTTTTTTACTTGCTCGTACAAATCTTTATGACCATCTATAATCATTCGCGCGTAGATTTTCAGAATTTCATAAAGAAACCCATAGAAATTCTCGTGGTTATTGATCTGCTACTTTTTTGAAATGAACCAACAAAATACATATGAGTCCTTTGAGGAATCGGAGTAGTTTTCTATTAAAATTTTTACTCTGAATTGCATTTTTCATATTTGTACGCGGGCCTCCACCCACAAGTCTTTGCTAGCCACCCCAGAGTTCAGAAGGGTGAATTATAGTGATTACATTTTACAGATGTATTATTGCATATATCCTATCAAGTCATCACTTTCTGCTTTTAACAGTTCCTTAACAATGCCGTCAGTTCCAGCAGCTTTATTGGACTTAAGTTAGGATAGAGCTATCTCGACTTCCTTCAGGACGGAATATGCAAACTTCAGGTTTTGTATACTACCGGAGTTTCTTTAACTTTAGGTAGCTGGTAAATGTTTCCACTTAGCTGAGTGTCCTTCTCATCGTTTTTTGTTGTTGTGGTGGCAGTGTAATTTATAACTTTCACGTGTTGCTTTTCTGATATCTCAATACACGATGGTCGCATATATTTATGTCTCATCAGGATGTTAGAAAATGTCCTGTCGATCTCTTGCGATTGCATCTTTCCAACTTCATAGTTCCTTACAGAATTTCATTGTTTAGCGATGGTCAAGATATCAGCTGCCGCAACTTGACTACAACGAGTTCCAAGTCGATGTTGGGACCTCGAAACATTCGGGCACCCACGGTACTGGAGGAATTCCTTGACGATTGCGTTCAATCTGGTTGACGTTTGATTGATCAGGAAATCTCCAAATCACTCGGGAATGTTGACAATGTTGCTACCATTATGTTTTGCCCCACAGACGTATAATGTTTCGCAATTCAATACGGTTCAACGATCATTATGGTGTGTTACATCAATTTGATTGAAACAAAACAATTTAATGTATCATTATAACAGGCTCTTGATTCTTTAAATTTACTTAATCAAACTACATCACGATTAGACTTTTAAAATACATCAATTTTTTATTGATCGAGTTTTCAAATGTTTTCAATATTTTCATCAATTTAATTAGACAGTCTATTGACACCGCTTTTATTTTTAAATCCCCATTAATTTCTATTTATAAGTTAATCTTTTTCTGCAATAATTTTGTAATTTATGATGACCTAATTTGCGTCTTTAAATGAATACCAAACCTACCCAAATGACCCTCATATACACTCATACTTCATCCCAGCATTAACCACTTCAACTCTTAAACATATTGCCCATTCGACATTTAAAGTGGGCCTCGTGATGACCTCGCTGGTGTCTCCGTTTGCATCACCAGCATATGCTCGGTCGCTGTGAAGCTGGTTTCTTTTTATCTTTTTTTTTTTTCATACAATTTATGTATCTGAACATAGAAAAAACCATCTATTACCATTATAACAAGCAAATGGGTAATGTAGTTTATGATTTATATATCCTCGAAGCCGCATAAACCACACCGACCAATGGAAGACTATATAAGAAAAAAAAAGAACTTCATCGTGGACCGTTTTAACATTCTCCACATCATCCGCGAAGTATATCCAGTTTATGGTGCTATTTGTCTGTCCGTCTGTCTATTTAAATGAAACAACCATATACCTTCTTGTTTCATAGATAGTTATGGTGTGCAATGGAGGTTTAATTGTGCAAAGGCGCGCAACTAACCGAAACTGCAATTTAATATTTCATCCAGCACAGTATAAAAGATACAAAAATGAAACAAGGCGAATAGTGCAACTTGAGATCACTCCCAGGGAGTATAATGATTCTATAGTGTGATGGGGGAGGTGTATAGGCATGAAGCAGGCATATAATATATGTATACCATGGCAGTCAGTAGTAACTTATAACTTGGTTAATTTTGTGCAACGTCTCACAAGATCTCGAGTGACATTTTTATTTCACGGTATTGCTCGCTTCGAAATGGCGCGTTTGGAGTTTGTTTCAGTGGTGGCGACCCACTCCGGGAGCATAACTCAGTATGACTTGTGGCGTAGTTTTCTTCTTCGTATCGTTTATTTACTTCGTTTTTACCTTGGATAACTGGTATCGGTTTCTCTGCACCTCTATATGCTCTCGAGCCAGTTATTATACGAGTATAGTGTTTGTTACAACCTTTATACTTCTTTTGAACTGAACTGTCAGGAATCCGATTACCGAGCGAGTTTAGCCTTCAGTGAGGAGATAGTATATCAAGCTGGTGCTTCCCTGGTGCATAAAACGACAGCCTCCAACAGTCAAGTCATGGCATCTTGCTGGTAATGACGTGTATCCTTTTCTAGAATTGGAAAGGATTGGGCTGACAAAAAATTTAACTCCTTGAGACAAAAGCAAATTTCAAAGGAATGGTGATTGGTGGGGTTGGGTGAATTTACATCTTTCTCACCGCATCTTGACTGATTTCTTCATCCGCCTCTGTGGTCATTGGAAATGTCACCGGTTATAGTGAAGCAGCAGATGTGGGGGTTGTGCATAATTCTTTATTTTTTTTTAAACTAGATACAAGATAGCAGATTGTGTTGTTCTTGTATTTATTGCTTTTTTTTTTTAGCAACCAGTTTCCAAGTGTTTCCTTTTTTGCAAGTTGGCTCTGACTCTGTTGGCTATAAACGCGGAACATTCGTTTTATATTTTTTTTTATTTATAAAATGGTATGCAACAGGAGCCGTGCAGATTGTGGGTTACCACTAGAAGTGAGTCATTGGTTCGGTCGTTAAAAAAGAGCACACATTTTCATCGATTAATCTTGTCTTGGTATAATATATGCACCAATATGTTGTTCTAAGGCAAGCAGAAACATTTATCTTGGGTTTAATATTAGTTGGAAATTATGAGTTTGCGGTAGAATATTTTATAGAATGGATAACATTTAAAGGTTTTGAAGACTTTTTACCCAAGAAGTTTTTTTTTATAAATACAAAGTGTATGTATGTATTTTACACTTAACTTCCAATTCCTCCTTAAAATGTTGTCGACGGTATTTGATCCATTCTTTGAAATTTAAAACATATTTGTAGATACCAATGGAGCACTTCATATATTATATCCTTCAATAACTACCATATATTTCACTCTGGATTTAAATAAAAACGGTTGGATTTAAAAGTGAATTTTAAATCCAAACGTTAAATTCACAATTTTAAATCCGATTCCAGGTAATCAAATTCCATTGGAGGATGGTAAGAATCTCAGTAAACTTAAATAGTCTAAAACAATTTGGCCATTTATATAATTTTAGTATAATTAAGTTTTTTTTTGTTTAAATAACAGAGACAGTATCACTAAAAAAAATCTCTAGGCCCCTGCAGTAAGAGTCCGACGGGTCACTATATAAGTCGTTTTTAAAAATCAGTATAACTGCTTTTATAAAGCAATATATTATATATATCACTCTGGATTTAAATACAAAACGAATGAATTTAAAAGTGAATTCTAAATACAACCGTTTAATTCACTTTTTAGAGCCCGATTGTTTAAATTCTTGTCCGTATTTTTCCCTTCAAAATATGAATTAAATCCATGTTATCAAATTCCATTGGAGGATGGTAAAAATCTCAGTGGATTTAAATGGATTTAAAAAATTTTGCCATTTTGATAACTTTAGTAGAATTTAATTTTGTTGTTTAAATAACAGTCGATGTAGTTTTTTCGTTCATATTCAATAAATGTACATCGTATAATATCTTTTGTGGAGCAACCAAATTAAGTTCAATCGCATTTAAAGCAACCAGGTTTTTAATAATGTACCTATCTAATTGCGGATTTACAAATGGATAAAAATAATAATACATATAAACCGAGATCAACATTTTCCCGACATATGATAACTTCAGAGGATTTCTCGTTTCCTCACAGGAGGGAGTGTCACTAAAAAAAAAAAATCGTTTGGCTGGATTTAAATCTAGGCCTCTGCGGTAAGAGTCCAACAAACTTGTCCACTACGTATCGGGTCACTATATCAGTCGTTTTTAAATACAAAGTATTTTATTAACTAAGTTCTTTGTCATCTAAAAAATCTTTGTATAGATAAAAATGTGTCACTTTACTGTGAACATATTTTTTTTATGCAAAATCAAATCTTTATTTTTAAACACCCGCAGAACCGTTTTTAAATATACCTCTGGATTTAAATAAAAATTCATTCATTTTAATAAATTTACTAATTAATTTTGGTTGTTCAATTTACAATCGATGTCGTTTTTTTCTGCGAGTAAGCCAAATAAATCCAATCGGTTTCAAAGGAATCACCTTTTAAAAAGTGGATTTAAATAAAGATTAAAAAAGTGATAAAAATGAACTAAGAACACTTTTTTGAGTCAAAATACTCTTTAAAGACCCTTATGTTCTGGCATTTAAAGAGTAAAAAAAATCGTTGTTCCAACTCCATTAGATATATATTGTTTTCCTCAATTTTTGTTTCGTGTCCGACCATATTCCGGTAGTTATAGTTGTGATTCTCTACTAAGTGACATCCAGAGAAGTAATAAATTCAGATCTGCTTTCGATTATTTCTTCTTGTCCATATATTTAGCTAGTTTATTAACAAAAAGAAAAAAATCAATTAAAATATCAAGAAGAAGACTGCTTTTTAGTTTCAGATTATTACACCATGTTAAATCATTTTGAAAAATTTTAATAAAACTCAAAATTTCCCATTCTCGTTGAGTAATAATAATAAAAAAAAAAAAAAAAAACAACTGACAAAATAAAATCTCACACCTCGTTAGAGTCTGTTGATGAAAAGTGTCATGCAATCCACAAGTACAAAATTCATGACATAAAACAATGACATTGCGAGAGAAGACAATAGCTGCTGCGTTCACAACAACGGTAATAAATGCACAATGATATGATGCCCTCAATAACCCGAGCCGGTGTTGATTACTTTCGCTTTTTCGCACTTGGATAATTCTTTTCGGAATATTTTTTTTCGTTTTATACGAATATTGTAGTGCTACTTGTTTCTGGCAATGATGATGACAATAACTTGAGCAAAAAGATTTTTTTTTGTTCACCCATTTGGGGCGAATTACATGTGTAATTGACACTGAAAGTGAAATTTCAGAGAAATTTTGTAATTGAAGGTAGTTTTTTCGACCAAATAGAATTTCTAGCCCTGGAATAGCATAAGGCATATTATTTTTATCTTGAAATCGACAAATAAGAGAACTTAAATTTAGATAATAGTAAAGCTTTTGAAGTTTATTTTCCTGACAACACAACATTCCAAAATCCTTACAATGGGAAGATGGGAAAGATGAAAAAGAGATATTTTCTTTAGGCTTATTTTCTTCCGGAGTAGCTTCGCTGCTAACGTCTCCTCAATTGTCTGAGCATGACGTTTTGACTACTTCCAAAAATACAAAGTACATATTGCGGGTTTCATTTGAAGTTATCTTCAAAGTAGTCAGCTAGCGCTTGTGCTTTAGGTATCATCCGCTGATGAAGCTTGAAACATTTCCATCATTATAGTGATTTTTGATAAAGGCATCGGGTCCCGATTTTATAGCTTGAAGTCTTTTCTCCAAAATTTTTCGAGGACTGCGTTATAAGTCCTCGAACAATGATTTATTTCACCCAAAAAAGTCAGCTAGTAGTTTTTGGTGGTGTTGAGTTTCATCTTGTGAATTCTTTAAAGTAAGTTCTGCGTCCTTAGTGTTGGTATCGAGGTTCTGTTATTCGTACAGATTTTGAAATCTGTCCCGTAAACTTTTTTGAGTTTTTTCGGTTCCCTAATGCGTTGGTGATGCCATCAATTGCAGCATCAATCTCATCAATGTTTCTTTTAGAGATTGACTGATTCATCTGCATCTCTTTGCATTTTGTCGATTTCGGTCCGGCTGAAAGTAAGAGGGGTCAGTTGTAACAGAAATAAAAAATGGTTTATTTGAAAGTTTATAATAGCGTGAAAGACAAAAATATTGTTCTTCTTAAAAGCGATCGGTGTCTCATTCCGGTTTTTTGAGAATTTGTTGTGTTCAAAGTGTAAGTTTTTACACTTTTGAAAGGCAAGGTGCACCATGCAACAACTTACTTCTATATTTTTTTCATCATCCAGCAACAAAAATATCCGGATGATGTTCTTGAATTCCTGAAGATATATAGAAAATCTTACCTTTAAACTAAAGTGTTACAACTTACCCTATGTTACTTCTTATCCCGTAGTTGGTGAAATTGTATAACATTGTATTTTCATTTTAAAATGCGATATTTTGACAAACGTATTCTGAGGAGACTCACTTTTTAACTAAGTGTTACAATTTACCGCTGCATATGTTTCAACTTACCCCGTAGTATTGTGTTTTTCATTTGTTTGGTATTATTTCATGCTAAAGCTAAAGCATTCAAGAGCAATAAGTACCTGCTTTGGCTTAAAGCGAAGGAATTCGTTTCGTTAGCGAACCTTTATTTGTTTGGCTTACTTTCGCAACTATACAGGGTACTTGGTATAAGGTGCACACAAAAGCTTGAGCGTGTAGGTGGAGTTAAGACAAGAAAAAAATCGTATGAGAGGGGGGGTCTATTTCCCCCCGTTTAGACGGGAGGGGCAATTTTCTAAAACATTGACTTAAATCAGAAAAAAAAAAATATTTAAAAACAACGGTGAATGATACAAAGCCTTGTTATATCTTTTTTGGAAAGGCAGAAAACTACTCTTTCATTTTATTTTTAAATTAAGTTGTTTAAGTGAACAGTTTTAAAAAAATTAATTTTCAAACTCAAAATTTTGAAAAAAAAACTAAAAAAAAAAATTAAAAATTTTAAACTAATTTTTTTCAAAATTTTATGTAGGTAATTAACTATTATTTTTATTTTCAAAATTCAATGCTCTTATTAATTTTTAGTCAAAAACAGAAAACCGGATGCCATATCGCAAACGATAATGAGGCCCTAAGTTAGAAATGCATTTAAGATACAAAAATAAATTTTTATGTTTTAAACTATGCCTACTAACCAGAATATTTTTTTTCATTGCAGGTAAATAAATATTCTTTTAAGTGACCAGAAAAAATATTTTCGTAAGTTAAAAAAAAACCTTTATTTATTTTTTAATCAAAAATAATTCCCCGGTAAGTCAAAATCTCTCATTTAAATGAATTCTATAACATTTACTTTGTCAATATACAAACAGAAATTCCAGATTTTCAAACTAATTGTAAATATGTAAACTTCAATTAAAATTACTATCATTATAAAAAAAAAAATTTTTGCCGGCTTTATCCGTCATGCACATCAGATACTCATACTCACACTCCAACCATCATAATGGGGTTAATGTCCTTTTTGTTTTGCATTTTATACTCAGTAACACATTTAATAATAAAATGCAATTTTGGTCAAGTCGTTAAATTTAATTTAAAAACAAATCCCATTGAACTAAAGCGAGCCAAGAGAATAGCTGCAACAGCAGCGTGCAACTATTATTCCCATCGCCACCGTGGCGCTTTGGCCGTTGCCAATCAAAACTATAAAGCTTTTGTAGCGGTTTTAATGTTAAACAATTTTTTTTTTGTGTCCACAAAATAGCTGTGCCGTGGGAAAAAAAACAATAACTAAACAAATCCTCAAACAATTGCCAATTGCAAAAAAAAAAAGAAATGTTTAACAGAAAAAAAATCGATATAAAAAGGATAAAGGTGGCGATTTTGCCAAATCAACAATTTCAATGCATAAGCCAATCGATATGATCGTCCTGTGGATGGCTGAAGCTGAATAGCCTTTTATGATCCCTTAACTCGTCCTGGTTTTATTTCAAAAGTTAAACAAAACAAACAAAATTCAAATTAAAAAAAAAAAAACAAAATCAGACAATCGGTATCGAAATTAAAACATTTGCAGGATATACTCATCGATATATTTTGTGTTCGATATTTCCTTATTGTTGTGTGGTATGTGTGTGTCCATTGAACAGCTTTTTGTTTGAATCCCAGCTCATCCATGAGGATATAAATGGAACATTTGACTCTAGGATAACAATCAGAGAGCGAGCGAGCAACATCATTGGTCGGTGTTATTGGCTTGTGACAATTATTGGGCGCCAGCTAAATATAAATGCGGGTGGGTTAATGAATGCACAAGGATGAAAATATGGAGCTATAAGGGATTTATCGCTTATTGACAGTCAAAATCGTTGTTTTAATCCACATGTTAGCCTCTAATTTGACTAATGGGACAAAGCATACACACAGTTGTTAGTAGGCAAATGTTAAAGGATTGTCATTTGAGTTAACGTGAATACAGCCGACAGTTGTTAGGTACCCAAAATGTGCGATGGCATAATAATTCCATGTCGATGGACTTTGAAAAGATTTATTGGATTACTTTAGTATTTAAGTTGTGAAAATTGAGTTTAGATTTTTAAATACCTGATGCCTATATAGTTGATTCGAAAATAATAATAATAATTAATCTGGATTTAAGAATTATCGACGTAAATTATTAAATAGTTTTGTATTTATGGTTACGAAACTGAGCTCAGAAAAAAATGTTTTTTTAATGTGTTTGCATAAAAAATGCCCACTTGGTGTAAATAAAAAATAAGTTTCCTCACGTCAAGTTAGACATTTTCAAAGGAGCAGCCATTTTGAATATTTGACCATCCGCCATTATTAAATAGAGTTTTTTCAGGGATGTTATACTACTTAAATGAGCACAAAATATTTATTTCTTAAAAGTTCAAAATAAGGCACAATTGCATCGCACAAACTTTTTCTTGTCGCAACGAAATCTTTAAAGCGTTTTTTTTAAATAAATATAGATTTTTATTTAACCCACAAAACCTTTGTTGTTAACTCATTTTTCCAAATATTGAATTTACAAACTATGAATTTTTGCAAAACGGGTTACATACGAGTAGATCTTTCAATTGAATCAATTTGGACAAAATAGATATGGGTGATTCTACAAACTATGAAATATTCTATGACCCCGACAGTAAGTTGAAACCAGTGCATTCATTCATTCTAATTTTTTCTTATTGATATAAATCTGGTCGAAATCTATAGGTCCAAATAAAATCGTGCAGATCGCAGTCAAATTCTCTGTCCCCTGGCAAGTTACCCTCCCGTTTTAGGATCAAGAATATATTTTCGTTCTTCTATTTCAGTTCCAACACTGAAAATAACTCTACCATTGTAATTGTAACCCCAAATAGATTGAAATTGTTATGTAATGAGATAGATAAATGTTTTTTTAAAAATTGATTTTATCGCAAACAAATCACTCCACTAAACTAAAATAAAAATTAACAACTAGCAATAGTTGTTGTTGTTATTTAATTTTTTTCTTTTTGCAAACAAAAATCATTAAACTTTGTCACCCGGATTTCTAATCAGTCCCCTGGATGAAAGAAAACGTCAAAAATATCGGTAATTTCGAAATCGATAGAATTTCCATCTCAAGGACTGTCAAGTAACGAGTCTTCTTAAAACAAAATCGTGTTTGTATACTGCATCTGTTTGATATATTTCATAAATAAGGAGACATTTGTGAGGGAGGTCGTTGATTGTCTGTTCAATCTATCAGTCATCTGGTGAATGTTTATATAAATAAAAAAAAGTAAAACAATAATATAATGTCTTTCTTTTATTTTTTCAAATAATACGCAAGCATGTTTTTTGGCTTGAAAAGTGTGAAAATCTCAGTCCTATAGGTCTTAGGGACTTAAATTCTATCCAGAGGTCTGAAAAATTTTCAGAAGATGATGCTTTTTAACGGGTTTTGCTATGCAATGATCCAACATATTTGAAACTTTGATGTTGAAGCTATAAAAAGCTATTTAAAAAGCACTTTTAGAGTCCATTTGGTAAAAGATTATGCTATCCTATCACAAAAAATCAGGCTAATATCGGTCAGTTATTTCTGTCATTTAAATAAAAAGTCATATTTTGAATTGAATAAGTGATAATTTATAAGACATAATTGTTTCTTATCGCTCCCCTGGTAACAAAATCGCAGTCCCCTGGCCATAAAATTGTTATATTTTTGACTGACCGCTTTCAAAAATGTTAGAGGATATTCTTACGACTTACGATATCTTGTACGACTTCCAAAATTATGAGCATTTTATTCCACTTTTTGTGGAATCATACATATAATCGTTCACAAGAAAGTTCAAAGAAAAATATAATATATTTTGATAGTTCTATTTTTTTTTAACCATAATAAAGACAATTAGGAAAAAACAATCCCCAGTTTTCAGCAAGGAAAATGATTTGACCCGTTTTTGAGAAGGAATTGCTTTTTCATATTGCAGTATCATATGTGAAAGAAACCATGATATTTTGAGCTAAAAATCAGGTACTACCTAATTTCAAGAAAATCGGTTAAGTTGTTTAAGTTGCTATTTTTGGCAATAACAGACAGTTGTTAATTTGTTTGTATTTGTTTGCAGTCTCTCGAAAGCTTTTTCATTCATTTAAAATAAAATTTTCTTAAAGTCACTTTATTTTAATTTTTTTTATTGCCAAATAAATATGGCACACATTTTTTTTTCAGTTTAATAATTGTCTGATTTCAGTTTTAGGTATTTTGTAACTTAAGATTTCATTATTTTGTTTGCATGGTTTTGCATTATTTTTTGCTATTTTTGTATTTTTAGCATTAATCAATAGTTTGAACTTTTGTGTCTGTCTTTTGTATTCGTTTGCAGTATTACCTTTTTTTTCTGTTTTGGTTATTGTTTTAAAAAGAGAAAAAAAAAAACACCCTATGCAATTAAACGAAATGTGATTCCATATCCATTCTGAGGCAAATTTGTCGTTATTCCTGCCGGGTCTTAATTTGGTTTTAATATAGGCACATGATTGAAAACTTTTATAGGAAAATCAAATAAAAAAAATATAATAATTATTTATAGAGCTTTAAAAACGGAATATGTTTGGTAAACATAAAAATACTGATTGCAAAGCTTTCTTTAAATAAAAAGAACAAAAAATTGGCAGAGACTTGGCAACATTTCGAAAAAGAATAGCTTTTTAAAATTCATGTGCTTGCAAAATTTTTCGATATTTCATTCAAAGAAAGTGAAGTGCACAACATATTTTTGACTTTTGCTTACTGCATAATTTTATTCCAAACAAAAGAAAGACGTAAGGAAAAAAAAAAGATATGAAATTTACTGTAATTTTATGACCTAAACAAAATATTCCTCGAAAGTATGGTCTTTAAGCCTCACGTACAGAATTTGTAGAAAATTGGTTTAGTTGTTTAGGTTGTAAGTATTGATGGAAAGCTTCTTTGCCTTATTTTGCAGTTCTTCGAAAGCTTTTGTCTGTTAGTCTTTTACTTCATTTTAAACTTAATTTAATTCCTTAGCGCACATGTTTGTATCATTTTATAGTTCTTTGATAAAAGTTTTTGTTTATCGTTATTTTCGTTCTTATTTTTTTTTCGTTTTCTATGGCATGGATTTTGCTGTTTATTTTTCTTGTGTTTGTTCTTGTTTCTGCAGCTTTCAATCCAATAAGTCTCACCTTTTACCACTCAAGATTGACACTCTTTTTGTCCTTTATTTATCATGGTATATTATAATGAAAAACTAGGTTATATCACCATCTGCTGCTGCATGGCAAACATTTATTTTCCACCAAACAAAATAACCCCACGAAATCGTGACTTAATTTTTTTTTTCTGTCCAGTCATCCACAACAGGTATAAATAAAAATGTGACTTAGCGCACACAAAGTTAGTCTTATCTTGGTTGCGAATAATTGGCTAAAGCTGTTGCTATATCTTACAATGAAAATGTCGAAAGTTCACTCGGTGAGACACACTTTCAAATATTATAAGTGTCTTGATAATGTTAACGTAGTTATTTATTAACTTGAGGGCAGTGCAACATTGCAGTCATGTTGAATGTTAATTCAAAGTGTACAGTTATAAATACACCCACAACCGTTTAAGTGCATTTTTTTGTGAGATAATTTTATTTTAATGCAGTTTGTGAGTGGGATTTAATGTTAAGAGTGAATATTTTACCATGCAGATATAGACCGTTACAATTTGTTAACATAATGGAGTAATTGGGTGATGTGGTTTTGTTTTGGAAATACATTTGGTAACCATATGGTTGGTAATGATAATGAGAGTATGCATCCTTAAAACCTTTTAAATCTTTTACTATGTTAGCATAAAGTTTTCAAACTAACTTTTGTGTACATAATCTACATATGAACATAAGTGGTGTTTAAAATTCAATTGTTTTTTATTTGCTGGTATAGCATTGGTTTTATAAAATTTCGTATTCCGATAAAGATACCCAACTATAAACTCGCGTATAAACCTGTATTTCGACATCCTAAAAGTTGTCTCAAAACCTACATATGGTATAGGGTGTCTGCGACAGTTAAAATCTAAGGTCAGAGGTAACAAAAATCGATTTTATGCAATTTTTTTTGCAAATATCTCGTTTCCTTTGGGTTTTTCGTTATTTGTATTTATCATCAATATTGTAGAAGATTAAATTCCCTACAACTTTTGCTTGAAAATTATCTCTGTCAAACTAAGATCCCAGAGAAATACGGTATCTGATTTCTAATCTCCACTTCTGCAGGTGTTCCACAAGGCAGCCATTTAAGACCACTTCTATTTTGTATGCTTATGATTGTGGGTTAAATTCCTTCTTTATCGGATCTCTTCTATTATGCAGACAACATTAAAACAATACAAGTAATCATGTTATTATATGAATCTTTCCTTCTCCAAGTAGACTTAAAAACTATTTTAATGGTGTATAAATACTTCTTTTAACTTAATGGAATAAATGGAAAAATCAATGGCTTTTTCGCGTAAACTCTTATTTTCAAATCCTCGAACCTTTAAGTATGCTTATCAAGTCTGGTTTCTGTATTAACACACTAAAATCTCTTAGAATGAAAGCATCAGTGCAGTGTGGATTTCTCTCATTCGCTCTAATTTATCTATCACTTCCCCTTAGCTCTAACTACAGCAATTTGAATGCTACTTTTATCCATATTGTCCTTTTCCTTAGTTCTCCATACTTACGAAGAATTTCCTACATCTCCTCCCTCTAAAAACAAAATCTATTCGCAAAATTAATTACTTAATAGTAATGGTCCTAAATGACATCGTTGCGGGACCCCAAAACTTATTTAGTGCAAGAGTTTGCACCCACTTTGTAACGTAGAAAAATTCCTGAAAACTATTGCCAAGTAGTAAGATGTTTGTTGAAGATGTTTTGGCAACGTTAAATCCCTTTATTTAGCTGAAATTATATTTAGTAGAAGCCACAACCAATAGAAAATTAGTTGTTTGTATATCTGCTAAGTTTTAAATATTTAAACATAAAATCAATACATACAGTAAAACTAGCTTGATGTCTTCATAAAACCCAAAACAATTCTTCATAAAACCCAAAACAATTCAACAATTTAACATTTAATATTAAATCAAATCAATTTCCATGTAATTCTGAAACCATTATAAACATTAATTCCCATTTCCAGCAGACAATCTCTTTCAACTTTAAATTGGTTGCCTATAAAACTGAAAAAGATTCCAACACTTAAGAAGCCTTTTACAGTCCCATTTTCATTTTGATTCCAATTGGGCCACAAACATGACCATTTTTACACATGTTCTCAATGTCGAGGACATTTTCAAAACCCTTTGGTTTTTGGGACACTCGAACAATATTGTATATATAGCCACACAAACCGCAACAACAACGGGAAACAAAGCATTTTTTTTTTGTTTTGTTTTTGTGTGCGGGGTTAAAAGTCCAAACCATCACACATATGCTACGGGAAACATAAAAAAAATAAAACTGCCATTCCCACGTGTGTTCTTCAATATCCAATTCCCAGTTCTACTTTCAGTTTACCCAAAGGTTAAATGATGCGTGAAACAATCCAACTCATCCAGCAGGAAAAAAGTTTGCTCCCAAAACAAAAACACTTGTTGGCCCAAAATATCTCACCAAACGCACACATTCAGCATGCTGGATATACCTGAACATGAAACTGACCGTTGACTTTTGAGTATCAAATTTCGGGAAAGTTTTGTTTCCTTTGTTTTTTTTTTTTTGTACAAGGACAAAAGGTGCGTGCCCGCGTGTTTGTGTAATAAAAACAAGGAATCAATTTGTTTCATCCCGTTTCCGAAAATAGGATTTTTTTCTCTGAAACAAATTTTCATTTTTCGTATTTTTGTCTAAAAATAACAGAAGGTATAGGCTTTGCTACAAAAAAAGCTCGAACTAGTAATCCCATCCCACACAACAACTATTTCCGTATCCTGGTTTCTTGTTTGTTGGGCTTATGAAAAAGTAAGAAATGAAGAAATGTCCTTTTCTTCCTGGAAACATAAGGATTATTTTTTTTCTTCATTTCATTTCTGGTCGAAGTGTTTCCCGTTCATAGTTCTGTTGTATGAGTATATCTGGAATATCGTTTGGTATCTAATGTTAAAACAAATCTTGGTGGTTATGTTTTATTCATGCATATCCGGGAAATATTTTTTTTTTTATCTTTTTATCATGTAATTATGGAAATTACATTCGTAAACAGAATTCTGTGTGGAATTGTGTATGAAATGCTTAAATATGCAACTTAAATAAAAACGTAAAAGAAGCAGCTAACCTACGATTAAAGTCAACGTTGTCGTCGGTCGTCCTCTTTTTTGTTGAAGCAAGGAATGTCACATGTTATTCTTTCTCTGGGTAACAGATAAAGGAGCAGTGGAATTGAAGAAAATTAAAACAAACAATAAAAAAAATTGAAGGATTCCTGAATTTATCATGTTAATTTGTTTTCATGTTAAAGAATTTTTGAAAGATAAGTAGGAATGTATATATCTACCGGGAATATTGAATTAAAATTCATTTAATTTAGAATGTTGCATTTAGATCGGAAAATATACAGGAATAATATATTCGGAGCTGTACACAAAATTACAAAATAAATGAATAAAAGTCCAAGAAATAATTGAAACATTTTACCAGATGAAGAAAATTGGTTACGTCTCTCATTTGGTTCGAACTTTGTAAATGAAAAAAAATTGAAACATATAAAGAAAATTGGTTCATGATAGTTGTACCGATAGCTCTTCTATACACTTTAGTGCCAAGACCAAGAAGACATCAAAATGGCTGCAAATTGGTTTAACCCAACCACAGAAGCCGTTTAACAGACTTTGAAAATTAAAGAAAATCACGTATCAACTCATCAGGAAAATATGGTCCAAGTGTAACATGCCTATAATAGTAAACAAGGGTGTTAATCGACGAAGTAACGTCTCTCAAAGTGCTTTCCATGTTTAGCTTTACTGTGGTCTCACCTGCTATAACGATCCCAGTTTTGAAATCAAACGAAGAATAACTCTTGGCTGGTCGCTTTGTCCTAAAAAAGAAAAGTTCTCACTCGAAGAATCAAATTATCACTATATAAGGCCGTGTGTGAATTGGGTTAAATTTTCTACCACGACTAAATTTTGTCGTTTGGTTCAATTTGGAATAAAATTTAGCCATTTGCTGTGTGAATTGGGTTAAAAAGGATTTTTAACAAACACTAATTTGGCTAAAATTCCCTCAAGATTAAAGAAATTTCAAGAAATTTCCCTCAAGATTAAATCAATTTAGTCAAAATCCAATTTGAAAGATACAAAGTTAAAAATTCTTTGTATTTTTTTTTTAAATATCAGCGCATTATTACAAGGATTTTTTTGATGTGAACAAGTTTCCAATTTTATAATTATTTGAAATAGTTTTAAGGTTTTCGCCATGAGACCATACACAAAAAACAATATTAATACAATTTTATTTTTCAATTGGTTAAGTTCAAATTTAAATTTACTATAAAGTTTCCCAGTACTCTTGCCGTTTTTGGGTTTACGTTCATCTATTTGCCTATACGTACCAAACGAAAAAAGAAAAACAAAACAAATAAAATATTCTCTATCTTGAAACGTCAAATTTTAACCCATTGAGCCTGCTGCACAGCTCTATAAATTTTAACTCATTTTATTCACCCTAGCGTGTCAAAATTTCACACACGGCCTTAGATTATGATCATCCCAATCCTTCTCTATACTATTTAAAGACTTAAACGTTGTCGAAATTAAACGAGGATCCTTTTGGTCGCTTTCAGCGAAAAATATTTGATTTGTTTTTAGTCCAGCACGTGCATAATATGCAGCAATTGTTAATGTTAAAAATTTATTTTAATTTATAATAACACATTTATGAAAACACGCGTGTTTCTTAAGGCAACCAATTTTTCAAACCACCAGGTTTGCATTTTGCTATTCTTTTAGTCATCAACTCATCAGTTCATCACTTATCAATCAACAGCAGTCTTTCTTGCTTTTTCTTCAAGCCTCACGTGGCTAACATTTCTTTCATGTCGTGTCTGTGAATACATGTAAATTGCTCCACAAAAGAAATCATATCGAAAAGAACACTAGTATGTGTTACAACTACTGATTCCACCTACACATGTTTACTTACGGTGTGCCGAGCGAGAAAACAAATTAGACTCAGACAGAATTTCACTCTCTTGTTATTTCTCCAATTCTCCATATTGGATCGTGTGTCATGAATTCTTTACTTGTTCCGCGAGCGTTCGTAAAAAATATTGTTTTTTGTGTTAAAATTTGTTGTTAAAAGTTTCGAAAATGAAATATTATTATAATTTAATGTGTCGGTATTGTTTATTTAAATATTTCTTCATCGAAATAGTTTTATTTAAAAAAAAATCTTTTATTGATACGGTTTTTCTAATTTTGGATTGAGTTTTATTTCTGCTTCTCGTTGTGTTGGCGAATCGGTACCGCTGTTTGTGATAATCGTGTAATTTTTGTTACATCAATTTATTACACATAAGATCTACGGTATATTTTGCTACATAATTATGTCCCTTGTAAAATTAAATTAAATCGAATTCTTAAATGAAAATTGGTCTCCTAGGCGGCCGGCGTTTTGTCAGTTGAAAAGTGCTGCAATATTTTTTTTTTCTTCAAAAAATTTACTTTGTTAATTCAAAGAAGTGTAATCCTGTCAATATATTTATTATGATATTTATTATAAAAAAATCATAAAAGTGAAATGTTGTAATTCAGTGGGTGAATGAAAAAATGTTCTCAGTTGATACAAAATTTTAACAACATAAATATTTTCCAATATCAAAGGTGAGTTCTTGATTTTACAAAGGTTTTTTTTTTTAATATAATCTGTAGAAGCAAATTACATATTTATGAATTTCTTTTGTCTCAACTTTGAATTTTCTTTCGATTTTTTTTTAAAAACCGCATTCACCTTAACCTTCAGACGCACGATGTTTTCCAGTGCAGTGTTGTTTAATGAAAAACTGTTGTCCAAATCACAGCATTTATGGAAACCAACAAGCCCTTCCAACCAGCTCAGTTTCTAGATAGCTTGCTCCAGTTAGGCACATCTTGTTCTTTTTACAACTCTGCGAAGCACCTTAGATAGAGTTTTCCTTTTCGAAATAGTGCGTCGTACGTCGATGATGTTGAGATAAATTTCTTGATGAAAGCATATAAATTATTTTGTCCTCATTTAAATCTTCCTTGGATCCTCTCTTATAATCTTTGTCATCTGCATAAACAAATAGTTGAAAGGGTTTTTGAAAGATTGTACAATTATTGTTGACTTGCGAGTTTCATACAAATAATGCGTTGCCTTGCCTTACCCTTTCTCAACATCAAAATGATCGGTATATTTATTACTGAGTACTGATTTTGACGGAGCAGCGAGATTTCTCCATTGTCTGTTGCACAAACAGACGAGCTTGGCAGAGAAGCCAAGGAACGACGCAGCTCTGTATAGTTCGTCCCTATTTACTCCAGCACGTGTGAGTTTGAATTTAAAATTGATACAAATGTGGTAATCGGTTTTTTGTTCTGTTTTTTTTTTTTTTTTAAATCGGTCGAAACATTTGTCAAAGATTGACTTGATTGACCTAAAATCCAACTGTTAGGCGCAAATTAGAGTCTGCACTAAGTGTTCTAAAATAGTTGAAATGATTTAAAAAGCGAAGCTTAGGCTTAGGCTGAAAACCAAATACCATAAATTTCATGTGATCGATCTTCTATTGGAGTCGTACTGTCACAAGGATATATACTAAAAGTTCTTGAAATACACAAATTTAACAGCCCAGATGGTACATCATCCATTTTCTGAAGAAGAGTTCTTTCACGCTGGAAAAACGACTATGTTGTTTTTTAAACAACAGGTCTTCTAGTGATTTGACATCTCACCGAAACTTGAAGCCAATGAAGTATGATAGCACCACAAAGTGAATGCCTGAGACCTTTGAAAAGGCTTTGACAGGAAGCTCTTTCACCGAAAACATGTGCATTTGGTATAGATACGTCTCTATCAATAGGCTTTATCCAAAATCCTGAAATGGACTTTTATCCAAAACAATGCAAGTAAACGTACACAAAGTTTCATCAAAATAGTATGATCCGTTTTCGAGAAAATTCGAAAAATCTAATACCTTTATATGAGAGGTATTAATTTTCCAATTTTTTTTGAAAACGGCTCATACGATTTTAATGAAACTTTGTGTACGTTATACTTGCATTGTTCTGAATATAAGTGCGTTTCAGGATTTTGGCTAAAAATGCACATAACGAAGATTTGGTGTTAACACGTCTTTTTACAAATTTGGTCGGAACTTCAAAACGGCTAAACCGATTTCATTTATATTTAGTACGGCACAAAAGTTAAATATGCAGCACAAGATGGTATTTAAAGTTTTTAGCTATAAACAACATAAAATGATACATAATTTCATAAATCAAAATTTTTTTAATCACATAGTTATCAACAAGATCAAGTACGTGCGACCCAGTTATGCATTTTATTTTTTTTTTTCTGTGGATTAGGCATAATATGAAAACCTAAAAAAAAATAACGCAAAAAGTGCCAAATACTAGTGTAGAAGTGCAATGTTGTCTTAAAACACACTTTGTTACATTTTAACACTTTTTTATCGAAATTGGTAGATGGTACGATGAAAAGTGTTAAGACCTTTTTTTTTTGTAGAAAATCATATAAGCTACAATTTTTATCTAAAATTTTTTTTTGCTAGAAGTTCATAATTTCCCACGAATTTGCAAAACAAAGGTCTCCAGAAAAATCCAGCTTTGTCCGAATTTTTTTGAAAGAAAATTTCTAGTTTTCTTGGGCTATAACTTAAATGTTGATTTTTTAAATAAGTTCTAAACATTAAGGTTGCCAGGTTGCTTTATTCTACCCAAATGTGATTTTCAAATTTCGATTGAATAATATTATAAACATGAATTTTAGTTTTTCCTTTAATCATGGATGGTTTTTCTTGATTAAAAATGTACCCAATCCACATTCATTTTCGATTTAGAATCCTCTTAATTTTGAATTTCTGTTTACATATTAAATGCAATACATCAGAAATAAACTTTTTTCACATTAAAACCCCACACTCTTGTAAAAGTTTAACATTTTGATTTTAAGTTCAGTGCCACTCATTATTACTCTCACTCTACACAAAACCAAAACTCACCTTTATAATTAAAGATTTCATTCCAGTTGGCATGTGACCATCAAAACAGCATTTGCAAGTTATTTTCGGTTCGACGGACGTCAATTGCCTTGAAGAAGATAATAATATGTATTACCAACGTAAGCAACAAAAACAACATCCAAGAGTTAAATTAATATTTAAGTAAATTTAATTGGCATCAGTATTATGATGTCACCACTTTCCTTACACATCTTCAACCTGTTTTTGTTTCATATACGCAATATCTATACATATATACATAGATATAGTTAATTCTGGTTATCTTACAAAATAAACTAACACAACTCTGTCGGACCAGAGAGTTATATCCTGGAATGGCATGCTCCTTGTGTTCGACTTCCAGGTGAGTTGACATAAATCACCTTAATACTGCTCCCACATTCAGTTTGTCCTTGATTGGATTGTGTGTAGGTGTGTGGTTTGTATATTGGGATGGTGAGTTATTCGTCCTCGTCTGCACATTTCCGTTAAATACAACAACAAAAAAAAGAAGTCCAGACCAACTAAATTAAAGGTGATTCGAGTGCAATGCTGATGTGAACAGTGAGTACGAGTATCTTAAATGGCTGAGTAAACTAGCTTGAAATGAAAAAAAAAGTACCAAACGAGGCATAAAATGATCTTGAAGGGTAATGAAAGGAATATAAAAGAACGTTAAACGCCTCCTTACACATAATCATAGATGGAGGAGGCCTGAATGGCATTTAGCTTCATTTTGAATGACTTGCCATTTCGATGGGTTTAAATAACAAAATATAGGTAGACAACCATGATGTGGAAATAAATAATATTTAAGTGTTACATTGTGTGCGAAATACTTACCATTGGAAATGGAATGTGTTAATACAATTTTGTCGTTAAAGATAACGATCCATTTTTCATTACTCTATAATCACATTTTTTGCACGTTGTACGATAGTACATACATACAGTCATAAAACGCCTCATCTGTCTTTCTAATACGCAAAAGCTTTAATGAAAGGTATAAGGCGAAAAGAATTGCAATGCGACAGAATTGGCAAGCGACAGATCATAAATCTTTATTTTAAATTTAAATGTTCTTGAAAAACTTCTGCGACTATATAACTCTTAAATTATTTTTTGTATGCGTTTTAAGTAAGAGAAAATGATCTTTTGGTCAAATCCGAAATTTTGTTGATACTTTCAAATGTCAAAAAAAAAATTACGTGTTCTTGGAAACCCTGTGGAGAAAAATGAGCGCGCACCTGCGATTATTTGTCCGTGCAGTCCAGAAATCACAAATATTTATATGGATTAGTTTGCGATTTTTCGTTCGCATGTGCGTGCGCTCATCTAAAACAATGTGTTCTATTTTTGCGACTGTTTAATCGTGAATGCAGTTGAAAAATCGCAAATATTTAAATTCAAGAATTTGTGATTTTTCATTCGCGCTCTTATCTAAAACAATGTGTTCTATTTCTTGCGACTTTTAAATCGTCATATTGTTTGTCAGTGCAGTTAAAAAATCGCAAATATTTACATTGACGAATTTGCAATTTTTTCATTTGCTTGTGCGCGCGCTCTTATCTTAAACATATAATCCTTTTTTTTGAGACTGTTTAATCGAACGATTGTTTGTCAGTGCATTTAAAAATCGCAAATATTAACATTTACGAATTTGCGATTTTTTCAGTTACACCGCGCTCTCTAAAACAATGTGTTTTAGAATTTTTAATCGTGCAGTTGTTTGTCAGTGCAGTTTAAAAATCGCAAATATGAATATTTTCGAATTTTCGCATGTCTGTGCACTCTCATAAGAAACTATGCGTTCATTTTGTTGCGACTGTTATGTAAATGAATCGTGCAATTTCAATTAGAAGTGCGTGCCTGGCCTAAATCTAAACGCGCATTGGGGTTATTTGTGAATTCATTTCAAAAATTGGTCGCCAGAAAAGATGCACAGAGATGCACTTGCGACTGAAGCGTAAGCACGCTCACTATCAATTATTTGGCAGTGCAGTTAAAACATTTAGCCCGCAAAAAAGAGTAAATATAAAAAAATATAAAGCATACGATTTTTCAGTCGCATTTGCGGACACTCATTTGAAACAATCTGCCCTAGCGAGATATCTGTCGGAACGGAATATTCTCATAGAATGAAATTGTCAGAAATTTCGCTAAAAGTTCACAGCTGCACGTAATATGCTAATATCCGTTACATTAAAATGGGCAAATATTTTAATGTAAAAAACCTCTAATTCGTGTAAAGTCGGAGAAAGTTCCGATCCGACAGAAATACCTCGCTAAAGCTGAATGTGTTCATATTTGTTGAAGCTGTTTAGTCGTGCGATTGCAGTCGCAAGGGCGCTATCATCAAAAGCTAGTTGCGGTTGTAGTGTTGATGCATTTCCGTATATTTCATTTTATTTTAAGGCAGTCCCGGCTTTATTTGTTTCATTTTGTCAGTCGCAAGTGCGAGCATTCCCATATTGAAATCAACATGTTCTATTTTTTGCAAATCGCAGTAATTTCATCGTTGCATTGTCAATCGCAAGTGCGCATCTAGCCTTACTCCACTGACGCGATGTTGTTGTTCCTCGTCGAAAAATTAACTATGTACATTTTAAAGCCAAATACAATTTTACAAAAAAAAAACTATACAGATATTACAACCGTCTAAAATCATATAATAACATTAATCCACTTTTCTATTCGCTTTGTTATTTTGTTACAAAAGGTCAGAAGACTCAGAAGTTTATAATTATGTATTAAATTTGAATAACAGCTCGATAAGTTTATCATTTCAAAAAGAAATACAATCTATTTCAAAAGTTATTGATTGTAAAATTTCAATCAGATATAAAGTCATTTGAATTACATATCTCTAAAATTTTGACTCCTTTCAAATAAAATTCTTTACAAGTTGTTCTACAAAAACCCGTATCTGTATAGTTACTGTCATTTTTAATCGAATGTTCGATCCAAGACAAATGATTTTCCAATAGATTTTTCAATTATGCCCTGTCAATGCTTATGAATTCAATAGTTCCACAATCTACACAAAATAAATCTCTCCATTCAAGGTAAAATTTCAAATCATACTCATTCATACGTTTTGGCAAAAATGTTGGTTTGATTTACATTCAAATGTCCATTTATACTTTACCTTTATTTGTAAGCTCCAAAGATGTAAGCCTTCAATCAAACGTCAGATGTGGGATTGTATTTGAATTCGTTTTTAGATGAAAAACTTAACTTTTAAGTATGAATAAAGTGCCTATACACACATAATACTTATAAGAACTTAAAATCAAAATACCTCATACACATTCAACATCCAACATCCTGCCTATATATTGCATCATAATATAGAAAAACTATAGCTTAACTCTACAAAATATCCTGGATAAATTGAATTTATAACTCAGAGTGCAATCGTATCCATATGGTGTGGGGTTATACATTTTCAAAGTATAAAGCGCTCATCTAGTTCTATATACCACCATCACCGTTTCATCGTGATGTGTTTAGCTGCTTGTCGTCTATAGAAACTGTTCACTGTATACAATTTTCACAGGAATTTATTCATGTTCGAGAGGATAATGCAGATGCATGACCTAAATTTGAGGATAATCTGTGGAAGAAAGGTTCTTCAAATATTAATAGGATTGGTCCTGATTTTAGAGCGAAAAAGGACCAGAGAATTTATTTACTCAAACACACACATGGTTGGGGCACGTTTTATTTTTGTTGCTGTATTTTTACTGAAACAGCGTCTCGGTCTTTTTTCCTGTAATTTAGAAATGTGAATGATAGAAGGACCTTTTTCTCGGAACAATATTATTCTTGCTAATTTTAATTAACTAAGTTTGATGCTTATTCCAAATCGGAATTTAAAGTGTTCTGAGAAATTTACGAACATCAATGCATCATGTATAGAACGATATTATAGTAATGTTACATCAACTATTCATGTAAGGATGGAAAGAAGCATTGAAATTTTCTTTGAAATCCTTTTTAATTAGGTACCCTGATTCTTTAAAGAAACCGAACTTTAAAATTGAATGTGCAGGGAAATAACTTCACGATAAATATCCTCACAATAGAATTAATTTCGAAAGAGGGCGGAAATAAATTAATTTTTTTAGTTTAAATTATTTCTTATTTATGGTGAGATTTGATCTTAAAATTGTGTAAAGTTTATTCGCATCTTCTATTTGCATGTCATATAATAATGAAGTTATCTCCCACAGATAAATGAAAGCATTTTCATCTTATCTGAGACATTATTTCACATGAAAAAGTGAAAATATTTAAGACCTCAGGTGAAATGATTTTTCATGTGAAGCCATTTCCCGTGAAGCTATTTCCCTGGTATGTAATTAAAAATGCACACTTTTCACGGAAATATTAAATGGCGAAGTTCGAAAAATTAAAAACAAAATTCTTCTACCTCCCATAAGTGTTCACATCTGTGCAGGGAAATAATTTCACATGAGAAATGATTTTACCTGTGGTGTACAATAATTAATTTTTTTTTTCTTGTAGATAAAATGAAAAATAATTTCATATACAATTTTTGTTAATTGTATTCCCCTCTACGGAATGAATTGACAAAAAAACTTACACATACATCAAATAGACATTTTTTCCTACCTTGTGTGGGAAATTTATTTTCACCAGTGTCGAAGTTACTTTTCATGTCGAATTATTTACCGTGAAGTTATTTCGCTGCACCCTTTACATCAGACTTTTGTATTAGAGTCATCAACATGAATTAAGTTGAAATCATCTATTAAACATGAACTCTAAAAGTCACTTCACGGGACATAATTTCACATTGAAAACAACTTCACTAACGTAACACTTTTTTAGCTGGAATTATTTCTCAAGTAAATTACCTAACTGAAAATATTTCCCACGGTGAAGTTAGTATAGTTAGTTTCCCCGTCAAGTTATATCCCGTAGAGTTTCGCTTTAATCTAATCTAAAAATATCCCGTAGAGTTTTTTCTTTTCACCCACATTTTACTAATGGCACCCAATCAGTCCTTCAGCAAGGAAATCAGTTTACGGGAAACAATTTCACCCCGGAAATAACCCTAACTCTGATCTAAATTGATTTCACTTTTTTCAGGTGAAAATATTTGCCATATAAGGATGCTTTCATTTTTTGAAAATAACTCACTTTGATGTGATGTGAAAGTAAAGTTATTTCCTGCTGAAGTTGGAGAATTATTTAGTTTTTTAATGCATTAAAATTGCAGATAGTATTTAATTTCCCAAAAATTTAAGATGGAAATATTTCTCACATATTTCCCATCAAAGGTAAAGTTATTTTTCATGTGAATTTATTTCCCGTGAAAATACTCCCAGTCCTGTCTTCACCTGTCTTTAAGATATTTCAAATTATCTTTGGAAATGGTATCCAAAATTCTGATGGACTTCTGTAATCCATCTTCAAATTTCACGAAAAACCTCCAACCATTGCAATAAGCTACAAAAAAGTCTAACCATTGTTTCCCTAGGAAATTATCAGAACCCAATATGTAAGATGTACTACAATCGTAGTTCTACTAATATATAATTACACTAAGTACACAATTTGCTTGATATCAAAACCTCAGTTCATTTGACATATGAAAATTTCTCTAATATCTGCATAATTAATATTTCTGAAACGATACAATGAATTCAAGGGATGATCCACATAAAGGGAAGAATAGAATTAAAGATATCCTTCGGCTAATCGTAATCCATTTCACTATATCCGTTTTCCATGAGATATACCTCATTACCAAAGAATTTATCTTCCAAGTGCAATCAGATATCATATGTATGTTGAGCTTGAATGGTATCTTCAGGTAAAACAGGCATTCATGAACCTCCTATAATTCAAACGCCACAATTTTCGCATGTTTCGGATTGCAATAAAACCGCTTGCAAGCTTTTGTATACGCACTATGATGAAATTGGCATTGATGGTTAATTTGGTTTTGAATTCGCGAGGAGCTATTCGTAGTTAGTGCATATGTGGGTAGAGGGACGATGAACAATAGAGAAATTTTGCAACTGAAGGCGTCTTTTGTAGTCAGTATATTTGATTTCCAGTAGATTACTACTTTAGAGATTTCCTTTTGTTAAAACATACAAAATGATGATCAGTTGGAAATGAAAAGAACTTCCAGGGTCGAATTCATAATGGTTTTTCGCAGAACTAAGAATCTGTTCAGTAATTAATTTTATTTTGTAGTCGTCTACCCTACGTTATCTTTAGGTATGGATGACATGAACTAATTTCTCAAACACGATTGGAATTAATACAAATACCAAGAGGCAACTATTTTGTTAAGATTCATAAGTTCGCGAAAGAAATTTAAAGAAACTTCAATTTGGTATGGCAATGAATGAATAACTTCTTTATTCATTCTTTATTTCTTCTTTATAGATATATTCTTCAAATCTTAAATTCGTATTTTCATTTCTTCTTAAAACATTCTTCAATGCATCGTTTACTTCTTAAATTGTCTTTTTCAGTGTACTTCCTAAGTGTCTTCTTATTTCTTTAATACTTCCATGTGATTTTTTTTTTTTTTTTTTTGAGGTATTAAATCGGTATTTTTTGTATTATTTTATACTTCTTTAAGACTTCTAAAAATGGTGTTATTCAAAGCGCCGATAATGTTGTGTTTTTCCTAAGTACCCATTTCCAACGGTCAGCCTGTATGTGTATTAGCGGAGCTCTCCGTTCGACACCTTCAGCTGCTCTTGATATTCTACTTAATCTCATACCCCTTGATATTTTAAGCAAACAAACGGCCGCAAGCACAGCCGTTCGTCTCAAAGCCATCTCTCAATGGACCGATAACTCAATTGGTCACTCCATTATTCTGAAAGCATTCGGACCAAAATTAAGTCATTCCGACTACCCATACCCCAGCTTGTTTTTGACAAGAATTTTCAAGTCACCATCCCACCAAGATCCACTTGGGAAAATGAGAGATTCTTGAAAGATGAATCAGTTCATTTTTATACTGATGGCTCAAAAACTAAAGATGGGGTTGGTGGTGGCGTGTACTCAGACAGACTAAATTTAAGCTCCTTCCGTCTCCCTGACCATTGTAGTGTGTTCCAAGCGGAAATTCTGGCGATTAAAGAGTATTATTATCCTGGTTAAGGGAAAACGTGATATCTGCATCGGATATCCGCATATTTTCAGACAGCCAGGCAGCCCTTAAATCAATCTGTGCTGTTTCCACAAACTCAATAACTGCCCGCGACTGTCGGTCATCTCTCATGGAGATGGCAGAACAGTTCAACATTCAACTTTTCTGGGTGCCGGGACACAGAGAAATTGAGGGAAACTGCAAAGCCGATGAACTCGCCAGAAATGGAACCCTATTGCCGGTTTTACCTAACAAGGTGAATATTGGTATACCTATCGCTACAAGCAAACTCATGCTAAAACTAAATGCCATAGAGAAAACAAATTTAAGATGGACAAACACTACTACCTGCGTAGCGACAAAGCAAATCTGGCCAAAATTAGATCAGAAACGTACTAAATGTTTGTTATCTATGAGCAGATTACATCTTAGCTCCGTAATTGGTGTCATAACTGGACACTGCCTCATAAGAAGACACGCCATAAGACTTGGCGTATTCTCTAATGATTTTTGCAGAAGCTGCATGGACGAGGAGGAGGAGGAGACTATCACCCATCTTCTCTGTTCATGCCCAGCTCTCTCCCAAAGACGTAAATTACACCTGGGTGATTTCTTTTTCGACGATCCTAGCGATATATCGAACGTAGATATTCTATCTTTACATCGCTTCATAAGAAGCTCCAACTGGTTTAATTAAAGAGATACTCCCTCGCTCATTTCGTGGTATCACAACGGACCTATCTGTGGTCTAAGTGTGTCAATAGTCTTCCTGACAGCCACATAAACCTAACCTAACCAACCTAAGTACCCATTGAATAGGTGATTTTTGAATTCAAATCAATTTATTATAAACTGTTAATGCAGTCAAATGTTTCTATTTTAGAGTAAAGTTAATAACCCTGCTTACAAGTAAAGCATTTAGTTTAGTTTACTATTCGGAAGTTGGAATACCTAATATCTATCTTTTCTTCCTCACCTTGGAGCTCTGTAACACTCTTCTAATTTTCTCTGCATCAGTGCTTAGATGCTTTCAAAGCAGTCTTACAACGTATCTAGTTTAATTTCAAGTTCTTATGTTAAAATTTCAATATAAGATCATTTCTAGAAATTTGTGGGTTTTCTCTTATTCGGTGTTTTCTTTCTAACATATAAAATCAAGCGGAAATTTGCGTATTGACAAGGTGCTCACTCTTCGTCAACTGATGAGTGCAAAGTGAGCATCCGCACGAAACGCCATTTTTTCATGAACTAAAGGCCATAAAAAGCTAAAAAGCTAATTTGAATCTATAAAATCCTGCGATCATCTCAAATTTTCTACCATCATTATTTCACACTTCTCGATATTAACGACCGATTGTGATTTTAATAAATAAATAAACAAAATAGACTTAAGTTGGCAGCCTTAGTTGGCTCTTGTTTTAGTTCAGAACCAATTGAGCCAGTCCAAACTTTCTCCAGAAGATGTTCCTTCCTGTGCAGTCGCATTTCATATTGAATATGTGCTATCATTTATCAGGCGCTTTGTCTATTCATCTTTAATCAAATTCATAATTCGGTTTTTCTAAAAATACCTTAATAAGTTCTCGTTCTCAAGAAATACATTTAAAAAGGAAGAAAAAAGAAATAATATTCTTAGTGCCTGGCCACACTTTCATTTGAATGAAAAAAATTCCAAGCGAAGCCGTGGCTAAAAACAAAACAAACTTTCTTTTGATTTTGAGATTTTCTACGGAAATAACAAAATAAAAATTGAAATTATTTGACGTGGGATATTAAATGTATAATGAGAAACTGAAAATAATTGTTTGGAAAGGGAGGGAAGTTCCGACAACAATATAGGATAGACAAGAATGAAATATTAAAAAATTGACAATGTTTAAGAGACAGCCGATAATATTTGCGTATCCTTAGTAACTGTATGTACTCTTTCGTCAACAAAAAAGAAATTAAAGGAGAGAACATTAATTCTAACGCCGAGTTTCATTATTGAAAATGAGATTCGGTGGAATTCAATGTATTCAGCTTTTCTCCCTCAGTCTCATCAAAAATTAACCTGTCTCTCTCGGACAGTCTTTCATGTGGCCCAGCACTTAAGGTGTGTCTCCGTATTAATGAAACATTTCAGAAACATTTAAAAAACATTTTAGAAACATTTATTAAAACATTTTTTCTGAAACATAAAAAACATTGCTGTAATGTTTCATTGAATTTTTGGCAATTAATTTTCATGTAATTTTATAAAAATTGTATCGCTAAAAAGTTTCTTTATCCTTTCTGAAGATAAATGTTTTTTTTTATGCTTCATTGGTATTTACGCTTCATAAACATTTCTGATAAGTTTCTACAATGTTTCTCTGATTAATATTTGCTGTGGAAAACTTTCAATGTTTCGTAAATGAAGCAGTTTATTTTAGTTTATTGTTGATTATTTTATTATTGTTCAATAGAAAACACGAAACATTTGAGAAACATTTAAATATGGTTCGTCAGGCATCGAAACTAACAAAAATAAAATCTTGAAAAGTTTCAGAAATGTTCCTGAAATGTTTTTTTAAACAAAAGGGAAACTTTTTCGAAATATTTCAGAAACGTTTTTAAACAATGTTTCCAGAAGTGTTTCTTTGAACTAAAAACTCCTTTAAGATTGTGGAATCAATTTTATTTATATTGTTTTTAAATCCGGGTTTAAAAAAAAAAAAAAAAAAAACTACAAATGAATTAGCTATGTATATTGATGGGCTTTTTCTTCCATTTTTAATTTGTGAGGTGTTGGTGATTCATGTTAGGTTCGCTTAACTTTTAGCTAAATTTATATTTTAAGTCGCAGAACCTCATTCTAGTTTTGACTATCGCAACCCAATGATTTTCTACTTTAATCCATCAATAAAAAATTCCTCTGTCCTATGACCTCAAGAACATGCTGACCCAGTTGGCGCCTTATGATGATGCTAATTAGATACGGCCCTTGCCAATTACATAGCAGAATAGAATACCATCATTTCATTATCGTTCATCTAAACTAGGAGAGAAATTTTTATACCTTGGCAGCAATGATATCAATTATAGCAATGAGCAGCGTGTGCCATTGTTTCACATCGATTCCACTTAAGTGCCGGAGGTGATGCTCTATCGCTTTTGATTCCAGGTAAACATTTATCTAGAACCTTTTTGATTTATGTATAGGAACTAGGCAGCAATTTATAAGATGTTTTACTAGCTGATCTCAACAATCAAGGCAATCCTCGACCTCATAGCCCCCTTCAAATTAATTATTTTTTCTAATATCACATTTAAGCAAATACCCATCATCATTTATCATTATTCGCAGTCTCAGTCTGAGAGTATCTAGTTGTTGAGCTTGAACCATTGAAATTTAAGACAAAAACAAAAAAATAACTATTTACAGTTAATTTATTGCTGTATTTAACATTAATTTTTCTTTTTATTTGCAGGTAAGGCACACACACGTGATAACGAGGTTTCTCTCTGGCTAATTACAATCGTCTGCCGTTTTGATAGAATCCTATGCTCCCCACAATATAGGTACACAAAGACCTCGCTGGGGGACGGATTTCTATATCTAAACTAAGAATTGTTGCTCCCTTCATCTTTGAGATACTTTTTTATGTTTTGATGTTGGTTGCGGATAAATAGATATAATAAAAGTGGAAAACATTTTGCTGGTGCTGCTGTTGCTGGATTATGTTGGTGAGTCTTTTTATTCGCATTCATGGATATTGTTGAGGATGGATAGAGATGTAGATGTGTAGAGGATAGGTTATAAAAGATATTTTAATGAACTGTAAAATTGCAAAGAATTGGAACACTGTAATTAAGGGTGGGTGCGATGCTAGGTGGCGTCTGGTGTGTGAATGGTTGTGGTGGTACTAAGCTGGAGCTGTGAATAGCTTATGATGGTTATGATGTGCCTATGAGCTGTTAATTTGTTTAAGTAGTTTTTTTTTTACTGTTTCGTTTATTAAAAGAAACATCTGCCTTAAATGGGCTTGAATTAGAAAGATGAAGTTCATTGGGTGTGGAAGAACACGAAGGTTTGATGTACGAACTTTCTAAAAACAAAAAACCTTTTACATCATACATAAGTAAATTAAATGAGATTGAGATGTTGAGAGTGTTTTTTTTTTTTAATTAGGGAGCCACTTAAAATCCTTTTTGTTTTATTTTGTTCACAATAATCGACCTGAGAAATAGCAAAGAACTTTTAACTTTGAAAATATGTTCAACGTATTTGTAAAGGGAATATACATATTGTGAGCTTCAACCTGGATGGTTTAGGGGTTTAAAAATTAATTGGAATGAAATTTGATTCACATAGAAATATGAGTTTAAAATTGGAAGCTTTCATAACGTAATCAATGGTTTTGGATTAGTGTCCAAAAGTTTCGCAACATTTATGAGTGTTTTTCTAGTTTTTTGATACACATAGATATTAGAAAAGTATCTCCTTTTTTTCTTTTCTTACTTTTGCTCTTCTTGCTTTTTCTTTTTTGTTCTTCTTCTTCTCTTCTTCTACTACTTATTTTCTGATGATGTAATGATCTCGAATACGATCTCAACTTTCCCACGTCATAAATTCAGTATAGATTCGGATATGTGGTTAAATTTGAATTAACATAATTTAAAAATATTAGTGGACTTAACATGCAGCCCTGTGAAACACCGGTAAGTGACTTGAACTGTTATAATCTGTTGCTTCCACTAGATACCAAAGTAATCTTATATATTTGTGTAAGAAATTGCATATTAAATTCGAATACAATGTCTGTCGAATACCAACTTTGTCTTCTCTAACATGAAGAATATCTTAGGTACACGAAAAGAATGTTAACAGAAACGGGCCACGTATCAATATATTGCGTGCATCATTCTCGGATAAATAGTCAAGCCTCAGTCACCGTTCTAGATTTTAAATTTCTTAAAAAACTTAATGACTGTATTTGCAGTTCTCTTGATAGAAGAGGTTTCCAATCATAAAAACAATCGATTGAATTTTCGATGTCCGCGAAAATAGTTTGACCATTGCATTCATTCATTCTGAATTTTTCATATAAATATAAATCTGATCGAAATCTATATATGCAAAATCAAAATTGTGCAGATCGCAGTTTTTATTCATGCTCACAAAATTCTTCAAAAGGTCTAATTCTCAATCCCTTGGTATGTCATTGCCGTGCTTCTATTTCAGCTCCCACACTAAACAAACCTCTAGATTGTAAGGTCAAATAACACAGAATTGTTATAGATAAATAACGGGTGATTTTTTAGCTGGTTTGGTTTTGGCAACACTGGTTTTGACAGCTGACGTGTGTTTAGTACCTTGTGTCACTGTCAAACAGCTTCAGTTTGGTTTGCAATTAAACCATGGATCGTCTTACAAATGAACAACGCTTGCAAATTATTGAATTTTACTATCAAAATTCGTGCTCGGTTCGAAATGTTCATCGCGCGCTGCTTCCATTTTATGATCGGCATTCTCGACCTTCTGAGCAGTCTATTCGGAAGATTGTGACCAAATTTCGCACCAAATTTACTTTGTTGGACATTAAACCACCAACACGTTTACGTACTGTGCGTAGTGAAGAAAATATTGCGGCCGTATCAGCTAGTGTGACAGAAGACCGCGAAATGTCGATTCGGCGCCGTTCCCAGCAGTTAGGCCTTTGTAACAGCACTACGTGGAAAATTTTGCGGAAGGATTTGGGCGTAAAGCCTTTTAAGATACAGCTGGTGTAAGAACTAAAGCCAGCCGACCTACCACAACGCCGAATTTTTGGTGAATGGGCTCTTGGAAAGCTGGCCGAGGATCCGCTTTTTTATCGAAAAATTGTGTTCAGCGATGAGGTTCATTTTTGGTTGAATGGGTACGTAAATAAGCAAAATTGCCGCATTTGGAGTGAAGATCAGCCAGAAGCATTGCAACAGCTACCAATGCATCCCGAAAAAGCCACTGTTTGGTGCGGTTTATGGGAGGGCGGCATTATTGGGCCATATTTCTTCAAAGATGATGCGAATCGCAGCGTTACTGTCAATGGTGAACGCTACCGAGCGATGATAACAAACTTTTTTTTGCCCGAAATGGAATTTCTTGACTTGCATGATATGTGGTTTCAACAAGACGGTGCCACATGCCACACAGCACGCGAAACAATGGCGCAATTGCGAGGCGAGTTTGGTGAACAGTTAATTTCACGTTTCGGGCCGGTCAATTGGCCGCCTAGATCGTGCGATTTGACACCATTAGACTATTTTTTGTGGGAGTATGTCAAGGCTAATGTCTATAGGGACAAGCCCGCTTCGATTGACGCACTGGAAGCCAACATCCATGCATTCATTCGTGAGATACCGGCCGATATGTGTGAAAGAGTATGCCAAAATTGGACTCAGCGGATGGGCTACCTGAGACGCAGCCGCGGTCAACATTTGCATGAAATTATCTTTAAACATTAAATTGCAAAGTTCAAACTATCGATTCAAATAAATATTTCATTCATTTTTTCGAATTTTTTGTGTTTTTTTTTTAAAAAAAGTTCTAAACCTCTTAAAAAATATAAGTAAGCAATTCATTTTATTGCAAAAAAAAAGTCACTAAACTTTGTCAGCCTCATTTGCAATCTGTTCCCTCAAAAATTAAAAACGTAAAAAACGTTGATAACTTCCATATAGATCTGAGTCCGATGTCAGGGAATATCAAGTATCGAGTCTCGTTCGAAAAAACTGGGCTTACACCTCGCGTCTGTTTGTTATGTCACTTTTAAGAAATAAATTTATGCGAGAGGTCGTGGATTCACCGTTTTTTTTATCAGTCCCCTGGTGAGTGCTTACATATAATTTCTGTATATTAGTAGGCATATTGTTAGTATTATATTATATGCTAAAAAAACATAATATATTTTCTATTTTTTATCCTTTCAAATTAAACGTTTGTATGTTTTTTGGTTAAAAAATTTAAAAAAAACTCAGCCCAGGGGGCTCAGTCCCCTGACAGTTTTTTGAAAAAATAGGACTATAGTTCTATCCAGAGGTCTGAGAAATTTTCAAAAGATGATGCATTTTATAGGGTTTTTGCCGAGGGTTTTGCTATATGTAAATCGATGGTCTAATATAACTTTTTAACGGCGATATTGAAGCTATAAAAACCTATTTTAGGAGCACTTTCAGTCAGTTAGGTCCAAGATAATACTATCTTATCACGATAAATCATTCTGATATCGATCAGTTGTTTTTACCATTTTAATAAAAAGTCATATTTTGATTTGAATAAGTGATAATTTATAAGATATTATTGATTTTTCTCAGTTCCCTGGTAACAAAATCTCAGTCCCCTGACCATATTTTTTTTTTAAATTGCCATTTTTAATTGTTATTTTTAATTTTTTTGACTGGTCGCTTTCAATAATGTTAGAGGACATTCTTAGCCCATATAACTATTAGAACTAATTTGCACGACTTAAAGCTTCCAATGAATTTCGCCGAAATTATGAGGAATTTATTCCACTTTTTGTAGAATCTTGATTTGTAGAATATTGATATTGATATTGATATTGATATTGATATTGATATTGATATTGATATTGATATTGATATTGATATTGATATTGATATTGATATTGATATTGATATTGATATTGATATTGATATTGATATTGATATTGATATTGATATTGATATTGATATTGATATTGATATTGATATTGATATTGATATTGATATTGATATTGATATTGATATTGATATTGATATTGATATTGATATTGATATTGATATTGATATTGATATTGATATTGATATTGATATTGATATTGATATTGATATTGATATTGATATTGATATTGATATTGATATTGATATTGATATTGATATTGATATTGATATTGATATTGATATTGATATTGATATTGATATTGATATTGATATTGATATTGATATTGATATTGATATTGATATTGATATTGATATTGATATTGATATTGATATTGATATTGATATTGATATTGATATTGATATTGATATTGATATTGATATTGATATTGATATTGATATTGATATTGATATTGATATTGATATTGATATTGATATTGATATTGATATTGATATTGATATTGATATTGATATTGATATTGATATTGATATTGATATTGATATTGATATTGATATTGATATTGATATTGATATTGATATTGATATTGATATTGATATTGATATTGATATTGATATTGATATTGATATTGATATTGATATTGATATTGATATTGATATTGATATTGATATTGATATTGATATTGATATTGATATTGATATTGATATTGATATTGATATTGATATTGATATTGATATTGATATTGATATTGATATTGATATTGATATTGATATTGATATTGATATTGATATTGATATTGATATTGATATTGATATTGATATTGATATTGATATTGATATTGATATTGATATTGATATTGATATTGATATTGATATTGATATTGATATTGATATTGATATTGATATTGATATTGATATTGATATTGATATTGATATTGATATTGATATTGATATTGATATTGATATTGATATTGATATTGATATTGATATTGATATTGATATTGATATTGATATTGATATTGATATTGATATTGATATTGATATTGATATTGATATTGATATTGATATTGATATTGATATTGATATTGATATTGATATTGATATTGATATTGATATTGATATTGATATTGATATTGATATTGATATTGATATTGATATTGATATTGATATTGATATTGATATTGATATTGATATTGATATTGATATTGATATTGATATTGATATTGATATTGATATTGATATTGATATTGATATTGATATTGATATTGATATTGATATTGATATTGATATTGATATTGATATTGATATTGATATTGATATTGATATTGATATTGATATTGATATTGATATTGATATTGATATTGATATTGATATTGATATTGATATTGATATTGATATTGATATTGATATTGATATTGATATTGATATTGATATTGATATTGATATTGATATTGATATTGATATTGATATTGATATTGATATTGATATTGATATTGATATTGATATTGATATTGATATTGATATTGATATTGATATTGATATTGATATTGATATTGATATTGATATTGATATTGATATTGATATTGATATTGATATTGATATTGATATTGATATTGATATTGATATTGATATTGATATTGATATTGATATTGATATTGATATTGATATTGATATTGATATTGATATTGATATTGATATTGATATTGATATTGATATTGATATTGATATTGATATTGATATTGATATTGATATTGATATTGATATTGATATTGATATTGATATTGATATTGATATTGATATTGATATTGATATTGATATTGATATTGATATTGATATTGATATTGATATTGATATTGATATTGATATTGATATTGATATTGATATTGATATTGATATTGATATTGATATTGATATTGATATTGATATTGATATTGATATTGATATTGATATTGATATTGATATTGATATTGATATTGATATTGATATTGATATTGATATTGATATTGATATTGATATTGATATTGATATTGATATTGATATTGATATTGATATTGATATTGATATTGATATTGATATTGATATTGATATTGATATTGATATTGATATTGATATTGATATTGATATTGATATTGATATTGATATTGATATTGATATTGATATTGATATTGATATTGATATTGATATTGATATTGATATTGATATTGATATTGATATTGATATTGATATTGATATTGATATTGATATTGACATTGATATTGATATTGATATTGATATTGATATTGATATTGATATTGATATTGATATTGATATGGAAATCGATATTGATACAGATTCTTACAACAGAGCAACCTATTTTGTTCTGCTCTCCAATTCTTTCTTAGGGCCAATCTTTCCAGCTCAGATTAAATTTAACAATTTGCTGGTAACCGTAGAAACACATACAAAATCTATGGTTAACAACTGAAATAACCAGAGCAACAGTGTAGCTTCTACAGCTTATTTCTTTTCCAATAAATTCTTCTAAATTCAACTTCCGAATTCAACTAAAAGATATAAATGGTAACAAATGAACAAGATCCTAAAAGCTAAGTCACTAAAAAGCAAGTATACCGGAGGTGAAGTATTTAAAAAGTTGAAGATATTCTCTGCCGAAACCAGACTAAAGTCGGCCTTCAGCTGTTCCTGGTGCAACAAAAACATTGGGGTCTTAAGCGAGATTTATAGATTTTTTTCCAATAAAGAATCATATACGTTCTGGCTGGACAGGAGAATATTTTTCCTAATATTAATAATATTATTATTAATAATATTCCTTTATTACCGTCAAGCTAAAAATTTTATTTAGATAAGTAATTGGTTTTCTAAAAATATGCATTTTTGTTAATTTTATTATTGAACCTTTTGAACCTTTTTTTTATAACACGTAAAATTTGTTTTAAAAAATTCCCCTTGTTGTAAATAAAAATAAAATGGAACTCCATCCTTTCAACAGCAGCACTTGTATTATACGGCAAGTTTAACAGCCGGAACAATTTCATTGCAAATAGCAACTCCATCCATTTACTGGAGAATATTCGATATCACAACAGGAAGTAGGAAATGGTAACTGCCTGATCACGTAGGCGGAATATTATTGTGCTCGAATGGAAATATTTTCAATGAATAGCAAAAGTCAGCTCAGCAGTAAATTCGTACTTCATCGAGTATATAACTATCCCAATCAATAATTTTTCAAACCACGTCACACACGTGCAATATTTTGTTCCCTTTTTCTGTTATTTCTGATTAATGCATTCGTCACGAAGAACAACTGTACAAATTAATTGAAAGAAAAGTTTATTATTTTACCTTTTCTTTTAATAAAAGGATAACAAATTTCACTACCAAAAAAATGACAGTGGAAGAAAAGTGAAATTTGATTGCTTTTCTCTGTTGAATGGCAATCCACACGTGTTTCTTTTGCAGACGATAAGATGTTTTTCAACTTTCGATAACACTCTTTCTTTCTTTTTCGCCTCCGATAATAATAATAATCACACTCGATCATTGTTATTTTCTTTGGTATTTTTTTCTTTTTATTACAAACATAGTTTATCTGTCTCCCACTCTGAAATGACACAAATTATCTATGAGATATATTTGAAAAGACCTTGGACTAGTTTTTGAAGTTAAACATTTTTTTGTGTCCCTTAATCTTGGTCTTGAGTATGTGGTCTTTGATTAATGATCGAATTGCTGTCGTGACAGTTTGAACGATTTTTTCTCATGTTGGCCGTGTCTTGTAAGGTGGGAGCTTGATGGTGTCGGTACTCGTATATCTAAGCCTCCACTAATGACCAGTTTTTTGTTTAGTTTTTTTTTGCAATTCCAATCGATGGATTCATCTTGTTTACCCAGTACCCGAGATCAAGTTGAACCAGCTAACCATTCGCTTAAGTCATTAAAGGAGAAAGGCACAGTTTTGATGGCAAAACAAAAAAAAAAGCAGGCATTTTGTTTTTGCTTTGTGTCGCCCATTGCGATCTTGACCACGTGTGTAGGTTGATAAAATTCAAATGAGGCAATGTTCACTTTTACTTATTCGAATCGATGATATGCCGCTCCGACCACATCTAAATACGCCATCAGTCCGCAAGAGAATTTTCTTTAGTCAAAGTTTTGTTTGACATTTAATTAATCGAACCATTTTTGGATGAAGGCGCACATGTGCAGCCGCGTTCGAATCGGATTATGATTTATTTTTGTATACAAAACCTGTGCAACAGACTGTCCTTGTTCGGTGTTGTATTTATGGGACTATAAATTGACCGGTCCGGTTAGCATAAAACTTTTCCTTTCTCTTGGTGATTTCCAAAAATGCAGTGGCATAAGATAATCGATATTCATTCTCCTACGTCATCGGTCCAATGCACACAACGTCTAGCTTTTTGATCGAAGAAATCCTCCACTGTCATCGATTCAACCCGATCACTGGATAAACTGGTCCGAAATCAATTTTGCCCAGTTTTCTTGACTGGTTGTTTTTCTCGTTGGCAATTTCACCCCGGACAGTCTGATTGTTCCATTAGCTAATGATATGGTTTATATGATCGATATCTGTCATTTGGAAGTCATAGTTTTTTCGATAACATTTTGTATCTATGGTGAACTGCAAACAAATTTAGTGTGTACTTTCATTTCGATTGTCTTTGATTTTTTAACAATATCACTGCAATCATCATTGGCATGATCTGTAATTTTTATTACAACAACAAAATACTCAAAACAAGCTGTTTACACGGCGCGCGGCGGATGATGATGATTGGTTTGTCGAGATGTAGATAATGCAGTGGCATGTGCATTGGCAGGTTATCCGGTGAAATCAAACATTATAATGATCATGTTGTCGAGCTACTCCTAGATGATCGATCAATTACAGTTAACGATTTGAAGGTATTATTCACCATCTTGTGGATTTGATAGTGTCTCATAGTGTGTGACATTTCCTATCATCTAATACAACAACACCTGATATGGAATTTAGATAATTGGATTAAGTACTTAATAAAAAAAAATGTGCTGATCGCAATTATGAATTATTTTTATTACTTATTGCACTTTGGATTGATCATTTTGTGTTCGTTGAAATTGAGGTGTTTAATTTTGATTGAGTATGTCGAATGAACGATGGTAGGATATTATTATGGTGAAAACTTTCGATTTCATAAAAGGATTTATCCTTTTGGGAGTCATTTTGATTGACAAGAAGTGTTGTTACGTTACTGGGATCTTTAAGGGAGTGAAGTGTCATTAATTACTGTCAAGTTTTATTTGATGGGAAGCTTTAAAATTAATTGCACAATTTTCATTTCATTTATTCATTTAATGCATGCACAGTAAGAAACAAATCTTATAAAATAGTGCTAAGCTATAGTTGCAACAAGTGAAAAGCTACATCATCAATAAAGTGTATATAAATCTATATAAATTTAATCGAATAGATACTTTTACGTTAGAATACATTTTTCTTTGAATAAGATAGGTATCTGAATACAGTTAAAATTCTTTTTTTTTCAAAATAAATTAACAAAATTTTTAACATTTAATACATACATCTCATTAATTAAATTAATTTTGTGAACCAACTGAAAGACAAATTAAAAAAAAGAAAAGAAAACCTAAGCATTTTGAAAATATCTTCGAAGCTCTCTACGAAACTGTGCTTCGCAATTTGGACTTCTTAGATTTCTTGGAAGGAGATTCCACAGATGGTAGCATTGACGAAGAATTATTGCTCTGAAGTTCGACAGGAAAACCGAGGGTACACTAATACTTGGGATCTGTTGGAGGAACCGAACTGTATCCTATTAAATAAAGTACAGGGTTGTTGAGTTTGAATAATGTTGTAAAGTAAAAGAAGAGTTCTATACCGGAGAAGATGATCAAGGGACATATTATAGATTCGAAACGAGTAACTTGATATGCGATCAAAACGACGTAATCCAAATATGTAGCGTGCTATATTGTTAAAAGCAACATTTAATTTTCTCCTACTGTCAGCATCACAGTTACAGTAGACTTCGCAACCATACGTCAAATTGGGAACTAATACGGTTTTGGCTAGCATCATACGAGTATTCAATGGTGTGTAATGTTGTGATGACCACAACATTCTTAGTACTCCATAGACTTTACCCACGGCTGCATTTATATGATTGTTCCAAGTTAGCGTCCTGTTAAACAGAAATCCAAGATTTCTTGCACTAGATGTGTATTCAATCGGCATACCATTTAACACGATACTTGGGAAGTAAAATAAATCAAGCACTTTCTTACTGATCACAATACATTTAGATTTCAGTGGATTAAGGAAAAGTCCATTATCCTGTGACCAACCGAAAATATCCGCCAAATCGCTGTTAATTGTATGTGCACAATCATCAATAAATCCGAGAGGACAGCTTTTAAACAACTGGACGTCGTCAGCATACATTTGAATAGAACAGCCCGAAATTTTCGCTGGAAGTTCGTTAATATATAACGAGAACTATAGAACTGCTCGCAGCTTTCTTACTCTTAAATGGATACCCACCTTTAACTTTTGTCCAGTTATTGACTTTAGAGTAAAACATTTTCGAGCCAAAATAACTTACCAAAGTTGGGTTACTTATTCTGCTCTTCGGAGGGTTGTATTGTTTGTTTTCAACTATTGTCGGTAGCTATATAATTGACATTTATTAATGAGTGGCACTAAATCAATATCTGGACAAAAAATCAGGCGCGTCAAAATAATGTCCGAAAATCCGTCGCTAGCTCTCGGACTATTAGGGCGATGAAGAAATGTTTGAATGATGGGATCACCCTTCTTATACTTTTAAATACAAGCTTTGTATAATATTGGATTGGACGAATGAAGCAAAGATATGCTTCAAAACAGATCCCCTTTGTTGGAAGAAAACAAATATATTTATGTCGATCATAAGCGCTCAAATGAAAGTGTCTCCGCCTTAGAAAATGACAATCAAGTCGATAATATATCAAACGATTTAAGTAAGGCTTTGAGAAAAACTTCCATTCACTTAAACTTTCAAATTGTTCTCTTTCGTTTCTGATTGAACCCATTATATTGATGGCTTTAATCTTATCTGCAGGAAACTCTCTAACCATTTCTTAACCATCTTCGGGCTGACATAGTTCCTGTGTTTTCAAAGGAAACCCTTCTTAGTTTTTTTCTCAATACTCACGAAAACACCACTGACATTATTGTTAGCACAACTTTCCATCCACAGATGATTAGACGTTTGTTCACCCCAGACTCCAGAGCCATCTTGACTCGAAGTTAATATCCCATCTTCTAGTCTATTTTCTTTTTCTTTTAATCGGATTAACATATTCAAAGGTCATTTCGTGCACTTCTTCTCAGTTGGGTAGGTTATTGGGCAGTAAAGCCTGGGAATCCAATGAATCAAAAGTCCCTCATAAAAATTTCTCAGCTGTTAAGCATTTTGTCGTTATCGGTTATTTTGGTGAACAAATTTCCTTCTTTGAATTTATAAGAAAGTTGCACCTTTGTTAATGTTGACCTATAATAATTTAACTTTTCATACTCTCTACTATCAATTGGGAACACTTTTTGCCCTTCTCTTACCGCAGGCTTGTATCTTTTGGAGTCCAGCTTTTTAATGTACATTATGAATTGGTGCTCTCACATTTTCCTAGATTTCTTTTTTTTTTTAAATATTAATTTCTTTATAGTTATTTGAAACTACAGAGCTCCTATCTACAGTATAGAAAGTGCTTGTGATTACCAGAGAGATAAAATTCCATCGATCCAATACTTCAAAAAAAGAAGTGAAGCTATCAAACAGAATCTTAGTTTCTTCTTTTGGGAGAGTAAAAATTTCCTAAACCACCAACAAATTAACTTGTCTTCCAACATTCTTTTTTAACAAAAAAAAAATAGGGAATAAGCCCATTGAAATGAAAGTACAAAATTAGCAATGCAGTCAGGAAAAAAAAAACTTTTATCTAATATTACACTTTCACAAGCATCCTTAAACTTTAAATGAGCATAATTGAACGAAACTTTTTCAAGGGGATGCATTCATGGTTTATTATGTTTGATTTTTTTTTTCTGGGTCTATTTTTGCCTTTGCTACCGTTTGTGGAATTTTTCCCGCATAGCTTTTCCTTCGTTACTTCACATCAACAAGGTACTTCAAAATCACAGTAGAAGAGGAAGAAAAGGGAGAAAAGAGAGCCAATGGAAAAAAAAGAACACACCATCAGAAGAACTCTCCTTAGAGGGTACTTTAGAAATGGGAACGAAGTGATTTTTATTGCGATACTCGAACGATAGAAAAAAAATGTTTTAAGTGAAGTTTCAAATCGGATTTTTTGTATCTTTGAGTCAAATTGCATGTTATGTCTCAAACTAAATGACTCAAGTTGTTGTTTTCAGAAATATCCATCAAAAGAAAAAAGGATTTGTCCAAAAGAGTAGCTTATAATGAGGAAGTCTTAATTTATTCCTTTAAGAAGGTCCTTCTTCTAAGTAACATAATTAAAATATTCCTATCTGTAGATATACTAGATACAAATCTTTAAATCAGTTTTCATAAAATAACCTTACTTAACCCCACTTATCCTAATCCGTACTTCTTAATTTTCCTGCTTGATTTGGAATTCAATCTCCTGACGGTTTAATTGTTTTCCATACCTATATTGATTAAATTGACCCAATTTGATGGGTTTTACATCCTACAAGATGAAAGATATCTCACCTATTCCCGAAATTGGAAATTAGAATACCTCTGCTATGTCCTCATAAAATTTGCCATTTAAAAGACCCACATCTTGATTTTAATCCCGCACCGGGCAAAGTATCACAGTTTCATTAATATCATTTTAGCCCAGTAGCAGTTTGGTGAATGGGTTTTCTGTGTTCCCAAAGGAATTTTATTACACAACTATATAGAATGAAAATATACACCGAGAAGAACCCCCCTTTTTTGGGAGTGTTTTGCGTAATACACTTGAGACAACACATAAAATGTTCCGGATAAAATAACTCCTTTGTTGCTGTTGTATGTTGTTGACGGTTTCAAGGGTTAAGCTTTAGAGTCCGGAAAATAAGTTTAAAATTTATAATCCGTTGTCTCCGGTGGTAAAACATATATATACGCAGAACTTAACGAGCGATAAACATACATTTTTCCATCCTTTATGTTTAATTGCAGAGATTGTTGTATGCATTCTCTGTTGTTGTAAGTTTATGTAATGAAAGGATTCCGTGTATATGTATATACAACAAAAAACAGGGACAATGTCGTATGAAATTATAATCACAACTTTAATGACACCATTAAAAAGGTTTATTTTAGAAGTTTTAAAGACCATTGAAGTGCTTGAAAAAGAAAAAAAATAGGTTAAATTTTATATCTAAAAATGTGTTGCCTTGCACTAAGGCAGCTGGAGGTCATATCACTTGAAAAGTAAGGGGAGTTTTCTTTAACTGACCTCTTAGAAACCAGAAAGTGCATAATCCCCTTAAGGATTCAAGCAGAGGAACATTTTATGGGGGGCATCTGAAGTTCACAACACTGTCATATGGCTTCTTAGCCATGAAAATATAGCACATATATAAGGGTCATAGGATAAGTGGAAAATTGTTTTGAACTTGAATAACTGTTCAACCTGGTTTAATGCATTTTGACACAGTAAAAGAATGTAAGCTTTTGATTTTTTGATTTTCGTAAATCTTTAATTATTCTATTTGAAGTTATAATTTTCTATATTCACATTTGGGTCAATACTGTTTTGGGCGCTTATGTGGTACCGGTTTTCGTCCTAAACGTCCACTTATACGTCAAATGCTTGTTACAGAATGTGAACCTTACTTATAATGGCTTCATCGTCTGCAAAGGATAACTGATTCACTTTAAAGTCAGTCGTTTTTCCTCTAAGCAAATAATTAAAGTCTGTAATAAAAGTAAGGAACTCAAGAGGCTTCCTTGGTGTACGCCAACTTATGTAGTTTTGGAATTATTGTACTCCAGTTATAGGCTGGGCAAATTATATATACTAGATGCCTTAACTTCCTCGATCGTTTTAAATTCAGAATTCAGAATTTCTTCGCTGCCTAAGGGCCAGACGATGCTAAGGATTTTGTGTTGCTGTTAATTTCTAACGTTGCTAATGGATACCGAAAATAGTATCTACTTTAATGACGACTATAAATTCCACTCGTAGTGAAGTTTTGCCTGTGTTTGGTGCAAGTGGGCATAAATATGATTAAAAGTAGTTAACTAGTCAGGATGTTTACTTTCACATCGAAAATTTATTTAGTTTTCACCCGGAACACCAGTTTGCCTTCAATCTGTCTTTGCATTTCAGCTGGCCTTTTAGATTAAAATTTAAGTGTGTGTGTTTGTGTGGTTATATATTTGACAATATCACACTTTGCAACAAACATGGCTATGTTAGATTGACATTGTGTCTATTGGATTTCACTCGTGGGGAAAAAAAATGTGTGCCCGGAAAATTGGGTTCGAGTCGACCATGGGTACTGAAGTCCAACCTCATACTTATTGGTTTTTTCTTTTTGTTCAGTTACAAAATAACGTGATCGAAAAAGAAAATATCAGGAGGTTTTTGATAAATAAGAACGTCTTTCAAAAGAGTGAGTGATCAACAAGAACAAACTTTTTCATTTACTTTAGAGGTATTGTGTTATTCGTAGTTTAATTTTTATTTTTGAGCTTTATGTCTCATAAGTCAATACTTGCCATAAATAAAAAAATAAGAGAAACTTGGGTTCTATTTTTGTCTGGGCGTTTCGTTTATTAATTTCTTATTTTCGAATTCATTAGGTAGTCTATTATTAAGGGGTTTCCAACAGCGACAGGAGGATGTTGACAGTTTGTGGCACCCATGTTGCGCAATCTCTTGCCATGGTTGGCATCTGTAACTGAATAAACAAACAAATTTGACAGTCACCGCTGAAACAATATGGCCGCCACGAATTGTCAAAATCGATCCAAAGCCTTACATATCGCATAGATTAATCTATAAAATAAATGTTTGCAAAAAACACTTAGTTTTGTTTACATCTGGGTTTTATGCTCCCGTAAATATATGAGCCATATGAATAACCTGTAGACCACTGGTTTCAATTTACAACTCCATTTATTATTCGTAGTTTTATGGTCAAACCTAGACATTTTTGGATATGATACTTTTGCGGTTTGGCTTTAATGGTCATGTTTTTTTTTTTTTTTTTGTATCAAACTATCATTTTCGAGTAACTTGCACTTCATATTGTATCCTGTCTATTCAAATCGAAATAAATGCACAATATAAAACTATACCATGTTAGCTGGGAGTTTTTATTGCTTTGCTCATCGAAACGACTTTATGTCATCAATAAATTATATCTCCGTTGGAGAATATAAATTGAACACGTGACACAGATACAATGGGGAGAGACTTTTCTTTTTTTCCGAGAATTCTGTCTGAATTGAGTTTATAGTGTCTGATGGAATGAACCAAAAGAGGATGACAATGATACTATATGGTCGATTTCCCAACGTATAGAAAATGTATACCCGTAATTACTTCGTTCGGTGTTTCGATTCAAACAAGCGTAATGGAAGCGGACACTGACCAGTTGCCAACTATACATACGGAGGCGATATGGTCATCATCGTCATCATCATCATCATAATCATCATCATCATCATCATCATCATCACAAAACGAAGAAGATAGTCCAGCTTTATAGTATTACCAAAAGCAATTTCTTAATTGTAAAGTACCGCATGTGCCATATCGGATATGGAGATCCGTTCTTGAATAAATGTGTTGTGCGTATTTATTCGCATTTTGCAACCCATTGGATTGCTTTTAGACGAAGACGACTCACAAATGATGTATCTTTAATTGAAGTTATTATTTATGAATATATGATGATGTTTTGCTATATGAACGACTATAACTTTTCTCAGATATATGTATACAGCTGGTTTTGAAGCTTTTGTCTTGATAAACTGTTTTTTACGCTTTTCCCCACAAATTATGACCGCAAAATTGTTACAAAGTACTTTATTGTATAATGTTTTCCAATAAAATACAAATTAATGTAAATGGCAGAAAAATTCATCAAGTCATGGGAAAACGTTGAAAAAATTTCACTTTTCCGCATCATTTCATTTTATACTGTTGATGTATCTTGACTGGGGGGCATAGTGGCGTGTTTAAAGATGAATGACTGAAAAACATTATAATTGCGCGTTCATCAATAAAAGGTTAATGATAGATAACTTTTAATTATATTTTTTTTTAGTCTACACAGACAGACGAAATTTATACAAATTTGTAAATTTCTAGTTGAAAATATTAAGGCGAATAATATCTTCTCATTGTAGATACATACCACTAAAAATGACTAATTTGAACATACACGATGGCTCCGTCATCATTAAACAATATATAGAAGGAAACATATATAAAGATTCCAAATAATCGAAGTACATAAAGTTAAATTATTTGGATTTTTTTAACGATGAACGAAAATCTCTTTAAATTTTAACAAACAAGTAATAAAATTGAAAACTTTTCTGAAAATCCTGTTAACGCATTATAAATCAAAACCCTAAAATTCTTATTTGTTGAAAAAACACTTCACACAATTATAATTATTAATTTACATAAAGTTTCATCAAAATTTTTAAAGTAGTTTTCGAAAATATGTAAATACATCGTCGGTATTGGTATTCATGGAATTCGATTTTCCTTATTACTTTTTTTTTAACAATTTTCGTAATTCTTGCTGTTCCGAAACGAAATTTTTCGCAGTGAAGCTTGCCATTTTTTTTTTTTTTGTTTCAAATAAATTTTGTAAGCAATTTTTGTAGACGTTCTTTGCTAATATAAACGATTTTTTTGTTTCAATGTTATGCGTTAATTTTTTCTTGTACGAAAATGGAATGAAGGCTTGAGTTTTCCATTTCAAGAATATTTTATCTTGCAGCAGCGCAGCTAGAAAGAACAAAAAGTTGAACGGAAAATTTCGTTTATGATTTTGTTGTGTCATATTCTTATGAGGTTTTTCTATTCTGAAACGAAAATATTCATTTTAATTGTTTAGTTTAGTTGTGCGAAAATGGAGTAAATGCTTGAATCAGTAACCAATTACAAGTACCATTTCAACATAATTCCGTCTTGAAGCAGCGTAAGGAGAACAAAACGTAAAAAAATCGTTAAAGTTTTCGTTATGTCAATTTTGTTTGGATTTTCTTCTATTTCTTATCAATGATTCAAATGTTTCGTTTTGTAAATTCAGGTGAGGTTCAAACGCCGCTTTTGTTGTGGTTGGTTGTTTATCCTCATCGTTTAACCAATCCATCATCATTTTTTTCATTTTCTTGTGTCGCTGTCATAACACAGTTGACAAGTCCTTTGTCAAAATTCTTAGTTTGATATAATTTGTTGCCAATGTATTGCGTAGACTTCAATACTTGATCCAGAACGTATTTGTCCAATCTTTCCCAAATTCGACCTGAACCTCTCTTATCCCGACTCTCGAATTGCTTGTATTGCTATCTGCAAATACATACTTGTAAAGAGACGAAGTAGAATTTCAATTTGTGCTAAATATTCGATAACATCAAGTTCTTTTATATCTGTCAGATCAATGTGTCAAAATGCAATTTTATAGGAAATATGTATTTTAAAAATTTAAGTTTCGACTGTCAAACCACAAATATTCTAAATCTTTTCCACGTATATATATGCACAAAAAAGGAAAACAAAAATTTCGATGGTCGAGTCAAGGGGGGTTCGTGTTGAATATAGGTAGAAATCACACTGTAAAATACTCTGTTACATCAACAAACATAACTCATATTAGTGCAACCAAGTGAGAAATGAATATTTGTCTGCTTTTGAAAACCCGCAAGTGTTTCAGCAGTTGGCTGACGAGTGACGGCTGAAAAACCTGAGTGCAATTTTATCAAGCGGCAAATTCACTGACGTGTACTTGTTATTGGATACGAAAAACAGTTATAATATTTTATAAATTGGCTTCGAAATATGGAAATATAGAGGTGCATGGCCTGTCAATGTATATTATTCTACATCAGTTTACTTTAATATTAAAACAGTTGACAGGTTATATTACTCTAGCTTATACATGACACTTGAAATGTCACCTAGAACTCTTTATAAGAACAGAGAAAGTGTCACGTTCTCTACATTTATTTTTACTTTCTTTCCACATGCTTTTAGATGTAGAACTATAAAGCGCATGAGCAAGCATAAGCTACTGTCAAAATTTAACGAAATTTGTCATCAAGGTTGTACAAACATGATGAATAACTATAATGATCATGGCTATCTGTCAAAAGCAATTCCTTTCAGTTTATTTCATTAGTCTCAAAAATGCATAATTTTTTTGATAATATAATCCAAACTTGTTGTCTTTCTGGGTTAGTTCCATTAAATTTTTATTCAGACTGTCAAATACTCACAGTTGTCAAATTTATATATTGTAAAAGCGATTCAGATCTCACATCTCATGAGTACTGTGTGTTATCGCTTATTTCACTTGTCATTTTGACAGTAGCTCATGTTTGCTCATTCGCGATATGGTCGGGGCTTAAAGCCTAACATGTCAAATTTACCCTATAAAGGTCATCATTTGCACCGCTGCTGCGAGCTGTTGCTGACGATGAATATTTGAACTTCAAACTAAAATCCTCTTTTAGAACATCAATAAGGGATTTATTTATTTATACTTTCTTCCATTGATTATTAATTCTTTATTGATCAAAGTAAATAAATTAAGAATTTAATTTATTATTAGATTGTTACTTTTTATTCATTTACAATTTCCTTACACTAAATGAAAAAATACTTAAATTTGCATATAAGTTCATGATAGATGATAGCTAAATGTAATCAATATAAAACAAGTAAGTCAACCAAACGTTCATTATAATTATATTCACAATATTCAAACGGTACAGCTCACAATAATTAAATTGTTGTACAACACTGCATAAATTAATTTTTTCATTTTGTGGTTTTTCATGTGTGAATATGAAAAAAATAAAATAATTACCAAACGAGGTAATAGATGAAACAAGTTTATTATAATAATTTTCATGCATCAAAAAAAAAAAAAAAAAAAAAAAAAACTTGTCCGTTGTCCGGATTACCAGATGTTATCTCTCTCACATAAATTGTATGACAACTTTTCTCCTTTTGTTTATTGTTCAAAACTCAAATGAAATCGCGCTTATGGACATCATTATGACCAACAACCTCATACCGGCCATTGTTGGAGATAAAAATCTCTCCTTGAACGTGTTAAACACAATTTTGTGTTTCAAAACAAACTTTTAATATGAGATGGCAAAAAAAAAAAAAATACTAAATATAATTCACAGCACATCCTTATCAGTGAATTTCCCACGACAACGACGATGTCCCTTCAGAAGACAGGAAAGTAAAAACCCACCATTTGTATTGCGCGTTATAATGTATCTACAGAAGTATCTTTATGTGGGGTTTATAAATTCTTTTTTTTTTTTCTAAAGCTCTTTACCTTTTACACAACGAGGATTCTCCATATAAAAATGCTATTCATTTATGGTTCCATTCTTATATTTTTATAGATAACTATATGTGTTTGTGTGTGTGTTTGCACTGTGAACTTTCGGATATGACTCATGCAGGTATCTCAGTTAATTTGACATAATCTAGCCAGGAAATATTTTGCAGGAATTTGCTACTCATGTGTTACCATGGTTAAAGTATAATATGAAAGCAAAGCATTTAACTGGTTAGGTAGTGACCCAAAATGTCTAGGGATATAGGCTCTGTGTGAAGAATAAGGACGTTATCTCTTAACGAAGGTAAGGTAATGTAGAAAATGGAAGGATATTTTTTTTTTCAGTTTTTATTTGCTTTTTTTTTTTGTGTCCAGCCTTTATGGTGTTAGAACAGATTTAACCGCTTTACCTGGCAACTGTTACATGGGAATCCTTGACAGTTTTTTTATATATATATTTTTTTTGTGAAACTACTTTTGGAGTTATTTCAACACTGTGTGGATACGATTTATTACTAAATTGGTGTTGGTTAGAGAATTCAAGAACTTTAAGTCGTTAACTTTATAGTTGCAAAATAAATGTTTAAATACACATACAATTTAAAAACAAGTCAAGTCAAGCATTTTAGCGGTAGAACTAAATCCTTAATGAAGAACTTCTTCAACACGATCCTATAACGATCTAAATTCACTATCATTGTAACCATTTTTTTTCCTGAAACAAGGCACCAAAAATTCCAGTTAAGGCAGTTGTGCAACTCCCTGATTGAATTCAAAGACTTTTGATACAATTTACGGAGGTTGGTGTCAGCCCAGAATTGTGCTTGTTCTGTATGTTCTCAATCGCTCCATCACTCAACAAAAACATTCCCATCCTCTGGAAACTTTTCGAGAAGCGCTTCCGAAACAATCACCAAATTGTATCTACGAATAGTAATGATGATAATTGGAAGAATTTGACTCACTAAACGATGAGAAAGGCCAAGAGCCCGCAGTGCATGTTTGCGTGCAGAACGCTGTGATATCGCAGAGTAAAAGCTCCAGCTGCCACAATGTTCTTGACGGAGCGAATAAATATTCTAGGTGTTTGTTTTGTCACACTCGTGGCTTGCTTGAAAGTACTGTTAATTTCCTTTCCAGTCGATTTCCGTTTAGGGACGGGCAGAGTCCTAAGGGGCTATATTGAAGCGATTTCGAAATCAAAGAACATCTATAAAAAAAAATTTAAAATTAATGCACGCTCCTCACTGTTCCAAAGCGTGGTCGCAACTTGATACGAAACAAAAATATAGAAATCCTGTCGATTAAAACAATTCCAGCCTTGCGCAGAGCCAGGTTGCTCCATTTTATTCAATTTCAAAAACAGACAATAGTTTTCAAACGAAATAGGTCGTGTTCTTTTGTATACGAATGTAAAATTATACAGACATCATTGCTTTTGAAAAATTATTTATTTATAATGAAAACAAAATTTAAGTGGCATTTAAAAAAGGTGTTGCAGGCAAAATACTCCATATACCTACTCTAGTAGAATTTTGACATTCGGACCAGACACAACAAATTCCAAACTTTAGATAACCCATGCACTAACTCTGAGGTAATTGCTGAGTAATTATCTTGTATCCCTTTTTGATTGCCGACTATTCGCCTGCATATTAATAATATAAATACAGAAATTAAAAAAAATATGGCTTAACTATTTTTTTTGATTTTTAGATTTAAAATATGTAAAGGTTTTCAATTTAAATAATTTTTAGCAAAAGTACTCTTCAACCGGCAATCAATGTCACTACTTTATAACACTAGCTGCTTCTGAATGATGAATGCATCTGAAAAAAAAAATTTATTGCTTTTAAAGTGTTAACCATAATTATAAAAGTAAATTTAAATGAAATAAATTGGATGTCAAAATGTACATAAAATCAAAAAAAAATTGTTGTTTTATTTATAAAATTTTATTTTAATTTAGTACCTATTATTTGAATAATTAAAAAAATTTACGCGCAGTTTTATTTCTTACTTTCTAAAATTATCAGATTTTATTTTTTGCTTAGTTCGTTAAAGAGAGGTTCCCCAAAAAAGATAAGACTCTTGGTCAGATTTAGAGAAAGTTTTCCCTTAGGCATTTTAAGATTTTAATGGCGATGTCAATTTCTACTCAGATTTCAGTGAAAAAAAAACTTCTTTCAGAATAAAGTTGGGAAGGAGAGACACTCTCCGTGTGTTTTCCCAAATGACACTGCACAGCACAGTGATCTTTCTTAAGGCCCATATTTGATACGTGTTGTGGCTTATTAAATTGTATAATTTAATTGCAAACAGTTTTGCATAGAATACACTTGCGACTTGCAAATTTCGGCGGACAAAGTGAATTAGACTTCAGACACGTTAATCTACATGAATAGACAACCCTATCTTTAATTTTTCAATAAAAATGGAAGCGTTGAATGCTTTCCTCTTTACTAATTTTAAATTAATTAATTGAATCTTACAGAAAAACATTATCGATCTGTTCATTTTTACGAATTTTCATTTTTTCTAAAGAAAACAAACTTGTTTCGTTGCATAAATTAAGGCGAAGACGACGACCACTGACGTAAGCGAATTTTCAAATAAAAATAGAATACCAGGCGAGCATGCAGAAGCAGCAGGTATCTCTAGCTCTACTCTGTGTAAAGTTATTTTTGAGAAATCTATTACTAACACATTGATATCTATTAGTTTAATACACACACTGTGGTAAATTTTGACTCTCCGCCTTCAATGAACGGATCTTTTTCATGATTTGATTTGTGTATGTGTATGGTCACTGTGGTGAATTAGCAAAAAAAAATTTAAAATTTTGAATTCAAAAATGCAACGTTGCTATTAGGAGGAGAATTCTAAATATTGTTCAGTGCAAGTGGTGAATTAGTGAATTCTTGTTTGTTAAACGTAAAAAAAAAACAACGCAGCAAATAAATTAGCCTTCTAAATTTAATACTCAAAATTTTAAAATACCAGGCGACCATGCAGAAGCAGCAGGTATCTCTAGATCTACTCTTCGTAAAGTTATTTTTGAGAAATCTATTACTAACACATTGATGTCTATTATTTTAATACACACACTGTGGTAAATTTTGACTCCCCGCCTTCAATGAACGGATCTTTTTCATGATTTTATTTGTGTATGTGTGTGGTCACTGTGGTGAATTAGCAAAAAAAATTTAAAATTTTGAATTCAAAAATGCAACGTTGCTATTAGGAGGAAAATTCTAAATATTGTTCAGTGCAAGTGGTGAATTAGTGAATTCTTGTTGTTAAACGTAAAAAAAACTACGCAGCAAAAAATTAGCCTTCTAAATTTAATACTTAAAATTTTAAAATACCAGGCGACCATGCAGAAGCAGCAAGGTAAATTCTGCGAAAAGTTTTTTGTGTGGTGAAATCTATTACTAACACATTGGGTATGCATTTGTAAAATTTGTCACTAACACACTGATGTGCATTAGGTTTTAATACATAAACTGTGGTAAGTCTTGATTCTCTAGTTCCGCCTTCAATGAACGGAAAACTAAATTCTTCTACACTATGACATTATGATTAGTGTGTTGGTGAATAATTTGTGTGGTAAGTCTGATTAGAGAAAAGAGATTATATTGTGTTGAGCAGGTGTTGAGTGCAAAAATTGACCGTTGTTAGAAGGCGTATTCTTGATTGTACTCAGTTAAAGTGAGCGGACTTGTGAATATGTGTTTTTGAACATGAAAATATGGAACGAAGAATTTACTTTCTGGTGATTATGATCGCCTGTTACCAAAAAGAAAATTATGTAAGTCCCTGTTCTAATTTTCGTTCGGAATTCAATTTGTTGAGTTCGTTAAAATTTAAAATAAGAGTTCTATATTTCTTACACAAAATAATGTTTTCATGAATAAATTCGAGAGCCAACAAACAAATTGTTTAGTTTTTCAAAATTTTAATTCGCTAAATAAAATAGAATCGAATTTAATTTAAAAAATATGAAAACAAATCGAAGTTTTTATTACGGGGCATTTAAAAACGAAAGAATTTTGTTTTAATACGAAATACAGAACAGGGTTACTTGGGATTTGTATATATTAATTTTTGTTCTACACTCTACACAGCACAGCACGTAAAAAATTTCGCTTTGCTGGATGGGGTAAAATTTAGCTCGGAGTTTTTTTTTTTATTTGAGAGGCCCTTAATGTATGGAATGTAAAAAAGCTTAAAATTCCCCTGAACTAGCTAAAATTCCTGGCCGAAAATATGTCGTGCTTGTTGTTGTTGTGATGGATTTGAATCCAAACCTTTCTGAAAATCCGAAATACTTGGACAAAGAACACTGCATTTTTCATAAAATTAACTGAAGAACTTAACGAGTGTGTACAAAAATATTTAACAGTTTCCAAGGTTGGGGGAAGTATATTATGAACTTATTATTATTTTAATGAAAATATTGCCATACAGTTTCAAAACTCATTCCACTAGTGCAATGACTGTTGCAATAAATGACTCCATTTTATTTCCCCGGGTATTTCTACACCCACATGCATGCCAACTTCATGACCTAGAATTCTTAACATCGTGTCCTCCATCCTAATGAACCTCTAATCATAAAAAGCAACAAAACTTCTATTTAAAAATATAGAAGTAGGATATGCTCGTATGTTCTAGTTTTGCAAAGGAAATAATATTTATTTCAGAATTTTAAGGATTCTGTGTTCATCTCTTTGACGGAAGTAATTATTTCGTTTTGGGAATTTTCTAAAATAAAATCTTGTTAGAAAATGCAAACAGGAAATCGTACAAAAATAAACATATGAACAAAAAAAAATACTTTCATCATGTATTTTCTAGCTTATAGTTGTGATTTTAAAATCTCGTCCTTAATTAAGATTTCTTTTTCATTTATTTTTTTTAAGTTGTGCTTTTTCATTAGATTTTTGGTGAAACAAATTTCCCAAACTCATTATTAGTTTTGACACCTTTTAACTAAAAATATCAATCTTATGAAAACACAAGGACAGCAAAAAAAAAGTTAATCTGGGACACACATAGTCATAAAGTTTCTTCCAACTCCTTAGTCATTTGTGGAAGAATGAAGACATTCACATGCGACCTCTAAAAAAAAACTCACATGAATAAGGATAATACTGTCTAAGATAGTATTATGCCATCCAACAGCTGTTCGGATATGTGAAACCCTCTCGAACGTGCTCCATGGAGTGATGGAAAAATATTATCATTTCCCAAGATACTTGAAGCGCGAATGAAATGCAGTCAGGAATGAGCATAAAGCACAGACTAGCTATACAAAGCAAAAAAAAAGAGCATGGTAACGATGTTTGTTTTCTTTAAAAAAAAAAAAAAAAAACTTTCGAACAAAAAGACGTATTATAAGTAACTCAATAAAGGTCTTCAGGGGTCTTACAAACTAACATGTGAGATGACCCACTTTAATATAAAAATCACAGAAAATCTATATAAAACAAAAAAAAAAGAATAGAAAGACTTTTTTGCGAGATTGATGTTAATACCAACGCGAAAAAAGTATCTTTTGGATTAGAGGCAGAGAATAATAGCTTCCATCCATTGGTTGTTTTTTTTTTTTAGCAGTTCAAAGTTTTAACGATATCTTGACATAAATCTTTCGCTATGCTTTGTTCGAAAAATCGCAAATCATAAATAAATGGGTAATGGTGAATTGAAGTTGGGTATCCGTATATCCGTATCCCAATTTCAAAGAATAAAATAATATCGCGTCTATCTATGCCGTTTATTTTTCTTTTTTGTCAGATAAAAATTGTCAGTGATTGTTTTGATGTGTTTTTCCATGAATATACCATTTGAGTTCTTGTTAAAAGTCTCAATGGAAATAGCTACGATTTTTGATGCTGACAACTTTTCTTTCTTTTTTTTTTTGTATACCCACCTCAAGTGGTATTAGGAGAGTTTTTTTTAATATGCTTCGACAATCGATTTTGAGTGTCATATTGAAAAAGCAAAATAAATTCAAAGAAATTTGCTTCATAAGAATGTTTTGCATTGAACAATGGTAGCCTAGGATAAGAAAGAGATTCCATAGAATGTTTATTTTGTTGACACATTTTTTTTCGCATTGATTTTTGAAGCTGAGTTAAATGTCAAATTGTCAATCCTAGAAGAGTGACAACACTTAAGTTGACAATAAGTACTTTTAAATCATTATTTAATGTGTTCGCAGTTCTTTTTTCAGAGTGTAAATCTAGGGAAACGAAATTCAGTTTATATATTTATATTTCCGGAATAGGAATGTGTGGGGTCACAATTTATGATAAAGAAAATATTCACTTTGTGATAAAAGAAATATATAGAACTCATAGGTCAATAAATATGAAAGCTTTTTAATTATTTATTCGTAGAAATTACAACATTAAAGTTGTCCCATATCAATATTTCATTCCAATCACACTTCAACTTTGAATTGGCACGCTTTCTAGGTGTATTTTTCATAAGTGATTCTAGTAAAATTATTACATTACTATTGATTTTAATGTTACTTGTTCACGTTGCTCTTTAATTTACAGAAACTTTAAAAACTCTTTTAAAAAAATTTTAAAACTCTTCTAGTGTCCTTTTTCCTTCCTATATTATTATTATGGCACTTTCCATTGGTAAATACATATTTCAATAAATAAATTAATTTATTTCGTGGCAAATGAAACGCGGTTTTAAATTGATCTATATCTACTATTTGTTTTTGTCATTGTGTACAATGTAACTTCTTATCTGTGAATCTATAAACATGTTGGCTGTCAAACTTCAATTTTTTAAAAGATCTTGAAGAATTACAAAAAATCTATTAAAATTGTTACATTTTTTGATAACAATTATTTCCTAAATATTTTGCACACAATTTATCACAATTTAAATAAACAAAACACAAATAAAACCCATTCAACAAACCGACAGCTGATTATTGCATTGGTGGTAGTACAAGGAGGGGTAAATCTGCAGAAAAATCCAGATCTTCAAAATTGATAGGAAATAAAAAAATAAATCAATTTATTTGTCCATTGGAAGGCGTTAACTGTCAAAAAATAGGGAATTTTACCATATTGTCAAAAAATAAATGACAGCTCACACTAAGCGGATGATAGATTGAAATTATGTGTCGCGCTTTTTTCAAACTGTCAAAATCTTGTAAAAGAATTTTGTAAATAATCTCTTTTTTCCTGTGAAGTTTGAGATTTCCGTGACTAAAAGGTTAAATAATACACAACAATTTCTCGCATAACATTAATATTTCCGCTCTTGTTTTTAATCAATTTTTCAACAATGAAAAAAAATAATTTCAGCTGTCATCCGCGTACTGCTGATTTTGACACTGCTCTGCGAACGAGAAAGAGATATATCGTTGTTACCTAAAAAGCCCTATTGATCGCCGATCAAAAATAAATTGTTTCATTTTACCTATGGAAAGTCCTATTTTAACAGAGTAGGTATACCAGCTTTCTTAAACATAAAAACAAACAGAACTAAAAAAATATTGCTGTTTCTTGTCATGAATGAAAATTCCTTCATTCATGGTTTCTCGGTTTAATTGTCTTAGAATAATCTTATGTCAGAAAGTCAGAAAGAGATAAATATATATTTTCTTATATGCATTTGGTTAAAATATTACAAATCATATGAATTTTATGTAACTACTTTTTGTAATTTTGAAATTGAGGTCTCCAAATTTTGCAATTTGAATCTATGGTTAAAAATAAACCTCGAAGAGCAACACAACACACTTATGATCTTCTTATCTATGAAAACATAATACACAGTGTAGTAACATCGAATACATCTTTATTTTTCATCAGCTAAGCGCACATCACTGCAACTTTACTACACTTCTTCCATTCCATTCCAATGTGCCTGGAAAGTTTTGTGTTTGTTTTTCATTTTCTGGAGCTAACTGGAATTTTCTGACAGTAGTAAATGCGCAAGTGATTAATAAATTAGAGCCATCGGTCTCGTAAAATATTAATAATAATTTTTGATGTTTATTTTATTTGTTTTGTTTTTGTAAAATCTAGTTTCATTATTTAAAATGTTTCTTTCGTTTCCTTGAAATATAAAATGTATCAATTTCGTGTTTTTTAATCATTTTCTTGCTGTGTTTTGTTTTGCTGTTATAATGGTTGTGTTTGCCTGCGGGTATTTTAAAGTGTTTAAAGTGTTTAAAGTCTGCTTTACTTCTAAGAAGGTTCTTAGAAACTCCAGGAGTTTTGAATGTGACCTTAAATGGTGAGTTTGTATATTTCTTAATTTAATCTTTTATAATTTTTAAAAAAGAGGTTATCCTATATCCCGCAAATTCGACTTTAAGCTACTTAAACCAATTTGGAGTTGATTGAACCTTTCTCATGAAATTCTCCGAGGATATGGTTGGGGGTGTATCCCAAAAGGACACTTGTCAAATTTCAGTTTCACAGGTGCCTTGTTGCTTTGGGAGGATGAAATGAGAGCCTTCGATCACTCTTCCTTTAGTGAACCACGAGATCTATATATACCTCAGATGTCAACGTGCTTTCATATCACCGTGTCAGACGTTAAACAGATTGGTGAAGGGTAAAAGTTTAGAGGGAGTTTAAGCGAATTTAACAGCGAACAGTGATTTTCTCCCTATGTGATTTTCTCGCCATTCACGAGTGGAAATATGTTATGTTTTCAAATAGAGGGGCTTAAGACTTCTTTAATATATATTTGCCACCATGAGAAAAGATGTGGATTGGGGTAGAAAAATGTAGTGCCCCGTGGCGTAGTGGTTAGTGTGTCGGACCATCACGCCAGAGGTCTGAGTTCAAGCCCATCTTCCAACTTCGATAAAATCTTCCTCTTTCGAGGAAGTGACAAATTCTCTAGAGTATCATTGTCATAAAAAGTGCTTGTCACCTTAGTCGTTCGGATTCAACGTAAAATTGTAGATCCCCTCCAATCCCGTAGAACTAACAACACATACAAAAGGATTGGTTGAGAGTTGTAAGTCACTAGGCCGTGGTTCTTCGAAGTGCGACTAAATTGGTTGAAATTGGTGGTTGAAACTGTTTTATTTGTTTTAAAGATAACTCCAAGACAGGTACAAATAGTATGAGAGGAGTTTCTTGTAAACATTTTCAAAAACTGTTACCTAAAAACATGATTAAATCAAAAAATTAACATCATTTAAATATGTAACAACAAGTTTTAGAGTGGGCGTAAATCAGTTCACTTGTTTTTTCTGTTGCTGGCTCGAAGAATGGCAATTCCGTCTTTGAATGAGTTTTAAAATAGGTTTTTGTTGATCTTATCTATAGAATTTTTTTCTAAAAAATTCTTACGTACAAAAAAGTTCTCGTTACTTTTAGATAAAACAAAAATAAAAATTACTAACTTAAACTTTGTCTCCAGCAAACTTTAGTTCTTTAGTCAATTTCTTTTGGTTCGATTTCTTTCAAAGAAACCTCCAAACCAAAAATAACTGAAAACTTTCCTTTAAAAAAAATATAAAAAATAATTTCATTGAGAAAGAAAAAAACTTCTCGATACTAATTTTTTTTTTCACATCTTTTCGAAGAAATCCACAAGGTAAAACTTCCCCTTAGAATACCTGCAACACCTACATACCCATCTTATTGAATCAAAAAATTTAAAAATCTTCCTCTCACTATGGAAAGATATGCGCTCTCACAAAACGCCCTTAATGTGATTCACCACAAAATTTCCAAAAAAAAAACTTCTTGACAATTAAATGCGTTCATGTTATGTTATATTTTTCTTTATGATCATTGGGTAATAAAATTATTTTATTTTATCTGTCTCCAGGGTAAATTGTTGAAGTATAACTTCCTGTAAAGTGGTCAGTTGGATATTTAGGAGGCTTTATGTGGTAACCAGAGAGGGTTTGAGTGGATTTTTTCCGGGTTCTGATGAAGTCAATCGAGCGAATTTTTTCAATTGCTTTACACACCATGAAATCTTTGGATTATATTTATGTATAACTTTTTAATGGTCAGGCCTGGTGTTGGAGTAGTCGAATAAAAAAAAAAGGAAAGTTTGTACTTATTTGTGTTTTTTTTTTTAGTGAAAAAAAACAAACCTACGATAAGAGTCGTTAACGATGCTTTTGGGTTTATTTTATGTTTATTTTTGTGGGGTTTATACATATTAGAAATATCAATGTTTAGGGACGATTTGTTCGCTACTATAAAAATAAACATAAATAAATTTAAGATATAATCTCAGTGTAATATTAGGTTATTATAAACACTGGTTGAAGTATTTTTTATCGTTATTTTTCAATGTATTCCCCAAAAAGAAATTAATAAAAACATTGGGTAACAATGGATTTTTTCACTTTAACGAAATGCTAATTGAGTTAACGTTCATGTTTCACAATTTTTGCTTAGAAGCTTCCTTCTTTTGCCACAAAAAATAGTCGTAAATCTGTATTTCTATTTCACTATTAAAATTGACATGACATCGGGAAGGAATCACAGATCTGGGACCTATTATACACAAAACATAAAGTACTTGTTTAACATGTGAAATCACATGTGAAATCCCTTGTGAAACAAGCACTTTTTTTTCGTGTTATAGGCCCCAGGTGGTAAGAATTTTAACTAAAATTGTATTCATGAGAATTCTTAATTGACAACAAGAAAATTCAAAATGCGAAAAAGGTTTGCAGACAAGCAAAAGAGTCACAGGTAAATTCGAATATTTTCCGAGGAGGGGATATCATTTTCTTTCACCTTTTTTTCGACTCGTTCTCTCCTTGCCTGACACTCTGGTAAATTTAGATGTGATTAACAACACAACGGCTCGTTATCCAGAGCGTCTCTTTTTTGTGAATGTTTCAGGAAAAAAGGTTCTAGTTGAAATAAGTGAACACTTTTGTAAATTCGCGACAGTCAGACTTTATATTTTGACAAATTTCTAACCTGTCAAAGCTGTTTTTGCAAATTTCGAAGTCATGCTTCATTTATCGATAAATAGTAAATATAGTAAAATCGGTCAAAAGTGTTTTAAAATACACACGCCCGAACGCGATATTGTGAATTAGCTTTGATTTCATATCTTCACATTAACAATTCACACGGCATCAAAATGGCGTTAGAAAATGAATATGCTTACCAGATTCTAATCAATTACGAACAATGCTGACAAATTTAGAACATTTCCAAAAAACTTAAAAAAAAAATTGAAAAAAACTTTAAATACAAAATGTAGCTATGTACATATTTGGAAAAAAGTATAAAACGTGTTTTCACTTGTGATTGAAAGCGGAATTTACAGTCATTATTCAAGCCGAGGAAATGTTTAAGGTAACTCTCGAAAACAATTAATTTTCAATTTCGCTTGAGTGAAAGCAAGAGATATTAACGTTTCTCTTGCTTTCACTCAAGCGAAATTGAAACTCAAGTGTTTTCGAGAGTTACCTTAAGCATTTCCTCGGCTTGAATAATGACTGTAAATTCAATGACAAGTGAAAACACTTTTTCTACTTTTTTATACTTGGGGAAAATTTCGACCAGAGTGACAACTATGAACTCCACAACTCCAAATTTGATAACTTTTCTGCTGTCTTATTGAACAAAAAAACATTTAATTTTTGCTTTTCTGCTTTCAGGACACCTGCCCTTTTATTTCTTAACCGTTCATGTTGTATCTTCCGCAAAATTCTTAACTTTTGTTTTTCTTCTTTTGATGTTCTAGATTTGTCAAGGCTTTTGTTTTTTCAAATAAAGATTTAACAAGTGGTACTGAAGGGATTAATTCGCTGAATCATATTCGTAGTAAAAACGGTTTAACCATCCAACACCTTTGACGAAAAAGTCGTTAGCAAAGTTATTTAATTGATGAGTAACTTCCATAGAAAACGATGGTACATTCAAATCCATTTTGTTCTTGTTTCTTTTATTTTAAATGTCTACTGCTTTTTAATAAAGATTTTCTATTACAATAGTGATTTTATGTAAAAATGTTGTTTTCTTCTCTTTACAGGATAATCATCAAAGAGCTTATTTCAACCCCATTATTTTGAAACACTATTCTCCATTAAACGCACTCAACAATAAACATATTAAAGTAAGTACAACAGCTTACAAGACAACCATTTTCATATATTCTTAACCATCTTATGCATCAACAACTAAATGTATAACTCTATATCCTAATTCAAGAATAGTTTTTTTTATAAAAGAAAAAACATTTCTAAATATATATCCAGTAGAAAAAGTTTTCTGTAACATTGCATCTCGAAAAAAAAACGACGTAACAAGAAATCTTATCTGTTGGGATACTTTCTTTACTTTCAACTTTGATAAGGATTATACTCACTTACTCGTTCATGCATAAACGAAATAGATTAACAGGGTGTTTCATTTTTACATACATTTTTAAATAATGTTATTTAATTTAATTTTTTTTAGAGCTAAGCAAAATGTGTATGGTGAAATTTAGCAAACCTTCGTGAATAGAAAAACTTTTTTTCTTACGTGATGTAGTTTTTAGTGCGAGATTATTCCAGGATTATAATCACCTCGAGTTAACTGATACACGTGTTTCCATCAATGTTAAATCGCAGTTAATCTAACCTTGGAATAACCTCGTACTGGTAAAATGGACCTTGATAGTGTAATTGCTTCCCAATGAAAAACTGGGTCTTAATTAACTAAAACCTCTTAGCTTTCTTTATAAATAACTCAATGTAAATCACTTTTCCAATTCAACTGTACACGGATTAAAAATCAAACTCTAACTTTCTGGCTTATCGTGTATGGTCGTATTTATACAACTCAATGAGTATTGGAGGATGTACGTGTGGCGCTGCAGTAGTCAAGTTTTTACTAAAGAGCAAAGTTAACTTAGTGCTAATTTTGACTACCAATTTCAACTTTACCAATCCTCAATATCGACTTTCGAACTATCAAGAAATATATTAACATATTCTCGACAGTTCTTTTCCAGTTAAGTTTCCAACGTATACTTCCTCTGAAATTTCATTTCTGAGACATTTAAGTAGTCCATAGATACTATGTCAATGGTACCAGGGTTATCACATGAATGAAAGAATACAAGATTACGACACTTTGATATTTTCACTTTGTTGTTGTTTTACTTGTTACGTAATTTTCAATTGTGACGTAAGCACATTGCACTCTTTTTCTCTTTGGTTGGGGTTAATTTATAACAAGATTCCACCATTTATTTGTTTTTCTGTTTGTGCTTACGTCACAAATGAAAAAAACACAACAACAAAAAGTTGAAATTAAACCAAGTGTCGTTATCTTGTATTCTTTCATTCATGGGGTTATCATATAAGTTTGTTGCTATCTTTTGCCAGTAGAGTGAAAAATGTTTAGCAACAATAAAGCCTTAGGTTGTGATTTTACATGTTAACAAAAAAAAAATAACAACATATTAGCAGGACAGTCCGATTAAAAATATACACGCTCCTTTTTATATTTCATTCTTCACCGGCCTAATACTGGAACACCCTGTTATTGTATCACAGCAAACTGCTATATGCGGTAAAATTAGATTTATCGCCAATGGTTGCAATGGAAATTGTTCCGATTTATCAAGGAATTTTTGTGCGTCATTATTTATGTGTGGGGAGGGGTTAGGGTCAGCTAGCACCCACATACCGAACTAGAATCACAAACACTCCGTCTCTGGTGATTAATCCAGAGACATCTTAGTGTGGCCAACAAAAACGTGTTGTTCCCAACTTCAGCTTCACATCTTTCATTCTCCATGAAGGTTCCGTAGACTTCCCTACATCCTCCTACACAATGCTGCACTTTTTCTAAAATGAAATAGGTGGAGTTTGCCTGCGTGTACAATGAAAAAGTTTTGTGATATGAGAAAAGAAATGTATCCGTAATAAACACAGTTTCGAAAGTGTAAGAAATAAAAAATAAATTTATACAAAAATAGAAGGAGATATTTTGCAAAAAGGATTGCATGAGTTAGGTGCTTTGTAAAAGTGTACAAGGCTCACGCGGATGGTGTTGCAAGGATTTCTTGTAACTAAATCGAAAAACTTTCACTTTGTATTGCGGGTGGCTACCAAAAGGCGGGAAGAATTACCTGATCAGAAACAGGACAAGAAGGAGGAAGAGAAGAAGAAAATTGTTCATGACGACGACGACGTTGGATTGGAGATTTGTTGCCATTGCAGGTTTGGTGCCAATCCACAGGTAAACACACAACAGATGTATGTTACATGTTCCAGTGGTGCGGATGGAATATTTTCTTCTTCCGGAATCCAGCAGCAACAAACAACAACGATGACCAAGTTTTTCGTTAGCCGCATTACAACAAAGCGTATGGATATAAGTGCGAGTACCGCACTACCACTGCTGCACGTGGTGTCGCTGTCGTCGTTTTGTCGACAGTTTCGTCGGTTAGCGATGAAGTTAAAGCGGCAAATTCATTTCATTTTTTTTTTTTTTTTTTTTTGCTTCCACTAGAGGGAGTTTAGCAAAGGCCGAGAAAAGTCTTACACTGCTTTGTTCGTTAGGAGAAATGCAATTTGTCTTGTTTGTTGGCAGCAAACGGTGTGTTGGTAGGGGGCGCTGAGGTATACACAAAGCGTCTACTATACTGTGCGATTCTAAGTTGACCCTGTTTACTCACCAGGTGGGCAATGTTAAGTTCCTTTTTGCTTGTGTTTTTTTTTTTTTTTTTTTTTTTTTTACTTTTGCTTGGGTTTTCATCTTTTCTGTGTGGAAACTGAGAAGTAGTTAGCAATCTAGGTGGCTGGCTTAAGTTCTGGCGATGACAAAATGGAGAAGTGATTTATTGTGAATTAAGAATTCTACTGGGCTATACCGTTGTATGTTTGTTTTTTTATTTGGTATGTTGTTGTTTAGTAAACTAGGACATGGATTTAAGTTTTTTGAAAGAACGTTTAATTTAAAAACAAAAGTAGTTTGAAATGCGTGGGGCTTAACTATTTTGTGTTTTCTTTTGTTGTAAATATTTTTTTTTAGCTTAATTTGTTAAGATTTTTGAACACGACTTGGTTATTAAATGCATATGAATTCAAAATTCGTTTTCCCTAGTCTTCTGTCCAGATCTCGTTTTATTCAATGTAAATAGAATGTCTTTATCGACATATAAGGAGACTCTATTTGCTGGCTGTTCGGCCCCCCGGTTTTCTAGGAGAGGGAAGTGAAGTGGGCAGTATTAAACAGACTAAAATCTTCTAGAAAACCGGATGAATTAGTCTCGTGTGTTGAGGCTCATCGGGTCCAATGACAGATCATTTTGGGGCTTCAGAAGTGATTTATTTTCTCCGGTTGCATTCAAACGTGCAATAATCAGCTCAAACTTTACATTCCCGATCCTTAAGTTAGTTCAAAATCTCTTCTAATTTCAACAGAGCTTCATCCATTCTTCTTCTTGTTCCATCTATCTTAACAGGCTTCGGGGTAACTTTCGGGTCCTGAACTACGGGTTTATCTCTGTGTTCTTTTCTCTAAAAGCGTTGATGCCCCTATTTAATGGAGAGTCATTTCTGCGTCTTCTCCAATTACACGTTGTTTCTTTCTTCCTTCCTTTTTTCTCTCCGAAAAGTCCTTTCTAGAACCCTATTTTTTCTAGAACTCTAGTTGATGCGATAACTCTTCTTCCGGGCAACTTAAATTCGACAATTTTTGTCAGAATCAGCGTCTCTCAAAATTTAAGATTGCATCCAAACGTTTTCATTGCGATGTTATTTTCATTGAGCTTGCTTTGAATCTGACCAATCCAGCATAATTTAAGTTAATTTATTTCAACATCCAAGAACGTTTGTATTTACAGACATTGGCTACAAACAGCCAGACAGCTTTCTGCTTTAAGCGGTAAAATTCAAGACTGCACCTTTCGAACAAAATGCTTAATTAAATATATATTTTTTTTATCAAGCCCTAAACTTCACTTCTGACACCTTAGTAACACTTCAAAGAAAAACAACACTAAATAGTTTATTCACAATCACATCAATCTGGTCTTTGTTGTAAATCTACTGAAAGACTAAAATTCATCCGATGTACAACATTCATTTACGATATCTAGATACATATCCACAAATATCACACATATTGTATCTATTTTTTTTTTGCACCAAATTCTATAGATAGATACAATGCGATTCCATTTCAAGCTCCAACACCGGATGAGAAAGGAACTAACTGTATCTATAGCAAACACGGTTTTGAATTGTAATTAAATGGAGTTTCTCTACCACCATCATTCTACTTATATATGAAACCATCAGTAGTTGACTCAAGTAAATTGGACATACGATTCGAGGTGTTCAACCAAAGCCGCCTCTGTGCAGTGCCGTCATCAGCAACCCCACTTTACTTGCTAGGTTAACAATGATAGAGCACCGGTAGTCTCTTTATCTTCGTCATTGTGGCGCTGCTGTCGGTAGACAATGTGTCATCAACTATGTGCGCGGTTTGTTTACAAACAAATGGCGCGAAGCTTCAATGACGGTTGGCGTGTGGAGCCCACCTAATGGAAGGGGATTCACTTTAATTGGAATTGAGTCCGTCCGGAGTTTGTTGACACTTCTGTTTTTTTTTGTTTGTACCTATGATGAATGGTGCTGCACCTGTTGTTTGGTATTCACACTATACTCACAGGTGAATCAAATATAAAAAATCAGTTTCTATCTTTGTTTTTAAATCTGAGTGATTTATTTGTTCAATTTGAGTAAAATTAAGTCAATTGAGGATTAATTTTTTATGAAATATTAACCTACTACCACTAGTGGCGGTGGTGGTGCCAGATGGCTAGGCAAATCATAATTATTTTGTAAGCCAATAAAATTAATTTACCATAAACAAAAAAAAAAAAAAAACAATAATAATAATAATTACGTTAAATGGTTTCTGCACGAATGCAAACTATCCAAATAGAAAATTGAATGGTTATGGGTTGAAGCGGCATAGTGTATCCGGAATGTCGGAGTATGTGATGGATGTCATGTGATTATGATGATGTAACTAGGGTAAGCACATGCGACAGTAAATATTATTACATATTTTGCATGGTATATCTGGACAGAGGCGAGTTTGGGATTGTTTTTATGGTACTCACATTTTTATTTTGGGTGGAATGACAGGCGCATTTAATGCAGACAGAAGTAATTCCTATAGATTTTTTTTTGTTGCGGACAACTTAAGGACAGTATCGTAAATTGCTTAGAGTTCCTTTTTTGTAGTTGTTGAGGTTTTTCGAAATACTACATAAATTTAATTTGCCATACTAATGTTGTTATAATTTGCAGAAATTGTACATAAATGAGGTATCGATTTCATTCTCATTTATTGTGAAGATAGTGATCTACTTTGCGTTTTTTTAGTTTGATTTTTATAAAGCTTTTAAAGTTTTCCAAAAAGAAGGCTAATATATATCAAGTGTTTTAGGTGATTTCCGAAATTATTCTGATAATTTGCAGGCTGATTTTTCTCATCTTTGGTTTACAACCTTACAAGCTCATTCCACAATTTAAGATCTTATCAGACAAAGAGAGCATAAGTATGTCATCAACGTGGTCTATATGTCATCTACGTGGTCTATAGATGTTTTTAACCTGCATAAATAACTTCACCTTATAACAACAGTGCACCGGTTTTAACATAACTGGCGCCCGAGGAGAGATTTCTACGAGCCTCTTCTGCATACCAATGTTTACGTATTGAAAAAACAAAAATCGAGTGTAAAATAATGCCTTTTCTTTTATACTTGATTACAAACTCTTATTGAGTCACGAAATTCAGATTTGTCAGATTTGAACGACTAACTACTTGATTCTTTGTGTAACAAGCTGCTTCACATGTTCAATTCTTTTCTCCGGCAGTTAAATCTTAGATTCTTACCTTAATGTTCGTTAGCAATGTGTAGCAAAACGTTAACATTTCTTAGAGTTCCACAAGGTTCCATTATTGGGCCTACATTATTTTCAACTTTTTATGAACGAACTTCCACGGAATTTTTTGTTTTGAAACTGTTTTGTAAATTTTATGAAGTGCTACGTATTTTTACATGTATATAGATAATACTTAGACTTGGGTATAAAGCGGTGAACACCATTTTAAATTAAAAAGCCAATAAATTTTATTACTCCGTTAACTGGGCATTAGAGCACCTAATTGACATTTGTATCGCAATTTAAATAAAAACCACTCTGACTCTTCCTGCTAACGTTATATTTTTTTCGTTACCAAACCCAAATAATTTGATGTAAAATTAAAAAGTACAATCTTAAATGCATGAACACAAAAAATATATGCCTACTACAAAACATAATCGCCTAATCTGGCTGTTGTTGCTGAACTCAGTGCACGACAAAAGACAAAAATAATATCGTTTTTACTGAAAGATAACTTTTTCATAAAACCATAAAAAAAATTAATTGTTAAGTTGTGAGCAATCTCTACACTATGATTAATTTACGCTGTTGTCAGTTTTCATTTTTTCTAACGAAACTTAACATAATTGAGTCCAAATATTGAAATATGGCAACACCTGCCAACACAAAACTCAAAAACCAACAAATTCAATATTGCTTTAAAAGTGGTTTAACTAACGACATCTAGTTATTTTCGCTGAAGTTTCAGTTCATTTTAATTTTGCTTCATGTCAAAAACAATTTTTTTAAATCAGACACCAGGCAATCAATACACTAATACACAAAGCACTTTTTATTTGCTTGTATTCATCGATTTCGTGATCAGACCTAAATGTGTTGCGTTTGTTGTGTGGATGTGCTACTGAATGTTAGATTGACGACACACACATTCTTAGATTCTCTTTTTTATATACCGAACTTTATTTCGTGGTGTGAACGAAAAATCTGAAGCAAATAGGAGGAGTCAGTTTGGTTTTTATTTATTTACACTGTTGCCAATTTTCATATTTTGGTTCGAGTAAAACGTAACTGGGTTAAATAATTAAAATGTGGCAACAAATAGAAAACATGAAACTCAACAATTTTAAAATTCTTTCCAAATGGTATAACTAAGGACAATAAAGTTACTTTTCTCTGAAACTTTGATTTATTTTAATTTCTCTTTACAAATTTAAATTCTCTTTACAACTTTTTGAAAGGCATCAGGCGATCATGTTTTGTAATAGAGGCACATACATTTAAAATATACGTCGATTTGCATGATACACAATACATAATAGTTGGGTGTTTTTAAAATCAGTGCGCTTGAGTGTGTGCACAGATTTCTAAGTGTAGCCGATGTGGCTTAATGTGTGTTGCATTTTTTGTTGCTGCCTGTAAAATCTTGATAAATGTATTGAAAACAATTAAACAATTAATTACTGACTACTTAAAATTTCTCCTTTTTCTAATCCCATTTTGAGGTACTTATCTGCAATAAGCAGGTTAATAAAAAAATAAGTTTAAAACGACTGATAAGAAATGTAGAAGAATGAAAAGAAATGGAATGAAATGATATAAAATGTTTTTTTTTCAAATACTTACATACATATGTAATTTACTATTGTACTTGATATTATCAGACGTCCTTCGGAGCAATATTTTAACATGCGTGACCTTCTTTGTTCATCATGAAGTTTTGTATTTTGTATAGAATGATTTTTAAAACAAATTTGGCAGTAGTATTTCTCCCGAGCTCGCAATAAAACTGTTTTGCACTTATTTAAATATCATTTATCGTATAATATCGTCGTGTAACGATAATCTGGTTCTTTCGTTTAGCGGGTTCCGGCTCAGCTCAGACTTCTTACACAAACTTTTGCACCTGTTTTGGGGTTTCCCACTTTTCACCGCAATGTTTAGTCGCAACTACTCGACTTCAAACCTTGTGTGTCGAACTTCTTTGACTTTGAAGTGAACAATTTCTTTTGCTCCCCTTAAATGTCTTGAGTTTTTCAACCTGGCATTCACAAATTAAAGAAAGATAAATCTGAACAAAAAGATTTGTCTAATATTTATTTTCCCTCCATTAGGATACATCAATACATCCTAATCGCTAACAATAAAAAAGTATATGAAGCCAACAAATAAAAAATCAGATCTATAATCCTCGTTTGACATCCTCTTCAAGATGCAACGAACTAGAAAAACTGTATGAATGGTCACAATTAAAGCTCCAAATTTTCCAATTTTATTATAGCCAAACTCACTCTTACTTCTTCTGTCCAGTTTAAGTTCTTTGGCAAAACTTCTGAGATTAGATATTATTTTTTTTTCATCCCATGCGTCCTTTCTCAACTTATATACTTTTTTTGTATCTTCAACCATAAAATCGCCTGTGAGAGAAAAAAAAAAGATTTCTTTTTTAACATGAGTCCCCCTCGATGTTCTTAAACTCACATTGAGAATCCATTAAGTTCAGAATGACATCATAAAAGTTTTTTTTTTTCTGCTGTTCACTTGGAGTTTTCTCATCTTATTCCCAGTATCATCCTTTTTAGCTATATTGCTGCTCTTTTACGCGCTATTTCTTTTGTCACTTTCGTGCTGGGATAATGTTAACTTAGGGGAAAACTGCTATCGTAGTCATGAACTTGTGTGTACTTTGGCAAAGCTCCTGACCGTTGCATTTATTGATGATAATTTCTACCGTTTTGTTCTTTGAACATAGAGACACCCAACTTGGGATCCTTGGAGAGTTTTTATTATATCAGTCAGACGATATGAGGATTGTCTATTTTTTTTTTTTTTTGTTAAAGAACTCATGTATGACAAGGACGATAGATGAACGCACAAGTGTACTTATAGTGTGTATTTTTATTTTATGAGAAATCAATGAAAAGGATTTAGCTGATTGGGGAGATTAAGTTTAGGATTTTATTGTTAAAACGACACGCTCGTGGAATGTCAATTTGATTTGAAAAAAAAATTGGAAATATATTTATTGCGCGGAAGAAGGAACACATTTGCCTTGGTATATCGATTGGGATTTGAACTTTTATTTTCAGTAAATGTGATGATTTTTCAATCATAGTTCCAAAAAAGAACGTTTAAATCCACTGGAGCTATAAAAAAACCGTATAAACCCACGTTTATTCTTACTTAAAATGATCAAACATCGGCAATCTTGGAGTATTTTTCTAGCAGTGAAGACCTCATACAACATCATTCTCAAAACTTCTATGAACTATCTCAGCATCGAATCCTAAATGACTCTTAGGCCAGGCGCGCACTAGGCGGTCAGGTCATATACCCAATTCACACGCCAATGGCAAATGGTACTGGTGGGGTGCGGAATTACATACATATATCACGTGCATGTTTTCTTATAGAATAATACCGACGGAAATGACGTGGCGCGAGCATACAGACTCGTGCCACTGCCACGCCAGTTGAGTGCCACGAGTCGCTTACAAGAGTGGCGCGTGCCATATGACAGTTTGTACAGCTGGACCTTACTTTTATTGTGGATTTTAAATTGCTTCTGAGCAAATTTAAATAGATTTCATCGCTGTTGGGTGGAAATGAAACTGAAATCCATTCTTTTTTTATTTTAATTTTGGTTTCAGCAATTCCATACGTTTTTACTCAGTCTTGCCTTCTCCATCATGAAAGGCACCAGGTTGGTGAGTGAATACTGTTGTTTCTTTTTGCACACTGCTATGATAGAAGTTTCACACCTTTTTGTCTTCCAAAACATCTCACGTTTTTCTTCTTCCTGAATAGGCGGTTGTCCATTAAATCAATACGTCAATTCTAACTCAACCACAATGGGAAAAATTTGTATATGTTTATTCAAAACCAAGTTTCAACTGCAAAATTTCAAAAAGACATCCTCGAATCCTTTTTCTTTAATTTATCGAACTTGCAAAACTAATAATTAACAAAATTCCAATAGCAACTTATTACCCAAATACTGACACTGACAACGAGCTCTCATTCCTCCACTTAGTTGCCAACAACATCAACGTTTTAATTAAGCACATTAGAATGACAATAAGAAAAAAAAGAAAGAATCGTTTCCACATTGATCCAATTATACACTTCCATTTCATACTCCAGATAATCCTCGACAGAAAATAATCAAAATCTCTTCCTTATTTACGGTTTGTCCAGTCCACAACCATTCTTGGAAATAATATACACAAACAAACCTAGCCCCACAATAAAAAAAAAGGACACAAAGAAAAACATTGTCCAGAGAATCCTTAATTAACCTCGAATGCCCTTCCGCTTCGGATACTTCCTAAATATGTGACGAACTTGGTCAGGCGAGAGATAATTAATTTGTCTTTGACACATCATTAGAGATGCCTTGATATAATTCCAAAGCATTTCAGAGTGTATTGTTAGGCAATTAGCTAACTATACTATATGTAATCCCACACCCAGCAAGATTATTGTGCCGCCTTACACATACGTCGCCGATGCCTCCTCAAATGTCCATTAATCCACCCAAGATAAAGCGCTTCATCTGAACGCAATCTTATATATAGGCTTTCGATTTTGATTGATAATAATAATAATTATCAATCTCAGGTCACTTTGGAGCGACATCTATAGAGACTGCTATTTAAATTAATTATACGAGGCGAGATAACAAGAAAATAACAGAAGCGAAACGTTTCAAAATTAATCGCCCGCCGAGATAATATTAAATTCATTTTTAAGTTGCGACAGGAAAGGTGGTACAATTGAAATGTTTGTTAATATTAAGCCAGACTTTGATATAATAATTTTGGTTGCTACTGCTGTAGGTTTAAAAAAAAAACTTAAATTTTCCACATGAGTGAGTTTGTTGCGTCTGAACGCAGTGAAACTGGGTTGCATTTACCCAAAATGAGATTATAAGGCGCGATAAGTGCGTTTTTTTTTTAAACATAAGTCCTTGCGTCAAGCAGGCTCTGCGTCTTCTAGAGAAAGGTTTAAGAATAATAAGTTGCCAATTTGACCCCTTAAAAATCAAGCGTAGTACCAGCTGTATGACAAGTAACGTCATCTAACATCTTGTTAAAACGTGTTCTACCTAAAATAGGTAGTCATGTTTCGTACATACAAAATTGATGAAATAAAAACCATGGCCGTATTTCTTTAAAACCAAATTCCTCAATCAATGACTCTCTTTTACACATTTTTGTGGGCCCTTTCATAAAACGGACTTTTCTCCACACGAATTAAAATCCTTCCCTGAATACAAAATAAATAAAACATCAAAAGTACATTCTTAGGCCATGTTTTGAAACCAACTAGATTTGTTTTGATAAAATAAAAAAAAAAAACTCAATTCAACTGCAAGCGGATTGCATTGTGTAAATTATCCACTTAATGTGGTTTTTGATTCTGCTACTTGAACGCGTCTTACTTGAGTGACCACACTGCAAAAAACACACCTCACACAACATCTATTATACAGCCTAAGTAAAGTATGCCTTTGCATACAATTCATTGTGAGTTAATTATGGGTTCTGCGCTGATCGTAGCATACCGCTACCTCACCGGACATTAGCCAACTCATTTTATTAGGCAATTAGTATTGGGTTACCATGTTGTTGCTACTGTTTTTTTTTCTTGCTGTACATTTTGTCTTCTTACAATCTGTTCAGGTGGTCGGGAAGATGTTATCAATCTTTGAGTGCTTCATTAGGTGTAAAACACAAACGGAAATTGTCTTGCAATAAAAGATATATAAATAGATAAATGGATGTTCCATATACATACATGATGTGTCTATTGAATTGCAGCATCTTACCGGAAATGGTTTTATTATAAAAACATATTAAAGCTGTATTTCTAAGAATAATTAGATTGTAGATTCATGTAATTTTAATTAAGATAGATTCCCCAGATTGATCATGTATTTTTGATGAACTTATCGATGTTTAGGAAAATTCTCCAGAATCATTGACCATAGCCAGTCGTCGAATCGAATGATCGTGGCATTTAAATCGAACCTTAAACGGTCAATCAAATGAACTCAGTCATCGTACACAAATTATCGGTCATCATGCAAAATTAAGTGTTTTGAGTTTCCTCCACGAAATGCACTCATACAGCCTTGTTTTTACAAACACTTCATCATGATAGATGTCAAATGATTGACCGTGTAAGGGTCGTTTTAGGTAAAGCGAAAACGTATATCTGTTGAGCGATGTTGAGACCCAGTGACATGAAGTTCATGGCTCTTCTTAAATGATACGTAGATTTTCAATCCTCCAGACTCTTATAAATTTTGTTGTTAATTAAATTGAGGGTAATCAGGATTTTGTAGGAGGTCTGAGGTCGAGCCCTGAGAACACCTTAAGTTTTTTTTTCCAGAAGGACTGCCTCTTGCGAGGAAGTGACAAATCGTCCAAGAGTGTCATTGTCACAAAAAGTGCATCTCATTTTAGTCGTTCGGGTTCGACAAAAATTGTAGGTCCCATCTTATCCTGTGTTCGGCGATAGGCATAACAATAAAGCTTCCAGGAAAATCTCGACGAGGTTCGGGTCAAAATCATACGAATAATTCCTACAACTCCGTTGAAAAAAAATTCACGATCCAAAAAAAAGTAAAGTGTTTCATGAATTATAATCGATTGTTAACTAATCTCCTTACTTCACTCACAAATGTCAAATTAAACTGACAGTTGCTGCCATTATCAAAACTAAATAGCAGCTTTCGAAAGGTTGATATATATTGGGCCACCCTTTAATACCGACCAGTGGTATCTTCAAATTTTAGTTGTTTAGTTCTTTCTATGAAATAACGTTTGCTGTAACTTGAACCGTTTTGATTCACTCCATTTACATCATATAACCGAAATGTACAATGAGTATCCATGCTTTTAACTTTTTTTTTTATCAAAGGTGTTTGTATTTTGTAATTTATTTTTTCACATGATTTTTTTAATAGTGGAGTCTAGTTTCGGAGACAAAAACCTCCTCCCTCAATCCGACAAGCTATAAGCCGTGCATATTAAGCAGACCGAGCTCCCCATAACTAGACATTCTAACTCTTTTTCTCCTAGTCACTCTCTAGCCTCATCTTTTCTTCTTTTTTAATTATACTTCTCCATTTCCTTTTGTCTTGCAACAAAATGGCCGCGAAGCTGCTACCGAACATTCCCAAGAAATGTTTGTTCTACTTATAGTAACATTTGTCTCATCACTTTGCTATATAGAGCACCTTTATACTAGTAACTGAGTTTAGTGCCGTGATATTTTGTGTTTCGTAAGAACGTCAGATAACAGAAAGCATATCACGAAACTCATTCACCAACCAAAGTTTCCTGCATAAGAAAATCATAAAGTTCTGCAATCAGCTGGAAGAAAAAAACACTTAAGCCCTTTCATCATATTTTGGCGTCTTGACCGATCATAGTTAAATGAGCAGCAACTAAGTCTGGTTGAGTGGAAATTTTGGAAATTTTTGGCTCCAAAATATTTCTATGAATTTGACTGTAACATGCTAAACGCACATTCGATATTTTTGTCAACCCACAACTTAACCGAGCATTTGGACGGAGAACCTTTTTGATCGATCTTCTTGTTTATGTGCTTCATTTAATACTTTGATGTGATTAAATAGTTTAGATTTTTGTTAGCTTCACGGCGGACTTTAAATTAGGCAGAATGTCAATAATGTCGCGGAGTGCCCTCTCGTCAATGAACTGGACGATCAAACGCATACTCTATCACTTAGAAGAGCGTTCGAGTTACAAGAGCTTTCCGTAGTTGTACGGCTTTCGAAAATTGTACCGTGTATTTTGACGGTTTTAAAAATAAATTAAACTTACTGACACCAAAAGCTCCGAAAAACTATTGCTTAGTGACTTACACTCACAATTAATTCTTTTGGTACATTGTATGTATTGGAGGGGACCTACAATTTTTCATCAAGTCTGAACGATTAAGGTTAGATGCACTTTTCATGTCACAAGAAACAGTACCCCTGAAAACAAAAATTAACTATACGTCAGGGTTTGAACCCAGACCTTTGGCGTGATAGTCCGAAACAGTATGCGACGGCGCGCTCAGGTCACCTGTTTGAAAAAACCCCTTAAAAAAAATAATCATTCTAATTCTGGCTAGTTAAGTCACAAATATCGATGACATTTGTCTCGGCACGAATTTCTTCTAACCCACAGCTTATAACATACTGTGACTTAATCTCAAAGCCGAGAGCACATTTTTATAGTGAACAATTAATTCGTGTGATGCCAAATGTTTGAAACACCAAACAAGTAAAGAAATTGATTCCAAAAACTGAAATTGAAGACTTTGTACTTTCCCACTGCCGAAAGTCTAAGAAAATAACTAAACTCCCTTCAAATATTCTCCACATTCGGACTTTCATTAAAAGATGTTTTCGAAAGCAATTAGACTACTAAGTTTGGAGCCCCCTTATTTATGCTAAACTCTACAGATGCTTATAATATGTAATTTAATAAATCCGGGTATGTTCTTAATCCTTAATATTGTTATGCAAATCGAATTGTTTTTTAATATAATCATAAATGTTGCTTACATAATTTAAACTTGTTTATTTCTATAATCGTTCATTCACAAATATCAAATCATAGGCTAGTATTACAACAAACTTAACTCTCTAACCTTTTGTTTCAAAAAGACAACTTTACCAACATAACCTCTAGTCATGATGTCCATTTTACATATACTTATCATTATTCTCTCGATGCATATCCAGAGACGAAAGCAACCAAATACTAAAAGGAAATCCTTTTTGAGGTTTTGTCCGCATTGTCATATTTCCATATCCATTTCCATAAATTGAATCCTAGAACAATACTTACCGCAGTCTCCAATGCTACCCGTCGCGCCGATAAAGTCCTTGTTGTATGTTTTTACTTTAAACACATACAATTGTAAGATCTTATATGATTTTCATTTTGCATTTACAAGGAGATTTGTTGTTATGACACGGTCCAGGAGAATACAAATAAAGGAAGTTCTATTGTTGTTTTGTGTTTTCAAAATTCTACTGCAGAATATTCTCACTCCATCTATTGATAGAAAAGCGAAGCATTTACCATTTAAGGTTACTTCAATATAATATACAAATACACCAGCTACTTTTGATGTTGGTTTCAATTATTTAAATTGGAATTGGTTATGGTTTCGGTAAGAAGAGAAGTAAAGTAGAAATGAAGTAGAGATTGGAATATACTTGTCTATGAAAATATCCTTACAAGGTTATCCATGTTATGGGCATCACAAAGAGAGAGAGAAAAACAAAAAAAAAAAAAGAAATGAAACAATACTAGATACAACAAAATAAGATGTGCATGTACCGAGCTTGAAAATATAGTTGATTCCCAAATGCATTTCTGTGTTATTTTGAACGAATTATTCATGTGAATAACAAAGAAGTAATTTTATTGTGTTCGAGAATTATTTTTGTATAACAAAAGAATGCAAAAGATAAAGAATATTTTTTTGTCGGCTTTTTTTTTTATAGTAGAATAATTTGATGGTATTGTGAGTCGCGATAGTAGTTTAGTCCTTGTGCTTGTAATTTGTTGATTTGTTTTTGTATGTACGATGTAAATTTTGACAAGCTTTTTAAAATATTTGTCTTCTATGGCTACGAAATTTATTTCAAAATTGAGAGTGTAAAACACCGTGATTCCTCTAGCGACGTGCATGCTGTGTTTGTTGATTTTCGAAAAGCGTTAGATTGACATCCATGATATCTGATATGGGTGGCCCTCCAAGGCAACAAGGAGTTCCGAATATCTATGGATATATAATCATGGATACGTATTAACAAGTCAAAGACTCTTGAAAACAAATGCAACGCATTCAGCATTCAGTTGGCCTCAAACATATAACAATCCATAACCGGGAAGCTTGTCGAGATTTTCTGAAGTCTATCCGACGAACCCCACAAACAGATCAGTAGACAAAATAGAGAAGTGAGAAAAATGCGATACCAATCGAGATCATAGCATCTTCCGAAAAAATAGAAGAAGAATTGGAAGAAATCTCTAGACGATGTCATTGGTGTTTTTTCCAGTTCAAGTCAGAACTACTTGGTTAATACCTTGTTTAAGCTACTACCAACAATTATACGGAACTCAAGCCTATGAAAAGCGGTTTATTTCGCCCTCTACGCTCGGAATAACATTAAAATCCAGGAACTTCTCTACCATGGAAACATTCAATGGTTCCTTAGAATAAACGACCATCGGATCAGCTCAGCACGTGAAATAATCTGACTTGAAACAAACCGAGTGCTGCCGAACAATAAGTGAAGATCTTGATGAGGATAAAACCGGACTTAACAGCTGCTCTTTAGTTTTGTGATAAGAAAAATAAATTGAAGAACATAACGCTGATTTATGTGTACATGGATGGCCGAACCAATCTGCATGAAATATATACGGCGCACTTCGAAATTATTATTGGCGACTTCAACGCTCAACCGGGAAACGAGGACATCTTTGGTTCTAAAGATCGAGGATACCAGCATTAAGTAAATATGACCAGTGGAAATATTGGCAAAGAGCCACCAGTGATGTTTTGGAATTCACAAGAATTGCATGGGTTGACGCACGTAACTGGGAAAGTTGTCTATTTGAGAGAACAGTCGGAGAACGAAGAGATGAGTTCTCACTTCCCAGGAAAAAGAAAGAACATGATAGGCGGCCGATCGATAGTATTGAGGTGATGATAGAAACTTTAATTAATTGGTTAACGACCTTCTCAAACCAAAAACGAAACTTGCCGAATGAAAAATGGTAATAAATACAGATTCTGTGTTTTGAGGATCTAAAAGGAAAACGATTCTAGACTGCTAAGGTGCAAACGCGAAGAAAGCTGTCAGACAAAACACACTCTATTGAACTTGGACGTTTATGACCCACATTTCCGTAAACTTTTCCAATATTGCTTGCGCGGTTGCTTTATGAGCCGAACTATTCAAAGCCTTGTTATGCACAACGTTAACTATAAAATTTGGGAAGGAAGCTTCTTCGGTTGATTTTTAATCCAGTGCGATTCGAATATTCAATCACAAGTTTTACGGGTTATCAATTTGTTGATTTCTGGTGACTGTTAACTTTGACTATAACGTTCGTGCATATTTGTCAAATTAGAAAGTTTCAGTTGTTGACAATTAACTTTTACATGTGCGTAACTGTATTCAAATCAAATCTCCTAAATCATCAAGAGCACTTCTTTCACGTCTTTTTTCCGTCGCCGGGATTTGACTTCTTTTTTATTGAATTCTGCCGTTCCATAGTGGTATGTTTTATGGAAAATCCTACTAGAGCTTTTGCAATAAAACCCGAATAGTCCTGTCAACTAAGAGAACATTTGATTTTATTTAACAATTGGTTTACTCACGTTGCGTCAGCACAAGTAGAAGACTTTCTCTTCTCACTATAAAACGAAATTATTCATCTAATCAAGTTCTTCTTTCGCTAGAAAAAAAAAAAAACTTTTCGGACATTTAGTTAGAAAAAATAACAAACTGCCACTTGACAACTTCAAAAAACTTCTTCCTCCTAAATTCGTAAATATATATTTACTTACTGCAATATGTGAACATCTCACCCTACTGACCCCCACTTTTTTCTTTCAATCCAAATGCACCTTCATTTCTTCTAATGAAATCTAAGAAGTGTCACACAGTTCGAAACTTCTTCTTCCCCTATCTCATGGTAAAGTAAAACTTCTTTCAACAACAATACCACAAGAGGAAGAATATGTACGTACCTTTCCATCGGAGGGAAAAAAAATATATCTTGCAAACTGTCCACACTTAAGATTCTGACAATGTACCCAACTGTTCAAGCCAAAGGACTAACTTTTCTCTATAGCTGATGTAAAAAGCAACTAAGGGTCCACAAAAACCAAAAAAAAAAATAAACTCTTATAGTAGAATTCGAACAAGAACAACACTCAACTATCGACCTGGTATATAGTTTTGCTGCTCCCAGCTCCTCGTGCATCGTCTTCTTTAATGAACAATCAAAAGCGCTCCAAGTCCGATCCGAACAGAAAACAAAACCCCTCGAGGGGCCACTAAAACATCAATAAACCATGACCGATCAATGTTAATGATTCAACCGATACCACTGCATTGAAGCTGGACTTCAAGTTGGGAATTTTTCATTTAATTAAGGGAATGAAGGGTATGTAGGTGGTGGTAGAAAATGTCAATGCTCACCTTATTTGACATTTGGCGGGACCGACTCCACTGTAGGGCTTTATTAATTTTTAAGTAACTTTTGGTCTTATCACACCAGCAGGAACGATGTCTTCGTCGTCGTTTTGCCATTGCATTTTATAATTTCTATAACGAAGGATAGATGTTTTATAACTAAATAAAGGTTCTACTGAAATTAAGAGGTGTCGTTGTAGGATGTCTTGAAAATGCAGTTTTTTGGAGAAAGTAAATGGAAAGAAAACTTACCCTCACCAAACTAATTTTGTGTGAATTTTCGGTGAATATCTTTCTAATTGTAAATTCTAAATGCATTTGTGGAAAGGAAGCAGCACGAAGACGTCGAAGTGTCAGCTCAAGCAGGCGATATGCGGCTAACATTAAAATCATTGCGAACAAACTTCGAAGTTTTCTTGACTTAATGAACGCATTTGGCAAGTCAGCACAGTTAAAACTCGAACCGTGGTTAATGAAAGTGTGGGTCCTTTTTTTTGGTTAGATTTTCTTTTTAAAGTTTTCCATCCTCTTCAATATAAATTTCCTGATTCTTGCTTTGGCAGCGGTGGTGGTGCAATATCTTCATTTTTCATCTGCACAGAGGACAAAGTTTTCCATAAGATAATGTTTTTTTTTGTGTTCTTATTAAAAAGGTAAAGGAAGTGGAAGTGTTATGCTAATGTGTCACTGATACTTTTTGCAGCATATCGAGATAAAATTGAGGTTATAATTAAATGGCATCTAAAAAATACGAATTATTTTTAGGTCCTTATGGTAGGGGGGACAGGGTCATGCTTGTTTTCCAAAATTCTTTCTATATGTGATATGAGGTCGCAAAAGATCTCGCGACACTAATTCCTATAAAAATATTGATAGCAGTCTCCTCTGGAGTCGTGTTCAGTGTGCCGGGGTCTCATGTCAGGGTGCTGGGTTCAGATAAGTAGCGCTGGTTCATTGTCGGTGAGGACTTCATCAATTTGATTTGACCGAACACCTTTGTCTTAGTCATTGACTTTGAGCTCCTGGCTCATTTGTATTCTGAACGAGTTCGGGATACAAATTTACCAAGTTGAATGCAAAATTTACCAAGTTGAGGTCCAAAGAAAGCTTAATTCTTGTGCACGGTCAGGAATCGACCGATTCTGGTTTTCTTTCACACTTTCACGGACAACAATTTCATCGGCCGATCTGGCATTTCCTTGACGTATTGGTGATGGGTAGTTATTATCTGAACTGGTCGTCTTGAATTTACGCAGCAAACGTTGCAAAGTCGACTTTGAAGGGCGGTATTTTTCTGCGTGGGTGGCGCGTACTCCGTACACCGGACGCGACGCGTCCACTGTTTATACTACCCAACTCTCATTTGATAATAAAGTTTTATTTTTTGACCGTACTGCCCAATCTTGTTCCTTCTCATCCCATTTTCTTCCAAAGTACAGCTGTCTCCACGTTTGGCGCCAATTTTGCCACAACACAAAAACCACCGTTTAAGTTTGCCTGAGCACATTGATGATTGAACTAGCGGTATGTATTCGGGTTAATTTTGAGAATTATAGAACCTTTTTTAAACTATTTCTAATCAGCTGCTGTCATTGCTCCCAATGGATTTTATATATTAACTTATTCATAGAGTTGTGAAGTGGTCTTTTGCGAAGGTTATGTTTTTCGAGGAAGCTTTTTCTATTTCAATTTTGACGTGAAATCTATCAAAACGATCTTACGTAATTTTTGGGGAATTGTTTAAAATTTTAAGAAGGTGAATATTAAATTGCTCCAATTTTCCCTCTAAGTTATAGTTTCAAAAGCTTGGACACTTTATATAAACAAAAAACTAAATATTAGCTCTAAATTGTCAGAAAAAAAAAACAAAACTTTGAAAACTAATTATTTTATTTATTGTTTCCATACATGTATAAAATAAAAAAGGAATAAAAAACTTTTATTTTCTATAAAACTCGTATAAAATATTCAAAACCCTCCCCAACCAAACTTAACCTCATAATGGGCATCGCATGACTACAAACTTTAATTGGATTAACTTAAACAATAACAAACGAAAAAAAAAATCCAAAGAGCAAACTAAAAATGAAAAGAAGAACAAATACACTACAGGAACACATAGAACAATAAGATAGGAACAAGGAAGATACACAGAAAAAAAATTAACTTTACCAAGCCTTTCGGCATAATGCCCTATCAAATGTGATCCAACTTTTAGACATGTTTAACCCTTATTTTTTTGCCGCGTGTAATAACAATCAGTTGCAGTGCAGTGTTAAAGACACAAGCAAAAACAACTTTTTACTAATTAAAATTTATTCCAGTTCCCGTAGGAAAAAGAATAAGAATACAAAAATGTTGAACTATCAACACTTTGTGTGGAGTTGGAAGTCCTGGCATTGGGCGCCATCTACAACACAGGAAGTAAGTAAAATGGAAAGGAAAAACATAAAAAAATTCTTACATACAAAACCCTTCTGCATCATATTTTCCAACGTGGATTTGTCGAAATAGTTCTATGGATTCCATACGTCAGGATAATGGAAAAACATTTAGCAATGGACGCGCAGGAAAAAAAAAAATAAAAACCTCTCATAATGAACTCCAACATGCAATAACGATATCAAAATAGTGATGTAACTTTTCGTTTTCTTTCTTCCGATTTCCGGATATCGTTTGAACGGTATCCCTCCTTGAATTTCAATTGGTATGGAAATTGTTAACAATACCGCAGAATTTCACTGTGAATGAACGAAAATGCAACAATTAAAAACAGGACGTGAGTTAACATAAAAATGGCAGGTGTGAAACTGTGTAACATCGAAATTGCATGTCGAATTCTAGAATTGAAATTAAAAAAAAGTTTGTGACTTAATTAGTGGAAAAAATATCCCACTTCTGAAAAAAAAAACGATTTGAATTAGCTATTAAAGAACTATTCAGTAGAAAGTGTAGCGAAATGAATTCAATCCAAGGAAGAAATGGAATGGAGAAATCGGAATAATCCTAACTTTTTATGTATTTAGGTTGTAGCTGTATACCTGAAGAGAAAAGAAAAGATGTTATTAACGGATTAACGTGATTAAAATTAGTTTCACGTTTGTTTTTGTTCTTGAGTATTCAAATAGAGGACTTTGTTTTCCCATTCCCATTGAAGTCTATTAAGAAATTCGATTGTTGTAGAAGATTTCCGAGAACAATTAAGATGCATGATGATGATTTCGGGCTAAACAGCGGATGTCCTGAATATAAAAACAAAGAAAAGAAAAAAGAAAATGAATGCTGATTCGGTTTAATGTGTTTGTTGGATAAACTTTCTTCGATTTCAAAGATTGAAGAAATTGCTATTCCGGAAATGGGACGTTATTTGGGCTGAAAAAAAAACATCTTATATTTCTTAAGTTGACAGAAGTTTGGGAAAAAAATTATCGATTTGATTGAACAACATGCTTTCTCGGAAAGAATAAAAACGATATGTCAAAAAAATTCTGTTGATTCTATCAAAAGATTTGACACAGTGCAAGCAATTTAGGAAATAGAAGTGAACATGGAAGCAGCTACCAAAGTTTTGAAGGGAAAAATCAGCCGGGTATAGAATTTGACATTCATGTGGTGCGGTTAAAGATAGAATCTCTGTTCTTCATTACACGAACAAAGTTGTGCTTCAGCAGAATAAATGACCATTCCGTGCAGTGCGAGTATTACGGTTGAATGGCTTCAGCAGAACTGACTATTTCTTAGATACACTTTTTGTAAAACTACGGATGCGAAAAAACATTACGATGGTGTTCAGGACATACAAATGTTTCCGTTCATTTGTCATTTCTTATTTATTACTTTCCTTAATTCCTGTCTCAAAAATCTTATAAAAAAAGACAGCAATAAACATATTGTTAACGGCTTTGTCCGCAATGTCTTTAGTGATCTTTTGTCGAGTTTAAATTACTGATTAGATTGAGTTAGAATTTAGTTAAAGTTAAAAAAATCTAATGACAACAGAAATAAGAATTTTCAAAAGACTACGACTTGGTTAAATGTTTACAACCCATGAAACTATCTCAATTTTCTTGGTGAATCAAACAGAGACATCTGGAAGAATTAATGTACAATATGTTTGATGTCGATGTCTTACAAAAAGTGAAATCGCTACTAGGAACTGCAAAAGAACACTACCAACGGGACAAAGAAACGTAGTGGTGGAGCTAAACTAAGAAAAACTACTTTTTTTTAATCGCCCTACAGAAAATTTGTTCATCAAAGTTCATAAATAATTCTTAATTTCACGTTCTTGTAAATGACGACCAAATTCCTCACTTATGCGGAATATATTTGAAGGACTTTTAAATAAGCCGTTTCGGAAGATGAACTTTACAACAGTGGAAAATGTTCGGTGTAAAACCTCAAAGAAGGAAAAGAAATTGGAATAGACCTTCCGAGTTCTGGAAACAAAATGGGATACATCGGATCCCAATTCTTATCTCGAAACTTATCAGCGTTAACCAGATGCCGTATCAGTAGACCTTTCAATCAAGCTAATATCGTACACCATTAAGACATGGTGAGAAGTTATTGGATGTCCGTTTGAGCAATATATTACAGCTTTTTCCGGTTAAATCAACCACAGATCTAATCTATTGTTCTAAGAGCAGAGTGGACAAACTAAGCGACTCCTCCTATGATTTTTATATTGTGCTCGATAATTTTGAAAAAGCGTTTGATAACAACGAGATCTGATATCTCACGGAAGCGATAAATTCCACGGATACGATAAATTCCACGCTTTGCATATATTTGAGCAAAGAATTCTAAATCAAAGTTGGTTTTTACCAAGGAAATATCTTGAATCCCTTACTTTTTGATTCAGTCCTTGATAATCTGCTTAAAAATTAGGTGACCAATTCGTTGGCAATGAGCTTCTGCGTTTTTCCGTAAGAGTGAAGTGTCAAATTGAAAGTTAGGTGTCATACTGACATATGACAGATGTCAGTCACTGTTTTGCACTGAATAATCAAATAAAAAATGTTTAAGGAATTTCAAGGCTTCATCTTAACTTTTATAATTGCTTTTACCATATACTAAATTAATTATCCTCACCTTTGATTTGTCATACAATTTTTTCTGAACTCTTTATACACCAACCAATAAAACACAACTTTTATTATATGTAGTTTTTATTGATTAACAAATTCAACATAATAATTCTAATTCTCATATGTTTTTTACTTGCAGAATGACACCATCTGATGGCAAAACTTAGCCAACACTATGACACAAATTTTGATCTGAATCCATATTATGTGCCGATCAACAATCAAGTAAGCATTACATTCTATTTGCATTAATTATCAATATAATATCCAAAATATCTTCAATTAAGCTTCTTATATTATTGTATATTATTCGATTGCATTCAACTAATTTCCAAATTTATATCAACGAGCAACATTGTACCATCTCCATCATCATAATATAACAAAGCCCTTCAAATCCAATTACGCACTTCTTGGATAGGGGATTAGACACACATAACTGACATCTAAATCTCATTAAATTCCTGACAGATTTCTATACAATAGCATTTTCCTTTTCTCTCTATCTATGTATCCTTTTGTAAAATGACGTAAGCTTCAGAGCAATTAGCCATTTTTCTTAATAATATGACATTAGAAAGTCTGACATATTGGAAAGAATTTCAAACCCATCCTTTAATCCTCTTTGAAAACAGCCCAACAAACAAAAAACAAGTAAAACATAGAAAATAAAAAAAAACTCATACAAATAAGAAATTAATAGCATCAACTTTCCCAATAAGGACATCGGATCTTTTGCCTTCCAGCAAATTACAATTAAATGACACATCAAGCGTAAATAGAGAGAGTAGATAAAAACAAGAAGACACAAAAAAATGGCTACTCTTTGAGTCGTTAAATTTAACGAAGGATTACACTTTCTTTTTCTATCCGTGTCGGTAATTTGTCCCTTTTTGCGATTGACATTGTAATTGTTGACCCAATTAGAGCCAAAAAGGAATGCGTTGACCAAACCATTTTGGGCCAGCATCAATGATATATAGATATCAGAAGAGATAAAAGGAATCTCGCTATAATACTAACCGGCCATGATAGATTTGCTCAAAAGAAATCCGTTTAATTGGAAACCAATGCCGATTGAGAAACAAGCGAAGGGTTTGACATCTATCCTTGGACTATCTCACCACTTTTCTCTTTCGATACGACCTGCTGTATCCACATGAATATGCAAAATGAAAGCGATACACTTTCAGTTCAGCGGATGCAAGTCGATCAATCAAACTGTGTGGTTGTATAACAGCCTTTTGTCGGCGATAAATCGAAATTGAATTACCCGGCACTTCCGGAATGTAAGTGGAATTTCACGAGGATCTTCATCCAGATTGGTGATAAACCTCCAAGGAATTTTTGCGTATCCTTCTTTTTGTGTTTCGGTGTTCATTCATGAGCATTATTTGTTTGTTTGTTATGATTCACATCCAATCAAGACTTTTTCTTACCACAGCACAAACGTTTAGAAAATCGGAAAAGGTTAATGTCATAATAAGATGAAAAAATCGAATGAAATTGAGCATTCCACACTCGTGTTTTATGCCTAGAAAAATATAGTTTCCAATACGTCTGAAGTTTAATTCTAGGAGAAAATGATGAGCATTCCTTGGGGAACGAGTATTAAGGTAAAACTGTTAAATGTGTGGAACGAAACTGTAGCACTTTATATGCAAAAACTTATGAAATAAAGTAAGACGTCTCATCTCCCTGTTTTGGATGTTGTCTAGTTACTTCAGATATGTGATTTGTGCTCCGAGCAAACATACAAATTCTACACTATTTGCATTTTTAATTTATTGACACATTAAGTGGGTGAAAAATTGTTTAAATCTATTCAGAAAATGTGGGCATCTAGAAACGAAGCAAACTGGAAATCTGTACCAACATAGAAATCGCTTGCATTAAATTGTGAAGGAGTCAAACAGAGCGCAAAAATCTTAAAGATATTTCGAACATGAAGAAATATTTGATTTGCTATTTTCCATTGAAAATCGATGTCGATTTTGAAATTTAAAGTGCTGATGATATGCTGTCACTACAGTTAAATATTGCTCATTGATCGTAATCGATAAACTTGATACAACACAAATGAAGTCTTATAGGAACTAGAATTTGTTTGTTCATTGACTTGATTATAACCAAAAAAAGATTCATCAATGCCAAGACTTGCGATAGAAAAGCTTTATTCCATATTTTTTTAAATCTATAGATATCAAGCCAAATTCTCCTTCCATTTCCAAAACCATGTCCCCAAATATGACTTCTGGTTTTCGGTAGGACAAACTATCGAATCTGCATTGCACCCGAGATTGCACCTGTATTAATTCTCCTGGCAAGACTCTTTTGTTCTAGAAGATACTTATTGCTGGCATTATGGAAATAAAAGAACATCGGTTAGTAGTCAAATGTTTATTTAAAAAAGGATTCATCTTTGGGGGAGCAATTATATAACTCTTTCCAACGATTAATTTCAGCTTATTAAAATTCTACTGAGTTTTACTTTTCTTTTGAGAGATTAAGCAAACCTGCCATCTGTTTATTAAACAAATCGGGTCCCAACATCACCCAGACACCAAAACTCAAACGCTCACATTCTGCAGGAACAAAATGACAAAACATCTAAACGGTAGATAATTCCGAAAGGATTTAAGTTTTTAAGATGAATCGCGAATAGTAGCCAAGAGTTTCATGAAGTTCAATAGTGACCCCAGCTAAAATATCTAGAAATCATGAATGATGAAATGTCTCACTTCCGTATCTTCCCAGGTTCTTTGTAATTAAAAAACATGATCGTCGTTCTCACATATTGCTTCTTTTTGTCTTAATTTCATATGAGTTTTTTCTCTCACACATTTATTCAAAAACATTTAGATCAAATTTTCCATGCAATATTATTCTAGGTTCCAGGGTTAAATTAACCTCTAATTAGAGCTGATGGCGGTTTCCAGACAGTTTAAGATCTCTAATTATCTCAGATTTAATAACTCACCAATTTGACTGAGTTAACTCGAGGTCCTCAAGCTGACTGAAAAGCGTGTTTCAATAAGCGTTAACTCGAGGTTAATCTAACCCTGGAATAATCTCGTACTGATAAACCGGGCATTGAAGTCATCTTTAAAAATGTTGTCTTTTTAAGACCAAAAATATTTTTACTTTATTGAACCATTTTTCCACCTTGTGAAATTCTACTTTTTCTAAAGGGCCTACATCAAAACCATCATATTAAGGAATCCTAAGCAACCATGCACATATGTGCAAGCGCTGAGAATTGAAAAGCAATTGCAGTTTTTCCTCGAAATAGTGGCATTGGTTGATGCACTGATGGTTCTAACAAAAAGAAAAAAAAAATGTTCGCGAGATGGCCTATTGTTTGGTCAGTTAGAACTAAACCACTACCTTCTAGGTGTATTTAGCTATTGCATCCTTGAACACTGGGTTTTTGTTTTGAATTATTCGTTTTGCATCCGTTTGTGTAAACAAAATTAACATATATAGTACACCTTTTCACGAATATATAAACAATTTTTCAATATGTCCTTCAGCTGCATCACATGGCCTCTGATGTCCCTGTTATAGATTGGCATATTAATCGAATGCGTTTTGGACAATCATATTGAATTTTTTAGATATAAATGGATTTGAACCTCGAAGCAATATTGACAAAAGTGTAGTTTGAAACGGATTTAGAGGAATACAAAAAAAATTCGTACGTTGGAAAAAATGAAGGACCTGAAAAGGAGAGCTTCAGTCTTCTAACCATCACGTCTGTCAAATACATTCACTAATTAATTTAGGGAATTCTTTCAAAATAGATTATAACGATCAGTGAACAGGATCCCAGAAAGTTTCAGTGTGCAACTCAGTTTACTTAGGGTCTACGAATCTGAGTTTCAAAATGTGATTCAGCTTTTGCTATAATTATTGATTTGTATGCATCTCTTGGTCTTCCAACCAAATAACATAAAGGTTTCCAAATTAGAAGCGAAATAAAGAAAGCAGCGTTAAATTTTGTTCGTTCTGCTATTATCGCCCAGTCCACCATCATCTGATACGATACAACGCTTCCGATTGTGACTTCTCCTCGACCGACATTTGATGCAGAACTACGCTCATAAATCGAGCACCACTTATGTCAAAGCTCTCCATATTCCTCAACCTGTTTAACAAGTGATTTAATGATGAGGGTCTTCCTCTATCTATTTCACCCACCTTGATACTACAAGCCAAAGATTTTCTTCCCCATTGCCTCTTCCAAACAAAATTTATCATAATCACGCTCGTTTATAATTCTTTTTTGTCACTGCATTGTTAATCACATTTATCTTTCTTTAGCAATCGCCGATGTATGACAAATCAAAGAAAACCTGGAGTCAACGGCTCAAAATCAGCAAAACCGAAAAGGCCACGACTCAAATGGTTGTCCCACAAATGCCGCCACCACACCAGATGCAGCAACATCAGCTGCATGAGTACACCGGTGGCCTCGAATTCCCTCCTAGTGCTCTATCACGTTCCATGAAATATGCTGAACCATGGATATACGGAACTGTCCGCGGTATACCTGCCCGTCCTATGCATTTTCATCCGGGTCAAGCAATGTTTGCACCCATGCCCTCCGAAATTGCCGTCGTAATCTGTTCTTGTCCAGAATATCTTAGTGGGACGAAGCGGGATGTCAAAAAAGCAAGTATTTGTAAAAAATGCAAAGGATCTCGACTCCCACTGGCTCCTATTGGAGGCACAGTTCGAATTCGGCCAACCAGCACTCCCCTGCAGCAGAAACATCGGCCAACAAATGCTTCCACAATGCGAGTGGTTTCATCAAAGTCACGACCGACAATACTAGACCCTCAAAGAGATCCATATGACTTGATGCGAAGAACAAGGCTTTTATCACCAGAACCAAAACCCTCGCCACAACAACAGGATAAAAATTATCGTTCAATTCGTGGCAAAAGTTCCAGTCCTAATCGAAGTCGGAGTCGGACTCCTCGATCACAGCTCGAAGAGGTAGCAAAGTCTTCGCCAAAATCAACTCCGTCCAGTAAAACTGCTGATCGATGGATTGTCGATGATAGCAGTCAATCGTCTCGGGACCAGAACCATCGACGCTCCATACTTCGGTGCAATGTCAATCCTTATGACCTGATCTCAAACAAATCCTCCACATCATCCCCGTCATCCTCTTCACAGCACCTGAGTGAATTCTCACCGAATGATGACGAAGATGATGATGTTGTTCCTGATATGTTTGGTGGTATTACAACCAAGTCTTCCACTAAGCAAAAGACAGCTATTAATCGAAAGAGTATCGGACCTCCAACCATATCATCTCCATCACCATCTTCTTCGGCAGCATCATCATCCCCTAATTCCGGATCACCGTCATCATCGTCATTAGGATCATCCAGCAAGACAACGATGAATTATGCCAATGTTAAGGCGATTTCAGGACAGCGAATAAGTTTCGGAGAACCCTCACCATCACCATCATTAATCACCCAGAACGGTGAAAGATTTATGTATGAGAATGTAGTGTCTTCAAGCAACAACGAAACCACCAGTAACAGTCCGAAATTTCCGAAGCAACAACAGCATAATGCCAAAAAGGACGAGAATACCACAATTCCGCAACCAAAACGTCCACCACGCAGAAAAAACGATGTAAACTCATTCCAGCAAACGGTGGGCTCTCCTGGTGGTAACGATGACTATGACGAAAACGATGATGATGGTGGTACTAGTGGTGGTGCTGTCCCATCATCCAATCGTCAACACCATCATCAAATAATGTCCTCGCAAATTTCCACAGATTTAGTAGGAGCAGCAGCTAGTCAAAGACCCTCCATCAAATCCATTCTTAAAAGGCCACTATCGTCGCCAGCATCCGGTGTACTTCTAGCTGTCAACACTCCATCCAAATCCCCGTTGAATGGTGACACTGATACCGGAAGTCTTGTTGGTTCTTCTGCCATCACAACCAACACCACCACCGATTCGTGTAGACTCGACCAGCAGCATCAGCGGCAGCATCACAACCAACATCATCATCATCATCAAATTAAACGTAACTCAACCAGGATACATGAAAGCTCACTAAAGAGTCCTTCAAATGGAAGTGGCACTGGTGGTGGTTGTAGCAATGGCGGAAGTGGTATAGGTTTGGACACAATAGTAGCCAAATCGAATGGAGGACAAAAAACCGCTGTAGAAACAAAGACCGGATCACAGTTTTATATTCCGTTGCCACAGGCTCGTAAAAAAGTGCAATTTATGGTCGAGGATAAAATAATCCAAGTTGACAATGCGAACTACCATCATCATGGCGGCAATGGTGATGAGGATGACGAGGATGACTATCATTCTGCCCAAGGAGATGAAGATGACAAAAGTGAAATCTCCAAGCAAATAGGTAAAACCCCTACAGCTAACTACCGGAACGATAATAACATGACTGGTTCTCCAGTTCCTGGAACTAAAACCACCACCAATGGAGGACGAGTAGGAAGCATTTCGAAAAATGATACCACTACGAGAAAATTGCTACTGTCATCGAAACCTACACTCCTCGTTACTGATGTGGACAATGTGGAGGAGCAAAAGGATTCTAGTGATACCAAACGAAAAATAACTAGCACCAGCACCAGCAAAGAAAACTCCAATGACAACAATAGTGCTCCTGTTGCCATGGCTAATAGATTCAACCAAAAGCTATTGCATCACCAGCATCAGAATCAAAATCAAAAACAACAACTGCAACAGAAACAGGAAGCAGTATTAAACTTATTACAGCTCGAGTCGAACTTGGTGTCAAGTGAATTATTAAATTCTGGAAAAAGTAGTTATTATCAGAACTTCCACCAACAGCAAAACCAAAACCAGGATCAGAATCAGGATGAGGCGTATTATGAAGATGTTGCCAATGACAACGACGACGACGCTGACGACAATGAGAAAACAATGTCATCGACTGCTGCTGCTACTCCTCGAGGCGACGAAGACCCATGCGGTCGATTTAATGACAAAAGGGACAGGACAAAGGGTAAGTCTTAGAGATAAGGATATATGAACAAAGAAAGCACAGTTTATGATTGTGTGTCCTTTTGTTTTATCATTTAGTTTATTTTATGGGTTCTTACGAGGAACTAGATTTATTGTTGATCACGGATGATACTTAATTTGGAAAGGATTTTTTGTTTTCCAATTTTATGACTAAGAAGTGAAAAAAAAGATGAACGAGTTAAACGAGTCCTTATAATGTTAGATTCGAAGACAAAAACTATATAAGGTGAATTTTCGTGACCTTGCAAATTTTAGATGAAAATTCGCTTTTATGGTTTTTTTTTTTTTCTTCTTTGAAAATTAAGGTACTTACCTGAAGTGGAACTGGAAACAGGCTTCAAATGATTACATTTTATCTTTTCATTTTCTCACTAAACAGGAGGTTTATATGGAAACTCTTTTGAAATGTATTAACTTTTAATGAGAGGTTATAAAAATGATACTTATAATACATAGATGATGGAGAGAGTTTTTGTTATGACAAGAACTTTAAGAAAATGAGTAACTTTTGGTTTTACGAGGATTCTTAAGGAGTATCGTAACATTGAAGTGAAAGATATTTAAGCTCGTTTTGTTTGAGGGTGAATGAGAACTTTGTTATATTTTCGTGTAAAAAACGTTTAAAAGCAACAATTTAATAGAATGTGATTTTACTGAACAAAATTGCATGGTCAACTCCAAGTTTCCATTATTTTCCGAAACGTAGACTAAAGACGAATTTGGATTCCAAAGATTTAAGGAGAATAAATGCTCTATTAGCTCAATTGTCAAGCACCTTTGTGAAAAAGATTCAATCGAGTAAACTCATAGTGATGAGAAGCATCGGGATACCGCGTCTCGAAATTCACGAATACAGAAAGGGTTCATCTGATGATGGATACTGCAACTGGCAAGCAGTCCCTAAGTAAACTTATATTCGATGTTAGGACACTGCAATTTAAAGTGGCCGCTATTGCATTTGGTGACAGTCGTATTGCACTTCACTGGAAATGGTGGAAACATTCCTTTTTTTTTCTCTCTGGAAGTGGAAATCTTCAATTCAGTACCAAGTAGTTTGAGATTTTGCCGGACTTAAAGTACCAGGAAATCAGAACCAAAACATGCAAGATTGAAAAATTATTGTTAGCTCTTAGTTTAATATATTATTTTGCTATTGAGGGATGTAGAAATTTTGATTGCTTTCCCAATTATTTTAAAACCATCAGCTGGTGAAACTTGGTCTCCGAACATTGTATCGTGCATTTAAGACGGTCTCCATTTCGGATTAAATATGACTAAGCAGTTGCTGATTCTGAAATATAGCGTGTTTTTCAACCACTTCTGTAACCCTTTCGTTTTGAAGTCGCGAGGTAACTCGCTATTTCTGAGAGTAAGAGCAAGAGAGTAAACTATTGCAAGGAGGACTTTGTTTTGGAATGTTTGTATAGTATCAGTATTTGTTTGCTTTCTACAACCTTATAGTTGTATGTCATATTTTATAGATACTAGTACATATTTCTATATTTCAAGCTTAGTTCTTTTGTGTCTTCTTCTTTTCTCTTTCCATTTTAGCTTTGCATCCAAAGTCGTTTCATGGTATTTGACAGTATTGGCACAATTATATTTCGTCCTTTTATTATTTTGCTTAGAAGTTTTTCAAAAACTTATGCAATTATTGGTATAAGGAAAAGTAATGTATTCTATCTAAAATGTTAATTCTGTTGGTGAATATTCTTTTTCTGTCTAGTCTTTTATGAGCGGATCTTGCATTTACGGTCTATTCAGACGTTTGTCTTCTTTAAAGAAATTTATTAAACATTCCTGATGATAGAGAGAATCTATAAAACTAGTACCAACAAGCCATCAGAAATGCTGCAATACAAAAATTGGGCTTCTCACTTGGACAGAAGAAATAAATTGTCTCGTTAGCTCTGACTTAACAGAAGAATTGAAAAAAAAACCGTTTTCTTATACAACAAAGAAAAGTGGAATGAAGAAAATTCAGAAATGTTCCCTAGTTTTGAAGAAAACCAGGTTTGATAACTCAAAAAACGTTAGCTTCCAGCACTCTTTATTCTTTGACTCTGGATTGCATTTAATATTGATTCACCAGCGACAAACTCACAATGGTCATCAGATTCATTGACCAATGGAAGAAAGTGTTTTCCTCTTTCGATTAGATATTCATTTCTTTGGAAACATGAGCCATCTTTCGAGAACTCAGTAACTTTTTTTCAGACTCGTTTTCTTCAATCAATGTTTAGCTTTGCTGATGAAAACTTCTTGTTTTCTTGTCAAAGAGTATTTTAAGAAATAGATATGTCAGGGGCAGTCGTACCAGCCGATGTTGACGCCATTGCAAATCCCCAAAATAAGACATTAAGCAACCTCGAAAATCATTTTTCTAAATACATATATACTACCACGCTTTGTATCCAGTCGCATTGCCCTCATCCGTGACATTTTCAGCCACAGTGATGAAATTTTCATCGAAGCTGATTTTCCGGCACATCTTCTTACATTTTTGGCAAACCGGACAAATAGTCATATGATTGATTAATTCACTACGTTACCAACATTTTGTTTGATCAGTGCTACTCCACAGCTAAATGTTGTGTAGGATATGTAACCAATGGATCTACCGCGGACTCTGATTACAAAAATTCTGTAACTTAATCTCAGCTGTCCCACTGTCACCACAGTATAATTTTTGATGGAGCGGAAAACTACTTTTTCCACAATTTTAAAAACCTCAAATGGGATCACAGCTTTCAGGCTATGGATCTGGTTGTGGGTTCCACCACAGCTCGCTAGAAAACCATTCGAAAGTAACACGAAATATTCTGCAAGGTGTGAACTAAGTCGATAACTTTGAAAGTTCATTTGGTTCATCTTGGTTATAGACTCGTTTATGACTTACTCTTCGAGAATGGTAGTTGTTATTAACATCGGGACTGTGGCGTGTGATTCGAGGGTTCGTCCCCTCGTGTAATGTCTTTTTTCACCACGTATAGTTTTATCCCATAATTATATTTTCTTAAAATATTCTTAATTCAACCGCTGAAAGCTTTTCTTATGTAGATAAGTTTCCTCAACTTAAATTTCAAAGGTTTCTCTAACTGATAAAACTCTATCTTTCATCATCACTTCAATAACAATAGTTCTCCTTTTCTATAATCCTCAATTTCATTATTTCTGAAATCCCGAACCAATCGACACTTCACGCACCCAAATGCATTCACCAACAAGACAAACAACAACCACATAACATCGACTAAAACCAAAGATAGTCCTGCTCCCTATTGTTCAATCTGAATAATACATGATGATATCCCTCATCACCGTGTGTCATTGCCGTCATCATTGTCGGCGTGTCGGCACGTTCGATTTCATCCCCCTAGAGAATCTTATAGAGAGGGCCAAAAAGGAGGCGCACTCTTGATGAATAACCACTGCCATAGTCAACCAATGCAATCAGTCAAAGTCACCGCATATCTTCGACCTGGGATCACAGTCTGAAGAACAAAGGCGTGCTTCGATATTGAAACTGATTCTTGGAGGTCGTTGAAAGATCTCAATATATTGGTTTTCTATCTTAAGGACTACGTGCAGATATATTAGCAATCGAAGATAGTTTTCGGTTTCGAATAGAGATTTCCCAACACTTTTCCCTTAAAGATACTCAAATGTACTCGGATAAAGTCGAGGCAAAAGTTTTGAAAACCTCTCAACATAAAAGCCATGCCACCGCACAAAATCCATGCAATCTTATTACTCCTGCAGATATACACTACGGTAGTTTGTTTGTATATATAGATACTATAAGAATACGAGTATCTAGGAATCGAATCAGACCCTCCCTCGGGAAATGCATTATTCAAAACTTTTCTTATTATTTTCTTGCCTTGCTCTGTTCATGGAGTCACCATCGTCGTCGTCAACTTCGCCGCTGCCGCTGCTGTCATCGTGTGGATGTTGGTTGAATGTATAGTCTACCTGATGGCATCACGGTATTAAAAAAAACAAGAAAACAACTGGTAAGATTTTTTTGCATGCAACTATACTTTTGAATGCCAAAGTTTAAGTAAGATTTCTTTCCCATAGTTAACTTAGCTAAAAGATAAAAGATTCAAATCGGTTATTATAATGTTCTTGGCTAGTTTTATTGGACAGTAAAACTATTTTAGCTTCATAGCTGAGCTTTGCAGAAGTTTATAAAATCAAAGTGCATTATTATTTCATGAAAATCATTTAAAGATGAAAATATTAAATAGAGTTATAATGGTTTCGTATGAAAATCAGTTGGTTCCTATAACTAAATGTATAATCGATATTTATTTTACGAACTATAGGATATGGAATAGTTTCAAAGTTAACAATGTCAAAACGCGGGGGTATATTTCTTTCAAATTGTTCAAAATGTTTCTATCGTTTAAATATCTTGATAAATTGTCAACTATTCGCCACTGAAATGTTTATACAGATATTATTTTTCGCTGCTGGCCTAAAAAAATAATCGCAAATAAAAAAACATACCGAAGCAATATTTTGAAATTTCTCAAAATCAAAAACTTGTCTGTTTAAAAAATATCAAACTTTTTTTCGCTCCACAACTTCAGTCGCAACTTACATTCCTCTTTTCGTTTTTTCAGAGGACCATCTTCAAGACTAAATTTGTCAAAAAGTGCTTTTGAAACGTCAACATTTATAATTTTTCGCTCCTCGACTTAGCTTTCAAAATATTATTATCTAAAAATTTTAGAAAATAAAAAGTGTTTCAGACTAAATCTCTGTCTCGATTCATTGGTCCACCCTACATATTAGTTAAGTCAAAATACTCGAATTTGCTCCATAATATAAACTTTGTCATGATATATTTTAATTATATATTGTTGTACAGAAATTTTGGGTATACAGACATGTCGAAAATTTAAAGATCTACCAAAATTGTATGAAATTTTATTTTGTAATCGTTAAAAATAAGTTTAATCTCCAAAATTTCGACAGTTTTTTGCCATTAACTTCTTATAGGAAAAATCTGTAAAAAAAATATTTGTGAGACAAAGTTGTAGAAAATATTTTTCCTCATAATATATACTAAAACTAAAGTAAATTATTATACGACTAAGAGAAGTCGAGAAAACAGCCTTAACGCTTTTTTCAACAAGGCGGACGAAGCAGGGGTTTTTTTTTTTTTTTTTTTTGATTTTTGTGGATTCTTACCCCAAGAGTTACTCTTTTAAAATGAAACAATAAAATTCTCCTCCAATTTTTGTAGATATTTTTGTTTTTTTTTTTTGATAATTTCACTGGCCAATATTTTAATTTATATTTTCGGTGCAAAATATTTTTTTGATTACTTTCAATTTTCAGTATCAAACATTAATTGTTTGTTTACTATCGGACTTGAGGTATTTTCTCTCTTTCAGTTTATGTAGAATCAATCAAGCGACTTTCCACTGGATTGGCTTTGAAAATTCTTCAGCCTGAAAACGTCAAATTTCTGGTGCTCTTAAAGACCAATACCCATGTCTTAAAAACGACTGTTTTTATCCGGAACGACATCTCGGGAAACTCTCCGCATTACCAGATGATTTAAATGGTACCCCACCTAGCCAAACGCCTCCACAGCGCAAGCAATGTATGTATTTTATTGCATCATTTATGTGGTTATACTTCAAAAACAAAATAAAAAATATTGTTTGCCCTATCTGGCACCTTGGGCATCTAGTTAGGTGGGGCACCATTTAAATCATCTGTCACTCACATATTTGTCCTGATTTTTTGACAGATTTAAATGGTTATACCTGACAAAAAAAAAACTGTTTTTCGTTCTCTATGAAGGCACCGTCTGAGACCTCAAAAATCTTCATCGCCAATCCCTACATTCCGACCGATCAAAGTGCAGACAAAATGACCCAACTTTGGTAAGTTATTTTGGCAGGAAAAAAATTTCCTCTAAAGTATATTTTGAAAACAACTCAACAACTCAAAAAAGGCAATAAATATCTTTGTTTAAGTGTTTTTATATTGTTTTTTCAGTTGCTCTGGCAACCCTTTTCCAGTTTAATAGTGTTATGATGGCACTTATACATTATTATTTTAAACTTTTGAAACTATACTTTGGAGAAAAATTTGTTCGTGTGAAAATGTCTAATTTTTGTTTCCGGTCATTTCCGGTAGCCATAATTGTAATTCATTAATGCGAGTGACACTGAAGCAATAACTGAACAAAAATTCAGGCGTGCAAAAATAATGTCTGACAATCGATCGCTAGCTCTCGAACTGTCATTCTTTCAAATAATATATAAATTTAAAGAGAGCTCAAACTGAGCAAATACAAAATGGGCTTTTTTTAGCAAATACTGGACTTTATACTGGAAAGACGACAGAACGCCTTTTCGCTCAAAATGCCTTGCCCATGAGCATGTCTTGTCAGTTAAATGCACATTACAGTTTTTCTAAGTTAAAATGTGCAACATACCTCCAGATGTTTAGCATATCGTGAAGTTATTGACATTGAAGTTAAAAGACATTAGGTTATTAGGTGCCATTGAAAAAATGTGCACTAGTACTTAATGACTTTTTGCAATATCCCCACCAAATATTATTCTTCTTTGGCGTCTCGGGTAAAATTTGAATTCTCCCATAAAAGCTGCATGCTTGAGCCAAGTTCACTTTTTTCCAAAACATGGTAACTTATTCATTTTGAAAACAGCTAAGAACTGAGCAAGCACAAATGAGCCATTTTTTGAGCACATGTGAATTTCCTAAAAAAAAGGCGACTAGAACCCCTCTTTGCTGAATCTTTTATTTTGCTTGATTTATGAACCCATGTGCTTTGTTAAATGTCTAATAATGGATTTGGTCAGCCAGAGCTCCATTAAAAATTTACTGCATACCACCACATGTTTGACTATAGCCTAATGCTTTATTTCTGTTCATAAATTTGACATATCAAATTAACTACAAATTAGGAACTAATTAATTATTTAATTATTTCTTTTGTCAAAAATGTAAAAGATCAACAGTATTTGACAAATTTAATTAAAAATGTTAAAGCTTAAAATGCATTAAGAAAGATTAACTCAAAGTTTCTAATCCTATATTATTTTCACTCAAACTTCATCCAATTAAGTGAATTATTTACGTAATTCATTGTGTTCTCTGTATAGGAAAAACAAAAAGTGGATGGGATTTGATGTACAGTATTGTAAATTCATCCAAAAATATGTATTAAGGTACCTACTCTCAATAATTAGTCTTAAATCCTATAATAACTTTTTCCGGTACATAACCAACAATAAGTCCAACAAGTAAACTTTTTCTCTGGTGCCTTAAGGTATAGCATCACTCGTTGGTCGTTGGGTGTATTTTTTTTTTGTTCATTCAAACTTCATCTGTTAAATTTGTGATAAAAATGCAAAATATTATATAAATTCAAAACAACAACAGGAGCACAAAAAAAATATGCATGAATAAAATAATGAAACACGAGAAGTCCAGCCACATCCGAAACACAATGATGTGCTTCGTTCACCTTATACTTTTTGTGTGTTTTGTTTTTGTTGTAAATGCAGTTTACAGAGTAGCCATGTTAAAGCTTAAGGCGAGTGTTTTATATACGAGAGTATTTCAAAACATTATAATTCCACGAACACAATAGGGTATCCACCCAACAACCCTTATCTCGGCTTTCGAACTTATCCTATATCTACTCGGTCTCGATTTTTCTTTCCTTTTGGATGCACTAGCTACTGGCTTAATTTTTATTACATTCTTCTTCTTTTTGCATGATTATATTTGAGTCGACGAAAGTTTATTCTACCCTCGTTCCACACCACTAAAAAACAAAAAATCTGAATAAAGCTTCCATAATGGATTATTACCATCACCAGGATGACCCGTTGTTTATATATTATTACCCTGGCGTCATCCATCTCGTAGAGACATTGATGACAGCGTTTCAACATGCAGCGTATAAGAACTTCTCTTGTATAGTCAGACTTCGTCCTTATAGTCCTTGCTTTGAGGTACCACAGTGATGCAGTTTTCATTTATAATATGCAAGTGCTAGGACACTTTTCGGATTTTGAATCTTCATACTGTCATCATGGTGTCATTCTCGCCTTCTCAAGTGTACTTTTTTTTTGCTGACACTTCTACTAAACCAACACATGCATGCATGTCTGATGCAGCAGCACAGCAGCAGCAGCATCACAAGATGACACAACAAACCTCCATTATATCATATTTTATTCACATTTATTTATATTTCTTTTTATGACTGTCATCCCTTAAATAACTCCCATGTTTCGTTAAGGACAGCGTCAGATATATAAAAATAAAAAATAAAATAAACGCGAAATAGAGGAATTTGCGACGCAGATTTTTGGTTTGTATGCCAAAAGTTGCATAATTTCAGGAGGGAGCCAAAAAAAAAAAGCACTCCCTTACTGGCAATATTGTAACAACAATTAAGTGTTGCTGTATAGGTTTAGCTTAGGTAGATACATCTGGAATTGTTATTTCGGATTTGTTCATATTGTGCAGCTCACATGACATTTAATGCATAAAATAGCAAAATAATTTTTGTGCTTAAATAAAACAATGCAAAATTTTACAATCTGTGTGTGCGTGGAAGATTGTTGCATGTCATTTGAAAATTATATCAGACTCACTATCATGACTGTTGTTATAGACGCAATACGATAAATCATGCCAAGAAGGTTTGTCGTAATAGACCACCAGGAATTCTTCTGTTGTAGTCATTCGAAACTGTGTATTTACGTGCTTAATACACTTTATAGTGGATTGACGTAGCTAAAGTGAGAAAAAATATTTCGATAGAAACAAAAAGTTGAACATTCATGTTGAACCTATATGACTTTATCGTTAGGATGTCTGAAGAAATTTCTAAGAACATATTTTAATTCTTTATTAACGCTAAAATAAACTTTTCATGGTTTGGGTAAAAAAATGGCTCTAACTTCTAAATCGACTTAATTGAGGATATGGTATTCTATTCACTTAATTAACTATACAATCAGCAGAGTTCACTATATGAGCATTAATACTTCTACCTTTGGAGATTTACATTACTTGTACTTTAGATTAAATTAGTATTTTTGGCAACGTTTTCTAATGGATATCTCTCTTGAACATTTTTCATTTTCATACTCAAACTGTTCACAGTTTCGGAAAAGAAATAATGTGAATTATAAACACAAAACAAAATTCATTTCATTATTATATAATATGCCTTTTTTGGATCATTCGTTTTTTCCCGCTATGTTGGCACAGTGACGGCGCGGTGAAAAACCAGTCTTGTCGTTACATTTATTTTTAAGGGGCATCATTTTCTCTGTTGATAGGCAAAAATAGCACTTGTTTTTGGTGAAATGTAACGCATTGCTACACAACACAAACTTAGAATTCAGTTATCGTTCATATGGTAATACGTAATTGTTTTATTTCGATGTTTACTTATACTTTACTTTAAGATGTTCCCAAAAAACAGGTTCTTTCAGTCACGGCAGTCCCTAGCTAGTTTCTTCTAGTTCCACACGCAAAGTTGGTAAAGGTCGTTTTCCACTTAGGTATACGTGCAATCTTAGGTGGGACTTTCTCTGTTGAATCAGTGTGTTGCTGCCCATACACTTTACTTATTGCAACTCTTTCAGCTACTGCATTCCCAGCAATTTGAAAAGGTCGACGTCGCTGTAAAGACAGTAAAACTCGTCGTTGTATCTTCTCCTGGTATACTTATTCGATACACATTGAACCAAAATTTACCGATAAATCTACCTTTCATCCGTTCTTAACTAGATTTATGCTTTGGCACCATACAACAAAACCAGTATGGTCTCTTTGGGTCAATAAGAGAGAGCCCAAAACGAAATCAAGGTTTGCAAGAGTAATTTGTCGGGTCAAAATTAATCCTGTACTTAAAAACTGGTTAATGGTTACGTCTAATTTAGTATGCATTGACGTCCAAAGCTCGAAAAATTCCAGTAACCATAGTCAGTGCTTTTACCGTTATCAGATATCTAAAGATGTTCTTTGTGATCATCAGCTTTTTCATCTTCAGACACGATTTTTATGCACAAGAAGTCGTATATAAAGAATTGTAAAATCTTGCGAATATTTCCGTGAATAAACCAGAAGCCATATATGGACGTTGCAAGAAACGCTTTGCATCTCCACTCCCACTTACATTGATAAATTTTTAGCACTCTGAATATTACTTCCCAATATTGAATCTAGTTAAAAAAGGTATTATCGAATTTGAAATTAATTTTCTTTTATTCTTCTTTAAACCATAAAATGCAAGCTACTCAACTTGACTTAAGCCATTTCGGCACTTGTGTTAAGATTAAGATTACGAAAACAGTATTCTGTTATACACATGAACAAATCTTTTTCTTTACAGTTGTAAAGGTTATTTTACATAAGAAGTTTCGATTTAGCAGTCAACGCCGAAAAACTGAAAGCCATATATGGCTTCTTGTTCAGTAAATGTTTCTATATTTTCTATATTTTTCTCGCTAACTCCTTAGGATTTTGCGTTAAAAACGACTAATATGTGTCGTTAACACCGGTTTAAGTTTTCTTAAAATAGGTCACATCATTTAAAAAAAAAGCCTTCTTTTAATAGTTTCTACGACAAGTGATATCATTTTAAGCTCCAAATAAAAATGCGAATTACATACTTACATGTAGAATTTCCCGATCCACTTTCTTCAACTTCTCCACATGCGTTATAGAACCCATAATAATCGCAAGTAAAAAACATCATCTTAAAAACATTAATTAGAAAAAACAATAAATATGTCTTCAAAGTTCCACACCCTCAACGACAAGTTATTTCTTGGCATACGTCGATCTCAAATGTCATCCATTTAATTGTGATATTTTAACTTGGTATCTTTTCTTTTCTTCACCCTGAGACTTTTTTGTCTTCAAACTCTGAAAACAACGTTACCATCAACATCCGACATTTAATAAAAGTCGTCGAATCTAACGAGAAACACTTTACATCCTATAGAAAACCGTGTGAAATGCACATGTCATGCACATGACACAGCTCTTAAAGTCACTCCAGCACCAAAATGCAAAAAAAGGAGAAAATGGGACAAAGTTGACAGTTAAGAGAACAAAAAACAGGTTAAGGTACAAAAACTTATACTGAAAGTAGATATTGAAAGTTTTTTGTTTTGAATGATTACATACTGCAGTTAGGCTGCGTAACTTTATGCTCCATAATTTTATTTAGACTGAAAAGTTTGAATAAACCCACAACAACCACTGTGCAAGAACACACTATTTTTGGCAGGAAGAATAGCTATAACGGCCAAGCAGATCATCAGACTCTTTTAGTGTCGCTGGTTTATTATAATCTTATGTTAATTCTAAAACATTTCTATTTGATTGAATGTTTAAAGAAAAGAAAATATCAAAACATTCTCAATGTCCCCATTTATCCCTGTCTCTCCTACACTTTGGTAAATACACATTTTGCAGCACAGACATAAGTCCTATTGGGAATTAGTATGCAGATTGTTATCTCACACCTAAACATAAATGTTACGCTGCGGTTCAGCACAAAAGTGGAGACCTTGCCAAGGCACACATAACGCATATAAGGCATCCAGGGGGTAAAATTGCAAACCAAAAAGCCCACAGCACAGCCAAACCCCACCATGTAAGGCAAATTAAATTGCTGCCTTCACGAATGAAAGTAAAACTTTTTCACATCAAAATGACTGTGGTTTCGATGGTTGAAGTTGATTCCTCCTCGCGTCTCTTCATCACGTCACGTCGCGTCATCGCATCGTTGTTCCTCTAGATCTCCTGCGAAAATTGTGTTTAATTAAATAATGCAATGCACTGCACGTTGTTTTGTTGTATAGAGTATCTATAAACTATACAAATAAAATATACAATTCGTCCACGTTGCTAGTCTAGATTGGTCGGATGTAAACGAGCATAATATCGCATGCAAAACAACAATATCGCATAACATCAAGATGACTTTTTGTCTGCGGAATGTGTATGTGGAAATCGTTCGGAACTTCAGACTTAGGCGAGGTTCCTTCGGACCTTGGGAAGGTGTGTAAATGCAATTTTTTTGTATGTGTCTTTTTCTGTCAGTCAGGTTATGTCAAGCAAGGCAAAACACTCTGGCAATATTTAAATTTGTTCATTCAGGTTTTTGTGTGAGTTTCTGAGCCGGGGAATCCGCGTTTATAAAATTTCCCTTTTGACTTTCGATTTTTTTTTCTTCCTTCCTTTCTTTCAACAACATTGTTGGGTTACTGTTGTTGGTTTGTGATATTTTTCACTTTCCATCCAACCATCCAGTTCCAGTCATTCAGAAAGGCAAGTAGTGCGGTATTAAGAGAGTTCACTCGAAGTAAAAGAATGTTTAACTCCTTTTAGCCTGACATTTGACACTTCCACGCGCCACAAGCCGCGTTCTACAAGAGCTGTCTGTCTTTTTGGTTTTGTTAAGCTATTATTAGCTTGTAACGTTAAACTCCATGAGTCCATGGAAAGGGAGTGTTCTTTTTTTTCTATTTTCATAATATGGTAATTAGGAAAACGGTCTGAGGATCGATGGACGGAATAAACTGTGTTGGTAGTTTTTTTTTTTTTTTTTATTTAACATGGGAAAGTGTTTCCTTTCTGTTCGATTTCCGGTGTAATGGGAAATTTACACGACATAAATATTCATAATGGAATTCCATTTCAATTGCATGGCACGAGAGTGGTATTGTACTATTGTTACAGTTTTTTTTTTTTTGCGAAAACGTTGTTGAATGAATGTATCTATATGTATGTAAATATGCTTATGTGTTTGTAGTTGTGTGGTAATAATTGTATAGGAGGGTGTAAAAGAATTAAGTACACCGCGTACAGGTGGTTACAATTAAATAGATTTTTGTAGGTTAAATTCTTTCCAGTGATGAATTCTTTTGCAGTTTTTTTTTTATAATTGAAATAGTTTTGTTTGTTATTGATCCAAGAAAATTAGAAACAGAAATTGTTGAGGTTTGGCTGGAAGGTTAGGTTTTTATTACAAAGAAGACTTGTTGTGTATTTACGTAGCCCTCGGACTTGTGCGTGACACTTATACCTCTCAAGGTTCATATTGTTTAAAATTATGCTCGATAACTGTTGAATTCAATTATTAAAGTATTAGTACAATGATACATTAAGTGGAAATGCTATATGCTGAGCATTAAAACATCATCTGTAGAGAATTTTAAATTATAATCCCAGTAGGTATTGAGCCAGTATGGGCTGGGAATTCCGAGTCAGAAAGAGAAAGATTTCTGTGATGAGGTGTCAAACTGTTAAAGCTTTAAAAAGGATCTGTGTGGACCGTAAAACGTCTGCTTAAAGGAGTGTCAGATTCTTAGAGACAATTCTTCTTTCGATACCTTTTGCCTTTGGATGAGAAAAATAGAATTTGAACAGTATCAATAAAGACATTTAATTTATTGACTTTCTTGAAAGTCACTTGGCCTGATTTAAGTTCATTAAGCGCCAGTCGCCATGTTTTTGTCCATATTCATTGACATTATTTAGAGCACCGTACTTTGTGGTACCCCCCCCCCCATCCACTATTTCTTTAAGGTCTGAATACTCGTTTTTATGTCCTACGCGGGAAATTCTATTTCCTGGATTAACTTTTAGAATTATATATAATCCTTTAGTCTTAAGTTAAGCTTACATATAATCCTTTAGGCATTACTTGTTTTAATTTGAATTTAGGGCCTTAGTGCCTTAAGCTTGCATCCAAAAAAACCATCCAATAAATTTGTTTTTTTGGAAAAGCTTTCTCAACGAAATAAGTTATTCTGTGCACTTGGTCCATCGTCGAATGCTAGCTCCTATTTTCGAACTCAAGTTCAGATACTAACCTTTTTTCTTCTACTATTGGATAAAGACGTTGAACAAATATTCTATCAAAGAGTTTCGATATTACAGGAAGAAGCAAAACGGGCCTATAATTTATTCTTTTCGCGAGAAAATTTTGAGGACTTCTACACTAATCAAGTCCAGAAGCTTTCTTTGACTACAGTTTCTTAAATTTACCGATCGTTTCGATGGGTTTTCAATTTTTCATGTTTGGTATTGTATTATAACGTAATCGATCGAACAATACTATAATGTGAACAGGCCTTCATAATGTTGAGAATTTTTCAAAACTTACAGCTGTTCTGATTTATTTAGATTTTTTAAGAATAATCGATCATCGATTACAAAATCGACAAACGCAATACGGGCCATTCCATGTTAGTTAGCTTTCACTTGAGGTTATATTTATTTTTATACTTATGTTATCATTAAGTACTTGTCCATTGAATGGTTTGAATGTTTAGTTTATGTAGTCGGCGAAACGTTCGCTTTCTCTTTGTCGCTCTTTGTCAATCCGTTTTAGTCTTACTTATCCGAGGTGCTGGAAACTTTCTTTTTTCGTTGTTTTTATGACGAGTAGTTGGTTTTCATGGTAATTTATAATTTGGGGTACTTGAAGTCTGATATGTATCAGCTTTTTAAGAAAATTTCACAAGCGATTTAAATTTTGTTTCTATTGATAACTCTTTCTGATTTAGGATTCCCAGGCAATTCTGGCTCCATACCTACTAGTGCCTGTTCTGACTGTTATGTTCTATGTCCCTCGTTTTACTTTGTCAATAGAAATAATAGCAACGTTACCATGACTGGCTTGGAATATTAATTCGAATCAGAGTTGAGATTTTGATACCTATTGTGGCACAGAAGTCCAAGGCCAACGATTTCGCTAAGTAAGCTCAGTTCACATTTCGTTCTCTTTTTTTCACTCGGCTTCTGTGGTGATCGTTGATCTCTGAGTTTTTCGTATTGATTCATCCCATTGTGCATCCTGAGGATTCCATTCGAAGAAGCTCTTTGACTTCCTCAGATTCTCTCTATACCCAATGGCTTTTTACTCTTCCAACGCCACGCCATAAGTCCTCATTTGATATAATTTATGGTGAAAAAATTCAGCAGACAAAGATTACCATCGCACAGGAAATGTCTGCTGAAGTTAGTCGAGATTCGAGATTTAAGCGCCTGTACGGATTTAACATTGTATTTGAACAGTCTCAATTTGGGAAGCAGGAGTGAACTGGAAGTATTTCGCCCAGGATATTGCCCTTCCCATCCCGAGATAAAAACAACGATTGGACGATTTCTCTCTTCTTCGCAAGAGACAGAGGCACTTGCTCAAAAAGGCGCAGTTGTTAGCGTGGATTTGATCCAACAACTTAACCGTGAGAGTTCGATTCACTGGTGACTACTTTACGGAAAAGTGTTTTATTTCAAGCTTCTATTAAATGAGACAATAAATGGAACATTGATATTGCCAAAAGAAGCCTGTCAGTTCCATGTTTTCAATAAAATCAAAATTCCAAATTGGTATCTTGTGGGTATCACAAAACAAACGGCACTCTTCAGTCTCAAGGGCACACATAATTCCCTGAGAGGATATAATTTAATATCTTGCTCATAATTGAAATTGATATAAATCCAATTAACCTTTTATAACCTTGACTTTCTTATGTAAAGTACCCCAATTTTCTGACATTTTTATTATGTAAAATAAAAAGTAAAGTAAAAAAAAATAAAGAGATTACTTGCGGACAACATTTATGTTTCCGTCCTTTTTTTGAAAACCCTCATATCCTTACCTACTAATTTTTTGTTCTTACAGAAAATTAGAGCTACACCAAAAATGTCATCCAGAACACTCATGCAGTGATAATATTTCACTCCTACTACAGTTACAAATCAAATCCTCTCCTTCTCCCACTTCTCTTTATCTTCTATTCTATTATTTTCCAACCCCAGGTGCTCTTCTCCTTTTGTAGATATAGAGTCACTAAAGCAATGGTTTTTCATTCACCACCCACTTCCATCTTCCTGCCGCCATCATACAGATGCAAATAATTCACAGGACCTCTGCAAAAACTGCTGGCAGTCTTCCTTAACTTCCTGAAAAATGGTGGGTGGCGGAGTGGGTGATGACGGTGGGACATTCACCGACGACGACGTCGACGAACGACAATGAGCGATGTCGCCGTCGAGGTTAAGGGTCCTCTTGAAAATGTCCCTGCATCTAAATTGAATTTTTGATTACTTTCCGTGTTAAGTGTGTGAGTGCTGCCCCAAACTGTATAAGTGAACATTGTAGCCATAACAGGCAGTACATTTTTGTTGAAAAGCTCGCGATACTTCTTCCACCAGGACCTCGCCAACCCTCCTCGATCTGTCCGTTGCTATCAGCAAATAGCAACAAATTCGCCAGTCGACGACATGCAAACAAATTGAATTGTCCTCATTTTCAAATTATGCCATGTTGACTGCCATTTTAAGTGTTAAACTTGTGACACTAAATTTTAAACAAAAAAAAAAACTCTTTAAGGACGAAAAAAGGAAGTGGCTGATGGCATGGTGCTGAGAAGAAATACAAATTGTGACTTTATGGGAGGGTTTGAGTTGAGATGAGTCCTTTCGCGAGCAAGGAGCATACGTAGCATGTATATATTTATGTATAAATTTGTATCAATGTGCAGATCCTTGTGTGTGAACCCAACAAAATGAACAATGAAATTGCGTTAAAGAGGGGCGAGTAGCGCGGTGCTCGGTTCTTCGGCGATAAATTGGCGTAAAAATTACATTTTCTTTATTTGAACATAATGTCGGAAAAAGGGACGAAGGCATTTTGTTCTTTTTTTTTTAAACAGCAAGCCATGGAAAACGGTTTGTTTTTTGTTTTTACTTTTTTTTTATAAAGGTGGATGGGGTAATTTGTAACAATTTGCAATCATTCGCGCAGTCAATTTAACCTTTAAGACCGACAAAAAAAAAATAACGTAACTCAATTTCAATGAAAAAGTTTTTTCATTATATTAACCGGTAATGTGGTTTATTTCTTTGAATATGTGTCTTGATGCAGTTTAAAAGAAATTGATTTTGTTGGTCGTCTGTCTGCCTGACCATAGGAGGACACAATATGGTAAGAAATGGTACAGTATTTTTCTTCTTTTTTTATTTTGAAAAAAGTTTGAATTCCTCTGAGATAACTTCCATGATCCTTTGAATAACTCTTGTGAATATTGAGAGTTGTGACAACTTTGTTTTGATTTAAAAGCTGAATTTTCTGAAAGTGACAGTTTCTCAAACAAGCTACTTCGCTTCAAATCAAATACATATGTGGAGGTCGTGGTTGTCAGTTGCCACCATAATGCCCGAAACTTCCACACAAAAAGTTATCAACATCTTTTGATTTTCATGGTTGCAAATATAGAAAAAAAAAATAAGATATATTTTAACAGTCCAAACTCCACCGCATCTAAATTGCCTAATCGAAAAAAAAAAATTCGATATTTTCCGCGTGAACAGAATGGTACATATAGTAGTCAAAGTTTTATTCAAAAAGTAGCTCAAGGAACAAGCTCGACCACAATGGTGTGACATTAGTATAGAACGTCAATTTTCCTTCAGGCATTTTGCTTTGTTCTTGTTTTAAGTTTTCAAATGTCAAAAAGCAGCAAGCATCATTCTGGAAAGTTGAAGTTAAATGAACTAGTGCTGTCACTGGCCGTATTATAGGATTGGCGTTGTCTCGCTACACCATTCTGTTCACACAGTTAGACTGTCCCGATCTGAAGCACACACTATAAAGAACGACTTGTTATGGCAGGAATTAAGTGATGTTATGGCAGGAATTAAGTGATCTTATCTTATTTTTATTCAATTTTTTGTCTATAGTTCGGAGTAAGCTTGTGCCTCGCACCAACATGATTCCCTAATTCAGGCTTTTGCTTAATTAAACCCTTCAGTGTCCCATACTAAGTCTATAACGATCTTTTACACTTTGGTCACAATTCATTTGCTTTACGCATCCCTAATAGAGTAGTTTTAGCTTCGCAAATCTTACAGTCTGATGCATTGTTTCCCATTGAATACGTTTAAGCTAGATCAATTACTAAGCTTATCCATAACAACTTACTAATTTTGCATGTTTTTGATTTAAAAAAACGTACATAATAGGAGTCTAATTCTTGCAATGTGGCAACATTTACAAATTTAAAATTTGGAATTCAACAAAATGCTTTCAAAGTGGTGTAACTAATGACACCTAGTTATTTTTCGTTGAAACTAAATTTAATTTAAATTTCTTTGTACAAAATAACAAAAAAAAAATCGACAGACATCAGACGCGATCATATTTTGTAGCAGGCATATTTATGTACTTTTCAAATTATACTTCAACAGTACTTTTGTATGTTATGCATTCAAATGAATTTGTGTGTGCGTATCTATTTATATCGTTGACGAAAAAACTAACACTTACTAATAGGAGAAGCTACTTTGTTTATTATTTATTTACGCTGTTGTCAGTTTTCATGATTCTGTTCAAATAAAAAGTAACGTGACTCACCTCATGAGTCTAATTATTGCAATGTGGCAACATTTGCCAACTCAAGACTTGAAATTCAAGAAACTAAATATTGTTTAATGTGGTGTAGCTAAGGACATCTAGTTATTTTTTGCAGAAACATAAGTTTATTTTAATTTTTCCATACAAATTGACAACTATTTTTTGAAAGGCATCAGGCGATCATGTTTTGTAGAAAGCTCACATTTTTTAATTTACTTACGACATAACATTTAAGTGTGTGGGTGAATTTTATTTGGGAGTATGTACTTGGGGGATAATGTAATACTTTGAGTGCGAGAATAAAAATTGTTTGATTGTATGTTGCTAAATTGCTTGTGTTTGTACGGTGTATGTCAGTGTCATTTGAAGTTTCTTTCTTGTCATACAGTATAGTAAAAAAATAAACTGACAATAACGTAACATACAAAAAAAAAACACTGACAACAATGGTTGACTCGAACACCTCTTGCCGAGACCCTTAAAAACTAAAATGCCATTTCAAGACCTTTTTTGTTGAGAATAATATAAGTTTAAATTTTTGCTTTGACAGTTTTTCCAAGAAATTTGAGAAAAACAGAAATTCGTTCCCTTTCCCTATCCCTTTTTTAAAAATGTTGGTCCGCTACAAATCATGGGTCCTTTTTAAAATTTGTTCAAAACATCATAACAAAGGTCAGCTTTGTCGGATTTTTTCCGAAGCAAAACTCTAACTCAAAATCTTGAAAACAAGGCTTCCTTCCGGGTCCCACTTATGGATCATAAGCAAAGCACAAATAAACATTAATATCGGTCTAGCCGTTTAGAAAAAAAAAATAATAACAACAACACGCAGACCAGAATTTAATATTTAAAAAGAAGAAAGAATAATTGTTTTATTTTTCGATTGTATTTTAATTTATTTTAAATATGTATTTAAATCTTCAAGAAACAAGTTCATGCAATTTATCTGTGTATTAAATTTGAATTTTTTCTCGTCAAATCCTCAAGCCCAAAATTATTAATAAAACATTCGAAAATAGCTTAAAAAATAATAATACTGCAGCTTGGATTACAATGAATCTGCTGCTGCTGTTACTTTGGTGGTGCTTCAGCGTTCAGGATAGAAAAACGAACATAAAACATTTTTACTAGTGGCACGTGATTTTTTCAAGTCATACTTTTTATCCGTTCGGTGTATAATGTAACTTGCCGATGCTTCTCCAGAAAATAGATACAAACCAAAATAGATGCTCGAGTATTAGGTACTCCTGGTACCCTTGGTAAGAAAAGACTACACATTTGTTGTATTGTTTTTATTTTATTTTCTCAGAAGTCTTAATGGACTCTTAGTGGACCCATTCCACGACTCTACAGACTCGTGAAAAGTCCTTGTTGTAAATTTCTGATGTAGCTCTGGCAATTCTTACCGAATGTTTCCACTGTATTGCTTCTGCATCTATTTTGTTTGTTATTTTTCTTTTTTTCGTCCTTGCAATGACAAGAATGTGGAGTTGGAGTGGAGACGAATGGAGGTGTCATCTATATACATATATATATATAGGACAAGTACTGCTACAGAAAACTATCCACGCTGTCTGACTTCTAGTTCGTGCATTGATAATGCGAATTTATGCCTTCGATTTGCTTAAAATGCTGGAATATTAGTTTGTTTATATTTCATGGTCCTTTTCTTTCGTTTACTCTTGTTGTGGGATATTTTGTTTTTATTCTTTTTTTTCAGGTTAAGGACTTTGTTCTCTGTCTGGATATGGAGTATTTTGTTTTTGGCTTTCGGGTGCATAGGGAAATAATGGCAAAATGCTTCCATTTCACAGTGTGGCACTCGGGTAATATACCTCTGTACAGTGAACCTAATTTGTGAATAAGGTCACCCTTTATTCAGCTTTTTGCTGAATTTAAGAATTTTTAGTTTGTTGTTTTTCTTATTGTGTTTTTAATGTTCTTACTCGTCTTTCTGTTTATGAGAAGACGTAAAGAAGACTGACGTTATGATTATTACAAAAAAGAAATAGACTTGTAATGATAGCAAATTATTTAAAAAGAACGATTGAACTTGTTTAGTGTTCTCGTATTTTTATTTCAACTTTCACTTTTTACTTCTTTCAAAAGAAATATGAACTCAATTTTCTTTTCAAATCAATTTATTCTTTTTTTATTGTCTGGAAATAGCAACCAATTTGTGATTCTCTATTGATCCCACTGATGCATCTGACAGCATTTTGTAGGACAGTGCTGTCAGAGCGACCAATCAAAATAAAGAAATTTGACATCTGGTAAGAAAACTGTCAGAGCGACCAATGATAAAAATGTAATCTGAATGCTAACTGTCAAATGTACTTTTGCATCAGTCAAATTTAAAGAGAGAAAATCCAAAGATAAAATTTTAAAATTTAAATATTAGAGAAATGACAACTTTGCTGATACGTCAAAATTAAGTTTAAATCTACTTTAAAATAATTTAATACGCGTTTGATGACGTTGGTGGAGCATTGCTTTAATGAGTTTTCAGTAACTCTTCTTCTTGCGAGGAAGTGAAAATTCTCCAAGAGTATCTACTGGCCGTTCGTATTCGACTGTAAATTATAGGTCCACTCGTTAGTCTTGTAAAACTAGCAACACACGCAAAATGATTGGTTGAGTGCATAAGTCACTAGGTAGACTTTCGTTTGAAGTCATGCGTCGTAGCGCACAACCTCTTTATATAATCTGAAAGATGTCTGTCAATTGGTTGATGGTGAGTCTCTGTTGAGATTAATACTTCTGAGACATCATATCGAGTTCACTTGTAAAATTTTGACAGTTCATCTTGTAAAAGTTGTTTCGTGAACGTGTCCATTGATATGGGGATTTCATCCGCTGCTAGTTATGAATTCATCCAAATCCAAATTTACATTTTAAAAGATGTAGCTACTTTAGGATTGGTATTTCAGAGTTGCTCGCAGTATTCGTTCCTCCGATGTCTACATATTCTGTCATGTTAATAATCGCACAGCTACTTGCAAAATACGAACTGTGGTGTTGGAATCATGCGGGCGAATCTCCTATTGTTTTCATAACCTGTGTCAACTTGCAAGCGATTCTTAAAAAGTTCATATATCGAGAACTCTCTAGTTTGCTCTCCAAAGCTTCTTAAAGCGTTCTTCCTCTTAAATTATCACCTAAGCTAAAAATTTTGCTTTGGCGGATATGCTTTGTGGACTTATCCTTCTATTAGAAAAGGTACTCGTTGAAAATAACTACAAAAATTACAGCCTTTGCTGCGATTTATCTTCAATACAAACTTCCTCCAGAATATCAGACAATTAAGAAATTCTATGAATGTTACACCACCATTCGTTGCTATTAACAGTAAATAATCCTAAAGTCCAGAACATCTGAAAGAAACAAAAAACAAAAAAATATCGTGTCCGACAATAATTTCCCCATACTCTATCGTCGGAGCCTCCAAGGCAGAAATGGTATTTTCCTTTTGCTGTGGTTATTCATTTAATTCCGGCATCTACTACAACTGTCTTCTTCTTCCTGGGACTTAATTATGGGTTCAAGGAGTCCATTTCATTACCATCTTTTTTGCGTGGTCGTGCTTACTTCTTACCTTTTCCACCTGCACCTCCAATGCTGGTGCTTCTTTTATTTGTGTGTCTCTTTATTTTCGAGTGGGGCGATGGCAAAGGAAGTTTATCGCGTTAGCAGTTATTGGACAGCCAGCCTTTTTCTTCCTCTGTGTTTCTCATCCAAAAGATCCCACAGCGAAGAAGAATAGACTGCTTGTTCTTGATGTTTGCGTGACTTAGATGGCACGAAATGGATCACACATATACATCCGTATACACATCTTTAGCAATTTTGGACTCACATTGGACGGTGAAGTGAATTAATAAAAAATGTGTAAATATTGGTTCTATACGTTATGGCAGGTGCTAGATTACCTGTCTTTTTTCTAGACACACCACGGAACGAAGAAAAAGATTCCACCTCCAAAACGACTTCCTTTTATCTTTCTATACACACCATTTTAATGGTGAGCGGACTTTTTTGTATTTTAACAGTTTTTAGGGTTGTTCGGGTGGAAAGTCGTGACCAGAATTTAATTTTCCATTTCCCAGATACAAGGATCTATTCCCAAAGCAGGAAACTCGCTTAGTCGTCACTGTCCTCGTCGTTGGTCGTTTCGGTTGTGTAAAAATGAAAGCTAACCTCCGCTCGCACCTTGGATGCATGTTTGAATTCACTTGCCTTATTCCATGGACCTGCTCCACCTGTCCTTCTGCATGAGATGTTAAGGTTTATGTTTGAAGTCACTTGGGGGCATTCAGGTGTCGCGTGGAGATTATAAATCTGGCCAAAGGTGCTGATTGCGTTGGTGGAATTCTGGTGTGTGGAGGAGTACCGATGTGGTGGTCCTAATGGTGGCATGTTCTTTGGGAAATTTATTAACTTACGGTCACACATTCTAACCACACGACTTCACCTAAAATGTGTTATATTTGCGGAGCTTAAGTATATATGTATACCAAGGAAAGGAGCTTCTTGTAAACATCACCCAGCTGCTGGTAGAGAAGTAGTGTTGCAATTATACATGAAAACAAGGACTATTTGGTATTATATTTGTATATACATCGCAACCCGAGTAGAGTGATATACGAGGCGATTAATTGGTTACAATTTATGAGTGGAGCTATACCAGAGGCAATATGAGCGAGATATACCACTGCAGATGTAAAACTAAGTTTGCTAGGGTAAGACAATAAGGAAAATTAGGAATAATTATTCCATTATTTGATGGGAACCAGACGATTCGATTAGTTATGGATATATATTGAAATTGTTGTTTCTAATACTATCATATAGTTAAATTGATCAATAGGATGAAATTTGCAACTAGATATATTCCTCGATAAATGCAAATCGAGTTTGCTTGTTAATTGTTAAGTGATTTGCAATGTTTTGAACAGAAATTCCTTAGAGTCTTAAGAAATAGAGATATGTAGGAATTATATACTCTTTAGGGGGCTTACAACATAATGAAATTCACAATGAGTTATATTTCATTGTTGGTATCGAATTGTGCCAAAAGTCAGTAATTGTAGAATGCACATTTATGAATAATTAAAATGAAGTCCCATTACAAATTAATATACAAAACAAAAATTAAACAAGGCATAATAGTTTTGAGAACCTATTGTCTCAAGGGCTCATTAAGGCTTTAAATATATTGTTTTAGTCTGAATGACGATGTAATTGAAATTTGTCGGTTATGGATCATACACAAATATTCAAATATTGTTAGAATCTTAGTTGAAATGTCAGTAAAAACTTTAAAGTGAACCAAAAAAATTATAAAGGTGCTTAAATCACAGGTTCTTTAGGTTGATTATTCAATAGTCTGACTAAAAGAGTTTGAGGAATTTAAAACAACCAACTTTTAAATACACCAACTTAGTTATACTCTTGAAATTTCCAAAAACCACTTATAAAAAAATAAGCAAAACAACCCAACTATTAATCTTAAGTGGTGCATTACTGACAGAGAGAATTACCGACTAACTTTTTTCTCCCATCGTAATGTTATGTGTGATTGTTATCTTCAAAGTTTTTCTTTAAGAAAACGTATTCCCAAGTAAAAACAAAACTGTCTACTCCTATTAACGTTAACAAATAAGAACATTGGCAAGACGGGTTCGAGTCAACCATATGGGTGTCAGTATATCATATGTTACCACGTAGACGTACTGCGTTATTGTCAGTTTACTTTTCAACTACAGTGTTTGATATGAACGTGAAGGTAAGACATTATATTTTTGTTGTTAAAGAATCCACAAAGTTCACACACAAACAAAATTTCTGCTTTGTCCCCCATTTTGAAAAGGGCGTTAATCAATTTTTTAAACTTTTATTTGTCGCATACTATAGTTTCCTTTTTTTTTAATTTTACGAGGAAAAATATGTTTAACATCTTTGACAAATATATTTGACAGATCTTTCCCATAAAAAGTTATTCATACAAAACTGTCATATTTTTCTCGCTGATCTATACAAAATAAAATTTAACATGGGTTCGGTAGAATCTTAAATTTCTTCATAAAACTAATGGCCAATTACTACAAAAACTTTTGAATATTTATTGGATTGTTAAATCTTAAAATGGCATTTTTCCATTTCACCAACCACTTTCAATTTTAAAAGAGCCAATAAACTAAAGTTCCATTTTGTTTCATATAAATTTTAAAGGCGTCTTAAAATTGCAAGACAAAGAGAACGTTGAATTTTTTCAATTAATATACTCTCCTCTCGCTTACTCTAATGAAAGAGACCCATGTGTGGTGAATTAAAATCCGGGGTTGGCATCAAGTTTCCTCATTTTAAAAAATTCACATTCTAATGTTGGTGCAAACCATTTTAAGCTTAAATGCCAATAAATTTTATTACTTCGTTAACTAAAATGCTTTTAAGTGTATTAACTATTATACGACCAACAGAAGTCAAGAAAATAGCATTAACGCCTTTCAAAATGGCGGACAACGCAAACATTTTTTTTTTTTTGTAAACTTGGTGAATTTATGGCAAGTTTCTCCAAACACTTTTAAATATTTATTGGGGCCAATAAAACTTAAGTCCCATTTTGTTGCAAATAAATTTTAACGGCTTCTTAAAATTGCAAGACAAAGAGAACGTTGATTTTTTTCGATTAATATACTCTACTCTCCTCTCGTTAACTCTAATGAAAGAGACCGAAGTGTGGTCAATAAAAATCCAGAGTTGGTACCAAGTTTCCTCATATTAAAAAATTCACCTCCCAATATTGGTGCAACCTATTTTAAGTTAAAATGCCAATACATTTTATTACTCTGTTAACTAAAACGCTTTGTATTTTAGTGCAACTGGGCATAAGACTCTCTAAATGGTCTTTAAAAACAAAAACAAAATCACGACTGCAGTATTTTTTTTGCTAATTTTACTGGAATAATTTAGATAAATGATAAAAATCTTTTAAGAAGTAAAATTATTACGAATTCCGTAGTAGTAGTCCATAAGTAAAAATTTGTCAAAAGCTTAAATAATAATATTTTGTTTAAAAATTATTTTGTTCGTTCTCACAAAACTGTAAATCAAATAAAGTAGTTTGACTGTAAAATATTTTTTTTCTAAATGTACTCGACGGACAGAGCACACGACCTTTTTCACATTATCCTTATCCTACAACAACATTCCTTCAATTTTCCTAAAGAAGATAGGGAGTTTTACCATCTTGTCAAAGCTCACACTATGATGAAGACAGATTGAAATATGTATCGCGCTTTTTTCAAACTGTCAAACTCAAGATCTTGAAGAAAACAATTTGGAAATAATTTTTAAATGCGGTATTCTTTTTTGTGTGAAATTTGTGATTTCCGTGGCTTAAAAATTTATTTTAATTAGCAAAACCAACAATTTTCACAATTTTCGCGCACAAATCTTTAAAATTCCCGCTTTTGTTTTCAATCAATTTTTCAACAATGATAAAAAAAATTCAGCTGTTCGTCATACTGCTGTTTTTGACAATTCTGTGAGAACGAGAAAGAGATATATCGTTCTTACCTAAAAAGCCCTATTGCTTTGACACTTTTATAACCGCAATCTCCCACGCCTCTTTAAAATACAAAATATAACGATCATTATTCCTTGTGCTAAAGAAAAAAGAAACAAGTAAAGGAAACTTACACTAAATAACAAGGATTTATGTTATAGTCCCATCCTCTTTAAAGTATAAATTATTGACGTATTTAAAAAAATAAAAAAACATTACAAAACCAGCAGCATAAAGCTATTGGAATAATTTAAGAAAAATTAAAAATCTTCCTGACATGCAACTCATAACATGACAGAAAAAAAAATCCCCTTTTTAATTTCATCGAGTTGTAAAAACTGATTTTCAATTACTACCTTCTTTGAGTGTTGCCTGGCTGTTGTAACATTTTGTCTAAGTTAACAATATTTAACACTCTGCCGACATTCTCTGATGGAACACAAACCACAAACACACACAGGTAATGCTTTCGTTAAATTGCATTTTGTCACGGTACCTTGCACAAAGTCCTATGTTCGAAAATTTCAATCTAATCTTGTTCTGACTTCCTTCCGCAAGAGCTTTGTATGCCTCCTGGCTTTGCTCCATCAGTTTTAATTGCTCATCATGGAACGAACAACTTTGATCCAGAATTTATGTTGTAAAAATGGTGATTAAATTAATTTTTTGATTTTTTATTTCACGCGGCATAAAAATGTGTTTGCAAATACTTTGAGAAAAGGAAGAAAAAAAAAAATCATCAGGATACCTCAAAGGACTCCCCCGGGTTTAAGTATAAGAAATGTATATATATGACTTAATCAAATAGAGAATCTTTATTAGGGAAATGCACGCTTAACATGCTTTTACATATACACAGTGCGCTACCATAGTTTACAGGGCAGCATAAAAAAAGGAAGGCAAAGGCATCCTTTCTTGACTGCTCAGAGCAAATTTATTTAAGTGCTCCCACAAGAGGAATCGAGACTTCGAACTCGCCTTGCAATGTGACTTACTCACGCCACATTTGCAAGTGTGCATTCTTAAACAAAGTGTTTTTTTTCTGCTGCTCTTGCTCCTGGTGCTCCAGCTATATTACTCTTAATATTACGTTTTGCAAATCCATAGGGAAGGACGACGGTTATTATTAAAATTGTACGTGAAACGGTTGTGGAATTTGTTTCACTCTCAAACAGCATAAGAGAGATCTAGATTGCAATCAAATGTTCACAACACAAAAACCAGCATAAGGAAGGTGTTGGGTGGGAACAGCATAAAGCTGTGTCATTAATTCATTTGCAGTTCTGGATGCATAGTGTGTTATTAGAGGAGTGCCTAATCTATTATAGATTTCGTGGATACGAATTAATGATAGGAAATAAATTAAGAAGTTATTATAAAGAAATGAGACCATTGAATGCGAGGACCTCGGGGCATATGTTCTACATAAATGATACTTTGTAGAATCGAAGACAACAAAAAACACTGGCAATTGGAATTTTTTTTCTGCCAATGCAAACCAAGCTATTCAAAAAGTTAGGAAATGCCACATGAATAATAGCACATAATCACGAACAAAAAAAAAATACCACGAATGTTAGTCAACAAAAGTTAGATCATCGTTTGAAATAAGGCAAGCGAAACTCTTCAATATAGTTGCGACTTACTATGAGAAAATATCTAATATTACTATCAAAGAAACCTGTGATGCTGATGAATCCTTTCAGAAATTATTGGAGTAGCCTTCTAAGTAATACTTCCTCTTTCATCAGCAGCTAAGCATGTTCCAATAATGGTGACCCTAATTTTTTGATTGACTTCCAAGCAGTCGAGGATTGCAATTTTGAGAAGCTTTTATATGTGCTGCGTCAAAATAAAACTCTTCGATGCTTGAGTCGAACCCTTCTTACTGCGACACTCGACATTTTCATTCTTCTGTTTGTGAATACGTGTGAATAAACGCTGCAAATATGCTCTGTGTAGAAGTGTAATACTTTCCCATTTAAAAGCACGAAACATGAAGCCAAGCATAATGGGAGAAGTCTTATAAAACAATGTTCTATTTACTACTTTTCCAGACGTATCCTTTACTTTTTGCCAGATGGAATATGGGGAGACGTGGAAAAAATGAAAACAGAAGAAACACAAGCGTCTTTAGCACAAATCTTACTAGCTCCTTCTTCCACGTGGTGACTTCTGAACTCGAAATTGGGTTGAACCTCTTTGGAGCAATGAGCTAACTAAAGGTGGGTGTACATTTCAGAGTAGGAGAGCTGCGAGCAGTCCGAGAGTTCCTCGCGGAAAGTCGACTTTTTACTCTTGACATTCCAATTTTTTGAGAGTAATTCGCAAGTGGACACAGGTCTTGATCACTGTCGGATAATTCAAACACGTTTCGTACTTTGAGAGCAGCTGTTGACTCACACATGGAAAAATATTGGACACCGCGGGGACAAATCAATTTATAAGTCCGTGTCCATTTAAGAGTGAAAATGCTGCGAGCGACTGCAGTACCAATATTCAAGTAGCTCCAACATATCTCTCAGTATTTCCAACTGATAACAAGCAGAAGACATTTAATATCAAGTGGTTATAAAAGTACTCTCGGAAAATATACTTTAGGAATTCTACCAGAGAATTTGCGATATTAAAATCTCCGAAATATTATTCTCAAATTGACAGCTACCCGAAAGTTACCCTCGAGAGTTTCCAAACTAAAGTTCTCTTAAATTGACAGGCACCTTGCCGGTTGGCATCTTCCCCTTTCAGCGGTATGGCAGCGAGGGAACCCGTGGTCCCTGGAGTTCATATTGGGAACTGGACCTCCAAGTTTTAAGAATCTACTGCTCGGATGTGAACAGATATAATGCTGACGATCTTTACTATTAATAGACAACGAGCTTTGGATCTGCACGTTAAATATTAGAATCCATCCAGAAATTACGTTGGTACAGAATGAACAAGAAAAGACTGATTCGATGTCTACTAGACTAGAGGCTTGTAACAAATAGCAAGAATAGGAAATGTTCGACTGACGCTTTGCATTGGGAGAAGAATCTGGAAAACGTCTTAAACTAAGGAAACCCCTAATGATAATCCGCATCAGGTTTGATTTTGCTTACATTATCCTAATTTGCGCACGTGCAAGAGAAAATGGAAGACACTTACAAAGAGAACTTCTTCTAGCTAAAGTGTTTTTCAATGGGGACGAATCGATGTTGACCGCCAAGATGCGGTGATTGTTTCTCAATAGTTTTACTTGCAATTGCAGTGGTAATTTAGCCTCTCATTGAACCAAAAGTGATCAATAGATTTGATAGCCTCCAAAAAAAATAACATGGCCGCCAAAGAATGTCAACATTGACCCGTTTCATTCGCCAAACTTGGTAAGAAAAACTTCAATGTTAGGGCTGATGAACTTAAACTCATCAACTTCTCTTAGTTTTGCTTTGACTTAGCAACCACCACGATATCCCCAGTCCAGAATTCATTAGGGCACATGTAGTTCGTCGATTCAATCAACTTTCAATCAGATTTTCCACATTGTGATCGATTGAAGACACGCCAACAACATTCTGGGTTTCCGATATTTCCAAAATGCAAACATTGACTACGACCTCTAAGATTGTTGTAGCTGAGGTACCACTTAAACCACTATCGTGTTGCACCCAGTTAAGCCTGCAAATTACTGAAACCCCGCGTGGTCGAGGATGTGTCGCTAAGAAGTTTAACATCAACAAATTAAAATGTCGCCAATGTCTTTGCGGATCATATCTCTCACCCTAATAGCATCAAATATAGATGACCAAAAATAAAAATATGCATAACAAGAAAACATCAAAATGGCCACAACCTAAATGCTTCATTTCAGCTATTTTTGATGCAAATTCTTTGAATTTCATGCTTTTTTCATTTCACACATTTCAATTATAAAAACTATAGCAATGGGATGTGCGTTACTGCGCCAAACTGAAGATGTACACCAATTAATAGCAAACTGCATAACTTTAACAAAAAATCGATATTTCTCCATACAATAAAAAAAAAAGATATCAACAATCTCCTTACAATCGAGGTCAACGTCAAAACCTTACTTCAAGCTCCGTTGTCATTATGCTCAATGAATATTACTCCTTGCACAGGCACAACCATCAACTAAAAATATGTTATAAAAGCCCACAATATTTATCTTGTCCAGTAAATCAAACAAATTGTGTTTAGTCATTCATCTTCTAGCTTAAAATCCATTCAACTAAATAGATCACCCAATCGATAAATCCGCTTTCCATCTATTAAATTTGCATAAATCGAAAAGAAGACGAAAGTCTTCATAATCCTCTCAATGATTTTTCAATATAATTTTTTACTCACATCATTCTTATCCTTTCAGATTTGTCTTCATGCAACCTCAGGACAGCAACAAATACAACCGCAACAGCAGACAATGAAGAAGCACCAGCAACAACAACGTTGACAACCCCAACATCACAACCGGCACTATCACGAAATGCCATTCGACGCACTAATAGCGAACGTCATCCGTGTAACTTTCACATCGGCACTTCCTCCACCAATGTTATATTAAACTTTAAGGATACAATGGCACTACGAGTGAAAGCCACTCGTAAAGACACCCGAGATATATTCTCGAGTGGAGCACAGCAACAGAGTGTCGGATTGTTCCGACCTAAGGAACCACCACCACCTCCTCCAACTGGAGCAACCTTATCAGTGCATCAACAACAGCAACAGCAACAAAGACGTCTGAGTAACACTCATACGAATGTAACTGCAAAGGAGACTACTGGCGGGAACAACAAAACTCAACAAATCCAGATAACTACCACCACGACTACCGCAAAGGATGATGATGAAAGCAAAAAATTCAACGACTATGATAACGTGAACGATGACGCTGAAGACAGCGGCGATGAAAATAACGTACAGCTCCGAAAAGTTGCTTCAAAAAATCGCAAACTATCAGTTAGCAGCAGCGGATTAGAGGAACAAAAACCACCGCCATTCACAAGACATGATGCCACAAACCAAAGGAGAAGATCCTCTGCCACTTCTGTCGCTGATAGCAACAGCAGCAGCGGCAGCAGCAGCAGGATTTCCTGCCAGGACCGTACAACAAAGAATATTTATGAGACATTCGATAACTTTAGCCCGGCGGTTGTTGTTGCCACCAGCGAGACACTAACACTACCATCACCACCACTTTCAATCCAAACACCAACCCCCAAGTATACATTTGGGAACACAAGTCAACCGAACCGGACTGTAGTTCGAGTGGCTCCCTTCAACAAGACCACATCCGAGATACATCGTCTGAAAATCACCCACACCGATGACAACGATGATGGTAAAGCATTTTGCGCGCGAAATCCCACTAACGGTACAAGTGGCCAAAAGAAGACCTCCATCCTTATCAATGGTGATGATTGCTATTCAACCGTAAACGTCACCAATGACACTCCATTGTATCAGTCGTCTGTTGTCGTTGCCGATGGCAGCAGCATCGATTCAATGCTTAAAGTGACATCGAATACGGTAACGATAAATGTTGTTAGCAGTAGCCCGAGGACACCCCAAGAAGAACTAATCTACAAAAACAATAAAATCAACACACTCCTAAGTAGCAGGACGAGTGGTTCTTGCACAAAGGCGATTATTCCCATCGGGAGCAGTGGTGGTGGCAGTATTGCTGCCACTTCAACACCAGATTCAGTAAAAACATCCAACAAACGAGGACGAACCTTAATCACGTTTGATTACGATAAGTCTCCTATACAATTGAGCAGCAGTCCAAAAGATGTCCTCTCTCCTGTGTCACCACCTGGTGGAGAATTAAACGACGATGTCTTCTCCCACGAGGAAGAATTAGTGAAAATTCTTCGCAATCCCGTAGAAGCGGTTCGCAGAAATTTAGTGCCACACATATGTGGCAAAGGAGAAATCATGACGCCTCCAGATCAACCAAAGCCAGCTGACACCGAAAGCAAGTCATCGTCGAAACGTCAGCGAAAACGACACAAGAGTAACGAGCTTACGGTGCCTATTGTTTCAGTGGGAAGAAGTGAACGTAACTCGTTTGTGAGTAAACTTTTGGAGGATCCAACGCTAAGCCACCTTGCCGATGGTCTGGAGAGTGATGTTGTCGTAAAATTAATTGAGAACTCGCTAAAACGTTTGAAGGATTCACGTAGCAGCATTGATACGAGCGGAACCAAAGATAACGAGGACATGAATCGCTTGATTAACTTGTCCTTGCAACGCATCAAAGAAGATCGACAGAAGATAGAAACGCAGATGCATGAAGCAGACGAACAGCAGGAGATTCAGTCGAATCGAGGAAGTATCAGTTCCGGGAATAGTTTCTCGTCAGCGAACTACGAGATGTTTGACTTTAGTGATAACAATGAATCAGACTGTTACCAAAGTTGCTCCAGCGAGATCGCTGATACGGACACTCCATTGGCAACGAGGAGTAAGTTCTATCAAATGCTTGTCGATGCCACTCTTGCCGAAATCGAAATATCGACGAATGCTGATGATGATCATCATTACGAATCGATTCGTGGAAATAATGGAGATCCGATTTATGAAGAGATCAACGATATTCCTCCACCACTGCCACTCTCGCCACCGCCCCTTAACGATCCAGAATTGGAGAAAAAAGCTGCTCGATCGATGTTTGAAGGAGCCTCGAAGTATGACATCCTGTCGTATTTGGTTGATGCCAAAGAACGAGGACTGGTTCGCGAAGAGTCCTTCGAGTACAACATCAACAACACTTCCAATCCGATCATTATCGAGGAGGAGAATGATACTTTGAGCGATCTCAAGCAAATCTCAGACATGAGCAGCCGCATAAGTCATCTCTCCGTGACAAGTGATTCAAGTGAAGACACCAACAGTTTGACAGGATCAATGGTCAACGATCGTCTGTCAGTATTAAGTGCCTTGCGGAAGGGTAACTCTTCGGAGATCGAACGAAATGACTCGGGAGTTGGCTCTGAAACGAGCAAATCTTCCCGCAGTAAGTACCAAAACAATCCTCAAACCAACTCCGTGCTTAGTAAGATCAGCCCCATCCATCTCTGCGAAGACTGTGACGGTCCCGTTGAGACCCAAGTTACCGACTCTGGGGTGATGTTCGCTCCATTAGTTTGCCGAAAATGTGGCAAAAAACGGGCTGAACGGAAAGAGATCATCACAGAGATTGTGGAGACTGAGGAAAAATACGGACGGGATTTGACGATAATTTTGGAAGAATTCTGCCAGCCAATGCTGGTGGCGGGATTGCTTACCCAAGAGCAACTCTCTGCAATCTTCTTGAATACCGAAGAACTGCTCGAGAACAATCAGACTCTTGCCGAACGAATGCGCGACGCGCTGGACATTGCTCTGGAGCAGGGTGATGATGATTTGTTGACTGTGAATATTGGTAAAGTATTTCTGGACTTCACCCAGATGTTGCATGCTTTCGAGAGCTACTGTGTTCGACAGGCAGGAGCAAGCCTTTTGCTAGCCAATTTGGAGAAGGAAAAGGAGTTGCTGAGGATTTTCCTCAAAGTGTCACAAATGGAGAATACCGTTTTGAGACGAATGAATCTCAATTCATTTTTGATGGTGAGTTTTTCTTTGATGAACTGAAAGTTTTATTTTGTTTTTATTCTTTGTGTAAAGGTTCCTGTACAGCGTGTAACCAAATACCCTCTCTTGCTGGCTCGTCTCTACAAAGTCACCCCACCACACCTGGAAGGCCGTGATTTGTTGAAGCAAGCACAGGAGAAGATCGAACTGCATTTAAATCACATCAACCAAGAAGCCAAGGATGTGCCGACTAAGCTGTGGCGTCGAATTTCATCCTCGAGCCCTAACCGTCGAGCATCTTGTGAGATTGATATGATCAATATCAAGCTTAGAAAGTTGGCCATTGATATTCTTGAGTGGAATCACGATGAAGTGAGGTTTGCCATGGAAGGCAAGTTGATGTACACTCAACCAACTGATAGCAATTGGAAGAAAGGTCGGACTATCAAGCTGAATCCAGTGAATGCGTTGCTGGTGACAAACGGAAAGGTGAGCTTGTGTCAAGTTTCTCAAGATGATATTATAATTTATTTTAAAATAGCCAAGTGTTAACTACAAAGCGGAGAAAGCGATGTCAGGTCAGCTAAACTTTCCGAAACATACCGGTATTCGGGAGGCCTCACTTCTGGTAGTCAAAGAAAAAAGTGGACGCTACACCCTGATACGAGAACCACTCTACCTGGACAGATGTGTGGTATGTTCCGAGGCCGATTGGGATGACTATTTTGAGTTGCAGGAAATTTCATCAAAGGATACTTTTATTTTTAAAGTAAGTTTTCTGTTTTCTTCCCCCAAACTCTATTGCCATATAATTCATCTCCGTTCCAGGCTGAAGATGCAGTCCGCACAAAACAATGGTACACTCAAATTCAGTATCATGCTCAAGGTATGGGGGCTTGGCGTAAGAGACGTAATGCGCTAGCTAACATCATGATAAATGGAATGCTGTCAAGAACCTAAGAACATGCTTTTTTTTTAATACGAAATACATTTTTAATACAAAATTTAACATTTAAAACAATTTAATTTTTATTTTAACAATATTAACGATAAAATATAAATATTTTTTTTTTATTTTTCTTAAATATGTTTTAAATAAAATTATAAATAAATTGAAATATAATTAGAAATAAATCTAATATATTGTTACGTACCTTTTAAATGATGAATGCAATTGAAAAAATAAGTTTAAATTGTGTAAGTGGTTTTAGAATGTTAAACAAAAGTATAAATAATAATAATCAATTGGTTTCAAGATTAAGAATAATTATATAAAATAATTCTAATGGAAAATAATGTAAACGAAATAATTAAATATGAATTTATCGAAACAAAAATTTAGTGTTATTTAAATTAAAAAAAATTTAATAAATTTACGAGTTGTTTTTACTTTATGGTTAAAGGTATCTGAACTTTTTTCAAGAGAGTTTGCTGAGGTATATTTGGCTCAAAATTGGCAGCTTAGAAGTTAATGGATGAGCAGATTTATCTTCCTCTCATCTTTGCAGCTGCAGTGATTCAAGTCTGTGCTGATCGCCCCAACCCAACATTGCTCTTCACAGCTTCCAGTGAAACCGAAACTTCTTTTACATATCAGCTGTTAAAAGAGGATACTTTCCTGGCAAACTTACTATCCCGTCTGACCTAAGAGGACAGAGCTATCAGTAAAACGTATCAGTAAAATCAATTTTAAGGTAAATTATCCAACAATGTTGGTGTTAATTGGTATTAAAATGAAAGTATTGAATATTAGAATTTTTCTGTTAAAAAAAATAACTCAATTTGATCTTCATTCGCGTAATATTGTCACTTTTGTGATTTCAATTATCATTGAAAAAACAAAAGTGTTAATTTTGTGTGGGAAAATTTGCATTAAAATTGAAAAAGAAAATGTTTACTGATACGTTTTACTGACAGCTATAACTAGCCCCTAAAGTAGATCTTAGAGTCAGCGCCAAAACTTTTCATCCAGGCATTGATGCACCATACTCCCAACATCCCATATGCATCAATTCTTCGTCAGTAAAAATATAGTTGCGGCGTATGCTATCACTATTCTTATCTTGGCACTTCTTTGAATCATGTCAATTCTACGCATAAGTTGTGTTTGCTAAAGTTTGCTGCTACTGCTTTAAGAAAAATGTAAAATAGATTTAATGATAAAATGGCAAATTTTCAATAAACTTGCCATAAAACATCCACACTTATAATCATCATACATATTTAAGCATAATTTTTGTTTATAACCAATAATCCCCACTGCATATGCAATTCAACAAATTTCTGAATAATATGTTATATTTTTGTTGCATACCTTAGGGCGAATCGACGATGACGTACACAAATTTAAGCAAAAATTAAAAATTCATAAAAATACCAGGCGACCAGGCAGAAGCAGTAGGTATAATTTCTGAGTTAAATGTCTGCGGTGAATATAATTTGCACACTAATACATGGTAACAAACGATCAGGCAAAAACAGTAGGGGAAAACTGTGTGAGATTCTTTATGAGGTGAAATCTATTTCTAACACAATTACATGCATTTGGTTGTTTGTTTACTGACAATGTATTTGCATTTGTTTCATACATACACTGAGGTGAATCTTAACTCTCCGCCTTCAATGAACGGATCTTTTTCTAGTTTTCTTTTACACTATAATATTAAGACAAGAGTGTGTTAGAGAATAATGTGTGTAGTCACTGTTGAGTATGTAATATAGTTATTTATGTATATTTATTAAATATCGACTCCGTGATATTAGTGTGCTATAAAAGTTTGTATGTATCACTTGTTTTTCGTTGGATTACTAACTAAGCAACAACAAAAAATAGTTAAGTTGAATACAAAAATGCACCGTTGTTAGAAGGCGGATTCTAGTTTTTTTTTTTTCATTGAAGTGGTGAATTTGTGAAACGAAAAAATAAGCAACGAAAAATTTGCTTTCTCGTCTTCATGATCGCCTGGTACAAAATTAAAAATACCAGGCGATGCAGAATCAGCTGGGGCAAACTCTGTATGAATTTATCATTGATATGCATTTGTTAATGCACCGTTTTTAGAGGGCGGATTCTAGATTGTATTGAGTTGAAGTGATTGGATTGGTTAGTCAGTGTTTTTTCAACGTAAAAATATGAAATGGCAGATGAACTTTCTGATCTTTATGATCGCCTAGTACCAAATAAAAATTGCAGTAGACGTTACTTTTTGTTCTTTATTAGGTAGTTATATTAAATTATTTTGAAAAACATGTTTATTTTATTTTACAAATGATTCTGAAAATTCTGACGTCATATACTCAATATTATTAGCCATGTTTTTTAATTTTACCTAAGATCATTTTTTAAAGTTCAAAATGTGACTACAATTTTCTGATTTTTATAACATTCGGGAATTTAAAAAAATCATCCCATGTACAATTTAAAAAAAAAGTGACTTATTATTACTACTACAGAATTACTATTACCTCCATAGTTCTGATGCATGTCGGGCTAGTTTACGTACCTAAAATACTTACTTTTGACTTTGAATAGAGTTTCTAGAACTATCTTCCCTTTCATTATATCAAAGAATTCTTATTTAAGGTATATTTTTGAAGTTAATACAAAAAATGTTTACATACTGATATGTTTGGAGTTATTTATTTTTATTAAAATTTTTTTTTTAATTTAAATATTTTTTTTTAGAAGTTTTCGTTTTAAAACGTTTAGTGATAGATTGCCAGTGTCCTCGTTCCTATAGCTGCTCATAAAAGTGTAAATTTGAATTTCCAGGTTGCGTGTTGGCCGTCTTTATGACAGGTAGGTATATGTAGTATGTCGCTGCAATTGAAAAATAAGTTAAAATTATGTAAGTAGCTTAGAATGCAAAGCAAAAGTGTAACTAATATTAATATCAATTGGCTTTCAAAGAAGGCATACAATGAACTAAAAAAAAGGTATACCTATGAATATTTATTGAAAGGAACATTAACAGCCCTATCATCGTAACCGATCGGAGAAAATTTGTCTCCGATTTGTACGAAATGTACGAAGTTTGTATTATGGTAACCGTTCCGATTGATTAATCGGGCATGCCTTCGAAATATATTAAAGTATGCGTCGAAAATGTCAAAAACACAGCAACGCGCAGTAAATTCGTGCGATGCGTGGCGATTGTGAGGTATGTGTATGTTCCGATTTCTTCCGACAGCTAAGGGGCCAGTTATAGCTATCAGTAAAAACCATCAGTAAATGATGGAACAAATGAATTCTGAAATTTTTTACGTATGAGCGTTTATAGCAATCAGTAAAAATATCTCAGTAAAAATGCTATCCTACCTATAGAACTGATTTTCTGGATGCAAATTGCTTCATTAAAATTTTTACTAATGTGTTGGAACAGTAAAAAATTGGAACGTACATCATTGGAACGATTTGTTTCATTTTAGGTGCAATGACAGTCAGCTGATACGTAAAATGAATTTACATCAGTAAAATAGATAAATGGTTTTTTCACAAAAAATATATATCAAAATAAAGATTTTCTTCAAGAAAAAATTATTTAATGTTATTTGTTATCGATTCACATCTTTTTTTTGTTTCAAATAGTGTATAAAAATATAAAAAAAATGCAAAAGAAAATTTTTACTGATACGTTTTACTGATAGCTATAACTGGCCCCTAATCGAAGGCGGAATTTCGCCCGATGATATAAAAAATAAATAAATAAACTAGTGGTTACTGCTGTATTTGAGTTTTGGTCTGGTCTGGTGACCAAGGAAACGAATAATTCGTTTTATTTGAAATTAACGAAGATAAGAAATTAAATATGCAGTAAAATATGTGTTTTAAGAAAAATTCAATTTTTACTGCACATTTCGTTCGATAAAATTTGTGTTTTCTTTTACCGAAGTCACTTCTAAGTGCCATTGAAAAAAGTTGCACTTATTGATTTTATATTTTGTGGGGTTTCGTTATTCATTAAATTTTCATTAAAAAAAAACATTTCTGCACTTGTGGATTATTGTTTGTGATGGATAATAATGTTTACATATTATGTAGTTTTTTTACGACAGATGAATGATTTTAACACAATGTGTCATGCGTACCAACTTTCAAGCAAGCGGCTGATTTGACACTTAGGTACTTGCCCCCGTATTGTTTTTTTTTTTTGTTAATGTTGGCACTATTGTTGGGTTGTGTGATAATTAATGATGCTGTCCAACCATATCCAACGATTTTTGAGTTTCTTGAAAGATTTCATATTAAAATTAAGTTTAATAGATTTCTAATTTTGACAGTCTTCCGAATACAGTCAATTATACTGGTTGAACAGAATGGTATAGCCTGTAGCTGTAACCTGCAGCGCTGTCAAAGCCACAACTGTCAAAATGTAGCTCATGGACGATGTTCACATTGGACGTACTCATCCGACGCATTTTGGAGTACATCCAGTCCGACGTGTTCAGACACAAAGTAGTGTACACACAATGGATGCACGAAACCACACGAAACAAAAAAAGCAAAATATGTAATATGAGCCTGGATGTTTACAATATTCTTTATAGGCACATGCTTAATTGCAATTTCCAATCAAAAGTGACCAAATTTTGCGAAAACTTTTAAGATTTTGGTGAAAAAAGCGAAAAAATAAAAAAATACAAATGTCAGAATAGCAAATGTCAAAATGCATCCATGAGAATTTTAAAAAATCTAAAAATCCGGACGCAAAATCCCGTCTTTTTCTGACAACGAAGTGGGAATGGGACAAAACATATAGACGTCAAAATGCGTCGGGTGAGTAAGTCCAATGTGAACATCGTCATAAAAGTAGGAAGCTCGTCCATCAATTTTCATTCAGGCATTGTTTTTGTTTTTTTTTTTTGTTCGTCAAATGTCAAAAAGTAACAAGCAGCGCAAGCTAAATTTGGAATTGAGTGAAATTGTACTACAGCTACAGCTACACATTCTGGGCAAATTATAGGATTGGCTTTGTCTCTACTACAAGCAGATAAATTAAACTTTTAATACAAAAAATTTAAGCTTTCTTTAATATTAAACCCAATGGTATCAATAATTTAGTTTTCAAACCCTTAATTTCTCTTTACCCTTTGATTTTATAACATACAAATGAATATATCTCGAATTTGTCAATCGCGCGACATCCTATAACAAATTTATTTCACCGTTGGGTAAAGAAAACACCGAATACACGTTTTCGGTATACCACGTCTCAAATAGCAGGTCATGTGAGAACTAATCTTCAATCTAATCCAAATCAAATCACCCAAAATCGCAATTTCAATTTTATGAAATAGCTATTCCAATAGAACCCTAAACAAATCCCCCTTATAGCTTTACTCCTCCCTCTCTATTCGTATATTGTATATTGGCAGCAACAAACATGCCTGAAATTTCATTAAAAATTTAAAGAAAATGGAACGTAAGCAAACAGGAAGCAAAAGCTAAAAGCAAAGAAAAGCAAATCCTGATGCTGCTGCTGCTGCCATTGAAAAGGAAACAAAGGAGAAAAGCAAGATTGTGCGGAATTTCGTTCGGCAATGTTATTTTGTTTGTAATTAAATTCAATCTCGTTTTTGATCAAACAAAAACAAAAAAAACTAGATAAAAGAATTTAGATCCCATCCATTACTCGTATAAAAAGAAATACCTTCATATCAATACCATGATGCAAAAAAAAAAAAAAGGACGTGCTGCCGACCGCGCAATAAAATCGAATGGAATCGTTGTATTTTATTTCTTTTACACTATTGAGCTTTATCGTCAATCTGCAACGTTTTGATGGACTAAGCTGTCACTTTGTGACTTCTAGAATGGCATCAAGGACGATGACGATGATTTGCTTAATGTATATCCAGGATAAGACATCCTGACGTTGAAAGAAAAAAATTAACTTATTTCCAAACGATTAAATTTGACTTTTTTACACTTGAACAGATGATTGCATTCTGTAGATACATGAATCCTTCTTTTCTTCCTCTTTCAAGGACTCTCTTTTAGATATACAATGTCCGTTTCAATAATCCGCGATTCTTTTTGGCAAAAAAAAAAATAAAGCAGCGGAGCACGTGATGGACAAAGCATCAAGAATAAAGAAGAAAAAAAAATATACTTGTCCTGATGGCTGATTTTAATGATAGAAATCCTGAGGAAAGGATTTTTAGTTTTAACACAAAAAAAAAAAAAAAATTAAGATAGAAAGAAAATTAAACTGTTTTTCGAATTCTACTTTTTTTGATATTGATATTCTTCATCATGACGAAAAGGACGAAAACCAACAGGAAAGGTGCACCCTTCACAAAGACGCACACTCAAAATTGTATGTAACGGGTGTTTTTTTTCGAGGTATAGATTGGCATTACTTTTCAAGACGGCGACCGATTTAACAGCTTTCAAGTGATTTATTCTCAGTTTGGTTTGGCAATTCATCATGAATAGACTCACGCCTGAACAAGGCTTGCAAATTGTGCAATTTTATTTCGAAAATAATGGTTCTGTGCGGAATACGTATCGCGCACTACGTCAATTTAATCGTTTAGCGATGAAGCGCACTTCTGGTTGAATGGCTACGTCAACAAACAAAACTGCCGCATTTGGAGTGAAGCTAATCCTCAAGTGTATGTCGAAACACCGTTACACATCCAGAAAAACTGACTGTTTGGTGCGCTTTATGGGCTGGTGGAATCATTGGTCCGTATTTCTTTAAAAACGATGATGGCCACAACGTTACAGTCAATGGTGATCGGTATAGAGCCATGATTACTAACTTTTTCATTCTTGAATTGAACAATCATGATGTCCAGGAGCTGTGGTTCCAACAAGACGGCGCAACATGTCACACAGCTCGTGCCACAATCGATTTATTGAAAGACAGGTTTGGTGACCGCCTAATTTCACGTTTTGGACCTGTGAATTGGCCTCCAAGATCTTGTGATTTAACACCGCTGGAATATTTTCTGTGGGGTTTATGCGGATAAGCTACAAACGCTTGAATATTTGGAAGACAACATTCGCCGTGTTATTGCCGATATACGGTCACAAATGTTGGAAAAAGTCATCGAAAATTTGACGTCCAGATTGGACTACATCCGAGCCAGCCGTGGCAGTCATATGCCAGAAATTATATTTAAAATGTAATGCCACAAGATTATCTTTCGAATAAATAAAAAATCATGTCAATCGAATATTCCATCGTTGTTTTATTGCAATTTAAAGTTCTATACCTCTAAAAAAAAAAACACCCTTTATATCTACAGATATAGGAAGATGGAATGTAATTCCTTGAGGAAGGACCATGGTTGGTATATTCAATCAGTTTCTCGACTGATTAAAGATTCTATTCATTCGAGCGATTGATTGGGGAGAGAATTTCTTGCCTGTGCGCCATCAATACAGAAAAGATGCAAATATTGAAAAGGAGGAAAAATAATAATTTTGATTTGAGAAGATGCAATTTCAATGGGATCATAATGATTGATTTGGTTTATCAAAGTTATCAGAACATGCCGATAACGAAAGACAATTTATTATTTTTTTCATTTTATGAAAAATGTTTAAAGGATTTCCACATGAGCATGCGGGTATAAATAATACCGACTGCTCATTAGATAGCCAATTACCTTTGCCGAATCTATTCGGTATCAATCATGGTTCTGTAGCGAACCAATTTCACTCACTACTTCGAGATTCTGATCGCATCCAATTCAAAATTTGCGATGACATCGGTTACTGCTCGATCAGTCCGGAAGAGATATTAAAACAAGAAACCTTTTACTTTTTTAATAGCATTTTGGTTGCTTACTTGGTATTCTTTATCATCATCTAGAATGCCTCGCTGATGTTATTCATTGGCAAAATCTGGCACATCTGATGTGTAACATCATTGTAGTTTGAAGAAGCCCCTCCAGATGTTTAACATCGACTGCATGTCTCGGCCTCGGTGTTTCCTTTGCTATCGTTACTGTGTCGAGTGACTTTAGCATTCATAATTTTGTGTTTTGTTCCCACTTTCTCTTTTCGTGTTTCTTCTTTTTATTAAGTGTTTTTCATCCATTTATCTATCTTCATATGACTTGAGCTTGAGAACTGTTCTTGTTTTCTCTTTGGCTTTGTTTGCCTAACTACACTTAGAATCGAAACGAGAATCCTCGGGACTGGTTAATTGTGAATGTGAGAACATTTTATGCAGAGCTTTTGATAGCCTTTTGGGCATTGGGTACCAAAAAAAAATCTTCAGTCGTTTAGTTACCTGCAACATCGATTGTATTAGGTTTTCTATTTCATTCAAAAATGCATTTCCTGACATTTTATTTAATCAATTTCACTTAAAGACTAATGCCCAGTTGATCCAAACGCTTTTAAATATTTTATCTGGTTAATTATATGATACATATTCTCCAATCACTTTCAGATTTAAAAGAACAAACAACATTAATCCCAGGTTGTTCTAAATAAAAGTTGAAAGTGTTTTCCTGTCAAATGACAGTTTTGTTTTTCAAATGTCATAATAAAAGATAGTGACAATGTTTAATGAATTTTCTTATTGTGATTTAAGCTCCAAAGAGTGGTGAATAAATAAAGACCATTAGATACAGGGGTGGTATTAGACTTTTAAAGATTTGTTCGGATTGAAAATCCACCCTCTGAACATGGAAATTAAATTAACTTCAAATTTAATTCAAAAACGGTTTTAAGTTTACTTTGGTGCAAGTGCAATATTTAGGTATTTAGGGGAATTTCATGTGTGCATCGAAAGAGTAGTTTCGAACAATTATTAGGTGTGTTTTATTGAGAAAGTTATTAGAAAAATTTAAGTAGAGTAAGAAATTTTTAATAAAACGATCCAGTATAACATCGGCTATAAGCATGTGTGCCAACGTTCACAGATAAGACGTAGAACTATTGTGAATGTTTTATCCTCAGGAAGAATTACTAGGGATAAAAGGAGAAGTAAGAGTTACTCGCTATAAATAAATTGTTGTTTTTTTTCAATAAAACACGCCCAATGAAAAACTTTGTTGAAAAAAAATATTGCGATGAACAGCACAATATTCTTTCATCTCCATTTTTAAAAATGGAGGCAGACCATTTTTGACAAGTAAATAATTGTTTAAGGGAACAGAATTGAACCCGAAAATTCCTCATCAACCTAACCTCTTAACCATTGACGATTAGATATGGACCGCCAGTAGCCAACTTCTACTAACAGGGAATCTGCGTAGCAGATTTTAATTTTAATATATTTAGGTGGAAATTATAATCAAACTAGTTTTATTTTACAAAACAAATCCACTCTACATGGCATTGAGTTACTTGTATATGAATATGTCGTCGTTTTAATTAAATTTTAAACGCGAAATTAGTACACGTATTTAACACTAAAAGATGATGGCGTATTTTGGCCGCTTTTAGATAAAACAATGAAAATGAAAATTTCAACCGACTGACGGTTCAATCTAGTACGTCAATCCTCTTAACAAAAGGTAACCCAACAACAGTTTTCCATGCCGGACGGACATTAATTCAATATGGGTTTAAATTTGAAGGCTGTTTTGTATGATTAAATACTATAGGTAGTTGGCTGCACTGCACTGCTTACGTTCCGTAAAAGTATGTGAATTAACCAGCAACAACCTGTTCACACCAAAAATCATAAGATTCCTTTTTCTAATGATGCTCGTGTATAATCTTATGTTTATTTGAACAACACGTTATTTTGAATTGTTGATTTTGGGGCTGGAACCAAGTCTCACCTACAGATGGTACACAATTCTACCACTGAGTCAAGCTCCATTCTATTGTGTTTATCAGTCTACTAAGAAGACGGTTTTTTATTAGTGACGTACATTTTTTTGTTATTGTTATTATTATAAAAAGAACCAGTGGTAGAATTACTTAGTACGATTAACCATGTGTAGATAAGTGTGGGTTCGAGCCCCAAAATCGGAAATTCAAAATAACGTGTTTTTCGAATAAACATGAGATTATAAATTGACTAGCATCACTATAAGGAATCGCTGATTGGCTTTGGTAGCCATAAAATAGATTTAATTCCAAACAATTATGGATTTAAGTTTTAGTTTGCAGATATATGACAGTTAAGCTAAATAGCTGTGTTACATTTAAGTGCAATTAACATTAAATTGACATTAGTTAATGTAGAATACGTGAGATTTGGAACAACAGTTTGCAAATAATTTCCAACTAGTGAATAGAAACGATTTATAAATGATATGATTAATGATTTTTAAAGTCTGTCGGCAAATTCTGGATTAGAGAACCATCGAGGCGTTTACATGTTTTTTGCTTCTTTGCGCTTCGCAATGATCATTTTGCAATTTTTTGTCTCGCATTTTATCATATCATTTTTCATTGTTTTAATTTTTTAACAAGTTTTATTTCGCTAAATTTCACTTCGTATTTTCACTTCGCAAATTTTTATTTTGCATTACATTAATTTGCTTTTCATTTGACTGTTTTATTTATTATTTGGCATTTTATTAATGAATATTTTTCATGTAAATGAATTTCGTGCGAAATGTAAAATGTTTGTACGGCAAAGTCAGATGAAAATTTTTACTTCACACTTGAGAGTTAGAATGAAAATCCAATTATGTCAATTTGAAGCGCAAGTTAGACATAAAAATCAAAGCCAGGAGACCACGATAAAAATATTTAAATGATTTAACAAGTACTTAATGATGAAAGTGAGAACCTTTGAAGTTATGTACATTTTCTCATCTGATCAAAATAAGATCGATAAAGTCATCGGCAAATTTAAATTAATCTTCAAAACCGCATTGTTTTACAACGAGACTGTAGTGTACTTAACTAGACAAACCAGACTGTTTCTCACAAACAGACTTCACAAAATTAAAGGCAGGAAGAAATTGCGGTCGTATAAGAACAAATTCTCCTATAAACCCAATATGAAGTATAGTGTAAAGTATAATCGCTGGAAAGTGAATTTTAATAGAATATTTTCTAGTAGAATCACAGCCACAATTAGAAGGTTCAACAGAAAGCTTTACGGGTTGAACGGTGAAATGCGGACAAGAATCTAGACAGAATAATCATGCATATGATCCAATAACGAGAATAATGATTTAGTTCGTAAAATCCAGTAAAAGTTTGAGTGCAAGAAAATACTGCTTGTAAAGTTTTTGGAGGACAAGGTTTTGATGGATGTTCGTTATACACAAAAATTTTATGAAGATTTCTCGTCCTCAGTTATCTCTTTCGTTCGAGGGTTTTACTATCCAAAGATATTCTAACACTGAAACAGTTGAAGATAGGTTTGTTTTCAGAAATATTCAACTAGTAATTACAAAATACAGTTTACGAATTTGAAGCTTATATATGTAGAACAGATGTGTGTTTATGGCAAAGAAAAAAATAAGGAAATCAAATAATCTTGTAATGTTTTCCACAAGTGGTACCAACACTTCACAACATAATCATATTATTTTTTTATAAAAATCGTTTGTCATTGTATTTGATGTTCTTTAATTTTTCGTCCACCTTTGAACAGAATGACAACCAGAAAAACAAACCGAACGATACCAAACAAAAGAGCTGATGTACGAACCTAAACAAAAATAAAAAAGTCTATTCCCACAGTTCTTGTTAATAAAGTAGTAATTTATGTACTTTGAATGTAAAGTAAATTTTCAAGTGTTTTAAGTTAATCACTTTTGTAAAGTTTCTCCTCAGATCACTCAAAATGTTTTCTCTCGGTATACTATAACCATTTATAAAGAATCAAACAAAAGCAACCGTCCTTCAAACTTATTCTACCCAAAACTCTCGAGGAATATAATATCTTATGTACCTATAGTTACACCGCATTTTGCATTCTCATCATTCTCATCATGTAGGTTTAAGATTCCAGATAATTCTTAAACATCCCTTAACACCATCTTACCTCTTGCATGGAAACTAAAGCAAAAACTTTTCCAAACTCTTCTCATATCCGGAATGCCCTTGCAGTATGCAAGCTAATTATGAATGTTTCGCTCTTATATAGAACACACACATAACCATCTTGCACCTTATAATGTTGCACTACACTAAATTCTTGAGTTGTTGTTTAAACACTCCATGATTTCTAGACATAGTCTTATACTTGAACCACCAGAGGGCGTACAATATTATAGCTTCCGCCGAAGCACAACAATAAATACTAATAACAAACAATTTAAAATGTAAACACAAACGAATGTTAGCAGTAAAGCTCAAACTTGAACACCGATTCCATTACCACCTCATTAATTCCTCCGTCTTCTATGATGTTATACACAACACAGGTATATGTGTGTATCCCATAGGAGAGAGTTCATTCTATGATGTGCAACAAAATAAGTCTAAGGATGCCTCATACACATTATTTCCTCTTCCTAGCGTCATCATATTCTATAGAAGCCAATTCCGGGAACGGGTAGTTATTCTTCAGTTTTTCCGGCTTTTCGTCGCTTGTGTTCGCTAGCTTCTTGCAAAACTCATAACCCAAAGTTAAGTTTTACTATGTTTCACACAGACAACAAGTTAGAAAGGATGAGGTTGAAGATATGTAGGTGCTTTGTTAGTATAGTGTGCCCTGTGAATATTTTCCAATTTGCAACACATTGTTGTTTACTGAGATCAAGTTTGCTGCTGGAAAAGGCAGTCATTTCGTCTTCTTCTCTCTTAACCAACTGGTTATGTCATCATTGTCGTCATCATCGTATAGTAAAATGTACAAGTACCATAATCGACACAAGGACTTCATATAGAAAGAATGTACTCTATACCTAACCTACCCGTGCGTATAGTTATGAGGTTATGTTCTTTCATGTTTGTCATCTATCTATCTATATATATCCTCAACAGTTATTTTTCAGCTTCCATTACCATAGCCATCATAGAGAGAGTTGTCGTCTAAAGTAATCATAAAATGGTTGCATTTCATTTCCCATTCGCATTTGCATCCGTGTCCTTTCATCAAATTGGGACTTAAAAACTCTTCTCAAACTATAACCTTCCGAATGGCAAGTCCTTCGTCAATCTACCCACCCATCATGCCAAACACTTATTGACATTAATGTGAATGTATGTGTGGGTGGGAGTTTGATGGTTGGATGTGTGTTTGTTGAATGTTAAAAGGATAATATACTTGCTGAAATTAACATTCAATTTGGTTCTCTCGTTGCGAAAGCGAGTTATTATTCTTGGTATTTCAAATGGAAGACGTATAAGGTACGTTCTTTTGCATGTCGTAACACACACTTCAATTATACAAACAAACACACACCCACAAAAGGATCCTGCTTTAAGAAACACGATTTTAAAGATATTATGTGAATAGCATACATATGTATTGAAACAATTGTTTTTTAGAGACAATATTGTCTATGGAGAGGACCTTGACAATTATACGGTATTCGTATGAATTCGTGTTAAAATGTTTTATGTTTTTATGAAACAAAATAAAATTTAAGAACATTTTCTTTGACAATTTGTATTTTATGAATATTATGAAACACTTGACATTGACTATTAAATTAAGTTATGTTGTCGATTTTAGTTTACACATTTTTTTAATGCTTTGGGATGAGCAAACCATGTGGCTACTGGTATGCAAACCCATTATCTTTATTGAAATAAGTGTTATCAACGATGTCAAGGTTTTTGTTGTCAAAAAATAAAAAGCTCAACTTGGTGTAAATGGATAGAAGTCCTTCGCTCATATGAATTTATGTTTCATAATAATCAAGACATTGACGTTACCTACATGGAGCACCACTCGGTTGAAATGTTCTCTTAGTGTTAAAATCGTGTACTAATTTAGCAATTAAATGAATACGATGACATATTCATATGCAAGTAAGTCAATATCATATGTGGAGTGCACTCAGAGAAAAACTTCATACAATATACAAGATGTATTTACCCATATAAAATTAACACACAGCTGTGGTACTAACATGATTTTTGTCATTTTTGTTGAATTAACATTCGATATAAACACTGTTCACATTCACTGTATGAAAATACATTCTAGTTACTCTAGAAATACGTCTCAGATATTATAACATAATTAAATATTAGTCTGAATAAATCGTTCTAGAAAAAAAATATTTCTGTTTTTTCTCTTAATAAAAATATATGAAGAATCCTTTTAGGCCCAGAGCACTAAAGAAATAATAATGGTTGATTCTTTGCGAACATCAATTGCAAAGTCAAGAACGAATAATTACCATTTATGGAAATTCAAGCTGGAACTTTTTTACGAAGAGACAGTTTGTGGAACATTATTGTCGAGCCCCAACCGAGGCTAGGGCCCTTATTGCGAGTGTCGTTTGTCTATCGATAATCGACTGTTGTCGATAGTCGAACGTCGAAAATCGATGTTGGTATTGTGAATCTCAATTGTGAACGATACTTTTCGTTTTTTCGTTCGACATCTGTCGTCTGCATTTTTTCAATCGACTGCGTTAAACAAAAGAAGTGTCTACATCTATTTATTTATTATTATTTATTTATGGTCTACATAAACAAACTTTCTCAACCAAAATGTAAGGAAATTTAGTCAAATAAGTAAAATTTACAAAATAATATAATAAATTTGTTATTTACAGGGCAAAAGTTGTCAGAAAAACTAGTGCTTTTGATGGAAGCGAATCCAGACATCGCGAAGGGAATTTGCGGCAACGAGTTTAATTTTCTCACCAAATGTATCTATGTTGATTTCCTTTTAAATATGGTTTTATTGTTTCTAAAATAACAATTGTTTTAACACAGAGCAATATAATAATAAATAAAGGAAAATAAAACACAAAATTTGGGTTGGGTTAACAATCACTGAAACACATATCTTGATGTGTATATATGTATATTTATTTACCTAACATTATAGTATTACTCTTATAACTATTTCAAACAAAGAAAAGATGTAAATTAATAACAAATAACGTGAAATAATTTTCTTTTAAGAAAACAAGTATTAAAATGTTTATTTTTTGTAAGAAAAAACTATTCCTTCGACTGATGAAAATTTGTTTACTATCTGTCAAATGCCAAAATATAGGAATGACTGAAACATATGACAGTGATAAAAATGCAAAACAAAAAAGCCCATCCGTTTGTAAGAAATGTCCCAACAAAATTCCCAACGATGAAATATTACAAGAGAACAAAGGAAAATCTTCGTGTCATTAAACAGACACACAGCAAACAAGGTGCCTTGTAGCTGATGGTTAGTGTAGTATAGATACTCAACGCTTATTTTTAAGCATTGCATGTGATAGGATTGCGTTATAATTGCATCATAAGAAAATTCAGCCATTGTTACACAGTTTTTAGATGATTTCCGTCACATTTCCAAGATTTCTAAAGTTTTCTGTTTTAATTTATCTTTTAATTGAAAATACTTCTTGACTCAATTTAGGACTAAAAAGTATTTTTTTCCTACATGTACTATCACTTGCACTACCCCAAATGTCAAAATATAAGGTTTATTCACAATAAGCGTTTTCGTTATTCACAGTAATAGATATCTCTGTCGATCAAGTTACACAATACCAAAACGAAAATTTATCGATGCTTTCGACTTCTATCGCATCGAAAGTTAAACGACACTCGCAATAAGGGCCTAGGACTATAATTGGCCTAGCAGTAGAAGATAGTCAATTCATCACATAAGGAGGGCGAACACAGAGAAGGACGCATGGAAAAAACTAAAGGAACACCACGAAAAGGCGACTCTCAGTAATAAGGTGCAACTCATGCGAAAAATCTGCAATTTAAAATTGGAAAAAGGTGGTATTATGAAAGAGCACATTTAGAAAATGTCAACATTATTTGAAAAGTTGACTGCTTTGGGAGAGAATCAACTCTCAGATAACTGGACAATCGCTATGCTTCTTAGCAGCTTACCTCAAGAATATGACACACTTGTAACAGCGTTAGAAACAAGGAAAGAATCGGAATTGACCTTGGACTTGGTTGAAAGTAAACTGCTGGATGAATACTCTCGTCAAAACAACCATGAAAGCAACTCAGTGATGAAAATAACTTGCAAGGCATATGCATATCATACTAAATGTTGTTTCTTTTGCAAGAAAAAAGGACATTTAAAAAATATCTATATTGGCCACCAAAACATCAAAACCGAACCAGACTGATTGGAATGAATTACAGCGTGTTCTTAAATATCTTAAAGGCGCAAAAAATTCTTATCTATGGCTCAGCAGAAATAATACCAAAGTACAAGATTTAATTGGATATGCTGATACGAATTGGGCAGAAGATACAACAGATCCAAAATCAAACTCAGGATATACATTTTTTGTCAATGGAGGAGCAGTTAGTTGGAGCTGAAGGAAACAAAGCTGCGTCTCACTTTTGACAACAGAAGCTTAGTTTATTGCACTCTCAGAAGGATGTAAGGAAGCGACATGGCTCCGAAACATTTTAATTGATTTGGATTTTGAACAACATAAGCCGACATTACTATTCGAAGACAACCAAAGTTGTTTGAAACTAATTCAAGAAGCTCAGTAATCGATACTAAATTTCATTTCATCAAGGACTACAATACAAAGAAAATCGTACCATGCAAATATTGCCCATCAAACAATATGCTAGATGAAATGTTAACAAAACCATTAGGATCTGGACGAATTCAAGAGTTAAGAATGAAATGTGGAATTCACACGAATGAGGAGGAGTGTTGAATTAACATTCGATATAAACACTGTTCACATTCACTGTATGAAAATACTTTCTAGAGTTACTCTAGAAATACGTCTCAGATATTATAAAATAATTAAATATTAGTCTGAATAAATCGTTCTAGAAAATAGTTATTTCTGTTTTTTCTCTTAATAAAAATATAAGAAGAATCCTTTTAGGTCCAACATTATTTAATAATTTTTACATTGAAATCTCGTAAAAAGCTAAACTGTTCACGACCACAGTGTTATTTTCAACCTTATTTGTGTTATATTCATATGGTCATTGTAAATTTTCAAGGAAGTGTTCATTTTACAAGATTTTTAGACAAATTAACATATTATTCTGTTAAATTATTAACAAGAGCAATGTTAATTCAACACTATATCTCATCTCTACAACTAAACAAAATATTATATTAGTTTAAGTAAATTTACCGTTGAACAAATTCTTTTTCAATCTGGAAGTAATTTTAATCTTACAGTATATTTGCAAATGTAACAAGAGTAGAGAAGACATTATGTAAGGAAATTTCTATATTTTCTGGAAGATAGTGGTGCTGGCTGAAGTGCTTACCCTTAAAAAAGTTATTTCCCAGCAACTATGTACTACTGAAGGGGTAAAAAGATCCACCCAAGGCTTTAAGGCCAGAACAGAAGCCTACCGAGATGAAAGGGGGAATATGGTAGTGGATACACAGTCAGTGCTGAGGATCTGGAAAGACCATTTTTCTAGACTGCTCAATGGCGAAGATAGCCAAAATTCCGCTGCAAGGCGACTTATTCCATCTAACACAGACGATGATGGCCAACATTTTCGTCCAGCCGACCTGAATGAAGTGCGGCTAGAGATTGCCAAACTTAAATCAAATAAAGCTGCTGGTGCAGACGGCTTACCAGCTGAATTGTTTAAAGCAGCAGGGGATGTATTGGTAGGGAGCATGCACCAACTCATCTGTAAAATTTGGTCGAAAGAAAGTATGCCCGATGAATGGAAACTTGGCTTAGTGTGCCTAATCCACAAAAAAGGAGACGCTCTGACATGCACCAACTACAGAGGAATTAGCCTCCTAAACGTCGCTTATCAAATCTTGTCGGCTATCCTGTGTGATCGCTTAAAACCCCTTGTAAACGAACTGATTGGTCCCTATCAGTGTGGATTTAGACCAGGCAAGTCTACCGTGATCAAATGTTCACACTCCGACCCAGGAATTCCAGATCGATACACACCATCGCTTTATCGATTTCAAAGTCGTGAATGATAGCGTGGATAGAGACGAACTGTACAGAGCCATGTCGTATCTTGGCATCCCTGCCAAACTCGTCCGCTTGTGCAGGATGACGATGGAGAAATCTCGCTGCTCTGTCAAAGTCGGTAAGAAATCCACCGAACCGTTTGATGTTGAGAAAATTCTAAGACAAGGCGACGCGCTATCATGCAACCTATTTAAGATCGTTTTTGAAGCAATTGTACGAAAATCGCAAGTCAACACCACTGATACAATTTATCAAAAGTCCTTTCAACTACTCGCGTATGCAGATGACATAGACATAATCGGCCGAAATAAGCGAGCTGTGACTGGTGCATTTGCCAGTATTGAATCGGAGGCGGCTAAGATGGGATTAGCTGTTTATGAAGACAAAACGAAATATATGCTATCAACGAGAAAGGAATCTCAACATCGTCGACTTGGGCAAAACATCACGATGGATAGATATAATTTTGAAGTAGTCAAGGACTTTGTCTACATGGGATCCACTTTAACAACGCAAAACGACATAAGTGCAGAGATCAAACGAAGAATTACTCTTGCCAATCGCTGTTTCTTTGGGCTAAGAAAGCATTTAAGTATTAAAGCCCTCTCTCATAGAACCAAGGAGACGTTATATAAGACCTTGATCATCCCAGTCTTGCTGTATGGGGCGGAAGCATGGGCATTAAAAGACTCGGATGGGAAGTTACTTGGGTGCTTTGAGAGAAAGATTCTTCGAGTGATTTTTGGTCCTGTGTGTATCGAAGGAGTATGGAGAAGAAGATTCAATGACGAGCTATACGGGCTATACAGCGATATTGACCTGGTCAAGAAGCTGAAAATACAGCGGCTGAGATGGCTTGGTCACGTGGAATTTATGAACACCAACGAACCAGCCCGACGAGTCTTCGAGTCCATTCCTGATGGTGTACGCAGCGTTGGAAGACCCCCCGATAGATGGCGAACACAAGTGGAAAACGACCTCAGTCAACTTGCGGTGCAAAATTGGAAGCTGGCTTGAGTAACATGTTGGTTGAGGCGCGTAGTCCATCCTGGACTGTAAGCGCCATCTTAAGTAAGTTAGTAAGTATGTACTACTGACGCCAACTACCACTGGTTTAACTATCGCGATATGACTAAAGAAATAAGCGAAATTACCTGAATAAATTTACACCTATGAATATGATGCTTCGTATGTCGCGTTTCAATTCAAAGAGACCAAAGAGTCTCGCGATCGAATCGATATTCATGAAAAGATGATTATATGTCTATATGTCCTGGAAAAACTATCGAGGCATATCCCTGCTAAATGTCTTATGTATAATCCTATCCAACGTGCTGTGTTAGCGTTTTAAGCCGTTTTGCATCCATTTCATAGGCAAATACAAGGATTTCGCTACGGCAAATTGACTAAAGACCAAATCTTCATATGAAGCTAATTCTGAAAAAAAAGACCAATAGACCCAACATTTCTTCATCGATTTTAATTCCGCATTCACTTATGCCGCATTCACATGAACGAACTCGGGATTTTGCAAAATTGAAAACAGTTGTGTCGGATGACATTGAAAAATACGGGATGCAGTATGCAACCAGACATGGATCCGGTTTTGGCAATGAAATTGCGATATCGTGTTATTTTTTCAATCTTGTACTGGAGCGAATAGCGTGTGGGACAGATATTAACAGGAAATTCTCTAGTTTCCACCAATTTTACCAAATGTTAGTGTATGCAGACGATATTGACATTATATATATAGAATATAGAAGCCCGAACGTGTTTTTTTAGATGCCTTTGTGATGACTGAATAATATGCGAAATGTGTTGGTCTTTTCAAAGTAAACGAGCGTTAAGCAGAAATAGGAAATTAATACCAACTTGGATTTTTTGAATCAAAAATTCTTTGACGGATACATATTTGGTTTCGGTGTACAAGGCGGTCAAACAGAGGAGAAGATACAACCGCAAACTCTATTAGCTGTACCAATGTGTGGATGTGGAAGCACTCAAAAAAGACAAAACACGATAACTACATTAGCTCGGTCGAACGAATGGATAATAATGATTCAGCTGAGAGTCATCGAATCCAAGCATCCATGTTCGAGGCGACAAGGAAGAGCAAAACAACGGTTTGAGTACCGCAAGCCATCACCGATGACAGACCACTTGGTTTGTTGGCATTTGCAGAAATGTGCTCGAGATTTAGAAGGATAGAAGGTCACCGTTATACGTGCTGTATCTCAGCCAGAGATCCAACTTTGATAAACTACTATTCACTAATGCTGATATGATTGGACACTGGCCATTTGTCAACCCTGGTATAAAATTCAAAATTGATGTTAAAATATGGAAATTTCAAAAAGTCGTATGAAGCTAACAAAACGCAGCAAAAAGCCGCATAGACTGATTCATTCAAATCATATTAGAAATTTGATGGCCATTTTTTAAAAAAGAATTTAATTTGTTCTTAAGATTAAAACTTAACCTCTATTCTCATAATCATCATATCATCCTTGTGTCAATACAAAGTGCATTTTTTCAATTGACTTTTCAGAAATGAGAGCAACAATAAAGAATACTCATGTTAATACACATTCATACTCAGTCGTCCTTGTGCATAAATAGACTCATATTAGTCAAGGATTGACTGAACAATAAATTCTTGATCTGACAAACAACCAAGCCACAATTGCTCCATGAGTAGTATGTATCAAAACACAACAACAATGATCCATTTACATTGCAAGAGCTTACACAAGTATAGTGAAAAAAAATATGCAGCATTCCAATCAAATAAAAAAAGATAGGCCAGGTGGAAGAAGCCTTTTCAACAATCCTATAAAAAAAAAGACACAAACTAAAAATCCTAGGTCACGAATGAAAAGGAACAATTCATAAAACCGAAGCACGTACGGCAAATATGAGCATATAAATACACTTCATTACGATATCCCGAAACCTCTTTTTGTGGATCCCTTGGGAGTTTGCACTTCCCCCCCAGCATCAGCAGCAGCAACCTGCACAGCCGTCGCCTGCCCAAAGCGAGAAAGTGCATCATTTTCTCGCTGAAAGACTATGTGTACACGGCAATATATCTAGAGCACACACCAAAACTATAAAACGTTCCTCGTCATAAGGTTGAAGCAAGTTAGCACCAGTTTGTGCAAACAGTGCATATTTTTTTACGAAAATTAAGGGAGCGAAATTGTGCACAGATATCTACACACATTGTATAACGAAAAGGGTTTTTTTTTTGTTTTGTTGAAGGGGGGGGGGGCTTTACAAAATTTACCTATCCTAGACTACATCTTGAAATGTAGGTTAGGTCACGTTTGCTTGAACCGCAAGTTCGACTTTATTACGCAAGGACTACATCAATACTAATTTTTCCATTTGTGTGACCCAAAGAAACAAGTCCTTTCCATTATTCCATTCGAATCCCTACATCCTCATGCTTTGAGTTTCCCAAAATTCGCCTCTTTTGTGCTGATTAAAGAGATGAAAATCTGGTAATTTAAGGACATGCGCTCGCTGAACTAGCATACATATTGAGTGACTTTTTTCCGACACTAGCGACATACTTTTTAATGGGTGGTAATTTTTAGAAACATCAATTCTCTCTGTTTTCGAAGCTTTTAAGAATTTGTTTACTTTTTTAAAATGAAAAAAATTCTATAAGACCGATGTACCCGTACTATATTGGAATCAGAAGTCTTGTAAGTTCGAATGAGCATATTGAGAGGCAAAGAACTTACTTACACTCATTTGTCTCATTTTTTTTGATATCTTTAAGATTTAAAGATGTTTTACACAATCCATTTAAATTATTGATGTCAAGGCTGGATTGAGTTTTTCTTTACATTCGTATTCTTTTGAAAGAAATTTTTTATTGAAAAACAAGGATAACTCAATTAATGTTATTCCTTTTAGAAATGTAATTTTACAAAGCTTTTTATGCTTTATAAAAAATGTTAGCCGTCACTATGTACTTAGAAATGACAAAGTTAATTTCAAAAATTAAAGTTGAAACTTTTTTAGTAGACGTAGATTTCAAAGATTTGAAAAAAGCGGTGAAATGAGGGAGTTTTGGTCCCATTCGAGATCATTAGCATCAATGGAAAAGAAGAAGAAGAACCCGGTGTATGAGGGTAAAAATAAACACTTTTATGTGTTGTCGGCAAGGAGTGGTTCAACTCAATTTAGAGTATTTAACTGCAAAGAAGAGGCAGGTTTAAAAAATCCTGGTAAAAAACAAATGCAAAGACACCAGCATTCAGTTGGCCTTAACCGCTTTCCAACGTTTTCTGAGGTCTACCCGACGAACCCCAAAAGAAGATTTTCAGTGAAGTGGGAGAGTTGTGATTCAAAATAGGAGATCATAATATCGTCGGACAAAAAGAACACGAAGAAGATTGAATTTGTTTTCTTAGGCTTAGTTTTTCAGTGCGAGATGATTCCAGGGTAAGATTAACCCCGAGTTAGCGGTGATGGAAACATTCAGTTTTCAGTTAGTGTTGAGATCCGGAGTTGACTCAAAATTATTCTGGCTTAATTTTGAGTGATTTTGTGATCTCAAATTGACTTAAAAACGTGTTTTCATCAGCGTTAACTCGAGATAAATCTAACCCTGGAATAGTCTCGCACTGAAAAACAGGCCCTTAGAAATCGGTTTGGTATACCGATTCTGGTCGCTATGTATTAAATGTATTTTTTTTTGTCACAAAAGCACTTTAATTGGAAGAAAATCGTATTACTTACTTGATGGGCTTGGCTAAAGAACTGCAACACATTTTCTCTTCTTTAATACAACAGATCTGGAAAGTAAATTTCCTTACAGAAACTCGATCCTTCCGACTGCGTCAACATAGAATTACAGTCGGTGTCACTATTTGAAGGACCAACACTCTGCTTATTTTGTACATTAACTGAAAACAAAATAAGAACTTAAGACTTAATAAAAAACAAACTTAATGTTTTTATTTCTCTTACCTATCGGACACTTCCGCTGTTGATCTGTGTACCTCATGAGTTATTTTATTTACATACTTTATATATTCATGTTTCGCAATGTTTGTTTTGCAAGTTATTATTTCGGTATGTGATTGTTTCGCCAAAATTGCATTTCGCAATTTTCACTTTGCGTTTTTTTTTATCTCGCATTTTATTATTTCGTTTGTTTTTATTGCTTATAGCTATTTATTATTTAGCTTTTTATTTTGTTGACCTTTGTGTATGTGCATTATGCACGTGCTGGAATTTCGCTCGAAACTAGAAAGAAAATTATAAAAAAGGGTTTGTTTTTTAATACATTTTTTGAAAAAGGTTGAAAGTGTTAAATTTTTTAAAAATAGTTTGTTGCCTGATGATCATTTGAAACCATACAATGAAAAATTTCGTTTTTAACCATTCTAAAGCCTAGTATGCAGCTGAAGTGAAACGAAAAATCCCATACAAAAATGACACAGCGAAATTATGAATGAAATTTTCCGTCCTTCTTTCGTTTTGTGGTACGCAGCTCCACGGTGAAACGGTATATAACCGGTTAAAATCTCCACTACTCTCTACACTCTTTTCGTTAATTGAGCGAGAAATAACTCTACATGAAAATTTGTCTGGTACCGTTTCGTTAACATTCGTCTGAGCTTTTGGAGACGACGAAAAATTTCGTTTCACTTCAGCTGCATACTAGGCTTTAAGGGAAAATCATTTAAAAAAAAAACTGTGAAGACATTTCTTCAAAAGAACATTGATTGCAAAAAAAAACTTAATTAGCTACTTGGATTGCAAACATGCATTTCCACTTTTATATTCAAAAATATTAAAATGATATCAATGACTGAAGTATTTTCATACAAACTGGGTATTAACTTTTGAATTTGATTACTAAGGCATTCTATTGGTTTATTTACAACCAATGTCATTGATTTACATTAAATTTAATATGAAACACAAATTAAAATAAATTAACTCTGTTACTTAATACACCTACACTGCATTTGCTTTCAAATGAAAATACAAATCAATCACTTAAAATATGTTTGCATTGATTCTATATGAAATAAATTTACCATTTTGTTGGGAGAGACAGTTTTAAAAACTAAGTTGGTTTTCAGTTTGAAATCTATACTATCAATAAATGAAACCAATAGCATTGAATTTTAGTTTGAGTTTTTAAATTAAGGGCAAATATTGGTTTCGTGTAAAAAAATCAGGTTTTAAATCGAAGCTGGCATTAAAGAACTTCAAAAAATTTGGACTGTATTACATGTATGTGGATGGGCGCCTGTCTCCTTGAACCCTAAAGTGGACTAAGGTTTTTTCATATAACTTCGTTTTTTTGTGATTTCCTAAAGGAGGAATTTGATTTTTTTGGTTTGTACTAATTTAACCATATGTCACATCCTCACACTTTATTGTTAACAGAAAAGAACGACAAGATTTCCACCAATTTTCGATATTTTCCACCTTTAAAGTTTCTAAACCGATTTCTAATTTCTCAAAACTATAGTCGGAAACAGGAGCAAGTTCATGCAACCCAGTCGTATATATTTGTTTGTCTGTCTTTATATCTATGAATATCATTTATCTAAATATACCACCAAAACCAATGCAAGGGAAGATAAAATTATATTCTGTCGTTTATTTAAACGGCAACTCCTAAATAAATTCAAATACACATATAATACTAATGATGGCAAAACCCACAAATTAGTTCGATATTCATGATTTAACGAATGTGTGCAAATCTAAAATTGCATGTGGCAGGGGTAGCTAGATTTGCAATTCAAAAAATTTTTTTTTTTTTTTTTGACTCGAAAGATTTTTTTATGATGTTTAACATGTTGTGGTCCATGTCATGTTGACAAAAAAGGCAAAGAGATAGATTTAGATCCAGACAGATAACATGATGCCCATGCCATATGGCATGGAAAATTCATGTTGGGAATCCGAAAAAAGTTTATCCACAAATAATGTGTAGAAATGTCCGTTTCTATCGAAGACAGAAATTCAACACCGGTGATTTTCAAAATTCGACGGTATCTATATATAGTATCTGGTATATACAATTCTAGAACAAATGGTGGTTTTCATTTCAGGTTAAAGGATAATTGTGAAAATCTTATTTTTCTTTGAAATGGATTTGTCTGTCATATGTATAATTAAATTTCATATATTTAATGTAAGTATGTGTGGTATTTAAAATTTTAATCAACTCAATAAAACTATATTATGGCACTTCTATATATAACGACCTTAATTGATTAAAGTCACTGAGGGATTGCGTTACTATTAATAATTAAAATTTTAATTAATCAAAATAAACTAAAATAAAATTTAAAGAATCAGAATTTATTACGATGGACAAAATGGATAGAGAAAGGAAAACTTGGATTTTATAAAATATTTCATGTTGTATTTCATGACTCCTTGACATTTTTACAAACATAATTGATATTTTGTTATTTAACAGCTATTAAATTGTTATGCAATCACTTGATGGCACACCCAGTTTTGAATTACATTGGATTGGCTCTATATTTTCTGGAACCAAAATTTGTTAAACCAGAAAATATTAACGATCTGTGTATCGCTTTGCGATGACAGTTCGCATCAAATATTCCGCACATATCTTTCAAACTAAAAAGTGTCAAATGTATTGCCTCTGATAACAGTTAGAACTAAATACTCTGCAAATGTCAAAATTTAATTTGTACAATGTACATATGTTTCAAACTAGAATGTGTCAAAGATGTAAGATGCTGGTGACAGTTTGTACTGAATTTTGTTAAAATGTCAGAATTTGATTTGTAAGAATCTGTCAAAAAACAAAGACGATGTTCACATTGGACGTACTCACCCGACGCATTTTGACGTCTGTATGTTTTGCTCCCTTCCCACTTCGTTGTAAGAAAGAGACGGGGTTTTGCGTCTAGATTTTTTTAAAATTCTCATGGATGCATTTTGACATTTGCTATTCTGACATTTGTTATTTATTATTTTTTCGCTTTTTGCACCAATATTTTGAAAGTTTTCAGAAAATTCGGTCACTTTTGATTGGAAATTTCAATTTAACATGAGCATATGAAAGAAAATTGTAAACATCTAGGCTCATTTCCCATAATTTGTTTTTTTGTTTCGTGTGGTTTCGTGCATCCATTGTGTTCACACTACTTTGTGTCTGAACACTGCAGACTGGACCTACGTCAAAATGCATCGGATGAGAACGTCCAATGTGATCATCGTCAAAGGTATTACTTGCTGATAACATTTCGCTTAGCAAATGTCAAAACTAGATTCGTGCGAATTTGTCTAACCATATACAAAGTGACGAAGCACAGAACTTCAAAACAAAAAAAGAATTTGAATTTCAGGTTTGACAATAGAGGGTTTAATTTTTTTCGTTCGAGGAAATATGAAAACTGCAAGAAGAGCACATTTTGGAATAGAAATGGTAGATTAAGTGTCATTCTATGTATAAACTTTCCAAAATTCTTTGATTTTCTTTAAAAATATTAAATAATTTTTTTTCGAGATTTGCTTATGTGAACAAAAAAACAAAATAACACTTTGATAGCCACAACAACTCAACGAACGTATCCCCATCGAGATACATGAAAGTGTACCAACATCGAATAATATAACAACAACAAAATTTGTCGATACTCGAATGAAAGTCGAAAACCTATCGACAGTGAGATTAAACTTTTCCTTTTTTCGGCAGTGATCCACATTGAGATTGTATGAAAAAACACAATCCCGGAAGACTTTTTCATTGGGAGTAAAGCTTAAACCAATTTTGATATCGGTTCACTCATGTCAAATTTGATCCAAAATCATTAGAGACGTTTTCGAGAAAAAAACAAGCTTTTACATAAAAATTATACATATGTTTACATTATAGCACAAAGTATCAAAAAGTGCATGAAACTTGTGCTGTACATTTCATTACATCGCACGAGGAAGTGGAAATCGTAGCCAACAAAGCAAAAGGTTGACAGATAGATATTGAAGTCTTGTCATAAAATGTTATCAGTTGAATATTTCGTAAAGTTTTAAATTTTGGATTCTCAATCACTCCAAAGCATTCCCATAATCTAAAATCACAACGCTAATAAGCATGAAGACACGACAGTTATCTATAACACCTTTGTCATATCTGTCACCCTGACAAGAGGACAGCTGTCATAATATCCAACGAAGAGTGAAGGTTCAATTCCACATTTACTATACTCTTACATTTCGCATTTGGAACGATAAAAATAAACTTTTAAATTTTTGACAACATTATCGTCGACCCAAAGAGACACAAAAACCACTACTAAAGGTGTTATTTGACATATCCGTTGTATAAAAGAGTCCACCTCCATGCCTTAATTCAAAATTAAATTTGTTCGTTTTTCCACAGCTTGACTCGCTTTTTTTTGACAAAGGATGACATGCTTTCATTTTTATTGACTTAACATATACTATCATGCACGAATTGTTGGGCCTGTTTTCCAGTGATAACGCGTTTTAACAGAATATTTTATTGTGACCGAATCATACTCCCTTTGCATTTTAAATAAATTTTTCTTTTTAGCCACCCATAATGCGAACTGTTTCTGTGGAACATAATATAGGGAACCAATGTGTTTCTCTCGTCTCTAGTGGACAGACACTGGTTCTGGATTCAATATAGGTGAATGCAATGCAATTGGACTGTGGGGGCAAAGAATCCATTCGTCAAAACCACAATGCTGCCAAAATATTTTATGAGACGACATTAAAGCACCACACGGACTGAAAATGGAAAATTCAAAACAAATATACACCGAACTCGAATGGTTGACAGGACAGGAGTATCTATGTATAGGGATTGCCATGCTAACTTGGAACGAAGCAACTTAAGTAAGGAAGTTGTGTTATTTTATTTGTCTCATATGGGCAGGGTTCGGATTTTGAGGCATTTAAAAACATAAAAAAGGCAAATCAAAACATCGAAAAAGGCAAATCAAGGCCTCGAAAAGTGTAAAAAAGGCATTTTCAAATTAATTATAGAAAAATAAGTTTTTTTTTATATGGGTGCATAATGTATTTAAAAAAGTTACAAAGCCTCGAAAAGGTTAAACTTTCTTTCCATATGTGCTAAGACCAGGAGCGCCCCAGTTTAAATTTGCAATATTGATAAATTTGTCTTTTCCAAGAACTTAAGCGTTCAAAACACCCTATATTACTTCGTTTATTTTTCTGAATCAGAAGGTACATGATTGCTGTTGACGCATGATAATTCGCGCTAGAATGTGAACGATTTGATAGAGTTAACGCATTGTTATGGTAAGATTATGTGTGCTTTTGATAAAAGAAGAGCTTCTTCATCTTTTACTTCTCTTCTAACGATGCTATAATATAGAATGGGGCCGTAATTCTACCAGTTCACTTCTTCACCAAAGCCTCTGCTTGTCAGGCCTGCCTATAGTTGACTTTAGAAAATATCGGCGTCGACAGTTGCGGATTAGTCCATGTTTGAAGACAACTCAATTTATGTGTCATTTTGTTTACTTGATCTATTTACATACAAATAAAATAGAAAAAGTGAAAAGGGGGATAAAGGCATTTAAGATAAAAAAGGCAAAAGAAGGTATTTGACAGAATCCGAACCCTGCTCATGGGTAATTTTACAGGAGGTTCGAAGAATTTGTATCTTTTTTTGACGCAGCTTATTTAAGTTGTAATAATTTTTTAGGTAGCTAATTTTGTTTGAGGATTTATATGTATGTACATCCTGAACTTTTGTGATGAAAATGTATTAAGTTCAAAGAAAAAAATCCAAATTCACCGGTCAAAATTGTAACAAATTATGACTCAAAATACACACAAAAAAACTGTAATCGACTTCGAAATTTTTATTTGACCATTAAACAGGGGTGTACTGTTCTGAATTTCGTTTGAATTTTATCGTTTTCAAAAGCACTTTGATATTCGTTTCCAAAAGCACCTTGATCTTAATATCAATTTGAATTATTTTGCGAATTGAAATTCGGAAAATCAGAAATGTAGAACACCTGTTTTTTAATCTATGCGAAAATCAATTCGTTTACGAATTCAATTACGAACGAAAATCAGAACAGGTCTATTAATTATTTATCGCCTTTTTATAATTTTGCTGTTTTATTTTCGGATAAGGGTCGTTTGTCAGATTTTTTTTTTAGTTTTTCATTGTTCTGGAAATAGTTTGGCAAATTATTAACGAGCCATTTTTTATTTTGTTAAAATATCAGTTGACAAAAACATTATTTCGCATTTTTCATCTTCGCAAAGCTTAAAGTTATTTCGTTTTTTTGTTATTCCGATTTTCGTTTCCATTATTTCTTTAAAATAGCAATTTTATTTTGACCAATTAAATATTAATTGACGAAATAAAACAACGAGAAATAATGATCTGCGAAATAAATATGAGCTTAACAACAAATTGCTGGTCAAAAATAAGTTTAAAAAAGTGATAACCTTACGAAATAAATAAAAAAATCCATATTAAATTACACGAAATAAAAATCGCTAGTGAATTATGAATACATATATGTATGTCAAAAAAAGTTTTTGTGAAATAATTTTTTATGAAATGCTTTACGCACCATTTTTCGCATTTAATTATTTTGCTTTAAAATTTGTTTTCCTTTTAATTTCTAACTTGTAAGCGAATTTCACGCAAATTTTTTTGGAAATTTTCGAAAATGTTTTTTATGAATATCTTTACGCACCATTTTTTGCGTTTCATTATTTAGCTTTAAAATTTGTTGACCATTCAATTTTTTACTTGTAAACGCATTTAGCGCGAAATTCTTTGAAAAATAATAAAATGCGGTATTATACCGCAGAAAAAACTTGCGAGTTATTAAATGCGAAATAAAACCAAATAAACCACGTCAATCTTTTGGTCTAACTTTCAACTTTTTGTCTCGTACTGATTTTCTGTAAATTAAAATTATTTATTAAGTACGTTTTTGCGGAAAAATATTTGATGAAATGCTTCGCAACATTATTATTTTCGCATTTTACCATTTAAAAAATTTGCTAAAATTTGTTTTTTTCAGAAAAAAATGATTGCGAGTTGTAAAATGCAAAATGAAATGAAATTAATCACGTCAATCTTTTGGTTTGTTTGTGGGTGGGTTTCACTTTCACATTTTATTTGTATATAATAGTATTGATTGTCTGGAAATGTTTTGCCTTAGAAAGCGTTCTTCAATAGAGACAAGTCATTGTTAACAGCTTGTGGCGGCCATGTTTTTGTCGGCATCCTATTTGTAAAATCTATTCTGTATTATTCAGTCATTGATGTCAAATGACTATGGCAAATTACACGATTGACCAACAATGCTCGCCACAGGCTCTCAACATTGACCTATCTTATTGGAAACCCCTTTACAATAGATTCAGTAATTTAGGCGACCAAGAAAAACTATATAGGTGAACCAGACCGACATTTTGAAGTTTTTTACAGGGTTACCACTCTTCGAGGAATATACTTTTTAAACAAATTTTAAAGGATTTTTTTTTCAAAGAGAAGGGTTTATGTTGAATATCTTTGGTGGCAACGTTGTTTTGGTGGCTTGTATCAAATCTGTTGTTCATTATGGTCAATTTTTCTAAAATTTTATATCAACGATTTGTTGCCGACGATTATGTTTTTTCATTTTTTTCTTTTTATAAAAATCTTAAAAGGTACCTTCCATAGAAGCGCTTTTCTTTATATTTTGAACGGCTGCATGAATTTTAACAAATAATAATAAATTGTGAATAAGCTAAAAAAGTAACCTGTCTGTCCGGATGTGGGGTTGTCCATACGAAGGAAAATTCCATTGCCTCAGATTTAATAAAATATCGCTGTTTCAATTCAAATCAATCAGAAAAATGAAACCTCCTGTTTTTGTGGCAGACAAATACATTGTATCGTAAATATAAAACAGCAACATTTACTTTGTAATAGCTTTTTCAAACCAATGTTATACGGTAGCTGAATTAAAAATAGCAAAACTATCCGCAGCGAGTTTAAAACGCAAACAAAGTTATCCAATTCATTCGTGTGATGGAACTTAATGAAATATAAAAAAAAAATCCAATTCTCTCTTCCGTCCACCATGATGATGACGACGAAGGCGTTGCTCGACATCACCAAGAGGAAAAGGATATGCGGCTTAACAAACCATAATGCAATCCAAATGCAATTAGTTCAGTTTTGCACTTTTTGAATACTAAACACCCCAGCAGAGCCAGGCCAACCGTCAACTAGATTGAAGCTTATCTTTTCAGGTCCTTGCCAACATGTGTGCATTTATATTATAACCCTCAAAAGCAGTCTCTGGCGGTTTTAGCCAAAGAAAGGACACCACACCAGAATATTATAGATGTGTATCATATTTTCCTCTATTTTAGCAAAATGTGTGTTATTGTTGTTGTCATATCGGGTAATGACTTTCAAAGTTTCTGACAATTAAAATGTGTGCGTAAACTTTGTCCGTAGCTATGGATATGTATGTTGCTATATTTTTAAACGACACCGATTAGAATCGCTGTCGCTCCCTAAATGCGATGCTATCTTGGTCCTGAAAATTAACCCCAATGCAGTATATTGACAGAAAATTATTATAATTATTCCACAGGCCTTTCAAGAGGTTTGCTAAATGATCCACCCTCTATATTGCTTTCCCTGACTCCCATGTGTTTGTTTATTTTATATCTCACTCTATAATAATTGTGAAAACTGCAAGCGAATGTAATTAAAGTAATTGAGGTTGTCAGTTTGGCGACATTTATTTATAACGCGTGACTGAGATTTGACAGTTTCCCCGCGGGATATTGAGCTTTTTATATATTGCTTTCCGCACGCTCTATCAAAATGTGTAGGAACGTATTTAAGGACATAATAAACACATGTATTTTTTTTTTTCATATAATTTTAACCACACGAATGTTTTTAAAAAGTGGCAATTATGGGATAATTACAGAAAAAAACTTTTTCTTCCAACTTTTTTTAGTCGTGGAAAATGATACTTAAATGTTTTTCAACATAGGTATAGTTTTTGTTTTTTTTTTTTTGAACTTTCATTTAGTAAAAGGAAGAGAGAAATAAATAATGTAATATAATTGGAAGTTAAATTGAATTTTTTTATCTGGAACGATACAAACGAAAGCTAAATAAGTCATTAAAGACATGTGCTTGGTTTTTGTTTATGTAATAAAAAAAGTGATTTAAAAAAAAATTGCTACCTTTAAATTAAAGAAAAAGAAAAGTTTTGTGAATGCATATATTGCACGCAGATGTTTTGTTGGTAACTTAGTTTAGGTTTTCGATATCAACCATTCATTATTTCTTTCTATAATATATATATATTTATAAACTTATGCCCGGTTACTCCAAACACTTATTACAATTTCACCAACCACTTTCAGCTTTTTAAGAACAATACACTTTAATCCTATGTTTTTTATAAATAAATTTGAGGATAGTTTATACTAAATTTTCAAAATCTAAGACAAAGAAAAACTTAAAACAGTTCAATAAATTATTATCCTTTCACGAGTGGATCCGGGAATGAGGTTGATGCAACAGTAATTCGGTTTAAAAAGCATTTTAATGCAACTGGACATTAATGGCTTAAATACCGTGGACTATCTTATTCTATAAACTACAATGTTTTTGTTTTGATTGGCAACTCTTCTTACAGTGAAACCCAGTTTGACAACTAACAACTGAGACGTTTTTCTTTTTTAGCAATGAGCCTGAAAGTATCGACTATGCTTTGAGTAGAGTAAACTCCGAATGCTCCATTCATTCTGATTGATTTATAAAACAAGCTTGTGCACTTTTTACAGTCAAATGAGTAGAAATCATGGCACGATCTGTCAAAATGAAAACAACATGAAGTTTGCCGCTTTCTGCTTCGTACTCCTGCTCAGTCTACTAATCTATCATTTTATTTTCAGCGTATAGAGCATTAGAGCGCACTTCGAGTAAACTCTGATCTAAAAAAAAAGTAACACAAGTTGAGCAATCTTACCTAGTTTATATGTAGCGTCAAAAAATCTAATTTAAGTTGAATTGAAATGAGTTGAGTTGAATTCAAAAAAGTTGGAATAACGCATGCGTTGCATGAAAAAATTTAATTTTCAAGAAAATTTGTTTTGTTTGTACAAGTTCCTCAAAAAAGGGAATTCTTTTAGCAACCATTCGCCGAGAACAAACTTCTTAATCTCTATAGCAGCTCTTTAATTGTAAAATAAAAATTGACCATGCGGTGTTAAACGCATCAGTGGCTCAGTGCCCTCGAAAAAAAATTCTGAAATCTCGAAAAAATTATGACATGTTTTTAGGGAACATTAAAGGTTTTTTGAAAATTTATATGTAGACGGATAAATAATATCCAAAGATGTGCTCTTCTTGCTTTCTTAATATTTCATCGAATATAAAATAATAAACAGTCTATTTGAGGTTGATTTTGTTGATCAGTTTGTCACGTTGTAGTTGGACAGATTCGCACAAATCTTATTCTGACATTTGCAATACCAACAAAAGTTGATTTTTCCTTCAAAAGATTTGCTCTTTTTGCATTTTCTTTATGTTTCATTTCAATAAGAAGATCAAATCTAAACAAGAAAGATGGGAACTCAAAAATTTGGGAGATTTGGTCTGAAAATGCACTCACAGTCACACATATACAGGGTGATTGGTTTAAGGTGCACCAAAAAGCTTGAACGTGTAGGTGGGGTTAAAACAAGAAAAAAATCGTATGGGAGGGGGGGTCTATTTCCCCCCGTTTAGGCGGGAGATGCAATTTTTTTAAAAATTGACTTAAATCAGAAAAAAATTATTTTAAAACAACGGTGAATGATACAAAGCCTTGTTATATTTTTTTGGAAAGCCAGAAAACTATTCTTTTATTTAATTTTTAAATTAAGTTGTTAAAGTGAACAGTTTTAAAAAAATTAATTTTCAAACTCAAAATTTTGAAAAAAAAAACTAAGATACATTTTGGCATCCGGTTTTCTGTTTTTGACTAAAAATTAATAAGAGCATTGAATGTTGAAAATAAAAATAATAGTTAATTACATAAAATTTTGAAAAAAATTAGTTTAACATTTTTTTTTTAGTTTTTTTTTCAAAATTTTGAGTTTGAAAATTTATTTTTTTAAAACTGTTCACTTAAACAACTTAATTTAAAAATTAAATAAAAGAGTAGTTTTCTGGTTTTCCAAAAAAAATATAACAAGGCTTTGTATCATTCACCGTTGTTTTAAATAATTTTTTTTCTGATTTAAGTCATTTTTTTTTAAATTGCCCCTCCCGCCTAAACGGGGGGAAAAGACCCCCCTCCCATAAGATTTTTTTCTAGTCTTAACTCCACCTACACGCTCAAGCTTTTTGGTGCACCTTAAACCAATCACCCTGTAGACATGAAAATGTCTTCAAACTATTGTTGCTGTATTTTATGTTTTAAGACTGGGTTAAGTTTTCAAAACCTATTAATTTATTTCTCGAAGCGGAGAACAAACAAAGTTATCCAAGTTGTTTTAGGATGATTATTAAGAACAGGTATATATTTCACATTCACACAGTATCTATGTAATTGTTTTCTGTACCACACTACGAAAAAAGCAGAGAAACATGTATCATTTAAAAAACACTTTTTGATTTTGAAGGCAAATCTTTGAAATTAAAATGAAAAACGCTACAAGTATTCAAAGCGAAATATCATCAAATCTCTTTCTCGTTCGCAGAGCAGTGTCAAAATCAGCAGTACGCGGATGACAGCTGAACATTTTTTTATCATTGTTGAAAAATTGATTGAAAATAAGAGCGGAAATATTAATGTCGTGCGAGAAAATTTTTAATAGTGTATTATTAAACCTTTTAGTCACGTATATCTCAAATTTCACAGGAAAAAAAAGAGATTATTTACAAAATTCTTTTACAAGATTTCGAGTTTGACAGTTTGAAAAAAGCGCGATACATAATTTCAATCTGTCATCCGCATAGTGTGAGCTGTCATGTATTTTTTGACAATATAGTAAAATTCCCTATTCCGTATTTTGACAGATTCTTATAAATCCAATTCTGAAATTTTTAAAATATTGAGTATGAATTGCTATCAGCATTGTTATAAATTAATCTATAATACTTTCTAGTTTGACAGATATGTATACAAATCCAATTTTGAGCGAACTAGCTGTCATCAGCAAAAAACACTTAAACCTTTATTTGAGTGCCTGCTATGGTTTTGCAAAATTTTCTAAAAATTTTAATAAAATTTCGGAACGTTATGATGAAAATTGCAAAGACCTTTTTTGTACAGAATCATATAAGCTACAATCTTTACATTAACTTTTTTTGCAAAAAGTATATATAGTTACCAAGGAATTTACTATATGATTTCGAATGGGACCACAACTTTCCCACTTCTCTACTTCATCTTATTATCTGCTTATGGGGTTCGTCGATGTAAATATTATTATGGGTTACATATCATATTAAATCTTCCTTAAACTCCTCTCATGTCAACTCCAGAATATAATGCATACCTTGGCAATAAGGAAACCATAAAATTAAAATCAAACAATATTTTATTATTATATTCGTCTACAAAATGCCGGGGTATAACGATAACAGATTGCAAAAATATTATAATGAAGAACACTGGTAAACGGTTCCCCGGGGACTCATTTTAAAATAATTTTAAATTTTTATTATCTAACCAAACAATGTAAAGTTTGTAACAGATAAAAACATAAATTCATAAAATAAATTCTTGTGTGTCCTGGGATTGGGGTTGATGTTAATTGAAATATCATTTTTAATAATTCTATACTTCATCATTCCAAACTGATGTCGGTTCTATATTTATTTATGATATCAAACATTGTGGCACTTGAAAATGTGTTGAATCCCAGCAAATACACAACAAATAAAATATTATCTTGAATAAATGTGTAAGAAAGCAAGCAAACGTCAAACAGACAACAATCAGAGTGTTGTGAAAGGTTAAGTCCTGTGAACAGGACAACTGACAGTGGTCAACTCTGAATAGTCTTTTAAGAATTAAAAAAAAGAAATAACAATGCAGACGTAGCTATTCAACCATTTTATAGGAACCGGAGACACAAGAACGACAACGCAGAAGACAGCGCTATGACATACGACGACAGCTCTCCAGTATGTACTTTTGTCATTTTTCTTATGCAAGACTCTGTTCTGAAATTCAAGACCACATTTGTCTTTGAATTTATTGCAGCATATTTCAAAATGTAACCGCACTACTCCCAACCCCACTTTTTTTTCACCTCCACAGTAAAAATAATATACAAAAAAATTATTTTTCGATAAGGAGAAAAGGACCTTCACAGATGAATTGCCTGTGCCAAAAAGTACACTCAAACAAAACTGAAAAAGGAACAAATAAAATCATTTTGTTCTGATCTCTAAGAGACAGGACAGGATGTACCACCGACTTCCTCCCTATCAATCCTCCACCTTCCCTTCCCAAGAGCCTCATATAGTCCGTCCCATTTCAAGTTGAATTGTTTCTGAAATAAGGCATTGGATATTCAAATGAGTGCCCAGGAGTTTGCAATTAGGCGTTGCTTAACTTTTTGCGATGCAAAATGCTCCTCTTTATGGAAACCATTGCGTTGCCTGGGTTGTCTACCCTGCACAAGCTCATGGGATCACCACCATACCAAGCAATGAAGAAGGCAGGCAAGGACCCAGAACGATGATGGTGTGGAGGCTGTTACGTCTAAGAGGTCACATTAATTTTATTATACGTGTTGTGTATTGTGTATATCCTTATCTACATAGTTTTCAGTCTTCAGGACTATACACAGTGTTCATGTGCATTAAGGCAAAATAAAGTTCATTCTAGATTTGAGGTTGGGGTGAGTTCTTTTGGTCATCGGGAGCAACAATAAAGGGTGAGAGATCAAATAAACAGTTCGTTATAGGTGAACCCATAACAGAACTATAATAGGAGTTCAGTCGTGAGTAGGTATATACTCACTTCATACAAAAACACCAATACTACACACAACATCAAGGCTAAAGGAGCGAAAAAAATAATTTTATATTCACCATATGTCCTGTGAAAAGATAACACATACTGGGGGACAGAAGTTTTAGTCATAAAATACTGCACCGACCTTAGAAGTACCCTTTGTCCACGTCTTTTTTGAATTGTGTGCCATAATTATAAAGACTGACGTATTTATTATAAAGAAATAAGATGAACAAAGGACAAAGGATAACCAAGTTCCAAAAAAAAAAACCATAAGAAATAAAAATAAGTATTTACTTATAGATATTTCAAAATGTGCTGATGTTGAGTTGGGTGTTGGCAAAAGAACAAAATTTTGCGGTTGTTATCAAGGAAGATGCCTGGAAGCAGGAAAAGTAATAAGAATAAGGATCTCAGGAAAACAAAAACTTTCAAAAATAGAAAATACTACAAAATACCTAAGTATATTTAAAGTCGTTGCACAATTTAGTTACGGGTTTTGTTATCCCTTTTGTTGAATGAAAGGATAACATTATTTTGTAGAATTAAGTTTGGTAAATTGCTGTTGCAGCTTAATGAACAATTTTGGTTTGTTGAGTTGCATTTCTAGAAAATGAAAAGACTTATCAAATATTCATGGACAAACTTAATTAAATATTAAAGTTAATTTTACAGAAATATAATGCTTACGAGACCTCATTAAATGCTCAGGTTGGTAACCTAACACCCTGTCATGTGGTAAGGGGTTTAAATTTATATTAGTTCATTTTTCAGCCCAATCACAAGGACATAATATTAATTTGAATGTGCTTTTAATGAAAAGAAAAACACTTGATAATTTTGATATTTTGTAAACATACGACTGGTTCAATGTTTACCAACCATGGTACACTATTTTATACTTTTGGCAATGATTTATAAAAGTGATGATCAAATTTCAAAAAAGCGCAGCTTTTACTCACACGTATTCATGGAAAAGAAAAAAAAATTGAGGACCGCGACAAGAGAGGTTCTAGTTGAAAATAGGTGATTGGTGAAGCGTGCTTAAAAATTACACTGCGCGTCTTCAGGTTAACACACTCATATTTTATAAGCTTAATATAATACTTGATCTTCTTATTGTTTTTGTTGTTAAAATTAAGCTACTTTTTTGTATTCACTGGCAAACAGAATATTCAACAAAAAGATCTCGTTGCACGATTTTAGAATTTTTTTTTTTTTTTCAATTTTCCATCAAAATGTGTTAACTCTTAACTCGGCAGCAAATATCGGGGCAAATAATGCAAGTTCATCTTCAATTCAAAAAATGATAAGCAACCTTTCACATTTAAAAAGGCTTACATTGAAGAAAAAGGACCTCTTAACTTACGTGGCTCGAAAAGAAAAAAGAAATTGGGTTGAATATTGCATGAGAAGCATAAATTTCGAAATGGCCTTATACGTTATCTTTTTGAATGAAATGAAATTTAATTTAGAAGGTCCAAACGAATACAATTACTCCTTCTATGATCTTAGCAAGAAGACGAATCGCCTTCATAGTATAGATGTTTGTAGTAGTGTTGAGCCATTTTTTATGTGCGTGATACAGTTTTTGACAGCAAATATAAATGAAAACACTCACAAAAACATAGTTGAAAATGCTTTTGCCATTTTGAAATTTGGTTGGTAATTTTCAATGACATTTTCAAAATGATAATGCTCCGATTTACACAGCCCGGTTGGTTAAGTAATGCATTGAGAGGGCCTACATGTTACCGACCGACTAACGCACCCGACCATCAATATAATAGTGCGAGGAGGTGTGTCAACTCGATGATGCGCATTGTGCACAGGTATGTCTTAAAACGCAAGCAAAATTTAAACAAAGGGCACGACTAGGTCGCACAAACTTCCTATTGTGGCCAATTAGCTTCGTGTTAACGACTGTGAAATTCGGTTGACTAGTCACTTTGAAAAAGGATTTCCTTTTATTTATTTTTCCAATTTTTGTTTTTATTCTTCTTTTAAAAAAATGTATGTCTTAAGAAATTCAGTCTTATAAAGTTTCATCAAAATCAGTAGTATTTTTTGCTATAAAAATAGAATTGTCGGTTTCGATTTTTTTTCGAAATTTATTTTTTTAATTTTTTTTGCACTACAAATCAAGTTTAGCAGGACTTTTGTAGTATTAAATTTCATTAAAACTGATGGAGCCGTTCAAACGATATCCGGTGTAAAAAAAAAGGTTCTAAAGATATTTACCGTTAATAAGCTTCTTCGGAAAATGTTTTTTTAGAAGAAAGACTTCACCGTTGGCAGTTACATAAAATTGTATGGCAATTAATTGCATTTTTTCGGTTTTACGAAAAACGGTTTTATGACGGTTTTATGTAAACAAAAGTTCGATGAAAGTAATATAAAATTTTGTAAAAATTGGTGCCTGGAGCCGTTTAAAAAATAACCGGAGTCAAAAATTACCGTTCTATGGCAGGCACCATTAATAAGCTTCTTATAGGAAAAAACGTTTTGATGAAAGACGCCACCGTTGAAACAAATCACTCATACAATTTTATAAAAATTGATGATATTTTTCCGAGAAAAATAGAATTATCGGCAACGTTCATATGGTAGGTACTGTTATTTTAATACTTAGGTCAAAAATAAAAAAATAACACCCGGGAATATTTCTCTAAGAATACTTTTGTACTAAGCTTTTTGCCTCTCCTTATTTTATCGCTTATTTTATAAAGAGTGCTCCGCCGAAATAGCCAGTTGCGTTTCTCCCCTGAAATTGAACCGCAATACTCGTACTGCAAGGAATGCCCATGAGTTCACCCTTGAACCCAACTTCGGACGAACAGTTAAGTACAGAGACTCTTTTTTTAGCCGCACTACACGAATGTGGAATGCTTAACCCGGCTCTGTTTTTTCCCTCCATTTTAATCTTCAAGCATTCGAAACCAATGTGCATCGGTATCTCCTTTCAACCCCTATCCAATTTTCCTAAACGCTCGTACTGTGTTAATCATATAAAGGGTATTCATAATCCCTGAGTGCGCGCAAAATATAAAAAAAAAAAAACTTGAAGAAAATCGGTCTAATTGTTAAGGCTGTAGGTGTCGATATATCCAGACAGACAGACAGACAGACAAACAGAATTTTCGGACCTTTTTTTTCGTGTTTTGTATCATCGTAATTTCCTGATAATTTGATTGTTATCTCAAAATTTTTTTTTACGAATGCATAACTTGCCGTATTTTACCTTTATCTATAATCGCAAGTAAAAAAACACTTAAAAAAACATTTTTATACATAAAACAATAAACAAACACATCACTTATTTGAATGAACATCATTTTATGCATTTAATCCTTTAAAATCATCTAGCCAATCAATAATTGTATTGCATTCCAAGTTGAAACATTTATTCTGGCGAAATCGATCGTATGAATAATACAAAAACTATAACAATACTTATACATTCTTCAACTACATCCTCTGTTTGATCCTCTCAATGAAAAGGATTTCGATGTGAATTTGTGGATTTCTTTTTTTTTTTTTTTTTCTTCTTTTCTGAGGATAAAGAAAATTTATTTACTCCACTATAGTAAAGCTGAGGGCGAATTTCGTCCTAAAATTCTCTTATTGAATTCCATTGAATTTGCATTTGAAATATTCGCCCTACACCCGCACAAAGCTTTAAAAAAAGAAAAAAAGAAAGAAAAAACATGTGCCAACCAAAAAAAAAAAAATATTATACAAAAAAAGAAAAGGATAAACGAAACTGATAGCCTTGTATGTAAAGTGAAAGCAGGATGATACAATATATAAACATTGAAGCAAAATATGCAATGGAATTTCACTTGGGGCTACAATAGTGATATGAAAAGGATTCCCATTACCTATACAGCACAAAACCCACCCCCAGGACGTGAATACTTATACCCCGCATACATTGCAATCTTTAGGATGCATTTTTTTTTTATAGTTTCCCAGTGTGGCATAAACTATCTCGTCTTGCCACAGAGGAACCATATCGTACTATCAATTTCCGCATTAAACGTCTGTTATGTTGTAATACACGACTCAAGGATCTTCTAGCTTCTACACTGGGTGGCTGTGGAAGCAAATATACCACTTTCTCTTCCTTGTGCTCTCCATATATAGTGCCGTAACGTAACTTGCACTTATATGATATACCTTCGCGTCCACGTCCTTATATCCAACGCATGCACAAAAGATATTTTCGCAGTAATTCACATACTGTCGCATACTTAGTATTTCTTATGAAGATAAATCTGAAAAGGAAGCGTTTCGAGGTGATTCAAACGAAGCCAGAAATATTCTTTGCAAAAAAAGGAACCCGACTTGAGTCCTGAGATTGTTATTTGAAGTGCATGATGTATATGGTGAGGGGGGGGGGGGGGGGTGAAATGAAAAGTTTATAAAATATAAATGTGTATTTAAAGGTACAAAAAAAGAGTGAATTAGAAGTTATGAGGCGAAATTTTTTGTGATATGAATCACAGGGATTTATTCAAAGACAATTTTTGATGTAAATCATAAACATACACGTTATTAAGGACTTGCGCTACAAAGTGAATGCGATCAATAGAATTTTTAAGAAACTTTTCTCTTTCTGCACTAAAGGACTATCTTGTGTTTCATTAAGATTTTAGTTCACGCAGAGGTGAAATTCTTTGAATTAACAAACAAGATCAAAGGCAAACGATATTTTTTGTATGTACATATGTTTGTTTGTTCAGATTCTTTTACTTATTACGTATATATGTGTATATTTAAACACACTTAAACAACATAATTTTTCATCATAATTAAGAAAAGACGTCGAAGTAGATAGTTTAAAATTTTTAACAGGAAAGTCTTAGTTTATGAATGTAATAGGATGACTTTTTTCCAAAAATTCCGAACAGGAATGCGAGAGAGGATTTTACTTTGGTTGTTGTAATAATCTTCTTTAAAATTATGTTTAGCGATTGGTTATTATGGTTAAAGCTATTATTTATACAGTGAAGGCTCCCATAAGCGGACACTCACGATTTTCGTTCCGGTTGAGATACAGAAAGATAAATAAAAAACGTGTTTTTAATTAATTTCCGAGGGTTTTGTCACTAGCCAGTTTAGTGGTTCAATGATTGCAATATTTCAAATGACTTCATATGATTTCAGGTGATTTCAAGCAGTATTTAAATTGATTTCAAAATTTTGTGATTGCATTGATTTCAAATAAATTTACCGATTTCAAATGATTGCAAATTAATTCAAGTGATTTCATAGTGATTTCAATTCGTGATTTCATTATGGCATTTTTGATTTCATGAATGCAAAAAAATTTAAAATGATTTCAAATATTTTTTATGATTGCAAAAAATAATTTGAAATCGATAACCAACATTTTTTTTTTATTTCATCACTTGAAATAGTGATTGCATCTGATTTCAACGTGATTTCAAATGATTACAAGTATATGTGATCAGGTGATTTCATTCGTGACAAACCCCTCGTTAATTTCCTATATGTTGACATATAGATAACACTATGAAATAGCTGCGGAAATAAATAGCAAAACTTAAACAAATCTGAAGCGAATAAAATAGAGAACCCCAAAATAAATTCTTAACAAAACAACATTATGTCTTCTGTGGAATCCCCATCTAAGCTCACAACGTAACTTCGATCTTTCCGGTTTGGAAAGCTTCGCGTTTTTTTCAATAGATTTCCTTGCGTTATGAACAAAAATACAAACTGTACTGTAAACAATTTTTTTTTTTTTACATTTCTATTTCTTATTTTTATACTAAAATATCCTTTAATTATAACTATTTTGTCCGTTTATAGGAGACATTTTTATTTGAAACTAGCTGTTAACCGGCGCGTTGCTGCCACTAAAAAAAATAAGGGAGAAAGCATTGATTTCGAAATAGTTACAATATAATCATATTGGTCCAACATTTTGCCAAGAGCTCATATAAAACAGTTTTCAAAGAATCTACCCCAGCGCCATCTTTGGGATAATTTACTTCATAAGTTACTTCCTACAACAACAACTATTTGTCAGTGAAAGTCCCGCTAAAATCGGCCCAGTAGTTTATGATCTGTTTATATATAAGAATATGCGAAAAAAAAGTGACACGAGCACCACCTAGGGAGTAATTAAAATAGCCTAAGTTACCAGCTACAACATCCGCTACAACATCAACTACAACATCAGCTGTCTTTCAGTGAAACTCCCGTTAAAATGGGTGCAGTATTTTCTGATCGGTTCATATACATATACGAATATGCGAAACAAAAGTGACCGGAGCGCCACCTAGGGTGTAATTTAAATAGCCTATTTTACCCGCTACAACATTAGCTATCGGTCAGTGAAAGTCCCGTCAAAATCGGTTCAGCCGTTCTCGAGATAAGCCGGAAAAAACAAACAGACAGACAAACAGACAGCCAGACAAATTTTTTAAAAATGTAGGTATGTTTTGTTATAAGTGCCGTATATGTTTTCATATGCATCTTGTAAAAAGCCGTTATTTTGACATTATAAACAGACACTTCATTTTTATTTATGAGTAAAAAAACGTCCACGTCCGTTTATGGAAGTGTCCGGTTCATAAAAAATGCATTTTGTGTGGAAAATTAGATAAAAAAAAAAGTTGGTTCTCGAAAATTCCGCTTATCGGATCTATATTCACAGATCTTAAAGTATTCACAAAACCCATAGGAAGAGTTGATCGAAGAATCAGATTTCTAAAAAGTTTGTTTAGACAAAAATTCGTAGAACGAACGAAAGTGATTCGTTCTCACGTGAAAAATGAATTTTTTTTAAAATCTGGATTTTTCAAAAAAAAAAAAAACATTTCTTTAGCTTGTAAGAAAACAGAATATTACAGAATTTTAACTGCACTCTAAAAAGGCGAAAAAAGTAGGTATTTAATTTTTTTAACCAATTAAAAAAGCGGAAACCACGAAAAACGTTTATAACTCCTTAACTTTAAATTCAAGGCAATGTTTTTTGCTGTCTTTATTTCAGAAACTATTGAGGATATGAATAAACTTTTGAGACAACTTTTCTTGGAAATTTTGTCAGCTTTAATTTTTACTGGAGATTTTGTTATGTTTAATCAAGCGTGTTAAGCAATAAAATATAAAAGAGACCTCTAAAGCCAAACTTCCCAACTCTTTCGCGGCCAATTAAGGAACAAGGACTTTGAATATGTTAACCTCTAGTTAGTATCTAGTCCAAACTGTCATGCCCCCGATTGTTCCACCTAGAACCGTTCGATGACTGGGCTTAATTGCTTCTTGACATTTTTTTAATGAAAATCGTTTGTACATGCTTGTTTTTAATTGGTTTCAAATTTATAATGGTTACAAAATTATTGTTCCGAACTATGAATTTCGTCAAAATCGGTGTTATTAATCACGAGATTTGAATCGCCACTTTGCCACAGTCAATAACTAGAGGATATGACTTGTCAACGTAGACAACCTTTGACGAAATTGGCCACTAAATAAAACTATAGACAGTCCTTCAGCCTGCAGACAATCAATCGCTTTTAAGCTGCGTCTACGCTTTCAAGAACCTTTAACTATAGCTACACAATTGTGATTAAATCGATTAAAATCCATCATGAGAGACGACGTTCATTTACTTCAAAATCGGATGCGTAAAACAACAAAATTTGAGCTTTCACGGCACTGCGAATCCCCGAGCCAATATACACCTATTCAAAGTCACTGAATGGACGCCATTTAAGAAGTGGTTATACACAGTTAATAGCTGTATTAGTTGAACTCTGGAGTCGCCCTGCGGTCGCCCTGAAGTCGCCACAAAGTGTTTTTTGAAAAACCTCAACTCGTCCTGGTGAACAAATTCTGTGTTTTTTTAGACCTTGGGTCGCCTTCAACTCGCCCTTAAGCAGCTCTTGGTTTTTGCTGGGGCGAGTTAAGGTAAACAAATTGACATATGCGTTGTCAAACATATGTTTACAATCGGATGGAATATTTTATTTTACTTTTGCATATGTGTTTAATTGAATATCTGTTTAATTTTTAACTGTGTGAAGCAGTAGTTCTTACAAATTAAAATGCAATATTTTCATTGTGAAAATTAGGCATCGTCAAATATATATGTATTGTACATGAATTACTTAAGGACTTATATTAGAAACAACTATGCGATATGTTATTTCTTTTTTAATTTCAGTAGTAATTCATTCGTATATAGACAAATCCCCTGTTAAAGATAAATCGACCATTTATATTTTCAGTATCCTAAGCTTTATTCGAGCTATAGTTCATATCTTTCTTACTTTCATACTTCAAATTATAAGTTATGCAGCATGTTGATAACACCATTCGATGGAATAGAAAGTGGAGTGAAATTTAAAGAAATATTTTCGAAAAGAAAAAACAGGGATTTTTCCTCCCTTCCATTAAAGTTTGAAAACAACTGTATGTTACAGAGGGTTGTTTTCTGAGCTAAAATAGCACTCCGAAACAGACATAGTATACTACAATGTTTAATTTTTAATTTCGAAATGTCGATGTTTTTCGGTTGTTTAAGAAAACAATTTTTTTTTTTAAACCGTTTCATCCAAGTCAATGTTTTGGAGCAATGCTAAAAACAAAGTACACGGTTGGGTCCCACAAACTTGCTCTAGTGCAAGTTAACTCAGGATTCAAATTACAAACGAAATAATACGAAAAAATCGTATAAAATTTTATTAAAATTCATATAAATTCATAACAAGCAAGCACTCCATCCATTGTACCATTGCCGCCCACTATTGACAGTAAAAATATAAATTTTTAAAATGTTATGTTCCAACTATAACCACGTATCATTAAATTGCCTTTTATGAAATGATAAAATGTATGCCCAAACTCTCCATGCCGTGACGTTTCCATAACATCTACATATACAAATTTACACGTATTCACAAAAAGGAAGACAAAAATTCGAGTGTTGCGACAAGAAGGGTTCGCGTCGATAATGGGTACGGGAGCCATATAGCAGTGCAACCGAGTTTTATCTCGAAATCATATGCAGCGGTAACAGTATACTTTATGCGTTTTACTCTCAAAAGGTGACAAGTCATGTGTCGATCACATTATAACCTCATTTTCGTTTATTTTGGAAAAGCTTACAACCGTCTTGATCGCGAATGCACTTAAAGATTGCTTTATTGCGGAGGATATCCCTGAGAAGATGACAGATGCTATAAAAGAGTCCTAAAATAACCCAAGGGTGTTTTTTAATGTTCAGAAATCAGCAAAATAGGTTGATTTCCGAACATTATCTGATGAGTCAAGGAGTGGTGTAAGATATATTTTCTCTCCAATTACATATGTATGTATTTACTGTAATGTAATGACTATCGAGGTGGCAACAAACGAATGGTACACAATGGAGACCGATTGATTAGCATATACCAGCACTGCTCTCCACCTTCATAAAAAAATCGAAAAGCATAAAATTCTTGCTTCGTGAATGATTTTGAAAGATTTGCTGAAAGTTTACTTTAGAATTTAAATTTGATTTTTGCAATTTCAAATTGAACTAAAAATAAATATCAGGCACTACATTATCATTAAGTTTTCAATCAGTTTAAAGTATTCATTGACTTTTTCTTCATTTTACAATTTAGTTAGTTTTTTTTTTATTTTTTATTTTATAGAAAAAAAATGAAGGACCAGATGGGAAGTTTTCAAAAAACAACACACCATATTGTAGAGTATCTTAATTGGCCAATCTTTGCTCTACTTCCGATTCTATGGATAGGCGATTACAAAAATTTAATTTCACTTCTTTTTAAAAGAATCAACCCGGATGAATATTATTCTGTGGAAATCAGTCGATCTTTATTCTTGCTCATCACTTACACATTCTTAATTGGATTTTGTCTTCATCGAAAATATCGCATCAAGGAACATAAGCTACGATATGAAAGGCTGAAAAAAGAAAACTCTTTTGTTGATACATACGCTTTCCAAGAAGTTCAAGTAAGGTTATTGAAGAAAGTCGATGAAATTCTCGAAATGAGAAATAAAGAATGGCAATTGGAACATGAACCGTATAAAGAAACCGTACAAGAAGTACAAGAAGTAGAGGATCATGATATCGAAGTTAAATCGATAGATCAACAAACAGTGACAAATTCAAAAGTCAACAAGAAACGCAGGGGAAGTTTGAAGAAACAATGGTTGGGAAAATCTAAATCAAATTATTCATTTGGAAAGTTTGGAATTAAAAATGAAACAATTCAACAAAGAACGTTTGAATAATTTTTTATAATTTTATAAATAAAAAATGTAATTGGAGCGTAATTGGTTTATGTTAATATTATTTGTAAATGTAATGATAATCAGGTACTCCGGAAAAAAATGTTTGGATAAAAGACATCACCATCAACAATAAATCACTCATATAAAATTTTATCAAAATTGATCGGATTTTTTCGAGAAATGGGATTAAAAAAAATACTTTTTTTCCAAATTTTTTGATTGCAGTATTAATGGAGCTTAGCTGAACTTTCAGTTCTAAAAATTTTCGAAAAAGTCGATACCAAAAAAGTATCGTTTTATGGCATAGATTACGGTATCTATGCCATAAAACGATACTTTTTCTGAAAGAAAATTTTAGATGAAAGAAATCAACGTTGACTAAAAATCACATCACTCACATAAAATTTTATCAAAATGGATGGTATTTTTTTTTCGAGAAAAATGGAATTATCGGTAAAGCTTATATGGTAGGTACCGTTATAAAATAACATAGAAACAAAACAAAAAACCGTCCGCGGGCACATTACTCAACGAATACTTTTTACCAAGTTTGAAGAATATCAGTTCAACCATTTAGGCTGTAGGTGTCGATACATCCAGCCAGACAGATTTGCCGGACTTACTTTATTCGACTTCTCTATCATAGTAATGTCATGTGTAATTGTTATCTCAAAACTTTTTTTTTTTGTACGAATGCATAACTTGCCTTAGAGTACCTATAATCGCAAGTAAAAAGTAATATCGTAGTGATGTGAAAGACTTAAATGTGAGTGTAAAAGATTTATAACATGGAAAGTTGAGTGCATACTGCATTATGTACAGTAGAAAACACTTTTTTATTTTAAACCAAGAAGTATGAATTATTGCTCATACATATTTTTGAGACATAAGAAAAATATTTACATAGGTGCACATAATGGTAAATTATGTAGAGGAAAAATTAGAATTAATCAACAAATTGATTTTTTCTTTATATTTAATTTCGGAAAATTATTTTCGTCGGCACTTTTGGTTGACAGGATTGCAAACTATTATCAAAAAGGTTTTGAAATATAAATAAAGGGCACGACTGGACTGGGTCGCACAAACTTTGTCTTGTGGCAAGTTATCTGAGTGTTTAAAGTACAAACGGAATATTCGAAAAAATCGTATGAATTTTTTTTTTAAGTTTGAAATTCAAACCAAAATCAAAGTATGGAAAAAAAATTTTTCTAAATCGTTCGACCGGTTTTCGAAAAAATCGGTTTTGCAATATATTTTTTCGATTTTTTTTTTTCTAAAAAAGGGCAGGTTTTTTAAACTTAATTTAATGCACCTTAAAACTAAATTTCAAAAAAATTCGTCAGCTGATTCTTGAAATATTGAATTCACAAAAACAGTTTTTCAGAAATTATTTAAAACTTGACAAAAACATTTTTGAAAAATAATTATATGCCATGTTATTTTAAATAGCTACATATATAGGACAATTTCAGTATTGAATTTCGTTCAAAGCGCATAAGCCGTTATCGAGATAGTCGAAATTTAAAAACACTGTTATATGGCAGGTACCGTTAAACGAATTTTCTTGAAAGTTTCGTTCTCACTATTTTATATACCTTTCACACCTTAATACACATGAGCAATTTGGTTGAAATCGTTAGAGCCGTTTTCGAGTAAAACACAATTTCCATAACCGTTACATTGCAGTTACCATTATTTTTAGACTTACAATGACCTACAAAAAAGGGTCTGGGCGTATTACCCTAAAAACCATACCCACCAAACTTGAAGTAAATCGGCCCACCCGTTGAGGCTGTAGGTGCCTATACAGACAGACAAGCAGACAGACAGAATTGCCGGACGCATTTTTTTGTCTTCTCTATCATAGTAATGTCATATTTGATTGTTATTTCAAAACTTTTTTTTTTTGCACAAATCCAATACTTCCCAAGTAAAAAGTATATGAGCTTTGAATTTTTTACAACACAAAATCACAAAATTTGTCTATAAAGTAGGTAGATGTATTTAAAAACGCTTGGTGGTCAGAGTTAAATGTACTATTTGTTTGGCGGTCTGAAAATTCTTCTGATGTAAGTTACATCTCACAACCTAAGTTTGAAGGTTTATATACATTTGTCCAACATTTAAGGCCTGTATGTACCTTCTATCTAAGAAATTGCTTGATTGCCTTCTAAATTTCTAATTCTTTTTGTTTAATGTGTAATTAGGGAAATTGTGGGAATCTAGACTCCAGAGCTGTAACAGAATTGCAATTACTTAAATTAAAATACTTTATTTTGAGAACTTTGACTTCATTTCGATTTAATAATAAAAGTACCAGTTAATTTTGAAGTCTTTACTAAAATAATTGTTTGAAGCAATCAAAAGACTTAAAGTAAAAATAATGCAATAAGAAATTGGCAATGGGAAAGCATTTTGAAAAACAATTTGAAAGAATGGGACTTTACGTTGGGCAATACCAAAATACTGAATTCTTTTACAGCTCTGGTAGGAACTGGAAACAAAACATTTTCTTTTTAAAAAAAAATTGTAAAACAAATAATGAAAAATAAAAACGCATTCAATGTTGTTTATGCATACAGGCTAACTCAATAACCAAAAGTAGTTACAACGACTGGAAAAACTTTTCTACAAAAATTATCCTACATGGCGCACAGACACAGTTTGGCTTTTGTATTTTTGTAGACAAAACATTTTTTAAGAAAAAACTGTCAATATTAGCTTATTGTATTTTCTGTATAATCAAAAGCTTATTGCAACAAATAAACTTTTAAAGCCAGTTCATAAAATGATTTTTGGCATTTTCGCAAAAGTTTGCCGTTTTGTACAAGAAACAGAAAACCAACCACTCTTATACATAAACTCGTAAGTATTTATGATAGAAAATATCATTCACCATTAAAGTCTTAAGGAAAGACAACTTAACATTCCTGTATAAGTGTATACCTACACACATTATTTTAAGGAAATAATAAGTTATTTTTTCTAAATATTTTTACAATTGTAACTTAAGCAGCTATAACGGTAGCAGAAGCTTCTAAATTCGAAGCTTTAATTTAAGTAGAACAGAAAAAACTTTTTAGCTAAAATTTTTATTGCGCTTTCTGTAAAATAAATTAAAAAAAAGACAAACTATTTGATTTTAAAATCAGGAAATGAAATAAAATTCCACTGAATAAGCTTTTTACACTTTCTTTTACAAATCAATTGATAAGCCACACAGCTTCAAATGCTTCCATTTTCGTTATTCAATTTCGTGAAACTTATTACTACTTAAATGGCTTTGAGTATAGCTATTCACTATACTCCTAAGTATTCGCAAACTGAAAATTGAATAGCTTTAAGTCTTTAACTATTTTCTTGGACTAAAGGCCGCTAAACGCTTTAATTTTAAATAATAATTCAGAAATGTCCACTTAAAATAAACTTCTATATAAGTATATAGAATTATTTATTTTATTTCTTTGTTAAGTCTTTAACGCAGGAAAATTAGATTTGTACTCCCAAAAAATTCTTAGAAAGCTGTATTTTGGTAGAGACATTTTCCTACAAAGTTCCCAAAATTTGAAATTTTAAAGAAATTCGATTAGCCACTATCAATTTATGGCCGAAATTTTAAAAAACCGAGTTAACCCTTAATCTCCCTTATTTGTATTATAAGCTGAAATCCTTAAATTCAGTTTAAAGCACTGCAAATATAACGTTCACAAAGTTTTGTCAAAATTGTTGCTGCCATTTTCGATAAAATTTGGAAAAACTAATACTATAGCGGGTATTTCAACGTTTTAGTTTATCCCAATTTTATCGAAAATGTCTGGTTTTTAATAATTTTTTGTTTCTGTTTTAAGTCACACAAATAAACTTTAAATCTAAAATACTTAAATGCATTCGTATTTTCATTGCTCTCGATTTTTGATTTTTAAATCAATTGCTCAATTTTGTTTTCAGTGCAGTGCAGAAGAACTGATTGGAATATATCTGCAGTGAATACCTACCGCTTGCCGCAAAAAATGAATAAGGGATATGTGATTTTTCCCGTATGCAAAAACGTCAAACCGAGCTTAGCGACAGAATGACACCTTAAAGTTTTCCCAAAAGTGTGAATTGAAGTCCGAGTTACGCGACTGCAAATCGTCGACATATAGCAAAAAGCTTCAAAATTCGAAGCTTTAATTTAAGTAGAACAGAAAAAACTTTTTAGCTAAAATTTTTATTGCGCTTACTGTAAAATAAATAAAAATAAAGACAAACTATTTGATTTTAAAATCAGGAAATGAAATAAAATTCCACTGAATAAGCTTTTTACATTGATAATCCACACAGCTTCAAATGCTTCCATTTTCGTTATTCAATTTCGTGAAACTTATTACTACTTAAATGGCTTTGAGTATATTGACTATACTCCTAAGTATTCGCAAACTGAAAATTGAATAGCTTTAAGTCTTTAACTATTTTCTTGGACTAAAGGCCGCTAAACGCTTTAATTTTAAATAATAATTCAGAAATGTCCACTTAAAATAAACTTCTATATAAGTATATAGAATTATTTATTTTATTTCTTTGTTAAGTCTTTAACGCAGGAAAATTAGATTTGTACTCCCAAAAAATTCTTAGAAAGCTGTATTTTGGTAGAGACATTTTCCTACAAAGTTCCCAAAATTTGAAATTTTAAAGAAATTCGATTAGCCACTATCAATTTATGGCCGAAATTTTAAAAAACCGAGTTAACCCTTAATCTCCCTTATTTGTATTATAAGCTGAAATCCTTAAATTCAGTTTAAAGCACTGCAAATATAACGTTCACAAAGTTTTGTCAAAATTGTTGCTGCCATTTTCGATAAAATTTGGAAAAACTAATACTATAGCGGGTATTTCAACGTTTTAGTTTATCCCAATTTTATCGAAAATGTCTGGTTTTTAATAATTTTTTGTTTCTGTTTTAAGTCACACAAATAAACTTTAAATCTAAAATACTTAAATGCATTCGTATTTTCATTGCTCTCGATTTTTGATTTTTAAATCAATTGCTCAATTTTGTTTTCAGTGCAGTGCAGAAGAACTGATTGGAATATATCTGCAGTGAATACCTACCGCTTGCCGCAAAAAATGAATAAGGGATATGTGATTTTTCCCGTATGCAAAAACGTCAAACCGAGCTTAGCGACACAATGACACCTTAAAGTTTTCCCAAAAGTGTGAATTGAAGTCCGAGTTACGCGACTGCAAATCGTCGACATAGCAAAAAAATCAATCAAACCATACAAAACAAGAGAACGCCAGGGTGGAAAACAAGCGAAAGCGTTTCTTGAAGTTATTGAAGGTGTGCAGGCCAAAAAACTCCTGGAACAAACAAATGCAACAAAATCAGCATTTAGTTGGCCTTAGATATGGAATAACTCAAAACCGGATATTACAACAACCAATAAAAAAAAATCCGGCACTCCTATCATTTTAAAAATTCCTCCCGACCCTAAGCATTTAAAAAGACACACAATTACACCCTCATACTACTCCATTTTCTTATATATAGCTTTGTATGTATCCATATATTTGTTATGAATTTCCCATAATATCAACTCAATGTTCCAATTATCCTTAAATTAGGTCAAGGCTGATAGGTATATAGTGAATAATTGACCTGATTCGGTTTGAAATTAAGGAATACTTTAAAAGTTTGAAAAATAAACACATTATTTAATTCGAAAGTACCTACTGCACTATTCATATACGAATTGGGTGTAATCATCCCCCTCAACCCAACCAATATAAAGAACCTGTTGTTTTCAATCTTAAAATGAGATTTATTATCACACAAACGGTGGTTGGTGAGCAAAATTATTTGTTCGAACATTAGAACTGAAATCCCAGGACGGTGGGCTGGGGATAAATGTTGGGGATTTATACCGGCTATACGACAACAGAAAAGCAACAAGCGCTGAATGTAGACTCTAAAATTATACGTTCTCTTGCCTCCTTTTTATCTGCTATCCCTTTTGTGGAACTTATTCAAGGACTTAAGGTTTTGTCGGGGAAAATCGAGCTTTTAGTACAATTATGTTAAACCCCTTTAATTTAGTTTTGGAAGTGATGTATCTTTATTTAAAAACTGTTAAATTAAAGCGGGGAAGATTTTAAACGATAAGGCAACTTTTTTATTGAAGGACAATGACTTTAGTATATCAACTATAAAGACTAGACCAATTAGTTCAATAAAAAGAACCAACTTTTATGTTTGCAAATATAAAAGAGTGTACATAATACTGCTATGATTGTAATACATAAACTTGTTTTGATATTAAAGACAGAATGTTATGAATAGGTAACAAAACAGAGAGCAGTCGTTATTGCGATTATGCGGCAAAAATTAGTTCCCCATAAACGTCCACCCACACATCCGTTGCTCGTTGCATGGATGAAGAATCTTGAATCTTCACTTATTATGGTTTCATCATTAACATAAAATAACTGAAGCACTTTCGAGTGAGTCACTTTACTTTGAAGCAGAAAGTCATTAACGACTGTAATAAAGTGCAAGTAACTCAAGACTAATTTTGCTAGAAAAATTTCGATATTGTAGATACAACAACTTTGGTTGTAAGATCTCCTCAGATTCCTTTTCACTTTTGTTTTGACTTGCTAGTTTATATCTACATATATGATTATCCGCACGTAGATTTACCGGGCATTACATGATTGATTTGTTTTTATTGTTTTGTATGAAAAAGCTTAGCATCGGTTAAATGGCGTAAATATTTTTACTGGCAAATAGTTAGTATTGTGTTGTAGTTTCTAATGATTCCTTAAATCACCGCGTAATTGAGTCCTTCAAAGGGGGACTTCCAAATACTCCGCAAAAGGTCCATCTGATTAAGTTAATTCTCAAGCTGTATGGCATGTGGCACAAAAAATTGAATATCTTGTAGTAATACTGAGTCCCATTCCTCTTAAATCTTCAAAGAATGATGCTCTAGCCAAAAATCTGCTTCAAACAGTTACAAGTTTTGAATACCCCTTGATTTTGTAAACCTGAAGTCTACGGTATTGACAATGAACAAAGCCTTCAAGATAAAAATGGACTTCCTTGCCGAAAATAAATTTGCTTGAAAAACTTTCATTATATTTAAAATGCTTCTCTACGTGCAGCGATCAATTTTTAAATTATAATCCTTGTTCAGTGGCTTGAGTTTGTGTCTGGATAGATTTTCATGTGGATGAAAATGTGTTTGTATTTTGCTTCTCTACGTGCAGCGACCAATTTTTAAATTATAATCCTTGTTCAGTGGATTGAGTTTGTGTCTGGATAAATTTCCATGTGACTGAAAATTGTATTTGTATTTTGTGTCTCTATGGCGATACATATTTGTATGTTTTGATTACCTAAGCACCAATTAAGCTAAATACAAGCGATGAATCTCACTGTTATAGACTGTCTTCCTTCTTCAGGGTCCGCCTATTACAGATTAGGTACATGGTTCCAATAAATGCACATGCGTGACTTCACTTAACTTTTGATAACAAAAACTCCTTTTAGCGTAAATAAAATTACTTGACGAAGATCTTCATTTAAACTGAAAATTCGATGATCTGCTGCCAGCTTTCAAATCCCATAGTTACGTTATAAGAACTAAACTCGTCGAACATGAACTTCAATAAATAAAAACTCAATTAAAAATGTCGGTTGGCACCTTCTGTTTTCATTCCCTTTAATTTAATTTTGTATCTATCGTTGTTTTGTAAACAATAATTTCTTTTTCTTTTCTTGCTTTCGATTATTTTACAAAAAAGCATGTAAGAATATTAAAAACAAAAAAAGTTTGATCTATATCTTGCCGTGTATCGTAATTTGTTTTGTTGAAGAACCGATATTTTTTATGAACCGTTTTGTGGTTCTAGGTAGTAAGATATTTTTTTTTAAAAATAAATTATTTAAAAAAAAACTGATTGAAACGTAATAAAAAAGCAATATTTGTCTTTGAAGCCCACAATCATATGATCAGAAAGCCTCGAGTTCGAATGGTGGTGGTTGCTTTATTTCCATTTAGTTGCAATGATCATCCAAAAAGAAGAATTGCCCTGAACGTTTTTGATCCACATCCTGAAAGAAGAAAATACAAAAAATTGAAAAAAAATCCAAATATAGAAAAATGTGAAAATATAATACCTTTACTGAATTATTTTTATTGATACGAGGCCTAAAGTTGTTTGGATCACGACGGAAAGTAATTCCCAAAAGTTCCAAAAATCGATTCATTCCATTGAGTAAAGATTGTGGGGTAAATGCTGTTGTATCAACTGAAGGTTGACCTTCTAGGACAATCACACGATCTGCCAAATAAGTTGCCATAATAAAATCGTGCTCCACAATGAAACCAGTCTTCTTGGCGTGCAGGATATAACGCTTGATGACTTTAGCTGCAACCAAACGTTGTTCTGAATCCAAATAGGCAGATGGTTCATCAATTAGATAGACATCGGCGGGTTTTCCCAAACATAGTACCAAGGCGACACGTTGCAATTCTCCTCCAGATAAATTCTGTACCTCTTGATCGATGATTTCTTCGATTTTCATTGGCTTCATGACATCAGCGATGAACTGTGGATGCACATAAGCATCTCGGATTTTTTCATGAAGTAGATAACGAACTGTTCCTTGTGACTTGGGGGAAATCTTTTGTGGTTTGTAAGAAATGTTGAGCACTGGTAGTTTTCCAGAACCCTCATCAGGTTCCAAATTTCCGGCTAGCATTCGAATGAAAGTCGTTTTGCCAGTTCCGTTCTCTCCCAATAGCACAAGAATTTCCGAATCGCTGAAGTGACCTTCCTGAACAGCAAGTCTGAATTTACCTAAAGTTTTTGTCATTTTTGGGTAGATATAGTGATTCATTCGTTTGATTTCTTCTTCAGTTGCTGACTCGGAGACCTAGAAATGAGAATTTTTTTTTGGCAACAATCAGGTGGAAGAAGTTCTTCTTGGGTTTTTACAAGGCTTGATTATCATGTATGTTTATGTTCATTTATGAGCGATGTGTTGAAAACAAAATGAAAAATGATGTCCAGATGAAGTTAGATGATAGTTAAGGATTAAAGAAGTTGGTTACATTATTGTGTTGATGAGTTGAGTTGGTTTTTCTTGATTACTGATCTTTATAGTCTTATGATAGTGAGAAACTTTTGCTAACGATGGAACCATAATAAGTGAGGATTAAAATGTTTTTGCACTACCCGCAAGATTAACAATTTGACAAGCTTAAATTAAGCTTATGACAGCATAGTTTATGCAGATTGTATGTATCTGACTTAAAACATGCTTATGAACCCAACACGAATTGAAGACCAAGATAACACAACAACGCTAACCGATTTGCTACGTTTGACTACGTTATCACGAAAAATCCCCCGTTTGAAGACGAATGCACAATACACAACATAGGAGAACTAGAGCTATAAACGAAAATGGAAAGAATGGTGCTTCTTTAAAAGAAGAAACACGAGAAGTCCGGAGCTGAAAGTGGAATCGGTAAAATAAGAACATCAAGCTGATGCCCGATCACACCTTAGTTGATCTGTTAAGGAACCTATCGCCTCTAAAATATTGGCTGAAAATGCAACATTTTGTTGGGATTACATTGCATAACAGATCTTAAAGCAGTCCTACCGAATCTAATGCGCAAATAAAAGTAACCTTTTGCATCACAAACAATTCTGATGCAACAAATGGTACATTGAAAGTGGACTAGAAAGCTAGTGCTTTAGTGCATAATTAAAGCACCATTTTTTCATGATGCGCAGTTTTTTTGATATTCAGCCATTGTTTAAATGTAGCAATCTTAAAAAAATAGTATTGCAGTTTCAATCTCTCGGCTTTACGAATAGAGACAGTTTTTATGTTCAGAACATTTTTCAGCAAAACTTTGTTCTTCTTTGCTGTTCTTTAAGCTAAAAAAATAAATTAAGTGGTGGAAAATTATGTTGTTTAAAATGCCTTGATTGCGACAGTTTTTCTTTAAAATGGCTGACGGAGTGGTTTCTTGACTGCGACCTGTCTAGAAAAGAGGTCATTCAACATAATTGTTTGAATGTAATCAATTTTTTCTAATAGCCACAGAGTAACTTTGAGCTTAATTTGATGGGATAATTAGTTAGCTATTTTGTTGATCAATATTGCTGTGTGGATTCTCTATTCTGGTCGCTTCATATTTAATATTTCCAAACATCTCCTTAGTTCGACGATAATTTGGTAATTTATAAAAAAAAACTCACCTTAAAAGTCAATGATTCAGTTCGGAATCTCATGTTTTCAGTTGGAACGAATCCATCGAGGAAGATATTGATACCTTCCCTCACAGAGAAGGGCATAGTAACCACACCGTAGCAACCAGGAATTCCATATAGACAACAGATAAAATCAGAGAGATAATCCAGAACAGACAAATCGTGCTCCACAACAATGATGAATCTGGAAATTGAAAAAATGCTCAATGAAAAATCAAAATCTAAAACTTTTCTTTCACTCTAAATTACTTGTCGGCACTAATTAAGCTGCGAATTGTTACGGCAGCATTTAATCTCTGTTTTACATCCAGATAAGAAGATGGCTCATCGAACATGAGAATGTCTCCATTTTGGATGCAGACTACAGCAATAGCAAAACGTTGCAATTCTCCTCCAGACAGAGCAGCAACATCTCGATCCCGAATGTGAGTGAGGTCCAACATTTTACAGATTTCTGTTTGGTTTTTCAGTTCGTCTTTGCGATCGAGAAGAGCGGCTACACTGCCACGAACGGCTTTAGGGATCTGGTCAACATATTGGGGTTTGATGAGTGCCTTCAAGTTGTCTTCGAGAATTTTGGTGAAATAATTCTGCAACTCTGATCCACGGAAATAGGCGAGAATTTCTGCCCAGTCTGGAGGATCAACATATCTTCCTAGATTGGGTTTCTGTTTGCCGGCAAGAATTTTCAAGGCCGTTGACTTCCCGATACCATTTTGCCCTACCAAACCGAGGACCTCACCAGGACGGGGAATAGGCAGACGATGCAGTTTGAACGAATTCTTGGAATAACGATGCGTTGTGTGCTTTTCCAGATTACTGGGGACATTGATGATGGTTATGGCATCAAAGGGGCATTTCTATGGTACGAATTCATTTAGAGCTTTACCAAGAATATTAAAAAATCTTGACTCACCTTAACACATATACCGCAACCGATGCAAAGTTCTTCAGACAAAGAGGCAATCTTTGATATAGGACTTACTTCAATGCAAAGTTTGCCCATACGGACGACGGGACAGGACTTCTTGCACTCCTGGCGACATCGTTTTGGTTTGCATTTGTCATCACTGACAATAGCAATACGCGTTTGTTTGTCGGTTTCTTCTTTGTCCTTGCTGCGAGACATTCTACGAAGAAAAGAACGAATACAAATTAATCGGGTGTGTTTCGAAAAGAGGAATGCAACTGCCGCGTTGTTGGTTTTTCACTTTTTTGACACCTAAGCAGAGAAAGGTAACCTCAACCAAAAGTTTTGATGATGTTTTGGTGGTATTTTGTAAAGAAAAAATGTGTCTTTTGGTATTTTTTGAACAAAATTTCAAAGGATATAACTTAAGTAATGGATAATTGAAAAATAACCTTGATTTTTACAATTTCTTTGATTAATTAAGGCGAACGCTTCGTGCGTGCCAGCCTTGAATTTATAAAAAAGAAATCGTCACAGAAATTTTGCATGCACTTTAAAATGACAGATGACAGTCGGAGTGGGCAACATGAGGAAAAAATATTTTTTACGTCAAATATGGATTTTGGGTGGTAAAAGCTTAATGAGGTGTTAGCACATTATGGGTGGGTTCTACTGGGTAGACGAATAATATTTTTATAAATTTGTTTTATAAATTTTTCGTTAACAATTGTTTTTTATTTTTAAAATTTTTAAGATTCTATGTTCAGATAAAAACAATTTCTGGAGTTTGTTGGATTCACTTCCTTAGTGTTATTTTTTGCACAGTGAAATAAGCAGTGAAGAAATTTTGCTTAAAACTAGATGGAAGTTTCAAGTGTGCACAGTGTGCAAAGAGTGATTTTCTTGAAAAATGACAATGAAATTCGAATTTCTATCGATTCATAAGCTATCTTATTATGAATAAATCGTTTGTGTTTAGCCTGCTGTAATGTTTAGAAGCTACAGAACTTGCAAAAGAAAAAAAAGGTAAAATTAACTATTAATTTTCAGCAATTTTCAAAACGTTAAGTTGTATTGCTGTGAGCTGTATTTTTTTAGAGAGTTTGCTTTTAGCAAAGTTTTCGCAGTAAGTGTGCGCAATAATTTGGCGGCAATATTTACAGTCATAAAAAACCTTCTCCCACACCCTACATACTGCGCACACTTGCCACGACTACGCGGCAAGTGTGCGCATTTTGACTTATTTTGATTTTCTAGCAAAAACTTATTAACTGTAAAAATAAATGTTGTTTTGTGCTTATAAGTTCGTAGTTAAAATACGTTTTTTTCGATATTCAATAAATTTATTTCGTGTATATTGGGTAATTTGTATGGAATCCTACTTCAAACCTAGAAGTGCGTACACTTTCCCCGAATGACAATATTTGTGCGGATATGTGGATTTAATTAAAAGTGTAGCATACGCTTTATTATCTCCCATTCCCATTGGCTGATCAATAAGAAAACCTTAACTTCGAAACTTCATCAACTGTCACATGTTGTCTGACAGGTTTTCGAAAATTAATCGATGACGTTTTTTTTACTACAGAAATTTTTTCCGTCTGCCAACAAAACACGAAAATTCTTTTTAAAAAATGGTTGAAGACTCAATTATTCAAGAAAATCCTGATAAATCAGTAGAAAATAAAGAAAACGAAAATGTCAATATCACCGAGACACCCAAAGTGTTTACTCTTGAGAGTATCCTTTTTTAAAAATAAAAACTATTCTGTTAAGCTAAGGGTTTCTAACCTCTGCATTTGCATTCGTTGCTTTCACTTATGAATTTCTATATATTCTGGTTGTTTTCCTTAATTTTCTTTAATAAAATATCTAGTTCTTCATATGATCAAGGATGCTCAACAACAACATGGTTTGCGGCATGGAGATTTTCAGCGATATCGAGGATATTGCACCAGACGCATTGGCCGTCTCAGAAAAACACTAAAATACCCTCAGGGAGATAAAAGGCATTTCAAGCGCCGTGATGTTACCATCAGCAACTTGACTGGTAAACAATCCGATGTGAGGTTCATTCATATTCCATTGATTTCAGCTGAGCGTGCCTGGGCCTACGCCATGCAGGTAAAGATTTTACTTTAAATTGAATTGGTCATAAAAATTACTTAACTTCTTTGACAGCTTCGTCAAGAATCAAACACAGAAGTCAGGAAGAAGTTCCATTTGGTGAACAAGCTACGCAGAGCTTGTTTCTATGCTCTTCAGCTTCAGGAACTGTGCAATGTAACCTTAAAATCCTTGCAAATCCATGTAACTAATAATTTCTCCCGTAGGCGGATGTCTTTGATGCTCGAACCAAGCTCGAATGTGAAGCATACGTTGCCTGGATGCAAGGATGTCTGCATTTTGAGTTGTCGCAATGGAAGGCTGCAGGAGAACATTACAAGAAAGCCCAGGTTGTCTACGAAAACCTTGCCCAGGCTTTGCCCGAAGACGAGCAGGCTCTTTACAAAGCAAAGGTCGATGAGCTCACTCCATCGCTCCGCTACTGCGCCTACAACATTGGAGATGGAACTTCTATGGATGACTTACTAGAGATGCGCGCCAAAGGTCTGCTTGAGAATCTTGATGTTCTTGTCAACCAAACCAAGAGCGAAAGCAGCGAAGGACTGCAAACCATCGAATGGCGTAATCGCAAAGTCACGGTTCGTCCAGAGAAGGTTAGATTATTCCTGTTGAGCGTCCAAGAACTAGACAAGAGCCTTGAGAAGGCTAAGACATCTGAAGCCAAGATTGAACTTATCGAAAATACTCTGATGGACTGCAAGGATGCTATTACCGCAGTCAAGGAGGAAATTAAACAGGATCCCAAGCTCCGTTCTGTCACCACTGGCCAGACAGTCACAGGAATTCAATATCTCTTGGCATATCTTTCCTACATTCGCTTAAGCCGCACCCTGGAGCGCAATATGTGTCTCGTTGAACAGACCAAGACCAACTTCGAAGACCCAAATCAAGGCAAAATCAAATCGGCTGTCGAAGGTAAAAAGGTGCGTCCGCAAGATCTGACCAGACTTTATGAGATCATACTCCAGAACATCACTGAAATGCAACAAATTCCTGGAATGGAAGATGACACACAGTATCAAAAGGAAATCGAACAACTAGCCGTAGGATTCAAAGCATTCCGTTGCTACTACATCGCCCTGACTTTGGTCGATATGAAAAAGTGGAAGGAAGCTGTCGCTCTCTATGAACGATCCATGAAATATGCAACCGAAGCCATGAAAACCAATCCACCGACGCAATACAATCTGAGTGCCGATTTGCCAAAATTAATTTCCACCATCGACGGATGTAAGTTCTGTGCTCATGCTTACAGTGTCTTGGAAGATGACAACTCAGAGGATTTCATAGTTAAATCCAAAGCCCAGAAACCGAATAAACCTTTATTCGAACGTTTGGATGAGTACAGGGAAGATCCATCTCTCCTCTCTAAAAATCCTAATGTTTTCAAGTTGACTCCTGAAATGGAACCGATTCCCTGCAAACCGATGTTCTTTGATTTGGCACTGAATTATGTTCAACTACCAAATTTGGATGATAAATTGCAATCGCCTGGAAAGAAAGGTGGTGCATCTATTTCTGGATTTGTTAAGGGTTTCTTAGGATGGGGTGGAAATAAATAATTTGAAACAAACACATTAAATTTCGGAACGTAAACCAATTAGAGAAACTTAATCATGGAATTGTATTTCTTTTTTTTTCGTTTAATTTTTTTAAATTTCTATTTTAATATTTTCATTAAAAAATGTTTGCATGGCTGAAATGTTGCAATACAATGAACTTTTAAAAGCGAAACGTGTTTTAATTATATTAAGTATACGTTCATAGACTAATTCGTTTTGAAAGATTCTTCTGGTTTTCTGCGATATCACGCCCTCATACTCTCAGTGAGATTACTTCTATGGTTCTACATAATGGAGCATTATTGTCGATTCGCATGAAACAACTACACATTATGTCACCGTACAGTGCAATGGGTTTTGTTTTTCTTTTGACAGACGCTTCGAATTTTTAATTGCGGAATTAGAATTTTTCTATTAAGTACTTATAGCATAGGAAAATTGAAACTCGCTACTAAAAGAGCGGTGGATCAATCGAAGGATTGTTCGCTGAAAGCGACCAGCAAAATCCTCCTCCGATCTTCACCATTTCCACGTTTCCGCATCATAGAGAAAAAAATGGATTAACTTTTCTTTCATCTTCATATATCAACGTCATCGGAATACATATATGCCAGCACTTGAGCTTTGGAAGATATTGCCTCGAACATTCGATCAATACCTAATGAACATTGCGATCTAAAATGGCATTGAAGAGGTCGCATATGGGTTATTGGAGATCATCTCTTTTCCACAATCCTTTTATTGAATGTTGTTTCCAACCTGAACGCAACTACGGGTGCTATCCAGCGTCATTTCACACAGCTGATCGAAATTGTTGGTTAGGCCCAAATTAGAGATTGTTCTATAAAGCAAATCTATAGAAATTCTGTCATAAGCGACCTTGATTTCGATGAAGAGGTCGTGGTGTACACTGACTTCGTTTATTGATTCTTTCTCAGTGCCTGTCGTAATTTAGATATTTTGTCGATTACAATATTACTTTAAGTTGGATAGATTTGTTACTGATTAAAGATTGAAATGTGTAAAATGTAATCAACTTTAGTGTTTCTTCTTGCGGTCAAGACAAAACAATATTAGTATGAAAACAATTTTAGATTTGCAGAGCAAAACATGTGCAAAGCAGAAGCATTTTAAATTCCAAAAGAAAATGCCAATGAATTGAGCCAATTTATTTCAACTTTTTTTTGCATTTCAATTTGAGCAAAAGAAAATGATCTACCTTCAATGTTAAGAAACAGTCGCTTTGAAACAGGTTACTTAACATGTTTTGCGCAAGATATACGTTAAGGATTTAGAATTTTATTAATTTTTTTTTTTGAGAATAAATTTAAAAGTAGGTTCCTAGCTAAGTAACATATTTGAGGTTTTTTTTTATACTTACATACAATATTTTACTTGCATACTAAGGTTTTAGAAAAAAAAAACCGTACACTGCTTTAGGTGGCCGAAGCAAATTAAAAGAATATTTAAACCATAATAAACATAGCACGCATAACAATAACCATATATATTTTTTAAACATCGCACGCGTAACTTAAATCGGAACTTTAAACACACGGCACGACCACACTACCTAATTTATGTTGTGGAAATAAGTTCGAAATTACTGTGAAAATATTTGTACAGAATCTTAAGAATTTTTAGTTTTTATATCCATTGGCCGAACGCACAACGAACACGATTTTATTGAGTAACTATTTACCTCCTACGACTACGACTACTTTAGTTTATTTTGTACTAATCAGACGCCATCGCAATGAAATGACAGTTGAAGGTTGACAATTAAAATATGGCGCGAAATTTGAAATTCAACTTCTTGTAGGAAGATTCTGGTTCCGTGAACAACTCTACAATGAACGGGGAAATATTTTCACATGGGAACAAATTTCATCTGTGGGAATTAAATTCACTTACATACTTTAAATTTTTGTAGGAATGAACTTCAATAAGAGTAAAGTAAAGTTATTTCCCATTAAATATGGAAATAAAATACACAGATACCTACCTAGGTATATAACAAGTATTCAAATTGTAGAATGGAATTAATTTCACACAAATTTTTGATAAAACAGTTTCTCAAATCATATGTGTGAAATAAGGGGTCCTAAAAAAGTGAACTTATATCTCACTTCTTGAAGGTATTTCCTTTGTGAAGTTATTTCCCCGTGAAGTTATCTTATGGCAAGTTATGTAGGGGATTGGTTGGAACAGTGAGACAGTACGGACAGTGAGACATTAAATTTTTTTGCTTCCCCATAACACACACAGACATTTTGATTCCAGCAATATAAGTTTTTTTTCGTTGCGTTACTTTTGTTTCTACTCCGAACAACATCCCGTTGCGAGGTTGTTTTCAGTAAGTGAAGACCGGAAAAAAAGGCAAAAGCATTTTTTGTTGTGTTGCGAAAACTTGTATAAAAACTTGCGATTTAGATGAACCAATTTGTTTTTATATGCTCTTTCTTATGTGTTCTTTTGTTCTACAAACAAATAACTACGAAAGCATAGCCAGTTTGTCGTGCAATATTTGTTTTCTTGGAAATAACAAAAACTGAATATGAGACAGATGAAAAGAACGAACAGTGAGACATATGCATATATATGAATCACATATACATGTATGTATATACCTATTTATATAGATTTTTACATATTATTATTACAAATACACACATATTATATACATACAATAATAATTTTTTCACTTTATTTTATTAATTTATCATTATTTATTTATTTAATTTATCATTATTTAGCGAAAACGCAAATATCCCTGTTTAGAAAAAAAAATGCATCGCTGTTGCGACCTCTCCCCTATTCGTGAAATTTTTTTTTTTTAAATAATCAATTCAAACATGACATTACGAATATAGAGAAGGCAAACTTGGTAAAAAGTATTCTTTGAATAATATGACCGGGTGTTTTTATTTATCCTAATTCATGAACCGACTGTACCTGTTTTCCTGTATACCAAAGCGAAACTGATTCAAATTTCTTGAAAAAATACGATCGATTTTGATAAAATTTTATGTGAGTGACTTGTTGCCAATGGTGAATTCTGCCATTTAATTTTTTTTCCGGAGAAGCTTATATATTAACGCGGTACCTGGCATAGAACGCTACTTTTTGATGAAATTTTATATTCTAAAAGTTCTCTTAAGCCTCATTAATACACAAAAAAAACATTTTGGAAAAAAGTGTTTTTAAACAGTTAGTTTTTTTTTAATTCCATTTTTCTCGAAAAAAAATCCTAATAATTTTTTAAAAGGCTTAACTGATTTTAATGAAATTTTATATTCTAAAAGTTCTGCTAAGTTTCATTTTAACACTGCAATCAAAAATTTCGTTTCTTGAATTCAATTTTTCTCGAAAAAAATCGATCAATTTTACTGGTCTTTAAATGATACTGAAGTGGTTTATGCGATAATTTTAAACCCCAGTTTTGTTGCATTGATATATATTATTGTTCGGGGTAGACACTATTCAACACACAAAACTATTACTTACCTAGTCTTAATTTTCAAAATAGTTCAATATAGATTTACCAAAATATATTAGACATTCTTTGTTTGGTAAATAATTTATTTACAAAATAATTTAAACACAATAAAAATAAATTAAACATTTAACATTCAGATAACCTTCTAATTTAACTAAAGACAATCACAACACAAAAGTTAAAAAATACAAGCAATTTTATTTTGTAAAGTTTAGGAAACTATTTTGATAGAACTCCAAAGCAAGATCCCTTATTCGAAAGTGATATTCCGGTGTAAGTTTTTGCGTACATTTCAATTCTTTTCCATGTTGATTTGTCTCGCTTAGTAAATCCAAATTGGGTAAATTATTTACATCAAATGTCACCGCAGGCAGAACCCAAATAGCTATTGCAAGTCCATAAAGAACGTTTTCCTTAAACTCTTGCATAATACTTTCCAAAGAAAAAGAATTTTTTATTGCTTCAAGATCGTTTTTAACATTCGGATAGTTTTGCTGATCTATGAGGAAATTTATTCTCTTACAATAGGTTTCTAGAATTTGTGCCATATAGATATCACGCATATCACGTTTTGTACTTGTATAAAGAAAGTGTAGAATGTCAAAGATTGGTGACGCATATCGCATAGCTTGTAAATCGAAAAACTTTACTTCACATGGTTTTCCTGTGGCTTTATCGTCTCTGAACATCATATTGTTTATCCAAAGATCACCATGGCATATTATAGCGTTGGGTGCAGTTTGCTGTGAAATAGCAGTTTTTATTTTCTCGAAAAGACTAGGTGCTATAAGTTCAATGCTGGTAATGGCTTCAGTGAGACTTCCATCCGTGTTTGAATTTCTTAAGCTGTCAAGGCCTTCGTCCATGGCTGAGTTCAACACATTTTTGTAAAATTCCTCAGCTTCATCACAATAGACTATGTCACGTAGACATTTTGCTTTTGACCGAAATTCAAGTAAATCAGCACGTTTGGCTCCAATGGAGGCAGCGTGCAATCTAGCTAACTCCTGAAATTTAACAGCAAATATTTCTATATAAATTGTTTAAGTTAAGAACAGTCCTATTTTTATAATAAGCATACTTTCATAACCAACTGGCAATGTTCAAAATCAAGTCCATGTAGGCGATTACGCATTGAAAAGTTATTTTCTTTTAAATCTTCCAAGACAATTATATCACCTGAATCATCTGTACCAGCAAAACAGCATATGGGAAAGATTAGTCCGGATGATGTTTGACTTTCTAACATCGGAACAACTTCATTAAAAGCTGTTATTTCATTGGAGAATGCTTCGTCACAACGATAAAGTTGACGACGGGAAAGACTAGCAATTTGTCTTTTTACAATCAATGATCTGGTACATTCTATATGAAAAACAAATAGAAATTGTAAACAAAAAAAAGGTGGTAATAGAAAAGTTCAAAAAATGATTGATGATAACAGCCATTTATGACTTAAAGGTGCGTCCAAACCAAAAAACCATTTCAAGAAACATTTTTTAAAAAAATGTTTCTGAAATGTATCGGCACTTGAAGAAACATTTTTAAATGTTTCGTGTTTCTCAGTGAAAAACAGAAATGTTTATCAAGACCAAAAAAGCATTATAAAAACATTTGAGAAACATTTCAGAAATATTTATTTTGGTGTGGACGCCTGAAGAAACATTTCAGAAATTTTTATCAAGCGTCCAGAGTCCACACCTAAAAAGCACTATAAACACATTTAAATGTGTGTCCAGATCAAAGAAACATTTTAAGAAACTTTGTTTCAAAAACATTTCTAAAATGTTACCCATTAAAAAAAAAAAAAAAAAATCTGAAACATATTTCAGAAATGTTTTTTTTTGGTTGTGGACGCGTTGGTAACCATTTTCCATTTGGTTACCAACGCGACATTTTCATATTTTAACAACAGCAAAGACTTTATTTTTTTTAACTGTGTCATTTCCAAAGCAGAGAATCATTTCGAAAATGTTTATCAAGCGAGCATACCAAAAAAGCATTATAAAAACATTTGAGAAACATTAAAGACACATTTTAGAAATGTTTACATATTTTAATAAATGTTTATGAAATGTTTTTTAAATGTTTATTTGGTCTTGACACAACTTAAGAAATATTTCAGAAATATTTTTTTATTTAATAGGTAATTGTTTGTAAAATGTTATTCATATGTTTTTGGAATGGTTCTTTCTTTCATCTGGAAACATTTAATGGCGGACTCAAATGACATTTATGTAAGTCAGATTTTCGTGGGTTTTTCTATTCTACCGGTTTCTATACAAACTAATGTCATTTTAGTGCAATTTACGTCAAATTGATTGTTTTTTTTTAAATCCGGGAAATTTGAAAAGTAAACGAACACGACAATAACTCGTTTCTTTACTCTGTCAAAAAAAAAGTTGCTAGCCCATACATAATTTAAAAAAAAATTCAAGACACCAATTCTTTTCGGAGTATTAAAAAAAACAACTTCTCAGATCTTAGATTTGGAATAATTCAAAATTTAGGGGCCAAAGACGTTTTCTTATGTCAATTTGTTCGATCTTATATGAGCGGATTACTAATAGCGTGAAGAAGTAAGGTTTGCGAGATACGATGTAATAATAATAATAATATCTTCGGAACAAGAAGGTGAAGAAAGAATTTTTGAAAATTGTATTTCGTCAGTTTTTAAGGTATATACAAATTAAACAATGACAAATGACAGCTTTTTATATTACACCCAAAGTACCTAACGTACACTACTTAACTGTACTGAAGTGCCTACTATGACCATATGTGTGTATCATGAATTATCATACTCTCTTCTGTAACTCTTTCAGTTATAAATCAACACATATTTGAATAACGAGCAAATTCCAGGTCACAACATGAATTATCATTGTAATAAAAATATAAAATTGGTTAAAATTTCATGTCAATGCACTTTGTGTTTGTTTTTGTTTTCATAAATTTTTAGTGTCATACTGTCATGTTATTGTTTGTGTTTTTTTTTTATTAAATGTTTTTTATGCTGTGTCTTGTTTTTGTTATTAATTAAGAATGTTGTGGTAGGTCAGTTACTATTGACACTTTTATTTTCATTAAACTTCCTATCTGCTTCTTCATTTTATAGGTAAAAAAAGAAGAAAAAGTTCGGGCAAGAGGTTTTTTGTTTGTTTTCATTGGTCATTGTAATTTGATCTGGGTGAAAAAGTAAAGAAACCCATTTTGAAATACTTCTACACAAGTGTCACTAATTTACACTAGCCTCAATTAAAATAAAACATAATTCAAAACAATTGAAAACTTAGAATTTTTATGGAGAAATTCTATTAAATTTTCCATATTCATTATGGAATCCACATTTGACAGAAAAATTCAAATTTAAATTGTTGCAATCAAAAGAAATGATACAAGAAAGAAAGTGGAGGAAAGAAAGAACTCTTAACATAACAAATGCAAGATTTGTTCGATGTTGACTGCTTCGGGGCGAAAAACTGTAGATGTCAAACAACATCGAACATCCTGGGGCGGCATTTGAGTTCATGAACAATTTTGAAAAAGAAAACAAAGTAAAATACTGAATATAACCGTAATAAATGATTACAATTCTTTTATTAATATTCAGCCCTATTCTGCTAAACGGGGAATCGAACGTACGATTCACCTCTTCGATTCCCGTTCACCCGTCGTCTATATTCTGTTAAACTGCGGGGGAACTACTTTATCAATTTTAATTTCGAATCTTTCGAATATCAATTTTAATTGAAATGTCACATTTAATATCAATTTTTTTTTTTTTTTTTAAATGAAAACTAACTAAATTAACAATGGGATAGTGCCGCGATTTTTTTCGAGGTTTCGAATAAATTTCGGTAACAATTGATGTGAGAAACTCAAAATAACATAAGATTTTTTTTTTTTTAAGTGTGTGTAGTTTTTTTTAAAAGTATATGTGTGTATGTTTTAAACTGAGTTACCGACGGGGAATGTTTCCCGTCGAACATTTATTTTCAACTAAATGTTCTCCCTGCCGTTTAACAGAATACAGCTGAACTGATTTTCGGGAAACGTTCCACCCGCCGTTTAGCAGAATAAGGCTGATTATGTTTTCAACAATGAACAAAACAGTTTTTAAACTTTTTAAGTGCTAAATTTTGACAGCTCTGACTCCTCGGCTTAGGAAATTAGGTTTGTTCCTTTAAAAAAATCTCTACTGAGCATTGAGATTTTCCCGTCACTGATTTGTTTCTCAAATGTGTTGTATTAAAAAATTATACAGCAAAATAAAAAAAAAACACCGAGATCACATAATGTGACAACACATATGTTTTTGACAATGTTATATAATTGACGGGATGTTATATGTTTGCTCCTGTCAAATTAACATTGAGATCTCAGTGAGATTTAATTTGTTGGAACACTCCTAATACCTGGAGCAACACCGAAGAACTTTTTATTTTGAAAAACTTGTTTTTAAGACCAACACAAAGTCTTGTCAAAAGTAATAGGAGAAAATACGTATATCTTCAAAAAAGACAGAGATATTACTCTTCATCTATTTAAATAGGAAAGAGACCCTAATAAATTATAAACCTGAGTAGATATTCGTCGAAGGACTGAACATCGTCATCGAAGGACTGAACATCGTCATCGACATTTCCTCTTTTTTTGAGCAGTATAATTGAGTGCGTATATGCAATATGCACCGCAAAATACTTGTTATGGTATTTATTTACCGATAATTAATTTTCTAAAAAAACATAAATAAACACTTTGAAAACAATTGTACCTATCATCGAAATTCGGTAACGAGTGAAAACTTGATGAGACACACAGATTGACAGATGCCATCGACCGGCCCAACACATATTAGTTTTCCAACCATAATCTTTAAATGAGCTTTAAAAATTTAAAAGAAAGCTTTCACTATTTTAACTGTTTTATGTTTACAAATCATCATGGTTTCACTAAACAAAAACAACCTCACAAACATCATGCATCATTTGTCATTGTTTAAATAGATGCAACTCTTAAAATGAGATTTCAAAGTCAGTGCAACAAGGTCATGTGTAAAAAGCTTTTCAATTAAATTAATTAAGTCAAACACCTTGAATTTGATTTAATTTAAAACCACTGCATGTCTACCTTTATCATCAGAATCTCGACTAGTGAGTGTAATCCGTTTAACCACTGACATATAGTTATCACCAGAACTGCTACCCGGAGTGCATCTGGCCGATATAATATTAAATCGAAAATTGTCTATTTCAAACAATTTAGTTAAGTTCTCGATATCTTCCCCGAATTCACTTTCGTATGCCATCACCTTTCGATAGATTGGTCGTTATTTGCTTGCAGTTTGCCACGCGACGTGCTACACTCGCTATGGTGTTCTGAATCACTAAACCTGCATTCAGTAATTCAATTGCAAAAACGTTCCCTGCGAGCTAATGCTAATTCATTCATTACGCCACACACACTTATTGGCGGCGCGGCGTATGGTCAAAGAATCACAACACAAGTGATTGCAAAGAAAATGTTTACATCGATTGCACTTGCGCTGCACTCTTTGAGCTTCCGGATTCTTTGATTAGAATGAATGCAGTTTATATTTAGTGCAAGCAAATAAGACACCGACGCTAGACAATAAAGCTGGACACCGACTAAATTGTGCATCATATGCGCGTTGCAGTTTCACATACAAAAACACACTATTTACCTAGTCATTTTGTGTATGTTGATTTTGTCGATGAGAACTTTAGCGGAGGCGCAACTGTGACGTAGAATTTGTCTATAATTTACGTTGCTTTTCATTCATATCTAGGTGATGAGAATATTAAATTTGTCAAACGATGGTTTTGTTAGGTTAAGGACATATATGTCTTATGGTCGAATGAAAATAAGATTAGTATTGATGCTCTAATCAAGAATTTAAAATTAAAATTCTATAAATCTGTCTAGCTGCCGTTCTGATTGATTATACATACATAAAAAGGTGTCTTTAAGTATAATAATATATCGTTTCTGAATTAGAAAAATCAATGAGGTTCCGAATGTGTATAATGATTATTAAAGAAGGATGTTTGAAGGTTTTTGACTTTCGTGTACATATGAGAGAAATATTGTTTTTATAAGGATATTTCATACAATTTCCACCAATTACTTTTGTTCGACATCGTTTTGTTATCGGTACATATATTTATATACAAACATAAGAAAATTGAAGTCTTAAGTCAGAAAGGTTTAAGTGTTATCTTGAACAAAGTAAAACATCTGGTGTGACTATGGAAACATTACCTAGGCATTATTTGAAGAAGTTGATAGAAATCTTTTCGAAGGCATGAAGAGCCAGCTCCATTCAAAAAGGTCAACAAGTTCGAATAAAGTTTTAAGTACCTATACAGTTTACTTTATGCTACTGTACGCTATGCAAATTACCTTCTGAATTATGACTTTTTTATAGTTAATCCTACGACTAGATAGCGACCTTAATACAAACTTCAAACCAAAATCAAAGTCATTTTGTCACTAAAATAATATTTAAAGCTACAGATACCAACCTAAACTTCTATATTTTCAATTTAAATTATCCTTCGAATGACATTGCTATACAAACTTCACAGTCAAGTTCAACTTCTATAGCCAAACACGCACACATTTTCATTTTAAAATAACTTGGGTGGGTTACAAGTTCTAGAAGGCTAACGACCAATAGATACAATTCTAGATTGATGCACTTCAATAATATCACAAAATATATGTCAAGGTCATGTTAGACATCGTCTATCGATTGATAAACACACAGAACATAAACGAAAACTATTCTACCTCGCATTAATTCGATTGCATTGCGCTCACTCTGATTTGGTCATCGAAAAAGCTCGAACATTCGAAAAAAGCTTTAAAATAAAGAAGGTGTGAGAAATCTGAAATATAATTGAACAAATTAAATAGTTTCTCTAAATAAATCAGCGAAACTAGATGCAAATAGCTAAGAAAACAAGTAAACAAATGTTCTGCAATGTTTCTTATGCCATTGTGAATAAGCCATATTATAATGTTTGTACTAATGACAATAATTATAAAGGAAACAAAATATAATATACTTATATAGACAAAAATACGCTAAGTATCGCAATTTTAATCTATCACTTTCAATATTGCACATAACAATTCTTTTTAATAAAAAATAAGTTCTCATACGCCACAGAGAACTTTAAAATAATAGGACACTCAATAGATTTTGTTTTTTGTAGCTGAAAACTTATCCATAGTTGGTCTTTCTTGATTATTTGGGAAAAATAATGGGATAGTGGCGGGTGTGTTAAAGCCGCCATTTTGAAAAACACGATTTCTCAAATAACTTAAGAATGGATTATCGGAGAAAAAAAAATGTTAAGAGCTTTTCGATAGAAAATATGATATCCTTTCTTTCTTGTCTACAATTTTATTTAATAGTCATTACATGTAAAAGTTGTAGCATGTAAAAGTTTTCGTTGGTCACTTCTTGCAGCTTAAACGTCAGATTTGCTTCATATTAAGTATAATTAGTGATTTCAGGATAAGAGGCTAATAAACCAGAAGCAATTTTGGTAGGTCACTGTTGATCCTTAAACAATGCAACCTGCTTATTTTTCTCGAAAACAACTTAACACTAAAGATATCAGCCAGATAACAATTATGCCTGTTACTGAATCCGCAAAATTTCAATCCCCGTGAGTCGGCTGGATCCGCAGTGGATCCGCACTCGCATACAATTCTATTACTGAATACTATGAATGAGCTGCATTTTCGATCCGCGAACTACTTTTCCATTTTTGAAACTGTATTATGGTGGAGGGAACTAACTTCACGGGAACTAACTTCACATGTGAACTAACTTCATCACTAGTGGGAATTAATTTCACCTTTTTTTTTTTAAGTTAATTCCCACTTTGAGTGGAAAATAACTTAACTTTTTGGTGGGAAATTATTTCACTCTTTTGGGTGACGTTACACTTTTCATACAAAATGCACATATTTCATACCCAAACTTGCACCCACCCCAAATCCTATAGTGGGCCAAGCAGGGCGGTTTCATTCTTACCAATCTCAACAGTTGAAGACACCGGGAACTAAAGTCGCCCCATGTTTTCAGCTTTATATCTCCTGTAATATAAAAATTGTAAAAGGAAATTAACTTGACACAATCTTCAGATGAAATTAGTTCTCACCCTTAGTGGGAATTTACTTCACCAAAAAAAGGGAAATTAATTCCCACTAGTGGTGAAGTTAGTTCCCATGTGAAGCTAGTTCCCATGTGAAGATAGTTCCCTGCACCCTGTATTAACGTGGATGTCAATAGTTATTAACATTGGGCTTGTTCAACTGCACACGAGATAAACAATCGAAATAACAGGTATTGTAAAATATCTAGTATTGTAAAATATCTAATATCGCAAATTAAGCTTTTTTAAAGATTTTAACAACTAATCTTAATCCATGTGTTTCAGCAATCACTAGACTGATTTACAAGGTTCATTTGCTGTTGGATAGAGAAAATTTCAAACTAGGTCGTGGGGACTATATTTCTGGACCACGGTTTGGCTAAAAAACGACACCAAAAGATGCACTTCCGGAATTCGAAATAACAGGGCAAAAAATTGAACAAAATTTAATTAAATTAAATTAAAAATTAAAGGCAGTTTGCACGAAGATTATATTTTCGAAAACGGCCATTGTCAATAAATTATTAGAAATATTGCAAAAAAAACTTTATTTCTGTTTTAAAAAATCAGATTTGTTAACTATCTTCTTTTTCTTTAATTTGTTTACATAAAAATCACTTTCGTCCGCACCAATTTTACTGCGGACGAAGTATAGTGTCCTTTATTTTTACTGAAATTCAACTATCAAAAATTTTGTTCTTAGAACATCAGGGGGCATACAGAAATTAAATTAATTTACTTATTTAAGCACTTAGACATATGGTAGAATGTTTTGGAAAGTTAAATGAGTGTTAGGATTTATCATTATTAACTTATGAATTGTTGTGCTAATTGACTGCAATTGTTTTTTTTGTGTTTCTAAAGTATGCATCATAACATTTTATTATGAACAAATGTGAAGAATAGAAAACAAGATTGATCTGAATGAGATTTTAACTTCTAATTGGTTGTAACGTGTAGGACAACACGACAATGATTGGCCACTTCTATGCGTTAGCATGTATTTTAAAGCATAATCAATCTCGATCTCAGAAACGTTGTCACAGCTAACACACGTCTTTTTCTTTAAAGATATTCATAGCAAGGTAAAATGATGCAAGTAGATGTATGTGATTGCACCATTTTGTGTATATTATTCTTATTTTCTATCAAACCAATATATGAAGAGAGCAAATAAAAGGTTGTACGTTTCACTTTTATTAAGCACTTGAGGTTAACTTCACGCTAATTTTGTATTCATTTCCGACAGAATGGTCAATGTTAATATTTGACTAAATATTGATATGTCTATTGGCCATTTCAGAACAGAGTCTAAACAATACCTATAATGTTTTTATCTGAAATAAATCAGTCGTTAAATTAAGCAGTTATTTTAACAGCCAAAATTCAGTTATAATCTCTCAATCGGGAAGTATTTAATACAATAGTCTCTAATTAAAAGCGCAATTCATTTCCATTTACCTCTGAACCTAGGCTTATAGATAATTATTCCAAACAAATCAATCAATTCTCCACAAACCACTAACCAGTTAGATATGTTTAACCTTTTTTTTTATAAAAATTAACAATATACCCGTCTTGTTGTTTAAATGAATAATAATTCAAAATAATTGCAAAACTGATTAAGACAGGCATAAACTTCATCAAAAATAATGTGTGTACTCATTTTACCTTGACAATGATTTTACCTTTAAATAAATACCTAATGTGTCAAGATTTGTTGCAATTACTTAACATAACGTGATAAAAGATTTATGCGTTGTTATTATATGAGCTTTAAATATAGTTGTGAAGTTATGAACCTTTAACCTTTAATGTCTGTGGTCTGTTTCCTTCAGGAAGTTCAATAGTCTTACTCTATGAAAGAAATACTTAATGACCGCATCACCAACCGCAATAGTGTATATGTTTAATCAAATATGTTTGCACTTTTATCTGTCCGCCAGACAGGTTGATCACTTCTATTGCTTTGTTAAAATATTATTAGCAACTATAATTAAACTGTTTTTGATTCTTTAATTTTGTTGTTATGCATAATCATCTTTTTGGTTTGTCGTTATAACAGGAGGTTGGTAATAAAAATAAAATTTTAGAAATTTTCTGGTGGTAAGTTATGCCTTATTTTCCATGTATTAAAATTTTGTATTGAGCGCAGTCGGCTACTATAGTGCTATACGTACTATTTTGTATTTAAGGGATGCCATGTGATAAAAAAATAAGATCTTTGAACGCAGATAATTCGTATGTTACAAAATTCAATTAATTAAACAATTACGAATCATCAATAGACATCAAACAATATCGTTTTATAATACCACAACCACAGGCACATAATTATCCATACCCTGAGAGTTCATTGACTTTTTTATAGATTAATCCAGTGAATCTCACCGGCAAATCTCACTGGTGAAACAGAATAATGTTGAACAAGAATATAGTCTTTTGCCACCGGAACCACCTCTTGCCAACCAGACCCGTAATTTTTACGAAAGTGAAACAGCGGGAACTAATTTGCTTTTCAATTAGTTTCATATGAATGAACACATGTATTCAGTTAAAAGCCTATTACTAAATTTGCTCACTTTTAGGTCCAGTTAGATCGCTTTAAAATTATATTCAAATTCAAATTTGTAACTTACACATATTAACATCCTCATAGTAAAATGTAACTGCACGTTTTAACTTTCATAGAGTTCTCTATAAAATACAAAAATTACTTCACCTTGATATTTTGGTAAATCAATATAAAACACAGTTAATTTAGTGTCAGAGTCAGAACAAAGAAAGCTGTTTTCCACTTTACCATCTCTTACTGCTTGATGCTTCCGGATTTATTTTATCAATAAAATGACTAAAAATAAAATTACATCAAGAAAATCTGTAAATACGACTTCTCAGTTACCGCAGTAATTGAAAATACATTCTTCATTCAAGTGAAATCATTAAATCAAGTAGAATCAGACTCATACACTCCTCAAGAAGGTCAAATTTAATTCGTAGCTTCATACAAAACCATAATTTTCGTTCAAAATGCATTCAACAACATTCTTAAGAATTTACATCAGCATTATTAACGTCCTTACATAATTCCTAGTAAAAAGATATTTTATCCAAAGTGAATGCATAAAATACAAAATTATTTCAAAACATCAATTACAACAACAACAAGTGAAACAAAAAAAAAAATAATTCAAAATATTACGATTTACTCTGGTAAGGTGTCAAGCTCCGGTTACCGGTTTCGCTTGACCAACTCGTCATCATCGTCTTGCTTGCTGCAAAACAATCCGGAAGCCAAATCACTACACGCACTACAGCCGGTATTCTGGTTATTTCTTCTTTCGGTCGCGACTCGGAAACCCAATGAAAGTGAAAATGATCCCATTACTGCAATAGCACTTTACAAATATTTCCCTTTTTTTTCTTTGCGCTATACGAATTTCCAGTTTTAACTGAAACCAGACTATGGACTTGGAATTGCTAACAAGAGAAGCAGATGATGGCGACTAGATAAATTAAATTTATTTATATCAAATAAAAGGAGAAAATAAAATGATATATAAAATCATTTTAAATTAGATGCACTTCGGAAGGTATTTTTCTCATATGATTGCATTCGAATTATATTACGTACTACATCCATAAATAGAGAGTGCGAATTGTCATTTGAATCGCGGTACTTTCTACTTTGGTTGAATGGAGCTATAGCATTTCATACTGATTTCAGATAATAGATACTATTCAAATATTATTAGTATATGTAATAAATTATGTAGTGATACAGTTACTGGTGCAACACCAATTTTGGGCAGTGGAAACCCTAGAATTCTAAGGTGAAATTTGACGTTTTCATGGTTAAGTTCAATTGTCTGATGGTTTTTGCACTGCCAAAATAAAGATCATCATGAGATACACCGTAAAATGCAATAATTTTTGGTGTTATGTAAATGCTAACGATTGAAAATTCAAATAATTTGACAACTATGTACACATGTATCTCAAAGTGCTTACGAAAATTTTACATTAAATTTAAAATTAACTGTCAATTGAACAAAAATTAAACTTTCTTTTCTCAAAAATAATTGTTTTTCTATTTACAAATAGAATATCTTCTAAAATATAAAATCTGAAAACGATTTAACTTTAGTGCTTTAAACTACAAAAATTGAAGAAGGGATTTGTATTTTAGAGCGCGTCTCGTTCTGAAACACCAATCTGGCAACCCTTTAAACAAGAGGTTCAGATTTGTTTGAAAGTTCTCTAGGAAAGAAATGTTTGTATGTATGTTGTTATGAAAAATATAAAAGTCCATACACAAATATTAAATACAAATACTTTTTTACATCAATTATGTAAGATCAAAAAAATTATGACGATGATAAGTCATTGATATCGTCGCAGTTGAAAAGAAAGAAGAAGAATTTTCACAAAACATTTTTTTTGATTTAAACATAATTTTCAACAGTTAATTCAAAAACACTTCTTTGTTATCATTTCTTTCTCAACTGGCAACCCTTAAACCTAAGGGTGACCAGACTGTTGTTCTTAAACCACGACCAATAAATGTTCATAACTAATTATTGTAATTATAAAATCACTGACGAAAAACCTCGATTGGTTTTCGGTTACATATACGATATTTTTCAAAACTTCATTGAGCATATTACAAAGAAAGCCCCCATTTTGAGAATAAATATCCAGGGCCAGGCTAAGATATTTCGCCGCCCTAGGCAGAGCTTTAATTGCCGCCCTTTCAACACTTTACCTTACCTGCAACATTGGTCCAAAATTAAAACGAAGTTTTGTTTGCCAATGAAAAACGGTAAAGACCGTCAAAATTAAGATTTTAACACATACAAAAACTATAGTAATGTACTGAGATTGAATTGTGTTCAGAGTCGTTTATTTCGAAACGATTGGAATTGAGATTGGTTGGTTTGGTTTGGTTTTGTTCGTTTGCAATCATTAATCTTTTAACAACCCAAGTATAATTATATCTGGTGTGAGAGCCTATGTTTCCTATAAAGGCTGATTCAGCACTGTAAATATCTGCAGATTCTCAAAAAAAAATATAGAATTAAAAATAATATATGAAGCAAAAACAGTGACAACAAAAAATTTAGCAAAGAAACATGAACTGAAACTCAGACAAGTCCACAGAAAAATAACCCATATTGCTTTGAAGACTTAAACAGGATTATAACCAGGCTTCCGGCAATTATGCTTGGATTTTTTTTTTCGGAAAAAAACACCCCCTTCTTTTAACAAGCAATGTTTTCTCAAGATTTGTATTTTAAGTGTATTATTTTGTGTATTTTCATTGTCAAATAAGGAATACAAAAACAAAAATAATAACGAAGAGACATTTTATTAAGTGCTTTAACTGGTCCAACTGTCATATTAGAATGAATAAATAACAGAACCCGCAAATAATTGATAAAAACAGACTAATCCAAGAAAAAAAATTTAATTCATGAATTCATTGACACATTAGCACATATCAGAAAAACCATTATTTAGATCTTATTTCTTTACTCCACCTTATAAAACTACCAATGAAGATTAATAGTCGGTTTAATATTAAAGGTGTGTACAAAGTATCAAACAGAAGGTCACACTAAATTCCGTGCCATTTATACAAAACTTTATCTCAATGAGTCACTATACTATATCATTATGTGAATCTATAAAGCTAAATTGAATCAAAGTTAAATAATTGAATTGTGCAGATCAATAACGTTGTTTGAGTTTTACTAGCGCCACATTTGTATCATGCGCGGCCGGTTACATTACACCACTGGTCGCACGTCCGGCACAGCAAAAGCAAATAAATTCCAACAAGTTTCAAATTGTTGGTAAAAAGACCATGGTTAGACTTATAAAATTTCAATATGGATTGGTCTTGTTTTTCTAATGATCTAAACGTTTTCCTCGACACTGCCATTGACACCTTTGTACTCAATTTAATTTTGTTTTGGTTTTTGCCCAAGAAATTTGTTTTAAGGTCAAGTAAAGCATGACATATCTGACTAAGTCATATACAGCGTGCGTCATGGTGTACAGTTCATACGATAATAGAGGTAATTGTCTTTTCTTATCTGATCTAGTTTAGTGCTAATTTGAAAGTTAATATGGCAACGCATTAGTTATCAACAATTCAAAATAATTTCATTAAAAACTGAATATAGGATGACATTAAGATGACAGTATGCGATACATTCTTCTCTATATACTCATAAACCATAGCAAAAGAACAGCCTTGAGGCACTCCCACAATCTTATTCTTTGATACAGACCCATATGAATAATGATAAAAACAAGCCAAAGGCTAATTGGACAAACTAACACTATAAAATGCGTAAGATTAAATCGTTGTGACGTCTAATTGAAACTTATGATCTTGAAAATACACTGCCTCTATTTGGCTATTCATTGCCTTCCACATACTTAATGCAGCTATTCAATTTTATATCATATGACTTGTCCATGGTTGGTGCACTTGCTTGGTTGAGTCTGCCTTTGCGGCTTTTATAAATCGTCTGGTTATTAACTACTGACAGAGTATTTCAAAATATAAGGTGAATTTCAGAAGAAAAATAAATTTAACTAGAAAAAAGTTATAACAAAAAGGCTAAGTTATAAAATATCAGAAAAAGTCCTTTCAAGATGCAACTGATATCGGTATGTGCAATGCAATGATTACGCATTAAAACTGCAAGACAATGGTGTTGATTGTGTGGTTGTACAGTAGATACATGTTGCAATTTAATGTATTTTTTCTTTTGATTTTTCTTGTTTGTGAATGCGAGATTGGTGATGCATCATTTTCCATTTTATTTTATTTTTTTGTATTTTGTTTAATTTTATTTTATTACATTTTAATTTGTTCAGTTTAATGTATTATTTATTTTAATTTAATTATTTTTTTTTAATTTATTTTGATTTATTTTAATTTATTTTGATTTATTTTTATTTATTTAATTTTTTATTTCAATTTTGTTTAATTTAATTAAGGTGTGTGTTTTCTTTAATTTAATTTATTTTTGTTTAATTATTTTAATTTATTTGCTTTTTCGTTTATTTTATTTATTTTATTTTCCTTTGTTTTATTTTATTTTACTTTGTTTCATTTAATTGTTTTTTTTTATTTAATTCAATGCATTTTTTATTTATTAAATTCTATAATTTTTTTTTTTAGTTTCTTTTATTTTATTTTATTTTTTATTATTATTTTTAATTTATTTTATTTTATCTTATTTTTTATTTATGTTTTATTTTGTTTGTTTTATAACTTTACCTAACGTAACGTCAGTTAAAAATTATCATAAAAAAACCGATACACAAGTTTTCATGGTGAAATTCACCCATCAGCTCTTCAAAGCAATTAATTGCATCGACCAGCCTTCTAAATGTTGTTATTGTTGTTTATTGTTTTACTTCGATTTCAGAGAGTTGCTATGTCTTTAACATAGTTAAGACTCTTGCCAGTCTACAGAGTGACTACAGGCAACCTGCACCACAGAAAAACCAAACTACTGTAGACATAGATTCAAAAATATTCGTTAGCGATCACTACGAATTCACCATAAAAGATCGTCGTCTATCGTTCAGAATGCCAGTTGCTTAATAAACGCGATCGTGTCCAAGGAGTTAGTGGATACATTTTCGTTTTGTATTATTTTTAAGCAAGAAGCGAAAAGAATCGTGATTAATAATAAACATTAGATAAATATATGTGTTGTGCATCCCAAACTCAAAACCAGTGATTAACCCAGTGTAAGTGATTTATTTTTGTTTTTAGTGAAGATACGAACCAAAAACTTACTGATAGTGACACTGATGTTTAATTTTAACTTGAAAGGCATGCAAAATTAGTAATTGCCATCACGACTTTACTACAGTTACCCACTTATGTTACACTTTTACGTTAAAGTTTTTTTGTATATATTTTTCTTTGTGCTGGGATATTTAAATTCAAAATAGATGTTTATAAAAAAAAACACGTTATCGGATTGTGTAATTTTCTGAAGACTTGTGATTACGAGTGACTCTTTGTTTTGATTGTGGTGGGTATGACTGACTTTAAGTGGAAGTGAATTCCAAAGTTTATTTGCATAATGTCTGTGACCTTCGATGTTGCGGCGAAAATTGCCCATTATTATACCGTGTGTGGTATAGTGATAGACTCACTTATAAAAAAAATAATAATACAAAATTGATTGAAAGTCGTATGCAAATCAAAGTGTAGCATGCTGTGATCTGGGTTCGCATAATTAATGTAAAGCTATTCAGTGGATAACAATTTATTCATTACAAATGGTTTGGTTTAAGATTGAATTGTGCATTTATCAAAAACAAACACGGAAAATATTAATAAAACATTTTGATAAAGTCTTTATTATATGATTATTTATGAATAAGATATATTTAAGAAGTGGTTACTAAAAATAACTTCAAATAAATAAAAAAAAAATAAGGAACTTTATTGTTTGCAAGTTTTTGAGTCACTCTTGTTAATGTTTTAAGACCTATTATTTATACATCAGTAGGACGAGTGTTCAAATCAAATCGGTTTAGTAAAAAGTTCTTGAAACTTATTAATACGAAAACACGGCAAGTTCTTACACAAAAAATACTTTGAACATAAGTGATAAGCGATTTTACTAACGTAAAATGCGTTTTTAAATCTATTTTTTGTTAATGCTTAATTTTTAATATTTAGCTAAAATTTTTAAACCGATCAAATCAAAATAAAATGCACATTTACATATAGATAATCATGAAACTAAATAAAATAAATATAAAAAAAATAATATACGCAAATAAGCGGATAATCCGCCCCCATATCCATCTAACCACAAGACATATAGACGATTAAAATATTAAATAAATAATTGTTTAAAGAAATGTACAAAGGAAAAAGTCAAAAATTGTTAAGATTCAAATTTACGACCGTTGAATTAGTATGAGTACGCTTAGAGTAAAAATATTGAAAACCTCTAGTTTCCATCAATCTTCTTTCACAATTTCACGTCAAATTAACTCCACTCTTCGAAAGTTGGCACATGCCAACTTATCTGTTGTGTTCTTGGGGTGATATTTTTGTTAATTAACCCTCTATTTCAATTTTAATGGCTTTCTTTTCTTTTGTACATTTCAAAATTGAAACTATTCAATCAAATCAAAATTAATAATTCAACACCATTAATTTTATCTCTTTAACATAAAAACTGATCATTCATCATTTTCCCACTTCCCAAAATTTTAAAATACCCTTGTATTACTATTATTTATGGAAGTTGCAATGTAAAACAAAATCAAAATATTATCAAACCACAACATTTGCAAATGGTTTAATAAATCATTATATTTAAATTAGTATACCTACAATCTACACACATTTTTTTTTATCAAAACCAATCATCACAAAGCCAAATTTTACATTATACAATGAAAATATATGTAGGAAATTGTTTGTGTACTAATATAGAGGTATATAGGAGCTATAGACATCAAAGCACAATATATTACTATTGCTTTCATTTAGCTGACTCTAAGTGCTTGACCATTATTTATCGATTATTTTACAATAGAGTATATAATTCCATGATCGAGATGGTACTTCAAATTACTTGAAAATGTCCACCTCTTATACTAAGTATTAAATTAATAAGTAATAGATTGCCCACCCACATTTTTGTGACCTACGAAATTATGAACTAGGTATTGGACGATTTTGGTTTTAAATGGAACCTTACACGGTCAGTCAAACAAAGTCAGTCATCGTAAATATTTTTTTTTTTTCAAAAAATTCTTTTTTAAAGGAAGTGCATGGAAACAATTTTTTTTTCAGATGAAAGACAGACATTACCGTCGAAAAAAATAAAATTATATCCAAATCGATCGTACTTTTTTTTGGGAAAAAATTCAGAAAATATTTCTTTACAAAATTTTTAATTGAAATTTTTAATTTAAATTTAGAATATAAAATTTAACAAAATAGGTGCTGCCGTTTAAAAGATAATGCTTCGAAAAATAAACAGTCATCACATCATCAGCGCTGACAATAAATATCTACTCATATAAAATTTTATTAAAATCGAACACATTTTTTCGAGAAAAATGAAATTATCGGTATTCGGTAACGATTATATGTTGTAGGTACCGTTAGTTTTATAGCTTTGTACCAATTTTTAAAACAATCGGCTCTATCTGTAGGTGAGGTGTCGATACATCCACACAGACCTTACCTACCTATAATCGCGAATAAAAAGTTTATGGCATGTATTTTAAATGACTTTCTAGAAGATGTGGTTTGATGCTTTATAAATCAATATGTCGATTTTGAAGTTGGAGTTCTAGGTCTGAAAATAACGGTATCTACGCCATACAAAAAAGTGTTTTTTTTTCATCGAAAACTGATACCCTTTTTTATTAAATTAGATATGGTAGTGATTCAGCAATAAAGTTCTTTTCGATAATTCGAGTTACATTTTAAGTCTTAACAGTATTTTTTCAATTTATACTTTCTCATTAATTTTTGACGGATCTCAACCAAATTTCATACCAAAAAAGGTCTCAATATTCAAATGATAACGTCTTACTTAATTTTTAATTCTATACACAAATTTAATTAAAAATAAAAAGTTTTGTGGATTCAATAAAATATTCGAAAACAACACACCATTTTTTAGATTTTTTAGATTGTTGCTAAACGTTTTTAAAATGCTTTTCTCATTTAATTATTTTAACTGTCATTCTCAAAACATTTATAAAATATTTAAGAACAAGTTTTTAAAACCGATTTTTTTTTTAAATTCGATGTAGAATTTTGTTAGAAAAGCTAATATAAGGCAATACATAAAAATTAAAAATCCATTGCATGGAATTTCTCTCAAAACTCTGTATACTCTTTTAAATAAATTTTTAAACATTTGAAAATCCTATTTAAACCTTTTTTTTCTAATTAAGTTAAAAAATCCAATAGTAGTAATTAATATTAATATCTAATAAAAACAAGTACGTGCAACATAGTAGTGCTTTTTATTATTATTCACAGGAAAAAAATTGGTGGAACGAAAACACCTTGATTTAAGCTGACCCCTCGTCTATGATTTTGCCAAAAATCTTAAATAATTTTTTTGTTTTTATGTCTTGATCAAATTCTCAAAAGTACACATGATTTGACCCGGAGCAAATTTTTTTTGGAGGGGGGGGGGAAGGGTTCGAAATTCAGTTTTTTGGAAATTTCTCGGAAACTATGAACTTTAAGCAAAAAAAATATTAAGGTAAAAATTGTAGCTTATATGATTTTCTACAAAAAAAAGTTTTGACACTTTCCATCGTATCATCAACCAATTTCTAGAAAAAAGTGTTTAATTAAATAATTAAATTTATTAAACAAATTGATAAATATTTCATAACTTAAAATGAATAAATTCCATAAGTCAAACTTCCACAACTCGAGAACTTCTTTTCTCTATTAATCGAATTTGTATTTAGAACTTTGAGTATTCAACTTATTCTTATATCGTTCTATAATTCGAAGTTTCTTTAACTCGAATATTTTTTCTCTCATTTTAAGGGTTTGACTTATGGAAATTCCACTGTAAATTATTATAAAGTCTGTTTTTAGACAACATTGCACTAATTCACTAGTATTTAGTGCTTTTTGCTTTATTTTTTTGTGGTTTTTCTAATGATCCTAATTCACAGAAAATTAATAAAATGCATGATTGGGTCGCACGAACTAGCTGTTCGTTCAAAAATTTTGATTCACGAAATTATGTATCATCATATTTTTCGTAGTGATGAAAAGTGTTAAAATCTTTTTTGTAGAAAATCATATAAGCTGCAATATTTAAAGTTCATAGTTTCCGAGAAATTTCCAAAAAAACTGAACTTCAAACTTTTCCTCCCCCTTCCTCCAAAAAATTAGATCCGGGCCAAATTATGGATACTTTAGAGGATTTGCTCAAGACATAAAAAACAAAGGTCTCCAGCAAAATCCAGGGGTGGAATCGGCTAAGTTGATTTGTGATAAGTGACAGTCAAAATCTACACTTTCTATCTTCATATGGTGATCATCACAGTGATAGCTACAAACCAATCTCAAAAATATTGTGATAGTCATCTTCTCATGAAATTGACGTTTCTTTTTTATTTTTGTGGCAATGTGACTAGAGTTACCACATGCATACAAAACATTATAAAATTCGTAACTTTTTTTCAATTTTAGTAACCAAACCATCAAAAACAATATTTCTTTTACCATATGAGTATACAACAATCAAAAATAAATGGTTAAATTTAGAATTATTGCATTTATTCACTAAAAAATTAACAATTTCAATGAATTTACTTTAAAATATGACTACGGCAACAATGTTTTTCACAAATGTCACTGACAAATTGAACAAAGTTGAATTGAGTTAAATTGGTGGATGTGATCACCTTACGCAGAAGGAAAAATCAATTTGATCACAAGTGATGATCAAAAATGTGACAATCAACTACCATCTTACGCGATTCCACCCCAGCTTTTTCAGAATTATTTCGTAATTCTGCCTTTTTTTGTCTAATTTTCTTGGGCTATTACTGAAACAAGTGAAAATAAAATATCCTGATATTTGTCACATTTATACTAAACAAATATACTGATAATTCCTATTCAAAATTATTAAACACACCATTTCATCTTTCCATCTATAGCAACACCTTGCAAAAACTGTCACTTAAAAACACCCATAGAATTAATAATTAGCTAACACTTTCCTATATCACGATTTACAATGATGAATGGTGAATTGGTGAAACATTATAAATTATAATTATTGTCAGTTTCAGCTATTGTAATACATCCAACACTATGGTGTTAAGTTTACTACATATACCGTACTTATCTCGCCATTGACACATGTTTTGACAGAAGATAATCGTGTTGATATGGCGCCAAGAGGTTATTATTTGAATAATAAAATAACTGTGCAAATTTGTATTGCAAATACTTAAATGTTACGTATACACGCCTTACATTTGGAACAACAAAATTTATTGTTTATTTCTTCAGGTTGCACTTGCGCTTGCATCAGTGCGGTTAACCATAAAACCGATGTTGTAAGAGTTGATGAGTCTCTTGGAAGAATATGCAGTTGTGAAGTATAGGTACAGGTAGCATTGTTTTGATCCGGTTTACTAAACTCTTGTGGATACTTTTTTATTTATTTATTTAAGTATAGAAAACAATCTTTGATTTAAGATCTTTGGAGTGGGTAAGCCACAATTGACATTGACCCAAAAGTGTGTTTTTAACCAAACAAAAGTTATATTAATATAGAAACAATAAAGCGAGATTACATTGGAATTATTAAAATTTTCCTTACATAATTAATCAGTCACACATCAATTTATTTATTTTTTTTTTATTTTATTTTTAGATTGAGATAAAATGAAGTCTACAATTGTATTTTTTACATTTGCAATAGGATTGTCAACTGCTCAGTTGTACTTCCATCAATTGCAACCACTTCAATATCAACCACCATCTGCATATCCTTCTCAGCGTCATATTCACATTCAACCAGATTTAGCACACAAAGCTGTTGTAGAGAATGCCATAAGAGAAGCTCAACTTCCTCCAGAATTGACAAATAACTTCTACAAGAATCCTAGAGTAGCAGCTGCTTTAGCAAAGGAATCATGGCTGACTGATAAAGAAATGCCAGTTTTTGACAGAGAAGCCGAGAAAATACCTCGTGATATGATTTATAAGATTTTTAAGAATGCCGGATGGGTGAGAAGAAGGTAGAAAATAAAAATTGCCAATAAAGTTTATAAAATTTGCTCTCCTAGTTATATCAATATTTTAAAAATGATTTCACATAAATAATAAAGATATTATATTAAATAATATTAAGTGTTATATTTAAGTTAGAAGTTAAAAGTGTTATTTATTTACATTTTGTTTGTTTTATTAGGATTCATAATTGATTGATTGTAAATAAATTGTTTTGTGTTAAGCTTGAATCACAAAAAAAAATATATTTTTGTTTTAATTTATTGAAATGATTTTTTCACAAAATTTATCGTAATGCGTAAAAATATACAGTTTACTGGATTAAGTATTTTTGCACAAGAAGAATAAAAGACAGAATTGAGCCAATCAAATATTTCAAAGATTTAATATTTTCCAAGAGTAGATTACATTTTCTAGTACAGAAGAATACGGTATTTAAAAAAATACAAAGTGTCCGTTTTGTCCTCTCAATGATATTTCTTTTCCATCTTGTAGGTGTTATACTCAGGTCTCAGGAGAAGTATCTCTTTGACATTCTCTAACTTTTTTAAATATAAACCAACCAAAAACGTAAATAAAAAAAAATTATTGAAAGGTGGTTTGTATGATTACATACTATGCATTTAGGCTGCGTAGCTTGCGCTCCATAATTCATATCAATTTTCATTCGATTCCCCGTGCCGGCGAAAATTCAATAACGTATTTTTCGATTAAATATGAGATTGTTAATGGACGAGCAACACTATTTCAAATAGGAGTTTGATGATTGGCGATAGTGGCCATGAAATAGCTATAACTCCTGCCAAAAATAGTGTTGGTGTACACAGGTTGTTGTTGTCAACTTCAACCACTTCTCAAAAAAAAATTATTGTCAATATTGTCTACAAATTTCATTTTAAACAGAATTTCATAACAGAAGAGATCATCGACTCCAAAGTACGAATACATAAAAAGTGAAAATTTGACTTTCATTTGCTTATAACTTTAAAAAAAAAATTAAAGATATTTTAAAAAATGTTTTTTAGGCCCAGTTTTTCAGTGCGAGATCATCCCAGGGTTAAGTTAACCTCAACTTAACTCTAAAAATACGATTTCGGTTAGTTTGACAGCTCGAGTTAACTCTAAGTTAACTCTGAGTTAACTTGTCTGAGTTAAGATTGGATTACAAAAATTAAAACTTTTGACATTATGCTGAAATATCTCTCGCAGAATATAATTTGTACTTGTTACTTTTTGTTTTTCGTGAGTTAACTCGAGATTAATTTATTCTCGGGATTAACTAGCTCTGAGTTTAAGTCAGAGTTAACCCAATATTGTAAAACTGGGCCTAAAAAATATAAACAATAGTATTTCCTACTAATTTGTATTTGATTAAATTTCTGTCAGACTAATATGGTTTTCGAAATAGTTACACAGTCAATTTCTTTAAAAAATGACGATTATAGTATATGTACGTTTTTAAACTCCGATATTATACTCAGGATAATTCCCTAACAAGAAATAAAATAATCCCACCGATGGTACAAAATTCACAATTAATTTCTTGCGTCTTTCTGTGAAATTGAATAAGATATACATTTTGAAAAAAAAAACGTCTGAAAAAGGAGGTCTAGTTAAGAAGCTATTGGAAATAAAATATAGGGCACGACTGGGTCGCAAAAAATTATTCTTGTGTCAAGTCGTCTAGAAGCTGAACACAAACAAACATTTAGGTAAGTAAGTTTCCATTAAGCTATTCAGAACTTTTTTTGACAGAAAACCTGGTAGAAAACAACAAAACAATACACAGCAAACAAAGAATTTAACTGCTAAATACTTAACTTGATACTTAGTAAAAGAAAAAAACCCTTAATGAAATTAAAATAGCAAAATTATTAAAAATATCATATGAAATTTTATTTAAAGTGATATCTTATAAATATTCAAACTAAAATCAAAGTACGCAAAAAAGGATATGGTATGTTTTGCCAAAAATTTTCGGCAAATTAACGTTTGGCGGTGGTTCATTTCACCATTTTTCTTTTCGCAATTTCTTTATTAAACATCTTGTTGTTTGGCATTCCACGTTTTGCAATTTACGTTTCGTTTTTTTTTAATTTATATGACAAAAAATCATTTCGCATTTTTCATTTCGCCGTTTTCATTTAGTTCTTATAGATTATTTAGCTATTCGAAGTTTGGCAATTTTTTAATTGGATTTGTATTGTTTTGCTTTTTATTATTAAGCATTTTTGCGTTTCATTTATGTTTTTTTGCTGTTTTTTTTTTGTTTGGAAATTTATTGTTCAGTTTTTTTTTTTTTTATTTGGCATTCAATTCTTTTGCAATTTTTTCGCGCGAAATTTGTAGGCACGTAATTTAATGAAGTGTTAAAATTGCAAAACAAATGAATGCCAAATAAAAAAAAGCTGAACAATAAATTGCCAAATAAGATACATAAGTATTAATTAGTGCGATTTCTTGTTTCAAAATCGAAAAAAAATCCATAAATGCTGACTCAGCAGACTTAAAAGTCTCATTGATGGAGGTTTAAACAAAGTTTTCCATTATTAAAATAAGAAAAAAAAAAACAAAACTTAAAGCCAGACGCAGAGATCACAGCAAACATTTAAAAACGACTATAAAAGTATGAATCGAACAAACACTCAAGAAAAAGGTAAATCTAAAAAAAAACTGATGGCATCAGGAATTTAGTGAATGATTAAACGATAAAAAAAATTAACGGCGAAACAATCTATCACCGAAATGATAAAACGATCATCTAGCAAAACGATAAATCTGCTTAGCACTGTTTGCTGAAACAACTAAACGGCGAAACATTATTTGTCGAAAAAAACACTTTGCCAAACATAAAAACAATAAAAAAAACAAACAAATTGCCAAATAAAAGTTTTGCGAAATGGATATAAAGGATTTTGAAAAAAAGGGAAATATAAAACCGCCGAATGTTAATTGCGAAACCATTAAAAAACATAATTAATAAAAAACTAAAGTAAATTGTCAATTGCGAAATAAATAAGAAAGGTGAAACTATGAAATGCTAAATGAATTTTGCCAAGCAAGGGTGACCCCGCAGAAAATTTTCTTTGATAAATATGAGTTTATAAAAAATGGAAATCGTTGCAGCGGATTTTTAATAAATCGAGTTTTTTTTTTAAATAATTTTTTAAAAGTATTTTTAGAAAAAAATCGGGTATGCAAGTTTTGACAACAGATTGACATTGAGTTGTGTCCATCCATTGGCAGGTTCTAAAAACATTGGGTTAACAAACAAAGTTTATTTTCTTAAATCAATTAAATAAAAATATTTAGCATGATATAAGTAGGCAGTCTTGTTAAGATAAACAAATTGGTTAAAATCTCTTAATTCGTTATCGAGATAGTCGAGTTTAAAAAAAAACCGTTATTGTAGATACCGTTAAATAAATTTTCTGGGAAGATTGGTTCCAATATCTGGTAGACATTTGACCTTCACTTGACATATGAAATTTTGGTGAAATCGTTTTAGCCCAAAATGATTATACCTATGGCAGTTATTTTTAGTCCTACAGTAACCTATGAACAAATCTCTGGACATATTGCTCTAAAAAAACTACCTACGATATTTGGAGTAAATGTGTCCAGCTGTTTAGGCTGTAAGCCATGAAACAGAAAGAAGACAGTCAGATAGACAGAATTGCTAAACCAACTTTTGTCGTCCTCTGTACCATCCAAAAGTTATGTTTTATTCTTATATATTGTGCTAAGACGTGGTATGGTTTTAGCATTGTTTTTTACAAGTTTTTATTTGTATATCTCCTTGTTTGAGTTTGTGCGTACATTTGGATGTTTTATTGCTCGAAAAACTTTCTATAAGTTAGCGCAGTGTTTGTGTTGCAACCTGGATTCTGCATTTTTAAGTAAGAGTTAAAAACTAGTCACAAGTATTCCGCAATATTAAGATGCATTCGAGAAGTTTTCAATAGACCTGCATTTTGAACAACCCAGTCCAAAACTAATAACTCATGTAGTCATCAGGGTTGTCAGGCTTTAAAAGACGGAATCGCCAACTCTTAAATAAAAATCGCCAAAAAATCGCCAAATTCAAATTTGTTTAGTAAAATTCGAGAAAAATCAAAAAACTTTTAATATCACAAAAAAATCAAAATAAAAAAAAAACAATTTACATATGTATGACCAATTGTACAAATTTAAATTTAAATCTGATCCTTGGTTATTAGCTCGGGAGGCGTGATAATCGTTAAAAAAGGTTTCCATTTCCAAAATATTGACAGTTTTCAGCCCAATAACTTTTTATGAGAAAGACTGTCAAAGACAATTGTGAGATAAAGTTGTAGAAAATATTTTTCCTCATAAAACTAAAAAAAGTTAACTATTATGCGACCAACAGAAATCGAGAAAACCGCGCCTTTTTCAAAATGGTGGACAACGGTGACATTTTTTTTGTGGGACCTTTGTGGATTTAAGACTCTCCAAGTGGTACCTACTTTTTAAACCAAAAATATAGTCTCGGACGAGTACAGTATTTTTGGCAGATATTTGTTAATTTTTCTGCTAATTTGACTGGACTACTCCAAGAGTATTCATTTTCTGTGATGTTCATCTAATCTTAGCCGTGTAGCTGATGGCAATCAAAAAATTCATAAAAACTAATGTCCACTTGAATATTGAATTTAGTCTTAGCGTCTTAAATTCGGCGATAGGTCCGCTACGATACAATGGAACAAACAAGGCACGTAAAGGTGTTCGTGAGAATAGCTTTCGTCGTTACTGTCTTGCCATATATTATTAATATTGAAGAAAAAAGTAGTTGTTTGTTTAGTCTCCTATTGTCATTTAGGTTAATTTGTAAGAATTAAGTTAAAATTAGAAAAAAGAAAAATATTACTATTTCGATTCAAAAAATTAATATCGCCAAAACCTTAAAAATATCGCCGTTTTTGGGTAACGTCGCCAAACCAATTTTCGTGTCGCCAAATCAAATTTCGAATCGCCAGTTTGGCAACCCTGGACTAGTCATACATAAGGTATCATATGAGACTAATAAATCCTATAGAGAGGTGAGCTGGAGGAGAGAGGAGAGGAGAGCTTCACAAACTTTAAGGTTTTATTTTAGAACTGATATCGACGTATAAATCATTTCCGGCGAAATTCTACATGGTGCTTTTTAAGTAAAGAAAATTTATTCTATTCTTTATTGGCGCTAGACCAATAGCGTAGTTGACATTCACTTCGAGAATGCAGACAAAAACGACAAGTGATACCATTCTATCTATGCGCCCGAAACCATCTTTTCTACTCGCAATTATTATTTCTACCCATAAGAACAAATGAAACATTGAATTTAAAAGCTCAAACATTATTAACATCTACCCAAAGATCTTCGGTGTACACATTATATAAAGTCATTGTCGGCTGCAGTGGTTTTTCCAATCTAACATCTACATTGATATACTTATCTTCCCACCACCTTAAAAGTAAGAACAGATACCTATTAATTTATGAGGCTTTCAGCCATAGGCTAGAATCAATCTCATAAAACATAAAAAACCTTCTAATCGATCCGAATCCATGCTTGAGGCCAATGAATGTAACTAGAGCAAGAATTTCGAGGGAACAACCAGCCAGCGCAGCGCAGCTCAACGTATTGTGTCACCTTAAAAGGTCAAAATTTAACTCATTTTATTTTCTTTGACTAAACGTGGGTTTCTTTATTGACTAATTATTTAATTAAAACTTAAAAAATAAAATAAAAAACAAACATAATGTGATCTAGATGAAAAGTGAAAAAATATGTTAACAATAATTAAAAAAAAGCTTCATCAGAGAATGATTCTGTTTTGTCCTTTCACTTTGTTCGTTGTTCGCCGCTAGAGTCGAGCGACTCTAATCAATGTTAACCACTACGCTGAAAGCTCAGGGTTGCTTCTGGGTGATTTAACAGTGCAGCTACCTTATAGGGAGCTGGTGTTCGATAAGCAGCAGCCTTTTGTTGACCTTGTTGGAGGCCACCATCTCCGTGATATACTTGCTTAGCAGATGCATTTAGAGTAACCTGATGAATATTTGTGACAGGTTCCCGTTCGACTACCTCCTGAACTGTTTGGAATGGATGGTTGACCACGATGCGTCGCGTCTGAACACTTTCACTAGCCGCTCCACCATCACTGGGAGCTGGCGTAGAGGCAATGACACGTTGATCACCATAGGTGCGACCACTTCTCAAGGTGATAGCGCCATGAGTTTGTTCATTGCGATACTTTTGCGGGCCACGCAATTTGCGATGCTCTTTGGTAGTGGTAGTCTCGGGTGTTGTTGAAGAAATGCCTTCGTAATGTGCGGAAGTTTGGTGTGATTCAGCAGCATGTGATTGAGATCTAGTTATTTGGGGATCAATGGCTTGAGCAGGTTTGTCACTTGCACTTAATTCAATTTGGCTTTGGCGCGTGATAGGAACTTGAGCCTGAATTTGGACTCCTTTATTGCTTACAGATATTTGTTGCTGTGCAGGCTCAATAGGTGCTGCTGGTATTGAATGCGTGTGTGATTGATGAGAGTAGACTCTTTGTGGTGGTTGGGAATAAACCAAATGCAGTTCACGCCCTGACGGAGTGAACAGGGAGGAACCATCAGAGCTGAAGCGTAAAAAGTGTTGTTTGTGACCGGGAGAATGGTGTGAGTTAGAAGGCTTTGGAGAAGCATATAAAATTCCAGGTTTGCCTTGAGCAAGAACCGACGCATAAGTTTGACGTTGAGGCTGAGTTGACTCTTCTACTCTTTGAGGAGTTGATGATTCAATACTCTTGGCACTTGTTGCTTCACTTTTTGACTCAGGTTCCGGAGGGATTTCCAAATTTTGGTTGCGGGCCGATGTATGCTCAAGATTATTGTTGAAGTATACTGTATGCTCAGAGGTCGGTGCAGCATTCAAACTTTGATCCTGAGTATATTTTGAGGGAGCACCACGTTGCTTATACAACCTTTGACCGGAGTTGTAAGGTTCTAGTGTATGGGCTGTTGAGGCTACTTGTTCTTGATATAATGTTGGTTGCTGGTGAGTGCTTCTATACATTTCGGATACTTCCAGAGGTTCTTCCAATGCCTCTTTAAGTAGCTTAGCATGTGTACTTTCAGTTGGTTGACGATTTGTTTGTTGGTGATACGAATGGACTTCAACTGGTTGTTGTGAATTTAATTGTTGATGACGAATCTGTGCCACAAGATTGTGGTGATTTGGTTGTTGATTACTTATAGCTTGATGAGCACTATGTTGCTGATTAATTGGTGTTAAAACAAAGTATTGCTGAGCAGCATGGGGTTGAGCAGAATGTTGTGGAACTGCTTGTTGCTGGACAGCATGTTGTTGAGTTGTTTGTTGCTGAGCTGCATGCTGCTCGTCATTGTTTTCTCTTATTACTATTGGTTGAGAGGTGGCTCGTAGGAAATGTTGTTGATATATTTGAGGAGGTTGTTGATGCGCACTGCTAGAAATTTGGGAAACTTGAGTAGGCTGCTTAGAACTCCCTACGAATTGCTGCTGGTATTGTGCCTCGTCAGGTTGCTGATTATGTGAGAAGCCCGATCTGTGTACTGTTGAGTCCGGTTGCTCTTCTTGTGGAAAGTTTGTTGGAATTTCAGCGACATATGCTGGGTTTTCATAATTTTGATGTTGTGATGAAAGAGCACCATATCCTTTTTGCTGATAATCTTGTGGCTGAGCTAGTCCATCATCAATTTGAACCTCTCCAGTGAGGAGTTTCCCCTGATATCTCATTCTTGGATAGTCTTGACTTGAAGCCCGAACACGGGCATATGGTTGTTGTAAATGACCCAAGGGTGATCCATTAGAAGTTATTTCAACATAAGGAGGATATGAGAAATCTGGTTCTCCTACTGCAATCATGTATGGTGTTATATTTTTGCTTACTGATTGAACACTTCCTGATGATGATCCACTAGCTATTGCTGAAGCATCTTGACTTTGTGAGAATGACCGCTCTGTAGTGGTGGTTGAAGAAACAGATTCTCGGCTTTGAACATTGGAATTTGCTTTGAAAACGACATTGTTCGCATTGTTACCAATTGGAATTTGAGTTGACACGAATATTGGACCACCAGTTGTTGTTGATACACTTGGATAACTACCACCATTTTGTAATGATTTCAATAAAATAGAACGAGACCCATCAAAGGAATAAGATGGTGATGCAGTAGTTGAGTAGATTATTTCTCGTCCACCATAAGATCCGCCTTGTAATAGACCAATACCTCCTTGAGATTGTTGAAAACCAGCTCCGGAAATACCTCCCTGTGATATACCAATTCCACCTTGTGATTGTTGGAAGCCGGCAAATCCTCCATCATTTGACAGACCAATACCACCTTGTGATTGCTGAAATCCTGCTCCATTAAAATTTCCCTGTATTCCTCCAGCTCCCAAAGAACCTTTATTTGATCCACCAATTAAAACAGTTGGTGTTGGTGCTGGTGGTGGAAGATATGCAGCTGGTGTTGTTGAATAAACACCACCTTGTGATTGCTGGAATCCTCCTCCAATAATCCCTCCACCCTGTGATATGCCGATACCTCCCTGAGATTGTTGGAAGCCACCGAAGTTTGTTGCTGGTGTTGTGGATTGGAAGAATGGAGCCCCCGTTGTTGAGTAAACGCCACCGGATCCAGTTGATCCTCCAATGACTGTTTTCGACCCACTCAGCAAAACAGTTGATGTTGGTGCTGGTGGTGGAAGGTATCTAGCTGGTGTTGTTGAATAAACACCACCTTGTGATTGCTGGAAACCTCCTCCAATAATCCCTCCACCCTGCGATATGCCGATACCTCCCTGAGATTGTTGGAAGCCACCGAAGTTTGGTGCTGGTGTTGTAGATTGGAAGAATGGAGCTCCCGTTGTTGAGTAAACGCCACCTGATCCAGTTGATCCTCCAATAAGTGTTGTAGCTGTTGACGATGTTTGTGTAACACGTGGTGCAGGTGTTGTTGATGTTACAACAACTCCACTTTGTGATTGTTGAAATCCAGTTGTTGAAACTCCATTTTTAGATACACCGACAGCGCCCTGAGATTGTTGAGTACCTATAACAACAGTTGATGTTGGCGATGAAATTGGTGATTGTGTTGTCGTTGAAAACGCGATGCCACCCTGAGATTGCTGGAATCCTATTCCTCCCTGTGTACTGCCAATAGCACCTTGTGATTGCTGGAATCCACCAGCTACTCCATTATATGATGGTAATCCTATGCTAGATGCATATGTTACACCCGATCCAGACAGTCCTCCTTGAGATGAGTCGTAAGCTCCTGATGTTGATTGCTGAATACCAATTCCAACAAGACCACCTTGTGATCCTCCTCTATTGACACCAAATGCATTTGAAAAACTTAAACCACCTTGTGAAGATTGCTGGAAGCTATCTCCAGCGTAAGTTCCTTGTAGTCCTCCAAGTGCAACCACTGTCTCTCCTGTAGGTACTTTCGCCACAGGACGATCAAGTTCAACAATAACTGATCCTGCTGGTCGAACAATTACACGTTCCTCAATGTCATAGTAGTGTTTCTGAATAGCTGGTCTTCGAATCTCATAGGTTCTTGTTTTAACAGCATTTTGGGCAACATTGAAGGTTCTTGGCAGCAAATTTGCATATTGATAGTACTGCTGTTCTCCGTTAATACCTTGTGAATCTGTTAATAAATACTGACCATGACCATCTAAAATCTGTAATCCATTTCCACCATTTCTACCATGACCATTTAAAATCTGGTATCCATTTCCACCATTTCCACCATGACCATTTAAAATCTGGTATCCATTTCCACCATTTGATTGCAAAATGAGACCCTCATTTCCAATATCTCCTCCGTTGGATTGGAAAACATAACCATCACTTCCGCCAAATGACACTGAACCACCATTATGTAAAGATGCGTCATGTGGTTGATGATTGATAATGGCATAACCTGGTTGATGATCGGGTGGTGATAGGATGTGTGACGATAACGTTGGATGAGCAACACTTCTCTCAAATGTTTGTAATTTGGCTGATGGCTGTTTAAAAACTTCAGCTTGTGGTTCTGATGTAACGGTTTCTTCATTCAATTCTTCAGAGTCTTCAGCTGGTGGTGAAGGACTTGTGGACACAAAAACCTAGCAGAATACAAAATATTTAAATTAATTAATTTAATGATCTTTTTTAGCCTTAAAGCCAAAAGGATTAGTTTTTTTTTTTTAATATCAACCAAGAACTTGAATGAACTTTTTAGCGATTCGTCACCACCGGGCAATATGTATAGATAAGTATTTGCTAGTTATGAAATCATCTTTAAATATTGAGAAAGTTTTTTAAAAACTGAGACAACGTGCTTGTTTCCGACGCAAATACACAAACATTTAAGATCTCTGGCTGAGTTTTAAAAAACATTTTAGCAATGATGTTTTTTTTTCTCCAAATACTTACAGTTTCGATAGTTGGTCGACTGTGATATTTCTGAATGAATCGTTCGAATTCTTCATTTTCTATTTCATCGTCCTTTGGAATTTCTCTGTTGGAACTGCGAATAAATGCTCCTTGTGCTATTGGTTCAGCTTTAATAGTTTTAGCTGGTCCTGCTTTAAGCTCCTCGGGTGCCTTTCCTCCTACATAAGATACATCAGCAGGATTTTCCTGTGGCGTATTTATGGACAAAGTTATATTTTTTGTCGCATAAACTGCTTGCAGTAGCAAACACACCAGAAACACACACTTCATCCTGTGTAAAGACAACACAATAAACCAAAAAGCACTTATTGTTATTCACTTAACCGAAACGATTTAATGGGTAGATTCCCAATTTCAATGCACTTTAAATTAAATATCCCAATTCCACATTCACTAAATTGTGATTATTGCCGATTAAGTATTCCGATAGTATCGCACATCGATTTTGTGATCTAAATCACGTATTTTCTATTATCTCACCTCTATAAATCTTCAATATCACACTTTTTCGTTAACTTTATGACCGTTTAGATGTTTTTACAATTTTCTTTGCAAATTTCACTGTTCGAAGTGAATTGAATGAATAACGCCACGATTGTTGAGTTGAGCGTTTTTATATGACTATAAAAACCTTTTCATAAAAAAAAAATTTAATTCGACCAAATGATGAGCTTAACCCAGTGACTTAGTTTTACAATTAAGGGACGACAAGCTTTGGCGCCGCCCCTCTTGTTGTTGTTAAATAACATCAAGTTGATCTATGCTTTTCCTAAAATGCATCTGAGAAATATACACTCAATCACAGTGTCAATATCAATGATGCGTTGCATGACTGCGGCCACACTACCTGTTGGATTCACCTCACCTAATATGTCAGTCAGCAGTTATTTCATAGACTGAAAACGAATTGGGCAATGTTTAAATTTGTATCTAACAATCATAAAGGTCACACTTCCATTCATGATCTTGTCGTAAAATTCTAGGAATGTGAATCAATGAATTTGATTGATTGAAGATGTGACCATACATTGGTAGTTGGAGAATATAAACTTCTCAATGTTACAATTTAAGTAAGCATACAAAAATTGTTAAGCCTTTCTATGTGGGTTTGAGTAGAACCTTTGAGTTGTTAAATTCAAGCTGGGCGTTTTCGAATTTAAATGTTTGCCTATGACTTTAAGCAGCATTTTAAAACACGTTCTGTTTTTTTTTTATGTATCGGATGGAAAGTACTGTTATCAATTTTTGTCGTTGGTGTACTTTTATGTTTCATCCCACTATATTTTACAGATGATTTTTGTGTATGATCCTTATGACTGGTCATCTTCAGAGTTTTTGAAAGGCTCCATAAGCCAACGCGGCTGTTCTTCAAAATTATAAAGAAAACTTCCAAAACCACGTACAAATCAAAAGCACGACTGGATCGAGTCGTACGTGCTTGCTTCTGAATTCTGTAATTTTTCAAGCAATTAACTAACTAATTAAGAATAACGGTTGTAGTCTTTCAATTTTTTATACGCAATTATTTGTTTTTTATTTTTTTTTACAATTAAAAAACTAAATAAATAAAAATAAATAATTTTGAAAATTCATTTATAACAAACCAGAGTTTTCCGAGAAAATCATGGTTTGCCGTTAATTTTGATGTATTGCAGTATAATTAAAAAAAAAATACCAAAATCGTAGGTAGAGTTTTACAAATAATCTATTTTTTTTAACAACTTTTTTAAAATATTTTTATAAAAAAATTTAAATATTCCAATTTGAGCAAATAATAATTTTCATGCTAAAACAAAAAAACCCATCTAAAGGTTATCCTTATCCTTTATACCAAGTTTAAAGGATATTAGCCCATCCGTTTAAGCTGCAGGTCAGGTGCTAATGCCTACAGACTAACAGACAGACACACGGACAAAATTTCCGGATACACCTTTTTCGACTTTGCTATCAACGTAATGTCATGTTTGATTGATAACTCAAAATTTTATTGTTGCACGAATACATATACATACATACAAAGCTCAATTGCCTTATATGTATGTATGAATTAGATACACAAGTAAGATTAGTTAATTACAAATAATAGAGAGTTAGTCACCGATTTTGAGACATTATCCGTTCAATCCAAATATACTATTGACGTACTATACATGGACTGCTAATCGTGAAAAAAACGTTGATTATATAATAACAGACAACGAAACAAAAACAGAATTGTAAATTGGTTTCTCCATTAACATTTTACACATAAATTGTTATATAAATTATATAGTATGGTAAATGATTCTTTAAATTTCTTAGTTAGTGGCCGGTTATAGCGATCAGAAAAACGAATCAGGAAAAACTTTTCAAATCGGTAATTAAATATGTTCTGATTTTATTTGAAACACAAATGCTATATTTCTCGATGGCAAGTAGCTTACAGAATTTTTTCTGGTGATAAAAATTTCAATTACGCAGGTTTTTTTTTTTTTTTTGTTAATAATACGTTTGATTATTTTCCTGATGGAATTTTCGTACGAAAAATTAAAATCCATCAGGAAAATAAATAAATGCAATTATTACAATAAGTATTTGTTCGACTCAAAATTATATCATCACATAATTCTTTGAGTTATTTGCCATCGATAAGTGAAACATTTTTGTTTTTAAACATATGAAAACATAATAAGTTATTTACTTGAAAATTTTTTCTGTTTCGTTTTCCTGATCGCTATTATCGGACCCTTACATGGTTTCACTGCTAGTAGTTATGTTGACATACGCAAAGATTGCTACTGCAGTCCATGTATGTCAATGCCCAATACTTTTACATGAAAAATATCGATGCGAAAATTCTTGGTATCGAAACAATATTATCGATTATTTACATGCATGAATGAAGAATAGAAGATTACGACACTTTGGCATTTTCACTTTGTTGTTGTTTCACTTGTGACGTAATTTTCACTTGTTACGTAAGCACCTTAAACACTTTGCTTAATAGGTTTGGGTTAAGTCATTACAAGATGCCGCCATTTAATTGTTTTTCTGTTTGTGCTTACGTCACAAGTGATAAAAAAACAACAACAAAAAGCTGAAAAAAAACCAAGTGTCGTAATCTTGTATTCTTTCATTCATGATTTACATGGATAAATTTGTACTGACTTATCAATTCGATAACTTTCAGTCAATGACTTATTTTTGACAGCTCCGAAGAACCACGGCCTAGTTACTTACAACTCTCAACCAATCCTTTTGTGTGTGTTGTTAGTTCTTAATGGATTGGAGGGGACCTACAATTTTACGTCGAATCCGAACGACTAAGGTAAGAAGCACTTTCATGACAATGATACTCTTGGAGGATTTGTCACTTCCTCGCAAGAGGCAGTGCCCCCGAAAAAACATTAGATTTTATCGCAGTTGGAAGCTGGGCTTGAACCCAGACCTCCGGCGTGATGGTTCGACACACTAACCACTACGCCACGGGGCACTACTTATTCAATTCACTCTGGTGTAAATAAGGGAACTTCGTTCCAAAAACGGTTCTATGGAAAGCACCGTTTAAAAGTTTTTTTTTCGACATCATTGTTGCCAACAAATCATTCATGTCAAATTTTATCAAAATCGATCGTATTTTTTTCGAAAAAAAAAAATGGATTTTCGTTTTTAGTTATTTGGCATGTTGCATCTACCTTTGTTTTTTAAGCTAGAACAAAAAAAAATAATTTCTTCTCTAAGGAATGTTCTTTAAAGCCTATACATAACACATTTGAAGCTAAATAGTTCAGCCGTTTATTTTGTAGGTAATTATACAACCAGACTGACAAAATTTACGAATCCACTTTTTTCGACTTCTCCATCATATCTTTTCACATAATAGGACGCGGAAGCGGAACAAACCTGTTTTCCAAAACATAAGCTTAATATGTGCTCTCTGAACTTTTTAATTCAATTCAATTTTTATTGTTTATAAAATGTATGTATAAAATTATTTGTTTTTAACAATAAGATTGACATTGCTTGAATGCCGTCTGCCAGACCTTTTAGAGCCTTTTCGGGGTACTATTCGCAGACTCGCAGACTTCAATGCTGTATTCGGAAAGGAAGACATCTTTGTTGGATAACTCGGTAAGTTCAGATTTTCATTCAGACAAAAATATAGCGAAAAAAATATTCAGTTCAGGGAGGAGAACAAGGTAGCAGTGGATGAAGAGTACCTACGAATGCAGCCTTCCAGCTTATACTGAAACAGCGAAGGTAATAGTCACCGAAGAGCAGCGAATACAAGATGTATTGAAACAATTTCCAGCAGCCGAACTTGGGTATCAAGACAACTGATGATTCAACTTTGTCGAGTGACATTCGAAAATACGCGACGCAGTGTGATGTAATTGCCAATTGAAAAATAGTTCAGTTCCATTGATTTTTTCCAAAAACTTAGTGTTAACAAAGGAATGTGCTATGGCTATGCGATATGATTTCAATCTCATTTTCGAGGTGAGGCGTTAGCCCTGACTCTATTTGCAGCAGATCCTTCCAACTTTTAGGGTACCTACATAATATGTATTAAATGGGTGATATCGAAATCAGCGGCCGCACCCAGCTCAACGTGCCATAAAAGAAATAGATATTTGGCCCTGTTTGCGAGGGGGGCGAAAGGAGGTTAAGATATAACCAAAATGTGGATGTAGTCCAAAAAGTAGTCCAAAATAGAAAAAATAAATAGGTACCTATCATCATTAGGAAACGGTTGCTATTATGTATCTAACAAGGTTTTATATGTTCAAAAATAATCGTTTTTAATGTTCTAATTAATATGCATTCTTTGTTGTACAAAATTGATAAGAAATATCATAAAAATGTTATCTATATTATGGCTATTTATTTTTTCAAAGCAAACTCACCGTTCAAATCCAAATTTCAATGCAAATACTGTAACAAGAGTTTAGGTACAGGCTTTTCTCTTATTTTTATTTCACTCACAACACAAAAAACTACTAATTTCTTATTCGTTCTAAATAATTATATGTATTACCATTTAAGTTAATTTCACAAATTGCAAAGGACTTGATTTTGAATTAAGATTGCCTCTTATTACCGACAGCGATGGTTTCTTTTCACAAAACTATTTTCACACCAACAAAAGAACGAAAATATAACGGGATAAAAAAAATATTGGGGGAACGCTTTGACACCAGTAGAGACCACTTTGAACTTTGAAGATATAGGGAAATCATATTTATTTTAATAATAATAAAAAATGGAACACTTCATTTTTGTACTTTTTTCACAAAAAACGATATATTTTTTATAACGGAAGTTATATTACATCCGCCATTACCACAAACGACACACGAAATTAAACAAACGACGACGACGCACCACAATGCCAAACAATTAAACGAAGAAATACATTTGTTAAAAAGCATTAAATCGAATTGGAGCAAATTATTTAATGAAAAAACTGTCTTAACACAATAAAAAGGGAAGACTAGGTAACTATTTCACGAATTAAATTATTAACAAAACATTTTTTTTCATTTTACCCGAAACCGATCGCAAAATCATGTACAGACGCACTCAAAAGAAGAAAAAGACTACCGTACCGGTAATGTAGTGTACACACACTCTACATTATTCAAAATCAAATTGTTCTTAAACTGTGTATGTATAGTGTCTTCGTGTACGTGATAAGACCGGTGCATTGTTAATGTAGTGTGCTGCGCAAGCCCAATTTGCAGTTTCAAGTGCAATCAAGCAAAAGGGATGATTATTCTTTTCTCTATCTATAGGTTAATATTTGGACCAAGTTTTTTACTTATATACAATATAGATAAATCACATTTTTTAATAAAAAAATAAACAAAATAACCAATAAGAAAATGTAAATTGTTTTTTGGACCTACATATATACCTACACGCACTCAAGTGTGGAAGTAGAAGTTCTTGTATTCAATGGAGAAATTTCAGTTTGTTTAGTTTATATAAATTATAAACTATAACTTTTGAAGAACCAAGCATTTATCTACACTTTCAACTCAAAATAGACTGTAATGCAACAAATTTGCTGCAAAGTTCACTTGTGCAATGTAATTCCTAAATTCTAAATTTATGCATTTCAATTTTAGTTTAGCTTAAAATTCAACACCCATTCATGTGTTATTTGTCTTACCGGTGGCGGCGCCCTTTAAAGGAATCTGGATCAAAGTAATTAGCCCGTTTCGGACAAAAACAATCAAATATCTATATAGTTAAAGTCCTTCTGAAAGTTTTATTATTAAGCATCACAAATTGGTATGCCTATTTGTGTATCGTGCACTTTTATTAGGTAGGTGTTATTTCTTATTATATTTCTTAAAGTGGTAGGTTCAAATATCCCTGATGAAGTGAATCACATTCACTCCGTCCCACGGTTAAACGGCATCTATGTAAATACCCCCAGGTAACGACTAGCACTAGCGACAAATTAGTTTGGTGAAATTTTCAAAAAAGTTCGAGCATAGCAATACTCAAGACCATTAATGTTTAAAAATGGTTACTATCATATCTAATGGTGGGAAAAGTAAGTATAGAGTGTTCCGTCTTAGATCAGCGCGAAAGAGATACGTTTTACTAGGTAGATAAAAATAAATATTATTCATAAAAAATGGTTGGCATGGGCACTTACAGCAGATACGATATCCATATGCGGATGATCAGAGACATGTACAAAGAAGGCAAAATAATGATAAGATGACCAAGCCGAAGAATTTTTAGCCGTTTCCTTGACTATTTGTCAAAGATAATGTTACAAAGTGATCTTCCTATATGCCTGCAAAGTTTCAATTTGTTTATTAACTGGCATGTCCGAATTGTTTTTTTTACCAGTGTTCATTCATTTAAAAAAAAAATCGGCAAATATCAAGAAAGGCAGAATTCGAGAATAATATTCCAAATGTTCTTATCGATTTTTCCTTTCAAATTATTTAAACAACGGTTGTATTTTTAAAGTATTTATTAATGTAGTAAATTTTACACTCAAAATAACATTATTCCTTTAAAAGTTTACAGTTAAACTTTTCCATCAATAAAATGCACTTTTCATTTAAGAAAAATATTATAAAATTCTTTTTAAGAATTTATTAAGAAAATGACAGAAGGTACACTTATTATAAGCAAGGCTTAGGATATAGGTTTTTGTTTTTTTTTTTTTTAAATAGTTGATATAATTCAACTTAAGAAACAAATTTTATGTCATTGCCTATTGTTTTAGCTCTTTTTCAATGTCCTTGGCAATATCCATAGGATCTGTAGTTGGTGCATAACGATTAATAGGAATACCTTCTTTGTTGACAAGGAATTTTGTGAAATTCCACTTGATGCTTTTACCCAGAGTACCGCCTTGTTTATCCTTCAGATATTGAAACAAAGGATGAGCTTCCTTGCCGTTGACATCGACCTGTAACAAAGAAAAACAATGAGAAATCGAACCTACCAAAGTAAGGATACTTACCTTTTGGAACACATCGCCGATATCAGCCTTGGCATCCCTCAAATGACAAACCATTGCCTCGCCATCGGCTTCAGGCATTTGTGAATTAAACTGATTGCAAGGGAAGTTCAAAATCTTCAAACCTTGTTCGCCATACTTTTCTTTTAATTCTGTGAGTTTTATGTAATTATTTTTTGTTAATCCACATTGTGAGGCAATGTTAACAACCAACACAACATTTCCCTTGTACTTATCCAAGGAAACTTCGTTGCCATGAGTATCTTTGACGGTGAAGTCATAGATTGACTTTGCGTTCTTGGCTTCGTCAGACATAGTATGAGTCTAGAACGAACAAATAATAATAAAACATAAGAGCAATTTAATAAACATTCTACAAACGGGGGAAACTAAAAACTCAATCCTATCAATAAAAACACAAATCATTTTGTTAGCAATAAAAACCGAAGGCAAATTTATGTTAAAATGGTCAATACTACTAATTGGTATCAAAAGAACTATTTTACTCACTTTATCGGAGTCAGCAGAAGCACACCGAACCACTTGGACTAGCGGTAAACTTTGAATTGGCAACAAAACTAAACACAATTGAATACCAGCCACAGACGCTGATGGCCTTACAGTTGCTGTTATGAGACGATTTACATTTGAAGTTCTGTAGGCAAGCGTGCGCATAAAATTCTTTGCCGCTAATCGGCTGACTGTGAGAAAATTGTTTGGAAGCATAGCAGCTGCTGCAAGTGAAGTAGTTAAATCATGTAATTATTTGAATGTTTCTAAAATTGTCCATTGTAAATGTGAGTTTTGTTGTTGGTATTTGATATCCAGTCACGCAATTTAATAAATTATTAACGAGAATGAAGTTAACGAAAAAACAAAGTGGAAGGAGACAACAAAATCAATATTAATACAAAAAAACTTAAGTTGACTTACACAAGATTTCAAGGTTACTTTTACTGGACAATGAAGTAGCTAATGACACATCAAGATAAAGAGAAGTGGAATTATTTGTGAAACCAGACAAAGCCATTCAAATGTGATTAAATCGTATCATATTAAGTATTAAACAAAAGAGGATAGGATTACAGTGATTCTATTAAACGACATCTTTTTAGGTATATAATTTTCACTGATTGCAAAAAATCCTTTTCATTAAGTTGCTCAATATCAAGCACCAGCAAAAATGAATTGAAAGGGTTCCTAAGAGCTATTGCTCACCGGCCACACCCCAATCCGACAAAAGCTTAAGAAATATCCATACTATCAATGATGATAATGTAATCTGATTTGTACTAACATTCTTTTCTGCTGAAGTTGAGAATTCAAAAGCAGCAAGTTTTTCGAAATGTTTTTCTGCGGCACTAGTCTACTTTCCTTCCCCAAACATACCCTAAAAAATTAACCTATTCACCTTTTTAACTAAAAATAGGCAGAGATATCACAGTATTCAAGTGATAAATACAATTTAAATCAAAACTAATAGAAGACAAATATACAATTTTCCCCCATCATTAGTATTGTGATAGGTAGGTAACAATTTTTATTATAATAATATGCCTATGTACCTTTGAGGAGGAAGATCCCATTTCTACAAAAGAAATAAAAAAAAGCGACCACTTAAAACAACCAACGATAAGAAACTAGACACTTAAAACTTTAAACTTTGATCGAATAATAAATAGAAAACAAGTATTCATGAACGTTCTAAGTGACTTGCACATTTTTTCCCACGAAACGCATAGGTAAGGTACCTATTAATAATCAATTCGAAATTGTATGCTTCTTTATCATATCTAGTTAGAAACAATTCCAAAATTGTTTAGGTTGCTACTAAGCTATTAAGCAGCGATAAAAAAATGTACATTATAAATTTAAGTAAATTATGAACATAAAAAAATGTAATTGAATGATCTAGAATCTAGGTATTTAAAGAATGAAATAAAAGTAATTACTTGTGTGTAATAATAGTAACAGCCACCAAGGGCAGTAACAAGGGCTCCAATGATAAAATGCAATAATGACGTCATTTTTTTGGAATATTTTTCGAGGAATCCGGCAAATTAAACAAGAAAAACCGTCGTACAGTCTAGTAAGAGGTCAAATAGACTATAATGGAAGTTTCTTTGGATTTGATTTACAAAAGCAACTAATTAGAAATACAAAATATAAAAATAGATTTTAAAAGTAAATTCACAAAAAAACCATTGGACTAACTACGTAGTTTGAAAAAAATTCTTTTGTGATGAAATTAAAAGAAAAATCGCACTTCCACGCGAAATCTTGTAACGAAATATAACATATATATTGAATTTTAATTTGCATAAGGGCTTACTTTTGGTTTTGTTTTTTTTTTTTTTTTTGTTTAAATTATTGAATTTATTTATTTCGGTGAGTTGCCGGTTTTGATATTCAATTTATGAATTTTTTTTTTATTTTTTTGTACTGCGAACCTACTGACATTTCCACAGCTGATAATTAAACAGGGATGGATATGAGGCAGTATTCTATGTTATATCGGTATGGAAGTTTATTTTTTTTTAAATGAGGAAACTCACGGACGACACCTCAAAAATTTATATGGACTTAGCTAAATTATCGAGAGTAAGCTAAGTCTGTATGGACTTATGTTGTTGTTGTCGTTTTTTTTTCAAACAATTCTATATGGACTTGCAAAAAAAAAACACGGCTTGACTTATGTCCGTATAGACTTGTCTGAAAAAAAACGATATCAGTTTATACGTAAATACAACAACAAACAACAACATAAGCCTATATGGACTTAGTTAACTCAAGATAATTATTGGGACTTAGCTAATAGTCTTGACAGTTTGCGTTCACACTAGTCAAGTATGCCGTCAACCACCATAATCATCAGCACAATATCAAAATATTTTGAAAACCATCGTTCCGTTTGACCAGCCGCATGATGAAGCGTTCACACTTTCATGCCTGCAGTTGAATGTGAACTCCCCTAATGTCACGATAAAAACTGTTTCACCGGCTTAACAACATATATCTTACATGAAAACGTCAAATTTCGTCGGTAATGGTGTGTCGTTTTTTTCCACAACTCTATATGGACTTGCAAAAATGCAAAAAAAAAACGGCTTCTATGTTCCCATCAAACAAAATTGCAGAATTTCAGCAATTCTTTCAAAATGGCTTCCGATATTGTACATTTTTATATACAAATACACAAGTTTCTTCTAAATCATATCAAATTCAATTCGAAATTGTATTGAAATTACGTTCCATTTCAGGCTATTGCAGTTTTACTGCTGAGTAAAATAAACAGAGCTAACAAAATATGGCTTTTTCGCTTAATGTCAAAGAATAATATTAATAGCTCACATAAGCCACAAAGAGAAAAACATATATTTTCATTATTTTCAAAAAAAGCACTCCTAATGATTTCATAAAATATTTGAATATCAAAATCTTGTGGTTTCGTTTCTGCATAGAATAATAAATAAATAGAATATCATCTAAGGAACTTCCACCCACTTTTGCCTACATTCAAAAGTGCAGTTTTAATTCTGTATGCGTGCCCATGCATTTGAAATGGGCTGTTAGCTGTTCACACGTATTCACGTATAGAAAAGCACTTGTATTTTTTTTTTCTACGAGAGGAGATGGAGGAGTACAAGTTGATTACAAGTTAACTCTGTTAAAAAATCATTATGTTCTCACCCATATTTACTGACATGCAGTTTATAAACATGATCCACAATTTAACCCTCAAAACATTCCTGATCGTCTGTAATGCCATCCACATTCTACACACTTGTCAAAACCGAATTTTTTGTACTCGAAATAAAAACCTTCCGTAATTTTTATCTTCATTGTTAAAATTTGTACAAAACTATTAAAAATCAATCTGTATCGCTACAAATTTCACTCCCAAATGAGTTAAATAAAAACATTGAATAATTGAAACAGGTTTCTCATCACAAAATGCTCTGAATAACCCAATAATTGTGTAAAACATTTTTCGCAGCCCAAGCTGCACCTGCAAACCAAATACTACAACACAAAAAACTGGTGCATAGTTTTTTTTTAAAATGAAAACCAACTCGGATGAAATGCTTTCGTCAATAAACAACTCCTTTGAACAGGAGGCACACGACATCGATGGCAATTACGACGGACCCGATCTGGATTTCATTTACAGCGATGTCGACTCGTATCAGAATGAAATTGCTGAACTCTATAGCTATACAGAGTTTGGGGAGTTCCAACTAAACGTGAAGGCGTTTGAAGATCAAATGGAAATGTACAATTTGCCACCAAATTGGCAGAAGCAAGATTTCTCAACACAGAAATCGATTATAATGAAATTGATTGACCAATTGGAAGTTTCCAATCGTACATTCCGGATGCAGGCAGCACGCTGCATACTCTATCTTGCACAAGGATGTTGGGCAGAAGTACAATCGGACGAGGAACAACACCAGAATACAAGGGACAATGTAATTGTTCTCTATGAACTGGGAATCTTTGCCTCGTTCATTGATCTCTTGAATATGGAAATCGATTCGGCTGCGTCCGCCGATTGTGCGGCAATAAAGATTTCCAATGTTTCTTTAGCTGACTCTACAGATTTGAGGGTCATCCTCTCTGTGTTATATATCATCACAGAAACGATACGCGACGAAAAAGAGAAGGAATCTGAGGACTACAAGGCTCTAGCTGAGTCATTTGTAAATGAAATCAACAGCCCATTTGGTGAAGAGTTGCTCTCTGTAAAACTTCTAGGAATGATCACTCGCTTCTGCAGTGGAGCTGCTCCCCACTTTCCCATGAAAAAGGTTCTTCTTCTTCTTTGGAAAATCTCCCTCGTTGGTTTGGGTGGCATGGAAGTCCTGAAGAACCTCAAAAATGAATACCGGATGCGTTGTGAGCTTCCTCCGAACACCGAAGACACAATGGAGATAACGAAATGTATGCGTGCAAGTTCCCCACCAGCTACGGCCACCGACATCCTTGACAACCAGAACATCAAGCGAAATGTACTTCGCCGGAGTTTAATCAAACAGAGATTTCTTGACGAGCAAGAGCAAATGGATATGGAACTTCAGTCGGGCGAAGGCGAAGAAGATTTAACTCAGTACTTTCGACCATTTGACGATCCTTCTAACAATGGTGGAGGAAATAATGGGTTTCCTGGGAATAACCAGAGAAATGATCAACCCGTTCATATAACAACACGTTTACCATGGACACCAAAAGTTCGGCAGAAAGATGTTGATCAATTTCTGAATATATCGCGTAATAAGTTCATTGGTTATTCACTTATTGGTGATCATGAAAGTTTGGCTGGATTGCCCCAGCCAATTCATGAAGGTGTAAAAACGCTGAGGAAGCACATGTACACGAGTTTGGCAGATATACAAATAAGGAAGGAGGAGGAAATCGCTAGGAATCCGATATCAACTCAAGAAGACGAGATTCAAGTGACACCAGCTGAAATTCTTTATCAGGTGAGCATTTTCTCTTTATGCAAAATTTTCCTAATTTTATCTCCATAGGCCATCCTGCCGAATCTTCCACAATACATGATCGCCTTGCTGAAAGTCTTACTCGCTGCATCACCAACATCCAAATCAAAAACCGAAAGCATTAACATAATGGCTGACGTGCTGCCCAAAGAGATGCCAATGACCCTAACCCAATCTACACGATTGGCATACGACGTCAGTCGTCACAAAGAAATAATTGTCAAAGCAGTTTCCGCAATAATCTTGCTTTATCTTAAGCATTTCAAAATAAATCACATCTATCAGTTTGAATTCATGTCACAACATCTGGTATTCGCTAATTGTATACCGTTAGTATTGAAATTCTTCAATCAAACCATCACTGAATATGTAAGCTCAGAAAATGCCATTCCTCTGTTGGATTTCCCATCGTGTGTTATCGGCGAACAACCAGAACTGACTTGCGGAGAAAGTGTCGTCTATGGTGATAATTCTTTAGCTTATTCATGGCGTAATGTCTTCTCCTGCATCAATCTATTACGTATTCTCAACAAACTTATCAAGTGGAAGCATTCACGGGTGATGATGCTGGTTGTATTCAAATCAGCACCTATTCTGAAGAAAACTCTCAAAGTTCGTCATGCCATGATGCAACTGTATGTCCTGAAGTTGCTTAAAATGCAAACGAAATATTTAGGACGGCAGTGGCGTAAATCAAACATGAAGACCATGAGTGCAATTTACGCGAAAGTACGTCATCGTCTGAATGATGATTGGGCATTTGGCAATGATTTGGAATCACGTCCATGGGACTTTCAAGCAGAAGAGTGCACACTGCGGGCGTGCGTTGATCGTTTCAATTTACGACGATATCCAGAGGCTATGCAGAAATGTGGGGCTGGCAATAATGGCAATGCATCGAATTCTGATAACGCCATTATGGGAAATGGTATGGGCGGCGGAAATGACCCCAACACCGTTGGACAAAGTCAATACAATGAAGTCAACGATGGTGTCTTCCCAAATGATGAAATTCTCTCACATGCTGACTTTGCATTCTTTGGACACAGTGGATGGTGGGACAAGAAAATCGAATTAACTGACAACTTCAAAAGCAACTACACTTTGTGGCTGCAGGATGAAGTGTATAACACTCAAATCGACTGGGACGCAATCTAGAGAAAGGCATAGTCTGCCTTTATTTCGTAATAAAACACGCAATCATTCGCCTGTTCCCTCTAACCATGATGATATAAGCTTTATAATTTCTTCCTTTTGCTCCGAACATTGCACCTTTTTTGTTTGCTGTTTTATTTATTTTATAATATTTCTTGCGATCGTTCATGGGTGAGTTTTTTGTTTGAAAAATTCAAAAGCATTCTAATGATTAAATTATTTTAATTTTAATTTCAGTTAACTAAGCGTATTGTTTTCGTTTTCTCCCTCATAAAACTTTTCATTTAACGTTTCCTGCTGTTTCTTCTTTTATTAAAGCTTTTTTCAAAACAATACCCATTAAAAAAAAAATAGTTCATTATTAGCGAAGTTACATTATAACAACACATTATATAAAAATGATAACCAATTATGATACTAACAAAACAAAAATCAATTAAGAACATTGTTACATTATATACAAACAATATAAGTAAAGCAAAATTGTATTGCAAAACAACAAAAATGCTAAATGATAAACAATAATAATTATAAATGTTAGTTATAATTTAATACTAGTTGTATATTCTACTCGAAGTTTCAAAAAGAGATTTCAAGTCGGATGGAATGGTAAGCAAATGATTGTCGAGTATTTTTTGTTCGTAAATTTATTGGAAACATTAATTGCAGGTATTCAAGACCTTTAAAGAAGAGTAATGAAATAATCAAAAGTCGTAGTGGAAGTTAGAAGAAGAAGTATTTTTTTATTAACGAACAAACTTGTGAAAAGATTACGCTGAATTTTGCAAAAGTTATGGATAAAAATGTGAACAAAACCCGCTGTAAGTGAATACACCTTTTATTCGTAATGATATTATTTGAAAGATCGCTTTTTCAAGTTATCTGGAGCCAAATTATCGCATATGATTCGATCGTAGTGTAAACTAATTGGCATTTTATGTGACGTAACTTTCTTATTACAACGCCAACAAAATTAAATAGAAACAGTGCTATTAACCTTTGACCAAAAACAATATTCTGATTTTCGATTGCGAAATGTATGCGGTAATTTAGCTTGCTATTTTTAGTTTATGTCCAACTCAGCAGACTTTTCGTTGTTTGATTTATATAGGCAATTTATATTTGGTCACAGTCTTAATCCCCATTCTAAATATTATTTATAACTTATGACTTTCAAAAATTAAGTCCCCTTCACCGAGTAAGGAAAAACTTAATACATTTTATAGTTATCATCAAGGACTCTATGGTGGAGTTGGCTAAGGATGTTGTCTATCGCTTTGCTGATTGTCGTTTTTTGTTATCAAATATTCATGGCTCTGTGTGAAGCAATAGCTAACAATTGTTGATTGCTGGTCAATATTTCAATAAGTATTGCTTAAAATTATCAGCCATATTCTTCTATCCATTTCGATCAAAAACAAATTTTAACAATTAGATTTTCTTAAGAATCTTATAAAAAAACTATTGGTAAAGCCTTGAAAAAAATAGTGAACAATTGAGTTAAATATTCACGTCACGTGAATTGAATGATTCGATAGGATCGGATAGCAGAATAGGGCTGTATAGCAAAAAAAAAAAAGCCAGTCATTTTGATAATCTAGGAGCAAAAGTTATGATTTTGATTATCAGCTTTCAACTATCACCTTATGCGATTCAACGCCTGCTAATGTAACATCGTTTTCCAAACGTTTCTTTATCAAAAGTAGCATTTTTAGGTCCAAAGAGTTTTCCAGTGGGTATTGGCATCTTCTTCAGGAAGACCTTTATAAATTTGCAGAATATTCTGATTAGAACAACATTTTTGGTAGTGACTCGTTTTTTTATTGCTTCAGATTATCTTATGAAAAAGTCGTTGATTACAAATGCAACGACTGAAAGTCTCATTCTTACACATGCTAATTTTTGAGTCATAACTGCTGCAAGCTAAGCTTAGTTCTAAAGGAGTGATGCATTAACTTAAATGACATAATCAGAAGTAAAATAAAAATAATAATAATAATAATAAATTGGTGCGACTTTATTCTTCTTCTGGGTAAACCTGTGTCTCAACCAACATGCACGAACACAAGGTCGATTTTCGTGAAAAACGATACATAGTTGACTCCCTTAAATGAATTGTAAAAGCAAAATTTATAATGAACTTTTTTCCAATTAACAATATTATAATCCTTGAAATCTATGAAGATGTGATGTGTATCGACTTGGTGTTCTGGGGTCCTGTCTGGCTTAATAACAATATTTGATCAACGGTTGTAGTAAAGATCGCACACAAAACGGCAAATAAAATCTTATGTGGGATATTCAGGAGACTTAAATCTTCTATAATGAATCCAAGTAAGAGTGCTTTGTTTTTTGACGATCGGACACACGAGTCTGAGGTTTCATTTATCGGACATGCAACACTCAGACCATTTTTGGCGACCTCAGTTGGAAAAATAATAGCTTCAACAGCTCTATTCTTGTTGAGCGTTTTAATAGCTATCTTTAGTTCCTCCAGGTCGGTTCTACTATATTTGGGTCTGTCATCATTCATTTTGAATTGTTCATGGGATCTATGGTGGCATTCAATCATCTTGCGTTTCTGTTGTATTTTCTTCTTTTTTCTCTGTAGAAGGTCTCCTTTTAATGTTCTTTTTATGGTTTCTTATTTCACTGCATGAGCAATACGGCATTCCTCATGAAACTAGAAATATCTTTTTGATATCGTAATAAAACTTGCAAATCTGTCGCAGACATTTAGATAGCTTCTCCGCATACATGCTATTGGTCTTCATTTGCTGCTGGGGGCATGTCTGTAGATACTCGAATGTGAGAAATACAATCCATCTTGTTATGGCAGCTTTTCAATGTTAAACTATCTACCTTTATTTCTTCATAAGCGCTAGGTCAGCAATCTAAATTCGTTCCTTAACTACATCAAGAAAGAGGTAGGAATCAATGCTTTTTAAAAAGTTCTATATAGCTGGCTGAACCATTAACGTTAGATACGTTTCGTCGAGCTCAGTGGCTTTAAACTAGAAACAACTTTTTCGAAGTCTGTAATCGCCATGTATCTGGACAAAACAGCAAAACACAAGATAAAACAACATCCTTTGAGACTATAATCGTCAATAATTTGACCAAAAAAACAAAGAGAATCAACGCATTACAATAATGATAATCAACGTGAATCAACTAGTAACGAGCACAACTACAGATATCTGTTACATCCGACAGTCAGATGCATAAAATTTGTTATGAAATTAGGAAATACTAATGATGGAAATACGAAGATTAATTACAGAACCAGAAGCAGCATCTCGTATGATTGGAGTCCACAAGGAGTCGAAAAGTTTAACTTTATGTGTTGAATTTTATGGAAAATTGAGCCAAGTTTATACACAATCGAGTGGAAGAAGTGCTACTACGCAAAATTACATCAGTGCATATATCAAACAAAGAATCAATCTTGCCAATCACGGTTTCTTCGAGCTCAGAAGCCATTTAAGTAGTAAATCCCTCCCTGATACAACCATGAAGACGTCATACAAGACCTTAATAATACAATGAAGTATAGACTTTGAACGATTTGAACGAAAAAGTTGGTGCTTTCAGAGTAAGATTTTTCGACTGATTTTTTGTCCTGTGTGAATCGAAGCTCTACGGACTATACAGCTAAAAGAACAGAGGCTGAGATAACTGGGACATGTGGAGCGCATGAACACTAACGCCCCAGCCGATCGAGCACTTGAATCCAATCCTGATGATGTACACGGAGGAACCCCAACTGAAGACGGACACAAGTGGAAAATGATCTCAGTCAACTTGTAGTGCGTAATTGGAGGCGGTTGGTTAGGCCTTAGTCCATCCTGGGCTGTAAGCGCAATCTAAAGTAAAAGTAAGTGGAAGTAATGCCGTGTGGCATAGTAGTCAGTGTGTCGGAATCTCACTTTTTCTTTCTACAGAATCACTGCCTCATACGAGGAAGTGAAGTGACAGATCCACCAAGAGTATAATTTGTCCTAATAAAGCTTATCTCATAGCAGCCCTACAGCTTTGGCAGTAAATTGTTCTATGTAGAACTACCAGCGCACACCAAAGGATTCGGTAAACTGGAAGTAAATAATGCAAGAGCAAATGCAACTGCATATATCCATTCAGTTGGTCTCAAACATAGAATAATTTGAAATACCTTGTCCAATCAGTTTTAACCCAATTACAAAGCAGTAAAATGTGCTATAAATTTCACTCGATATCATTAAATATCATCAAATAAGAAAAAAGTTAATTTTCAAAAAAAAAATAATAGAACTTACCGCATGATTGTGTGAATTCTGTCATTTAAGTGGCCGCTGCGCAATGCAAAAACAAAAACTTCAAAAATTATTTGCAAGTTCTTTACTAACGTAGTTTTTACTCTTGAAGAGCAGCCAAATACAAACAAAAAGTTTGTTATCATTTTTATGGCGAAATAATCAAACAAACTATCAACCTACCTTACTTAACTATTTCTAATCACGAAAGGTTATATTCCTATCAGCGACAAATTACAAAAAAACACAAAAATATACACCAATACAATTTATTTTAATTATACTTCATCGTGTGTTACAATATGTTTATGTGAACATAATAAATTACTAATAAATATTTAAACCGAAAAAAATAACAAAAAAAAACGTGCTTTCATTATTATTATGTTAATGTGTTTTATGTGTTTAAGGATTAAAGATACAGCACCAGCACTGCTGTCCATAATTATTACAAAAATATAAATATCCTATAAAATCTAAAAAAAAAACTTGGAGGAAAGCATCACTAAGCTTACAAATCCTTGGATATAATAATCTCATAGAGTCCATCCGAGGGCGTACAATGAATTCTGAAGAAAAGTATCACAATAATTATTCTGTGCGTGAAAACCTTTCTATAAGGATTTATAGAAACAAAATGTGAATATGTTATGATGCTTTCAGAATTACTAGCAAGGAATGTTTAAGATGGACTCTGTGTTAAAGATGTATATCAATAGATAAATCAAATCTATTGATCCATCGAAGAAGAATTGGTTATCATCTCATTCAAGTAAACATTGATTCGTTGCAAGACATACTTGAATATCTTCTCCTTGCACATTTCTCCATTGAGAGTGATCAAATCCTTTCGTTCCTTGAATTCGGCAAAGTTCTTTTCATAATACGGCCAGACGCACATTTCAAAATATCCAGTTATATCAGGTGGATCGTAAGTGCGTAGCTTCCGTCTTGCAAAACACTTTTCGTAAGGAAGATGAAAATGGAACTTTAACTGGCATAGTTGTAGTAATTCGGGTTGATTGAATATAAGGAAACCTTCGATAATGAGAATGTTTAACTGGGCGACATTCTGAAATGTCGTGATTTCGCTTAGATAGTCAGAATCTGGTGTTCCATTCAGATTTGTACTATCCATTGCTAAATAGCGTCCTTTCATAGTCCATGTTATGTCCGAGAGCATTTGTTTCATGTCCAAAGAAGTGAGAACTTCAAAGTTGATGGCATTTAATTTGTCCACCCATTTGTGTCGCAAATCATCCACTGGCAGGAAGTAATCATCCTGACTAATCATCTGTACATCAGTGATGACGTATTTGGAGTTCCAAAGTCTAGAAGTACGACGATTGATGAAGAAGTCGCGCAAGCTGAGAGCCAGTGATGTTTTTCCCCCGCACGTAATTCCAGACACTCCAATTACTAACCAATGAGGTGGCATGATTCTTAAATGTCTCTTTAATTATTGTCTCCTTTTGTGTTGTTAAGGTTTGTCATCTCAAGAACAAGCTTCCACTTCTTAGAAGAACTTAACGTGATCCCATATGTGATACAAGGTAAAGACTGATAGTCCGCCAACAAAGCACACACCAAAAACGGCCGGAATGGCAAACGCGTATTGCAACGGCAAAAAGAATGAATGTATTATATTATCTGTATAAATGAAATAAATTCAAGTGGACTTGTTTAAGAGAAGGAATTTATAAATTGGAATACAATGAGATAGCTACTTACCCTCTTCGATGAGCATGAAAGGCAGAACAAACACCCAGAAGAAGTAATAGAGAACAATTGATAATACTAGACTTGCAATTAGTTTACCGATTACAGCATTTGAAGCCATAAATGATGAGAATTTTAACAACTTATTTTGCTATAGAAACATTATTACGTAAACAAAACAATATGAAGATTTTTCAAGTCTTTTTTCTAGAATAAGGTTCTTATTAGGAACAAAATGTGTATAATGGAATGTAGTTTCGTTGAAGTGTTTTTTATTAGTCACTCTTTTTTTCTACAGCAATTATTTTGCGTTAGTTTTTTTTAAGCAGCTAGAACAGGTGAAACTGAAGCGGTTTTCTTTTCTATAAAATGCGTACTTGCGGGAAAAAGTAAACAAAAAAAAATTATTCAAGCACGTTTTGCGTAGTGGTTTTTGTAGTTTATTTTCTTTTTCTTCGTTTTTTTTTTATTTTGATTCTGACAGCAGTGACAGTTGTTGTCAATTTTCAGTTGGGTTTACAAAACGAAGTAAAAATGTTATTTTTTTATTGTGAATGAGATTAGGAAACGTCTGTTTAACGGATGCGGATATGGGTGTAAGAATCTTTTTCTGTAGAGGAGCATTCAAGTAAACTTATCTAATCAAACTATTTTTTATCAGAATCTGCACAGTCGATTTTGAAATGTTTGCCTAGACAAACAAAAATTTTTTTTTTTAGAAAAAAACGAAGATTTGTTTGTTATACCAGTTTGACTTTAACACTTTTTATGTAATATGAAAACAAAAAAGTTCCGCGACTCCGAATACTAGAAAGTAAAACATTAAATTTTATTTGCTTGTAATATCTTTTAAAATATTAAGGAACAGTTGTACAATCGTGGTTCAAGTTTTTAATATACCGATTTTGGCAGATTATCTATGAAAATCAGTGGTTTAAAAAATTCAACCACCTTGAACCACGATTGTACAACTGGGTCTAAAGGTACATAATAAAAAAACAAATGTATGTACAAAACATAAAACATTTTATTTTCTACAAATTTGTGTTCGGAAAGTTTTTTTGTCAGATTAACGCTTTTCGAGATAATAAGGTTAAAACTCTTTTCAAAATGGCAGCCCTTAGTGCACGTATATGGATTCCGAAAAAAAATTATACTCAGGAGGCACCCCCCTCTACCACACATAACAAAATCCCACCTTTTTCCAAAAAAATTGATTTAAAAATATATATTTTTTTCTCAACAAATAATTTTTCTCGATATAAATGGATACTGTAGAAATAAATTCATCTTTTTCTGTGATTTTGTGCTTATTGTTTGACAGCCGGACTAACAAAAACTCTACTGGACGTACCGAAAATATCAAGTCTTTTAAGTATACGTGTAAATCTTGTTTCCACATCGAGATTCAAGCAAAATCTTTTTTAGATCTTAGTGAATTTTAGTGAATTCACTTCCCCTCAAAAAATATGACGTTTGACAGTTTTTTTTTCTAAACAAAATCAATTTTTTGGTAATTCGACATTAATTTAACGTTTTCCTCTAGGTACTAAATAGAAAATCTCATTATTATAAGAATTCGGAGTTTTAGGTTAAAGTTTTTGACTCCATTCTAAACAATTCTGAACAGAACGACTTCAGTTCTGTTCGTTAAACTTTACTCAAGGTCGACTAAGATTTTTTGAAAGCTCAAGCAAAGGCTGCCTTTTGTGTGGTGTTTTGTTGATCATCTATTAATTGTAATTTTGTAAATCTTATATTTTCTTTTGTTTTTCTTTGAAAAAGTAAAATAAAATATTTTATCTAGTGCACGATTATAAATGTGACAACTCACTTTTATTCGCCACAATAAAAACCTAGAAATAATTCAGGGAGCCCGGCCGAAACACAGAATTTCCTTACCAGGGCAATTTAAACTGATTAGGTACCAAAAACTGAGACTTGATTTTTGTTTTTGCTTGAAAGTCAATGAAATAAGATGAAGACTTATTTATTTAGCACTTTATACATTTGTTTAGGGCTTACAAATTTAAAATTTCATTGTTTGTAGAAAATTTTTACTGATGGCAAACCAAAATTTGCACTTTAAAAAGTAATAGTAATTATGGTGAAATAAGAAAAAACAAATAAACTCCGCGTTCTGAATTTTTATCGTCACATTGCTTATTGACTAATAATTCTTTGTCTCTCCTTGACACTATTTGTAAAAATGGCACGTTCACATTATGACATTACTTTCCCATTGTACTTCTTGCGTCCTTTAGATGATGTTTCCAGTCACACTTTGTTTGCAGGCACATATGTACACCTCAACTTTGACTAAAATATCCCATATATATGTACATAGAGATTATGTTTGAAGAATTGCATCGTTGTGGTTCTCATCTTATTTAAATATCAAATCCAGCACCATTTCTTCTCTCAACATCCACTTTGTTTGAGCAGTCCTATGCTTCCAATAATTGCAGTTTAAAATCATTTGCGAAAACCGGATCTTTATAAAATAACGCCACATGCAATTACAAATTTTTTTAACCTTCTCGAGATATTATAAGAAGTAGGTAAGTATAGCAACACAGATTTGAAGTTGGATTCAAACTGTTTAACTGCGATACTTTGATAAAGTTACACATTGAATTTCACATCACAGTTCCAGCTATTCGCAGTGGATTTTTGTAAAGGCTCTTTCGATCTTCTTGATTCTAATTTAACTAAGCTTTATCACTTCAGCATCTAAGCGCAGCTTAAGATCTCCTTTCATGGGTGCTTGACAATATGACTTCCTCTTGGGGAGTCAAGGTTTTGCTTCTTCAAAACCTGCAGCATATGCCTTCGTTCAAATCCAGCTGCCTTGAATTTTTTTAGTAGAAGCATTGTGGTTCTTAAATAATTTCTGAGATTGTTGGGATTTTAATGTAGATGCCGCTGTAAAACATCCGCATGACATGTACAATGTACCGCTTGATTATTTTCACTTGAACTCAGATAATTTTTGGGAAGTTGAATTCAATATATTTTAAGAAGGAAGTGAACTTGATATAAAATGTGTAGATACCAGCAGCTAATCTTACCTGACAACAAAAACATTTTCTAAAATCAACTGTGTAGTTCCATATTAATGAAATGATTCATATATTTTCCAAGAAAAAGATATAACCAATTGCAAAAATGTTGGGACTATGTATGGTTTATGTATTTCATCACGCAATCATTAAATAATTCAAAATTTAAAAACGAAAACATTTATAGTTAGAGTAGAGGTAGGTATGTACACATTTTTCTGCACAGCATCGCCAATCAAAAAACTTCACCGCAAAAGCGTCAGCCAAAACATTAGTCACCCACTAAAATGCCTCAAGCCATTTGGCTACATTGTCGATATGGCCAATCTTCGCGTTGGTCACCTACGTGCATTATGTTAGTTATATATTCCGCCTATTTAACTAATTTGAAAAAAATCCAATAAATCTTTTATATTTCACAAGAGCAACAACTCAAGGAATACTTTTTTTTTTTTAATTCTCTCGAAATAGCCAATCAAATTTAATTTCAAAAACAGCATCCTTTAGTTAACAGAGGACTGATTATCAAGAATTTCTCTTTTAGAAACGAAAAAAAAAAAATTTAAATCGACAAAGCAAAAGCGGACAAAGCGCCCTTTGATGATCGGTGGCATGTTGCTACGTGCATTCTGCAGTCTCAGTTCATTTACCTTTCGAAAAGAGGTTATGCTCCTATAATGGTATTTATTTGGCATTTTTTGCTGCTTTTTATTTGTCTATACATATATTTCTATCGAATAACTCAGGTAGCTTGGATCATGAAAGCCGATAAAATAAAAGGTCTACTTCCGATTGACATTTTTGGCATTTTTGCCAAAAAATTGACAGGCAGTTTTATATTAACAATCTAAGCAAAGGTTTGCCTTAAACCAATATATAGAATTAAAAAAAAATAAAATTAATTCCGTGTGCATATTTGCTTATCAAGTGATTTCCAAGAATTCACATATTTATGCAGATTGAACTTTTAGTTACAAAGTATCAAAATGACACGTTCGCTACAAAACAAAATGTTGAATAGTTGTAAAATGATATCAACACCTCCAGAAGGCACAAGTGCGCAACTCGTAGCTAATGGAATTTTTGACAGATTTTACGTTTCAAATAAATAGAGCTCTGATTAGAAATAAGATCAATTGTTATGATCTACAAGCGAGTGCAAGATCGCACACTATTCTGACAGGCGCCAGGCATGCGTGGTGACATTACGCAAAGTAAACCTTTTTTTGCAGCAGACAAGAACCAGACGCATGCGTGCGTGTGCCTTCTTGTTAACCTCATGTTTCTTATTCAATCAGATGATTTTCGTCACTTGATCCTTCACCTCCTTTTTCCCTATCCTTTGATATTTCTTCTTGATTCTTCATTCAATATTATTAAACGTTTTGATTAACACATTGTTATGTGTGCAAAGCAGGTAGCTTTATACGCTACCAACATCGTGACTGCTGTTGTCGCGCGAGAGGTATAACAAAAGATAAAACAAAACCAAAATCGGTTTTTATGAATGAATGAATGAAAAAGTGGTGGTGTTTGGAGTTTTTAATGCCGATCCGATCTTCTTCTGCAGTGCTAATTTAACCATAGGCTTACAAAACATATATAAGGTGGGAAGCATAGCGTTCTCGTTTCATTTAAGATTGGTTGTAAAAATGAATCAGGTAAATTCCGCGGGAAAATACGATTAGTGGTTATCTTGAATATAAATTACGATAAATCACATTTCGATAATAAAATTGTGTGAATTGATATTTGAACTTTGATTGAATTAAGTTATTTTAATTTGTGTGTATAGATATATAAAATATAGAAAGAGTGACATTTTTGAAGTGACCTTTTTAACAAAACTGAAGTGACATAAAAATATTACAATTATCATTATTTTGAAATTGTGGCAGATATCATTTTTGTGAATTGGTTTTAATTAATTACCAAAATACATAACTTATAACATTGTGAAATAATTGTGGTTAAAACTTTCAACAAAATGGCTTTTAAGGTGAGAAAAATATTTTTATAAACTTTTTGAACATTCAGTAAAAGTTTTATAATTATTAAGAATGCAAAATTTATTTAAATTTTCAATGTTACATAAATATTAAATTGTTGCAACAATTTTTAATTAATTTTGTGTAATTTTAATGTATGAGTAAATTTGTTTTTCATTTTTCGAATTTTAATTGCAAACTCTATTGTGAATCACCAAATAATAATTTTTCGGAAAAAAAAGAACGCGTTCGATCTAATGTTTGAACAATTCATTTTGTTTTAAAACCGTCAAAGCTAGTTTGTAGTAAGTACTACTGTGGAGTTTAACACACATAAAAACTTGTTCTCTTAATTTTTCCGATTAAGCAAAAAGGGTGGTTGTAACTTTTTTTGACAGATCCTGGTGGACAAAACAATTTAAATCTTTTCGTTAACGCCATCGTGCGTTTGGCTCAATTTTCGAAATAAAACAAAAAAATGTTTGGCATAATTTCGTTTACCACAACGAATTAAAGCCCAATTGGAGTTATTTGGTTTGAATATGGGTTTTAAGCTCATATTGAGCGTATCCCATCGCACACAACCAACATTATCTAAAAAAGTTCCTAGTTGAACAAAAAATAAATAGGATAGGAGATGCAATGTAAGTAGTTTTTGAAACAAAGGCAACAGAAAAGAAGCTTTAAATTGATAACAAAAGCAAATATCTATTAAAATTAAACCACAACTGTTTCGTCCATATCATGGTTATACCATAAGTTTGGTTTCTATACCTGTTGCCGTGGTATCACGTTTTTCCATATTAAAATTAATTTGCGGTTTTTCTTGAAATGGTTATGGACAATTTGAAATTTTTGTGGTTTTTTAACATCTAAATCAAACGATTTTGAAGGTCTTACCATGTTTTTTTTTAAATAGCATCAAATCAGGTATGATGCTGTTACTATACAATCATTTTTGATTGTATACAAGTTTCTTTTTATCTTTAAATGAGTAGGCATAATTTATTTCTGTGACGCAGATATTTATTTGATCAAATTACTTAGGTTGCAATTTTTTTCTGACAGTTCGAACGATAGTAGAAAAAATACAAATGACAGTTCGAAAATTCTCTGGGCAATCACCAATTTTTTGTTTAAAAGATCAAAATATATCATGCTTTTGAATGTTTGCATACGTCATGTGTAATATTGATAAGGTAGGATTTTGTTTCATTCATGAGTTTTTGACTTAATGTCTCACAGTCACCTCTGCGTAAAATGGGACAATGACACACTTCTAAAAATGCGGCTTAAACGTCTCACACGTATTCAGGGATTTTTTCGAGGGCGGTGAAAGTGAAGTACGAGTCGACCAAAGGCAATCTTGACGTTTGTGTTTTTATAATTGGTTTGAAATAGCAAGAAAAAAATTAAAGCTATACATGTTATGACATACTATCTATCTTCCTTTTTATTGAAAGTGAAAGATGGTTACTTGTGGAAACACAGTAGATAAGTCGGGCGACAGTGACATACCGAAAACGTCAACCCTCAATTATTGTCAAATACTGATCTTGAAGACAAATGTATTACGAAAACGTATTTTTTTTCTTAAAATGTTGAGCAAAGTGAATCTAGTTTCATGTTTTTCATATGTTATTATAAAAAAGGGGTAAATAACAAACATTTAATTTATTCAAAACAAAACCTAGTGATCTTAGCTTTAAAAAGGCATTAACTTCTCTACTGTTAATTTGTCATTCTAAAAAAATATTACGTCATTAAATTATACATATTATGGCCATGAACAAAGCTTTACGTTTGCGCAGCATATTCGAACGTCACAAAAATACTACTTCCTTCTTTGCATAAAAATTACTAAAAATAAAAATCAAAGAAAGCCCCGTAATATGTTAATTTTCTAAATATAACAAACAAAAATCAGTTATTTCTTTTTATACCACAAAGTTAATTCTCGTTTTACCACAAAATGACATTGTTCCGAAATAATTAAAGCCATTAAAACGTCTAAATTTATCATTTCATGCGGCGCTTATTTTAAAACAATGTTTAAACTGTGACTCTGTCGCTTCCATTATCGTATCATCTCTCTTAAGAACAGGTTCCGTTGCATTAACTGACACTTAATCAAGTAATATTGATGTCAACCACAATAAACGTAACATATTGAAATAAATTTATAACTCTTATTTCCTTTATACATTTCCTTAAAATGTTCTCTTTTTCAATTAACTCACAATATTCTTCGTTCTTTTCATATATACATATATGTAAGTGAAATCAGTTTTTTCGTTTTTTCTTAAAGATTTCTTTTTTTATTTTTGTTGATCCTCTTTGCATTTTATTTTGTCGTCATTCTCGTAAAGGTATTTTATTGCCGACCTTAACGGATAATTCAGAGAGACCTCCGCAGACTAAACGGCATTGGTGTGTAACAAGTTCCTGTATACAGGTATGCATATACCAACTTCACACAACGTGATGCATCCAAGTCTGATTATGGTGAGGGAGGAGATGATTTAACAACAAACGGAATACAGTGGTTTTCCAGGTGGTGTCGTCGCTCCTGATGATTGTTATGAATGATGATAATCATGATGTTCATGATGGATTCAATGAACCCAATATGTAAAGGACTCAATGTCTGGCAGGAGGTCATTATCCGTTTAAAATGAGTGCAGACCGAATTATGCCCTAATTCAAGAAGGTAGAAATGTATTTTTTTCATTTGTAATGTGGACGATGGAGAGCGCCACTTTTTGTAAAGGTTTTTTGTTGGTGAAATTTTATGAAAAGAATTGACATAAAGGATCTAAGTTTCATAATTTGGCAGAAGTACATATTGTTTAGAATTTAATGTAATCCGAATCTGAACATTTATGTCCTTATGTGATTAGTTTCTCTTTTTCTTTTATGCTTGAAATTTCGTGTATTTGACGTTGGAAATTTTAATATTTTAACAAACTATAATTCACTTACCTAGAGTAAAACAAATTTGGTGAGAAAATGTAATACAAAATTCAGTCTTAAGCTAACTTTACACGCAAAACTAATTTTGATTATTGGTCAAACAAATGCACACATGGAGTCTTGCTTTTACAAACAATATATTATTGATTGATGTCAAATGATTGACGGTGTAATGTTCGTTTTAATTTTGACATGACATATCCCTGTTGTGAATCATTTCTGTTATATTTTAAAGGAACTCGAACTTTTCATTAATTTGTTATGTCGAAAAATATAAAAATCCATGTACAGAAGGTGCATAATTATTTATCATAATTATTATTTATTACTTAAAAAAAATGTCAAAGATTAGTTTGTATATAACAAGTTAATTATGATTTTTTATTGTTTACGTAATATATGTAAGACCGCAGAATGTAGTCACGAGTGTAAAAAGATAGATCCACCCCCCCTCCAGCAACAGTAATACCGACACTAGCTGACATTATTTTAAAACCAATGCATTTCTTTATCACATAAATCAGACCAGCAACTTCATCAGCGTCTTTAGCCCAATCTCATAAATTTGTTTTTGCTAGTGCATTGCTGAAAACTTTCCCACTACTAATATTCAGTGACACTAAACTGAAATAAAGATAAATCATATATGTTTCATTCGAAATGTCAAACAGTTAAAATGGTGCCATTTCTGGCAATATGGTTGATATAAATTTGTTGACCAGCTCCAGCTGTTGACAACGGACGCTGTTGTTGGTGCATAAATCGAATATGTGCCAGCCAATGTCTAACTCTCGTGGAATTTTGCCCTAAGTACTACAGTGCTTAGATCTTAAAATGCTGACAAAGAAAATGATAGCTTCACAATGATGTTATTTCTATAATCACAGATATTAAACAAATCATTTTAAAAGTATTTGAACAAAGTCCGCAACGATCAATGACCTGTTGCTTTAAAGTCAAACACTTGAAAAATCAAAGTTATGTTTTCTCATTAAATATTACTTGTAAATTAAAATAGAGATTGTAGTGACAAAATTCTGAAAGTGTTCGCTTTTTACAATTTTCTGAAGAAAAATATATCTCTGGATTTGTTTTAGAATATAGATTAGTATCACTTGCATATTGACGTCTTTAAACGTCAAAACAATATCATTTGTCAAAACAGTATCGATGTTCTTGTATATAAAGTATTTAACTTTATCTTGTGTTGTTCTTGTATAACAATTTATATTTTAGAGTGCAACCCGATATACTTGTCCATTTATTTGTATCCAAGAACTAATACGCTATTTTCCTTCAAATATAAATTAAATATGGGCATATTCTGTGGGATTGGTTTAAAGAGTCACGTTTATTCAAAAACGAAAAATAATTTCTTAAATTTTAAACAAAACACTACGTGCTTGGATAAGGTTTCCTTTGTTATTTTGTTGACTGTTTAGAATGCATTTTTCAAGGAAAACATGTTTTCAGTATCTTATAAACAAATAAATATAGGGTAAACCATCCAGATAGTAAATTTGATACGAGGAAAACAAATTCCTATTACAAAAAAAGTTACGGAAAATTAATTACGTATACATGAAGGGTTTTCCAGTAGGGACTGTTCGATTTTGACAGTCAGTTTCATAAATAACTGCCCAATCGTGTAATGTGGTATGATAATTTGGCATCACTAACTAAATTATAACCAAGCAATTCAGGTTTATATGAAACCGTATCCAGATTCAGTTCATCATGTTTGAAAAAATAACATTTTCTTTGAAAAATCTCATCAAATAATAAAATTTTATTTCAGATAAATCTCCTATGTGTGATAGCAATGCTGACAATTACATATTCCCACTTAGTAAAAGAAACAGATGCTTATTGTTCGCTGGAAAAAATGAAGACTTTCGCAGTTGAAGCTTGTGAACATTTATTTGCTAACGATGAACCTTCAGCAGTACGCAATAAAAGGGAATTTCATCATCGATCAAAATCAAATGAACTTGAAATATTTTGTAAGTATATAAATTATAAATACATTTTTACAACTATCACATTAAATTTTCCACAATGTTATTTTAATAAATCGAGGTCAATATTATTAAATAAAAAAAAAATCTTCCTCATTAATATCTACAATTTTGTGATAAATTTATTACAACTTACTTTAATCACATGACACATTAAAATTGTATAAACAAACATTCTTCAATTTATTATTTCAATAAATTAACTATTATTTCATTGAAGGTCACATAGAGTTATTCACCTCTGATAATGAAAAAAAAAAAAATAAAACAATATAGTTTAATAATAAAATGAAAACAAAGTGTTAAGTTGTTGTACTTGTATTAAGGTGACATTTTATAGATCAAAATAAACTATTTGCAGTTCATATAGTAACAACGTAATCTAATAATGTTCCAGGTGCGTGCTAATGTTAATAATTAGTTGTGATTTTTATTCGATTGATTCGAATTTCCGACTTAATAATTAAATAAAGCGATGAGAAAAGAATTTGTATGCAATACATCATCAGGCATGCGTTGCTGGCATATTTGTACGTGCGTACATGTTTAACCATGAAACTGGTACAAAGTCAAGGACGTTGTTACGGAATTGAATTTTGATGTCAACTACTTTTTAACGGTATTTTGCATAATTACATTATATCATTTATATGATCTATATATTGTGCAGGTTGTACTGTATGCCTTTCCTCACGAGATTCACAATATAAAATTATAAGGCCAACGAAGCCGGTTGTAAAGCAGTTATGGCCGGTCATTTAAATTACGCGCAAATTCCGTGCAGTTTCAATGATGAACACTAATCGGGGAGTTTGTTGTGTTATTTTTTTTTTTGTATTTCTGTTCCGGCATAAAGTTTATTTATTTAGACAGTCACATGTTATATAAGATTTAATTTTATATTAAAAAAAAGGATACTTGACATGCAAAGAAAACAAACACTTGAGTTGAATTGAAATGAATAAAAGTTGTTAAGATGAATATCAGTTTTGCTGATTGAGGTATTTATTGTGATTGGTATAGTATATATTTTACACAAACAATAATTGATTATTGCAGACAAATGTGAACTTTTTAAAAAACATTTTTTTTTATTTGCATTTAAAGTCATTAGATAGGAATATGTAAAAAAAGATTAAGGTCCTCCTTCGTTGTGAAAAAAATCTTTTTCATCCACCATCAACTTCGACACAACCTTCGATCAGATCTCGAACTCACAAGCAACTGGCTTTTAAGTTGCATATTCAACATTTAAATTATAGCTATGGAAAAATAGCCTGGCTTCTATAATAACAGACCAACTGAATTTTCTTTGAACATATTTGCTGAACGAAAACGACATTCACGAGTGAAAAGATGAACTAACATGTTCAACTTTTATTTCTATAGGTTGCTATAATTTGTGACGTTCAGGTCAATAGTTTTTTCAGATTTTCGGATAAAACTTTGCGTTTAAAAAAAAAAACTTTAAAAATGTAAATTTTTGGTTAAGAACTGACATTAAAGCATCGCAGGTTTAACTTTAATTCGAATACCTTTACGCTCAAATTATAGCAACTCAAAAAATTAAGCGTATTCAATCAGTCTCTTGCAGTTGAGCCTACTCCGGTTTAACTACATATCTCAAAACGAAGCGTGACTAAGTGAATCTCTTGCATTTTAACTTTATCTCCTACGGTTTATTTATCTTAAATTTTGCATATCTATAAGGTGCAGATACATGTAAGCAGATTAAAAAAAATTATTTTATAAAATAATTTTTTAGTCGATACAAAATTATTAAGGGCATGAACGAAAAACTCGAAACCCAACTTTCCTCCAATTTACTTCTTCGTTATAGTTAACAAAAGAAATGTTGCTCTCGAATAATTTAAAATTTATTTCGTTTGAAAAATAAGGTTCAATAAATCATTAAAATAAAAAAAAGTGCGTATACGCCCTGTTGTTCAATATTTTATTTATTTTTAGTTTATCAAAAATTGAATACAAAATTTAAATGATTTGCTCCTGAATTTTAACTATATTAATGTTTATTTTCTTAAAGAGCTGAACAAAAATGCAAACATTGTGAATAACTATATATATTTGTTTGTGTGTTAAGAAAATGAACGCTAATCTTGAAGCACAATTCTAGCAATGTTGTGAACAAAACGGGACGGGCCTATGTTGACAGTTTAATGTGGTGATGCTGTTGCCACAAGTGCTCAATTGTTCATGGCATTATTGACTGTTTAAACATCTTATTTGATAGATGTCACTAAGACAATATAGCCCCCTCAAAATGTCAACACGAACCTGTCTCTAATCGAAAACATTTTATAAATGTTCTTAAACAGCCAAAGAACTAGTCATTCTTAGTTAATGATTCCATGGTTAAGTACAAGTGTCTGGCATCCTGTAGGTTTTGCGTTTAAAAGTTGGTGGGTGATCTGGGAACATATATTATATAACTGGACCTACTTGACGGTCTATCAAAACCGGCTACCTAAATGATTTACTTATTCACGACAATGAGGTTCAAATTGAACTCAAACAAACGATATGGTAGATACCTTAACATATAATCAATCAAATAACACAACTTTTTAAATTATAAAGCACATAATCCAAATATGTACTTACCCTACTTCAACTTCACTTTAGGCACTCATTATGAACAGCGAATCGAACGTTAGACTCAAAACAAATTTTTTGTGCAATCCATATTAGAGAAGTGAAAACGACTACTAAACCAGATTGATTTTACCACGAAGACATATTCAAAATGGATCATACAAGAAACTTAGTTTACCCGCAAAGTATAATTAACCGCTCATATACTTTTTAACATCTATCTTCGCCCATGCATTTATAATGTAAAAATCAATCGTGATAAAAATCCTGACTTCTTTTTGCACAAAATAGGCTTTTTTTCATCCTTCCCTCAATTTCCTACGCATATTTACATCTATGCACACACTACCGGCTTTTTAAGAGAAAAAAAAAATTTGTTGCATAATTTAAGGCGCTAACCAACGACGTAACCGAAAATTCAAACCGTGTGGCAGTTACAGTGCAAGGAAAAATATGCAACGAAAAATGCACCTTTCATTTTAAAATCAGAATTACAAAATTGAAAAATCGAAAAAGTACCAGGCGACCATGAAGAAGCAGCAGGTATTCTGTGTAAAACAATTTTATATGGGTACACTAACACATATACAGTAATGTATACTAAACACACTGTGGTGAGTTTTTACTCCGCCTTCAAAGAACGGATCTTTATGTCTAGTGTTATTTGACAGTGGTGGTTTCATGGTTGGTGTGGTGTATATTTGTGAAAAAAAATTGTTGCACAATTTGAGGCGCTTAATAACGACGTAAACGAAAATTCAAACCGTGTGGCAGTTACAGTGCAAAGAAAAATATGCAACAACAAATGTACCTTTCATTTCAAAATCAGAATTACAAAATTGAAAAATCGAAAAAGTACCAGGCGACCATGAAGAAGCAGCAGGCATTCTGTGTAAAATAATTTTGTCTATACTAACACATATGCAGTAATGTATACTAAACACACTGTGGTGAGTTTTTACTCCGCCTTCAAAGAACGGATCTTTATGTCTAGTCTTATTTGACAGTGGTGGTTTCATGGTTGGTGTGGTGTATATTTGTGTATGTTGGGAATATGGTGGTTTGAGTAAATCAATGAATACAAAATGTTGAGAAAAAGAAGTGAACCGTTGTGAGAAGGCGGATTCTTTTTTTTTTTTGTTGAGATGATGTGATGCGATTGGTGAATCAGCGACGAGGAAGATAGAGATATGGAATAAAAAACAAATAAACGTACAAGTGTGTGTGAGTGTGGGTATTGTAGATAAATCAATATCTTTGATAGGATACTGATTATCAAATTAGTAATGGATACAATTAGTAATAAGTTTAAACATATTGTTAAAGATGTTTTTGATTACATTTTCTAGTGATATTTCAACAAATATTCAAACTAATTTTTTTATTATTTTGTTTAATTCCAGCTCATCACAAAAAACATCATATTTATGCCGTCCGTCGCAGTTCTTATCCCCGTGGTGGATATCTTAAAGTAGCGCAACCTCATTTCGAACACTTAAGTCAGCTTAACATCTATCCAATGTATAAATCACATACAAATAAAAAACATCATGATGAAGATCGACATAAACGTGATGCAAGTGCATATGCTGGTCTGCCTTATTGTTGTTACAATAAATGCGATGAAGATTTCTTTTGCAGATAAATTAATATGTCAATTAAACAAAAAATTAGTTAAGTTGTAGGTACTTACCACCATTGCAGTATTAAAACAATATAGGATATTATACAATTATGTAGTTTTTAATAATTTTATTAATTTGTTAAAATGAACAAATTTTTAGAACATTTTATATATTTTTTTTTTAGATAAATATTTACTTATGTATGTCATCCATTTATGTGATATCGAATATTTATGAATTTCATTAGAATATAAGATCCATAAGTTCATACAATCATATGCACCAACATAATAATGTATTAATTTTTTTATTTACATAAATTAATTCAATACGAAAAAAACATATATTTTTTTTATTTTAACTGATAGATAGTATTTTATTAATTAAACAATGTATTGAAAAGTATTTGTATATTTTTTTATTTTAGATATAAAATAAAAATTAAAATGTATTTTATGAAACACGAAATTATTGTTTTATATATCGTTTACTTAAAAGAATAAATTGAGTTTTCTTTTAGTTTAAAACAATGCATACATTTCAAATAAAATGCACTACTGGGTCGCACGAACTTGTTCTTGCAGTCACCTATGTGGTGAACAAAAAAATTAAATTAATTAGTAAGATGGAAAATATGGTATATATATACATGGTACATATATATAAATGTTAAATCAATTTATAATCTGTGAGTTAGAAGTTATGCTATAGGGTAAAATAATGAGTAGAATTGCGTGAAGTAAGATTTTAACCGTTGAATAGTTTTAGGTGAAGAGTGCAAATGGGAAATAGATTCGTTATAAAGGGTGATTTTTTAGCTGGTTTGGTTTTGGCAACACTGGTTTTGACAGCTGACGTGTGTTTAGTACCTTGTGTCACTGTCAAACAGCTTCAGTTTGGTTTGCAATTTAACCATGGATCGTCTTACAAATGAACAACGCTTGCAAATTATTGAATTTTACTATCAAAATTCGTGCTCGGTTCGAAATGCTTTTTTATCGAAAAATTGTGTTCAGCGATGAGGCTCATTTTTGGTTGAATGGGTACGTAAATAAGCAAAATTGCCGCATTTGGAGTGAAGATCAGCCAGAAGCATTGCAACAGCTACCAATGCATCCCGAAAAAGCCACTGTTTGGTGCGGTTTATGGGCCGGCGGCATTATTGGGCCATATTTCTTCAAAGATGATGCGAATCGCAGCGTTACTGTCAATGGTGAACGCTACCGAGCGATGATAACAAACTTTTTTTTGCCCGAAATGGAAGTTCTTGACTTGCATGATATGTGGTTTCAACAAGACGGTGCCACATGCCACACAGCACGCGAAACAATGGCGCAATTGCGAGGCGAGTTTGGTGAACAGTTAATTTCACGTTTCGGGCCGGTCAATTGGCCGCCTAGATCGTGCGATTTGACACCATTAGACTATTTTTTGTGGGGGTATGTCAAGGCTAATGTCTATAGGGACAAGCCCGCTTCGATTGACGCACTGGAAGCCAACATCCATGCATTCATTCGTGAGATACCGGCCGATATGTGTGAAAGAGTATGCCAAAATTGGACTCAGCGGATGGGCTACCTGAGACGCAGCCGCGGTGAACATTTGCATGAAATTATCTTTAAACATTAAATTGCAAGGCTCAAACTATCGATTCAAATAAATATTTCATTCATTTTTTGTGTTTTTTTAAAAAAAAAGTTCTAAACCTCTTAAAAAATCACCCGTTATAAGAATGTTTTTTTTATTCATTTTCTAGGACCTAGATTCGTCGTTGATCAACATTATTTATTCAAATTCAAATACATAATATGTATCTCATTTTCAATTCTCTTCTATCCACAATTTCTTGCATACCTTTTGGCTACCAAAAATATACATTTTTATTTTCAACACTGTAAGAAAGAAATGCGAAATAGATATTTTTTGATTACTATTTTCATTTGCAGAATTTTTGTCAGTGTCTCTATGATTTTGGTGATACATGCAAGAAGCCTTTAAGCAAATTTTAATTGAATTCTATATAAAATCTGTTGGAAAGCATACGATTTAAAGGGACACAGACAAAATTAGCAGGTTGAAATTAATCGTATCTACTCGTACACCACACTCATTTGTTATTGCAAATGACCTAATGATTATTATTATCTATGAGCAATTAAAAATGAATTTAAAAATACACTGTTAAAGTGGCTATAATTTTGTTAAAAGTTTTATTCTTAAATCTGTGTTTTAAATGATTTTTTATATTTATTCGTGCATTTTACGACTAGCTGGGGTTATTATTAAACACCTGTTTGCAAAATCCATAGAAATCGTAAATTTTTTAACAATGTTATTACATAACAACAGTTATGTACGTACCTACCAGAAAGAAAGAAAAATATTTTTACATTTACCTGTTGTTTATGGGATTTATGAGCGCCGAATATTATTTATTAATTTATAATGAATTAAACAATCGTATACATAAGTACTTATATAATACTTGAATTTAATTTTAATGGTAATGCGATAATGAAGCATTACACTCTTGGCACTCCATTAAGCGTTAGAATGACCTTAGGGTCGTTGCCCTTTGGCAGACAGGTGATGACTTAAGTCAAACGCGAAGGAAATTTTCACTTAGAAACCCCATTGAATGGTAATAAAATATGGCATGAAATAAATGAGAATCAACACATGAAAATAAAAACGAAATTTTAGTTGGGTAGGTGGTTTATCACTATCAGTAAAGGTTATAAAGTTAATCGTATCTTGTTCGATGATGTCACCAACAGAAAATCAGAAGTTAAAACTCAGTGATTTCCCGAAAATATATTTCGTCGTTGGCATGTAATGTCGTCACTTACATATTATGACGTACCTTATACTTTTTCTATGACTAAATCCACTGAATCCAAACAACTACCTACCACAATGGCTTCACAAATGAATGCTTCTGTTTTATTTTGTTGCTTCTGCTGTCTAACAAAGAAAGGCGTGTCTGTGTGGCTTGGCTGTTATAAAGAAGCAAACTAAATCAATATTCCTTAAATTCTGTTTAAAATACATTCGTATTCGTTGGATGTTGTTGGCACACTTCTGTTGTTTAGTCACTGATTTCATTTTAGTACCTATTTAGTTTTCGTTGGGAAAAGTTACAATAACCTGTTTGCAGACAAAATCAAAATAAAAAAAGTATACCTATTCTGTAAGTCATCGACCATTAATATTGACATACATAAGTAAATTCATCTGCAGGGGTTTTCCCTTATAATCAAAATCGGCATTCGGCATCATTAAAAATAAAGGAACATCTCAAGCTGTATTTGTGATTTAAAGACTAAAGATTTTACGAGAATCATACTGTAGCACTAGCACGCACATTGTATTCGTATTCGTGAAGTATAATTTTATTCTTATAAAATACAATGAACTGAGAGAAACGCAGATAGTCACTACACTATCACCATCACAATTTATCAACCAAAGTAAATCTGTTCGAGTTTTTGTGTCCGCGCATTGAAACGCGAATTCAGTTCTGAGTTTCCCGGCAAAGCGAACGGAATAGACGGACATTACACCAGACATAAAGTCGAAATTCTATAAAAAGAGCATTGTGTTAAGATTTTAAATAAACAAAGACTCATCTATACAAAAATATATAAGAGTATCTATACAAAAATCACCGGCTATAAAAAAAAAGTTTTGAAAATTGTTTTTATTTGTTTTTGAACTTAACGACCATAAACAATGACTGATCATCATATATCAGTACAGATGGATAATGTGACAGGAGCAAAAAGAGATCGGGTAAGTTAACATAATCTATATGTATATTTTAACTTAGATTAAAAAAGTGAAAGATATCGCACAGATTCTTAGTCATCTGTCTGGTCAATTAAAAAATCTTCATTATGAATCTTTGGATTAATTTTGGTACCAAATATGCCAACACAAACCCAAGCCCATTGAACTTGTTGTGAATTCCCCCAAAACAAACAACATGAATAAATAAAAATAAACTCGCAACTTCTACTGAATTTGTATATTATTTTTCACCGAATTCTTGATAATTAATTAGAGTAAATTCTAGGAACCTGTTTTTTGTGTTTTGGCAGATTTCCATTGATGTGATACATCGATCGGTAAGTTTGTATACAGAAGTATTTTTTTTTTTTTTTGATTTTAAAACCAAAAAATACATTGATTGACCGTTAAAAACATGGAAACAATTTAGGCTGTAACGATTCTAAAAGTTTTTTTGTGTTATTAAAAGATTTTTCGAAGAACGGGTCGTACCTTTACCATACTATATTTTACTACTTTTTTTAAATTTTTTTTTTACGAAATTAATAGTTTTAAAAAATAAACAATAAAAATAAAATATTATTAAGTGAAGTATTTTTGAATGAAATTCAATTGTAAAGATTTTGTGGCCTTCACTCCAAAATTTGCGTTTCGCCCTGGTTTGATGCTGGGCTCGTCAGCTAAATGAAATCAAACCTTATACGCAATACTTGTCAATGATTACCGACTGCTATATAAAATTAACAAAATTAAAGCAAATGTCAGTGTTGACCAAATGAAATATTTTCACACCTCGAAACATATATTTTTGTTGTTGCAAAGAAATTCAAATGAGAAAACATCAAATGCGTCTCTTTTTTTATTACACTGGACTTCCAGTATAACAAAAGCCAATATTACCACGAACTTCCAGCATAACAAATATCCATTTTGAGTCTATTAACTAACATATCTTTTAGTCTTTATTATTTTTCTGCAACTATCTGCTCGAAAAGTTCGCTTAGTTGACTGCAGAAAACGCTGGAAATCATATCGATTAAGATTGTTCCATTTCTGAGTCCAGTTGAATGCTGGTTTCATTGAAATTAGGTGTTTAGGCCTGCTCCTCACCTTTTCAACACTGATTGCATCATGTAACGTGTGACCCAGGATTACTCTTGTTTTTGTCGGTTGATATATGTTTTCTTCCCGCGGCGTTGATTTACAGTCACTTAAACCAAAGAGTCTAAGACTCACATGCGTTCTGTTGGGAGAGCTTTAAGGGTTCTTTCTGTCGCCATGATGTTATTTGCTTAAATCTGACGTATGCATTAACCTATCCTTTAAGCGATATTTCCTCCCATTGGAGAGTCGACTGATGAGATATCTATAATAATGACTGATGTAAAATGTTAAATTTTCCATTCACTATACAAGTGAGTGGCGAGATTTGTTTGCAAAGATCTCAACGTTTAGAAATTTACTGGCCCGAATAGTCTACCATCCATTGTTCTGATGAATGGGTTTTCATTCGCGATGAAAAACCCAATACGTACACTTTTCTCTGTCGTACTGTAGTAATGGACTCTATTTGAGTGGCTGGAACATAAGGTTTATGCAGCCCGTTCCTAAAAAAGTGATTATTTTCTTTTTACCCTTCAAGTCATAGAAACGCTCATTATTTATCAGCCTAAAGAATAAAACTTCTTATTGGTCAAAAGTACGGTTCTCGTAGTATGTAATAGATTCACGAGTCAATTGATATGCCTTATCCAACCAAAAAGTTTATTTAACATTAATATCTGTTTAGTAAAAATAAATTATTCGGCCTAATATTTCAAGTTTCTGATTAACTTTTGGCATCATCTGATTTTTCAAAAGTGGTGGCATTCGCTATTGGGTAACTCAGAATCACATTCCTGCTCTACGAATGTCCCACGTTGGGCGCCAATTTGTTACACTATTTTATCCCGCACGAATAATATTATTATTAAATTATTAACCCGAATTTGAGATATCCCAATCTCAATAAATTGAACAAAACGAATTAAATTATTCGTCACGCAGCAGGATGGACTTAAATATGTGGCATTTCTCATTTTATTTTTAGACCTTAAGTGATAATTCTGATTTAATATTGGATTATGTACCAAGTTTTCAGGCTGTACGTCTTATAAAATAACTTCACATGAATTCATTTGCTAATGTCATTATAATCTCCTCGAGGTTTAAACGTTACTGAACGGGATATTCGTACACAATGTATACCATATTACTATTTTCTCCTCAAAAAACAAGATTAAAAATCAGCGGTTATTCAACGATTTTAAGGTTGTGTTTATTTTTAATTGCAACCATGACTTTTCTCTACACACAAATGCTTTTCGTGCATTTTAAAATCAACGATTTCATTTGATTCACGACAATTATTATAAATTGAAATATCTCTTTAAATGATGATGTATATAGGTATGATGTATCTATTTCAATGCTTAATCACCACAATAACATTTTGTATAAATTGTCTCATACACAATGGAATTCTATTCCAAGATTAAGATTATCATGCCAATGATTTCTGAATCAATTTATGCACTCACATCACATCGATTATATCAGTCCAGTCATAGTATAGCATGTAATGTGAATATTTCATGACTTCCTTTCAGAAATATCTCCGACATGATTTTGCCTCAAACTATTTTTACAAAAAATCCATGTAATTCCTCTTAAGGAGTTTTTAACCGCATATAGTTTGCAAAAAAATAACATCTAAATTCAAGGCTTTTTGAATATTTGAAGTTGATATAGAAATTCTTATCTGCATGAAATATGTTAATGTTTTATTTTTAAACTTACCACACTTGATTATACCTCTTGTTTGGTAAAAATATTTTTTTTGCGAAAGTGAATGTGATGGAGGATAGATAGGATGAATAAATGATTATGTTATATTTTTTTTTGCTTTGTTGTTTTGAACGGATATGTTAAAAAAGAAATACTTATTTGGCGTTGTATGATTTAATGAGACTGTGTCTTTTAATTTACAAGAAATGAAGAAATCGCTTAATTTAAAAGGCTCGAAGTACACATACAATATAGGTACTACTAATTGGAGTACATGTATACAAAGATCTTCCAGAGCAAACTTATGCAGGGTAAAACCTCCATCTTCTTGGAAGCATTTTAGCTGTAAGATAAATAGATATCTCAGGATTTGTAAACAGTGAAGCTTGTCATCTCAGCATTTTTAAAGGTGGAGGCGGATATGTAAGGATTTCTTATAGTGAAATTTTCTTTCTCAGGATTTCTGATTTCGATTCGATGTTGGCTGCCTTGAACGTTTGGATACTGGAGAAGTGCCCATGAAAAAAAAAAAACAATTTAATGGCACCAACAGCTCCGAAGAACCACGGCCTAGTGACTAAAACTCTCTACCAACCCTTTTATGTGTGTTGTTAGTTCTACAGAATTGGAGGGGACCAACTATTTTTCGTCGAATCCGAACCCAGCAACCCAGCATTTCTACTGGAAACCCAGCATTTCTACTGGGAACCCAGCATTTCTACTAGGAACCCAGCATTTTTAATGGAAACTTACCATTTCTACTGGAAACCCAGCATTTCTACCGGGAACCTAGCATTTCTACTGGGAACCCAGCATTTCTACTGGAAACCAAGCATTTCTACCGGGAACCTAGCATTTCTACTGGGAACCCAGCATTTCTACTGGAAACCCAGCATTTCTCTTGGGAATTCAGAATTTCTACTTGCAACCCAGCATTTCTACTGCGGACCCAGCATTTCTACCGGGAACCCAGCATTTCTACTGGGAACCCAGCATTTTTACTGGAAACCCAGCATTTCTACTGGAAACCCAGCATTTTTACTAGAAACCCTGCATTTTTACTAGAAACCCAGCATTTCTACTGGGAACCCAGCATTTCTACTGGGAACCCAGCATTTGTACTGGGAACCCTGCGTTTCTACTGGGAACCTTACTATTTTTACTGGCAACGGCAATATTCATACTGGGAGCCGCAGTATTTTTAATGGCAACCATAGTATTAGTACTGGAAATCCCGTATTTCTACTGGAAACCCTGCATTTCTACTGAAAACTCACCAACAAAAACTAACTGACTGATTTTCCTTTCTGATTTTCCATAACATTTTAAGCTTTAAAATGAACGTATATATGGGAAATTACACTATGTATATTTAAAAGCACGTTTGTTAATTTTTAACGTGACGGTTTTCTTTGAGTGTAGCTATGCAACAATGATTTGACTCTTAACAAAATCAATGTATCCAGATCTATTGTAGAAAGTGGTGTTGAGCAGAGAAGCAGTATAAGCAAATCTATTTTTTCCCTTTTTTGATTGAAACCTTGAGTTTATTTTACGTAATTTATTCCCAGTCCTCTTGAAAAATATGGTCACCGCATTTATGGAGCACATAAAAAGAAGTTTTAAAAAAACTCATTGGTAAGATATTGCGGCAACATTTTATAATATCATAATGTATGTGGGATAGGGGTTTTACTGCACGACAGACTTACACACATACTAACGTACGAACGACGACGACCAACCAACCGGACAGACAAATAAAACAGAATACGCGTCCCTACTTTTTATAGTTTAGTTTTGCAAATAAATGTACACCATGAAGTAGTCAAGTTTAGTCTTAAAAGTAGAGCCAATGTAGTAAGTCTTGTTGTCGTTGCGCCCGCCGAGAATCAAAAGAATAAAATAACTAAATTTATTTAAAGAACAAATAGTTGTAACTTATTTTCCGAATCTTAAAGAAAGAACCCCACAAATTGGGGGCTCAACCGGGATCAATGCGGATTAAGTGCGGAAAAATGCGGATTTAGTGTGGAATATTTTAAAAAAGTTTGAAAGTGCTTGCGTTCTTGCTTGTTCAACAAAACAGCAAGTAACATAAAAGAAGGTATCGATATCGTTGAACGAATGAAATAGTGTATCGCAGTGTTAAATTATGTGTCTTGTTTGCTCATTATAGCAACAAGTACCAAATTGCATTTCGTTTAATTTTTTCTTAAAAAAAAAACAAACAACAAACAACGATTCAGTGCGAGACGGTAAAAAAAAAAGAAGAGCAACAGTGAACAGACGATCTGCCTGCACATTTGTTTTGTGAAAAAAAAAAAGCCAGTTGCAACCCTCAAGTTCTCCTGTGCGAAAAGTTAAAAAGAAAAGCAGAAAAGCAGATGCGTGGTTGTGCTCAAGCAAATTTAAAAATAGACAGTAAGTTGTACAGTACACACACATTGAAGATCATACCGAAGGAGAAAAGACAGAGCCGTGTACCATAATTCGTGAAGGAGGGGAACCAGAGCCGCAGTCAAAATAAAAAAGGGGTAAGCAACGACAACACTAGTAGTTTTTTTTGTGAATTGGCTCTTATTTATAAACTCATGGTAAATCATTAATTCTAGAGTATTTTTTTTTTTGAAATTGTAACTTTAATTAAATTTTAAAAATAAATAATTTTGGAATAAATATTTTGCGATTTGATGGAAAGGGATTGTATTTTGGGGTTGACGGTGGAAAAATTGAGGGAACAACTGACACAACTGCAACTACCAACAACCGGACTAAAACGTACATTGCAGGACAGGCTTCTATCCCATTATAGGTTTACACAAAGCGACGACGAGGAAGACGTTTTCCAAGAAGCCAGCGGAATTTCAACTGAAAGAGGTATCATGTTTACGCTTCGCGACATCGAGGATTCGCTGAATCCATTTGATGGAACTGGGTCTATGGACATTAATCTCTGGATCCAGGAGTTCGAGGAAAATGCTGTGACGGTGGGTTGGAGCGAGGTACAGAAATTTGTTTACGGGAAACAACTTCTCAAGGGGGCGGCAAGATTATTTCTGAGAAGCCAGACAAGCGTGAACAGCTGGAGTAATTTAAAAACAACTCTCGTTAAAGAGTTTGGAAAGAAGCTGTCGGCGGCCGAGGTGCATTTCCGTCTAAGTATGCGACGCAAAAAACCGACCGAAACTTTCTTGGAGTATCTATACGGCCTGATGGAATTGGGAAACACGATATCGTTGGAAGAGGAGAGTGTGATTGAGTACTTCATCGAGGGAATACCTGATGCAAGGAGCAATAAGGCGATACTATACCAGGCCAAGACGATAGACGAACTCAAGGTTCAGTTGAGGGCATACGAGAAGGCGAGAGGATCTCATACAACGAACACAAGGGGAAACACACGTTATGTTCCGAGTAGCAGTGTCCAGAGCCAGGTGGTGGTAAAGCAGGAACGAGGTTCCAGATCATGCTATCGATGTGGAGAAGCATCACACATAGCCAGAGATTGCAGAGCATCGACTTCAACCTTCAAGTGTTTTCGATGTGATCAGCAGGGACATATGGCACGCGATTGCAGAGTTAATGTGCAACCAACAAATAGAAGAGCCGATGAACGACGTGGACAGTCTGCAACAACAGCCGTTCGCAACAACCCGTTTCAAGAAGCGCGAATACAATTGGCTATCGGTTCAAACAGAATATTTAAAGATATTTTAGTCGGAGGCTGCACACTTAGCGCACTGGTGGATACTGGAAGCGATCTTTGTTTGTTGAGGTATGATAGTTTGACTCTGATAAATTTCGTGGAAATGACAACTGAAAAGAGAAATTTGTTGGGAATTGGCCAAAAACGAGTTACAACTCTGGGAAGTGTATTTTTGGAAATAGAAGTGGATGGGATTGCATTGGAACTTCAATTTCATGTAGTCGGGGAAGGAGACATGCCATATGCAGCAGTGATCGGCAATGACATTCTGGAAATGGTAAATTTGAACGTGACAAGTGAAGGGGCGGAATTTAAATGCAGAAGGAATTCAACTGAAGGAGGAAAGGGTGCCGATTCGGGAGCACGTGACGATTTGGGTGGTGAAAAGGGGCCACGGGATATTTTGGGTGGGGAAAATGGACCACGAGTTAGTTGGGATGCTGATAAACGCACACGTGATGATTTGGGTGGTGAAAAGGGGCCACGGGATATTTTGGGTGGGGAAAATGGACCACGATGGAGTACTGGGAAAGGGGTACGAACAACCATTTCTGCCGACACCAATCGCAGACTTGAGAAGCTGGAATTGATTAAGGAATTTGGTAAAATATGTTTGGCTACCGAGGAGGGGATCTTCGAAAGGGAGATGAATTTTGATGTTGACCATTTGAACGCCACTATGCGTGAAAAATTGTTACACATGGTAAGGAAATATGAACCGGTCAGACAGGAACCGTCGCCGGTGTCAATGAAATTAATTTTGAAGGACGAAGTGCCGATATTCCATAGGCCGAGACGATTGGCGCATGCGGATCAAGTGGTGGTGCGCGAGCAGGTGGACAAATGGCTTGAGCAAAAGATTATACAACCAAGTAAATCGGAGTATGCCTCGCCTATTGTACTGGTCTCAAAGAAGAATGGAACGAAGAGATTATGCTGTGATTACCGGAAACTAAATGAAAAAATAACTCGCGATAATTTTCCGATGGCACAAATGGACGAAGTTCTTGAACGATTGCAAGGACAAAAAGTGTTTACAACGTTGGATCTAGAAAACGGTTTCTTCCATGTTCCGATGGATCCGAGTTCTAGAAAATATACAGCCTTCGTAACACTGGACCAACAATATGAATTCCTGTACGTTCCTTTCGGAATATCTAACTCCCCAGCAGTTTTCGCACGCTTTATCAACGCGATATACCGGACATTAATCCAGGCTGGAGTAGTGGAAGCGTACATGGATGATTTAATAATACCATCCAAAGACGAAGATGAGGGCATGAGAAAGCTTGAACAAGTGCTAGAGGTGGCCGAAAAATACGGACTGCGACTGAATTGGAGAAAATGCAACTTTCTAAAGAGGCGAATAGAATTCCTTGGTTACATCATTGAAGATGGAAAGATCCAACCTTCAACCGAGAAAACAAAGGCAATAAGAGAATATCCGGTACCAGCAGACAAGAAAGCGCTACAACGTTTTTTAGGTCTAGCTTCATATTTCCGAAGATTTGTGGAAGGATTTGCTGTGGTTGCAAAGCCCTTGACGGATTTGCTTCGGAAAAACATAAGATTTGAAATGGAAGCAGAACAGTTGGTTGCTTTTGAACAGCTTAAAGCAGTTTTGATGAAATCGCCTGTTCTAAAATTATTTAATCCAAAAGCAATAACGGAGATCCATTCAGATGCCAGCAAATTTGGATACGGTGCTGTCTTACTACAAAAGGATTCGGAAGATCAAATGTTCCACCCAGTTCAGTACATGAGCCGAAAGACAAGCAAATATGAAGAGAAGTACCACTCGTATGAGCTAGAGGTTCTAGCCATAATCGAAGCCTTGAAGAAGTGGCGAGTATACGTGTTGGGCATCAAGTTCAAAATCATAACAGACTGCAATGCATTCACGCAGACCATGAAAAAGGAAGATGTGCCGCTGAGAGTCGCAAGATGGGCGATGTTCTTGCAAGAATTTGAATACGAGATTGAGCACCGATCTGGATCGAGGATGAAGCATGTCGATGCTTTAAGTAGAGTTTCATGTCTCTTGATAGAGGATTCGTTGAATCACAGAATAAAAGAAGCACAACTCAAAGACGATTGGATAAGGGCCGTGCGCAAAATTCTCAGCAAGGAGGATTATGAGGACTTTTACATGAAGGCAGGAGTCTTGTGTAAGGATCCAGTAAAGGAATTGATAGTCATACCATCGGCAATGGAAAAGGAGTTGATTATCATTGCGCATCAACAGGGACATTTTTCCATTAAGAAAACCCAGGATGCTGTGGAAAAGATGTATTTCGTACCAGATTTAACAAAGAAGGTAACGGAGATAGTTCGGGGCTGCGTCAAGTGCATCATCACTGAGTCCAAGGCAGGAAAGAAAGAAGGTTTACTGCAACCAATCAATAAAGAGGATAAGCCGTTGGGAACTTTTCACATAGACCACGTTGGGCCAATGGAACAGACCCACAAACAATACAACCACATTCTGGTAGTGGTTGACGCTTTTTCTAAATTCGTGTGGCTCTATCCCACGAAGAGCACAGGAGCAGCGGAAGTGTTGGATCGGCTTAAAAAACAAGCCGCGATTTTTGGAAACCCAAGGCGGATCATATCAGATCGTGGAACAGCTTTTACAGCAACGGTATTCGGGGACTACTGCAAGGAGGAAAATATCCAACATTTGCTGATTACAACAGGAGTTCCTCGAGGAAATGGACAGGTGGAGCGGATCCACAAAATTATAGTTCCAATGATAGCAAAAGCGAGTATGGGAGATTCCAAAAGTTGGTACAGACACGTCGAGCGTGTACAGCAGGTGCTCAACAATTCACCGACAAGAAGCACAAAGTTCAGTCCTTTCAGGATATTGACAGGTCTGGAAATGCGGACACCGGAATACCCTGACCTCAGAGAGTGGTTAGATGACGCCAATATCGAGGAACTAAATGCCGAACGAGAAGCTGTGCGTGAGGAAGCTGCTGAAAATATCGCCGTCATTCAGCGTGAAAATAGGAAGTCTTTCAACCGGAATCGTGTCCCAGAGAGGGAGTATCAGCTAAACGAACTCGTCGCCATTAAGCGTACGCAGTTTGGAACCAGCATGAAGCTTCGACCGAAATTTTTTGGGCCCTATAAGGTTACACAAAAACGAGATCACGGAAGATATGACGTGGAGAAGGTGGGTGAAGGCGAAGGACCCAATAAGACGAACACCATAGCGGAAAACATGAAACCGTGGAATCCGTCATTCGGGGCGAATGAGTCGTCAGGATAGCCGATTGTGGGATAGGGGTTTTACTGCACGACAGACTTACACACATACTAACGTACGAACGACGACGACCAACCAACCGGACAGACAAATAAAACAGAATACGCGTCCCTACTTTTTATAGTTTAGTTTTGCAAATAAATGTACACCATGAAGTAGTCAAGTTTAGTCTTAAAAGTAGAGCCAATGTAGTAAGTCTTGTTGTCGTTGCGCCCGCCGAGAATCAAAAGAATAAAATAACTAAATTTATTTAAAGAACAAATAGTTGTAACTTATTTTCCGAATCTTAAAGAAAGAACCCCACATGTATTTTCATAACGAATGCAACAGAAACAACTTACTTATGTACTTTACTTTAAAAATTATTTATAATGATTACTCATTTTTGTTTAATTTAAAAAACATCCAAATAAACCACATATAATTATTTAATTTGTAGTTCGGTTACTTGAATTGAAATACTTTAATGTTTTTTCATGGAAGCTAGGATATACAAAATACTGAACTCACATATTTATATGATTAAGCAATCGTTTTTATGTTTCATAAACATACATACATATATGTACATATGTTTGTCAAAACAATAAAATATTACGATGTTTTGATTCCGGTCATAATCGGATGGCAGATGTTTAGGACCACTACCTTTGTTAATTTAAACAAATCTAAAATTATTTTTTTACCCAAATAATAATATTCCTTTTTTTTACCTATTACTTTCAGTCAGCATCGAGAGGCAGATCATCTTCAAGGTCACCTTCCAGATCTCCTGGACCACGAAGAAGGTTAGCTAGAGCAGCATTTCTACTGGAAACCCAGCATTTCTCTTGTGAATTCAGAATTTCTACTTGCAACCCAGCATTTCTACTGCGGACCCAGCATTTCTACCGGGAACCCAGCATTTCTACTGGGAACCCAGCATTTTTACTGGAAACCCAGCATTTCTACTGGAAACCCAACATTTTTACTAGAAACCCTGCATTTTTACTAGAAACCCAGCATTTCTACTGGGAACCCAGCATTTCTACTGGGAACCCAGCATTTCTACTAGGAACTCAGCATTTCTACTGGGAACCCTGCGTTTCTACTGGGAACCTTACTATTTTTACTGGCAGTGTTTTTACTGGCAACCGCAATATTCATACTGGGAGCCGCAGTATTTTTAATGGCAACCATAGTATTAGTACTGGAAATCCCGTATTTCTACTGGAAACCCTGCATTTCTACTGAAAACTCACCAACAAAAACTAACTGACTGATTTTCCATAACATTTTAAGCTTTAAAATGAACGTATATATGGGAAATTACATTACGTATATTTAAAAAGACGTTTGTTAATTTTTTACCTGACGTTTTTCTCTGAGTGTATCTATGCAACAATGATTTGACCCTTAGCAAAATCAATGTATCCAGATCTATTGTAGAAAGTGGTGTTGAGGAGAGAAGCAGTATAAGCAAATCTATTTTTTTTCCTTTTTTGATTGAAACCTTGAGTTTATTTTACGTAATTAATTCCCAGTCCTCTTGAAAAATATGGTCACCGCATTTATAGAGCACATAAAAAGAAGTTTTGAAAAAACTCATTGGTAAGATATTGCGGCAACATTTTATAATATCATAATGTATATTTTCATAACGAATGCAACAGAAACAACTTACTTATGTACTTTACTTTAAAAATTATTTATAATGATTACTCATTTTTGTTTAATTTAAAAAACATCCAAATAAACCACATATAATTATTTAATTTGTAGTTCGGTTACTTGAATTGAAATACTTTAATGTTTTTTCATGGAAGCTAGGATATACAAAATACTGAACTCACATATTTATATGATTAAGCAATCGTTTTTATGTTTCATAAACATACATACATATATGTACATATGTTTGTCAAAACAATAAAATATTACGATGTTTTGATTCCGGTCATAATCGGATGGCAGATGTTTAGGACCACTACCTTTGTTAATTTAAACAAATCTAAAATTATTTTTGTACCCAAATAATAATATTCCTTTTTTTTACCTATTACTTTCAGTCAGCATCGAGAGGCAGATCATCTTCAAGGTCACCTTCCAGATCTCCTGGACCACGAAGAAGGTTAGCTAGAGCAGGTATGGACATAGCATTATATTTTACAATTGAAAATTTTTGAGTGGATGTTTCACAAGTTGAAAATTAAATGAATTGCTTTCCAGATATCGGGCAGTCATATAACCAAATTCATTCTCACAATAATGTGACATGTTTTGTGTTAATAGTATTTTTCAATTAAAGCTGTTAACTCAACAGATATCTAGGGATATTAATTGATCTTAATTTGTAAAAATTGCAATGTAAAGCGGCTGCCATTGTTATGGAACTAATATATTTCAATAGATTCGCATTAATTAAATAGCACTAGCAACGTCGAAAGCCTCGTAGACCAAAGTTTTTAAGTTGCTGTTGCAGGTGCTCTGCTGAAAACTTTTCCACTATGATATTCAGTAACATCAAATTGAAAAAAAAAAATTGATACGAAATTTACAATGTGTTTGATACAATTTTGGTGGCCATTGCGCTGATTGCTGTTGATGCATAACACTTTTGAAAAGATCAGCCTGGCAGTGATCTCACCAAAGGCACGGTGGGCGTTTTTGAAAAAGTACAGACCAAGAGTCATTGGTATAAATACAAAAATCTGATCCCTTCACGAATTCCTTGAAATACTGTTAATAGATACAGCATTTCAAAATATTGAATATAAAAAAAGATTTTTAAAAACCAGACCTACAAATATTGAACTTTACAACCAACTTTTTTTAATTGTACAGTTTCTGAAGCTGAAGACGACGGCAAAGAAGATGGACCAGATATTTTGGACCCATCGCAGGGAGTTGATGATGGTTTGCTCGAAGTGGATGACACAACCAAGAAAAATGGTCCACCCACAGCAAATGGTGGGGTTACACCAAGTGATACAAATGGCACAGTACCACGTCGACGACCAAGTTTTTCTTTCCCTGATTTTAATGGTCCAAGAACAATTATGATCGATGGAAAAGAAACAGCAGTTCCAGATGTAAATGCATACCAGCATAAGAAGACCCTTGCTCAAGGAATGATGGATTTAGCTCTGCTTTCTGCGAATGCAAATCAACTTCGATATGTTTTGGAATCATACAAAAGGCATCCGTATTTTTATCCGAGTTTGATTTTTATAAGTCTTAGCATCATTTTTCAAGTAAGTTCTTATTTTTAAACAAAATCGAGAATTATTTTAATTTATTGTATATTCAAAGATTGCAGTTGGTGTTGGTCTAATTTTAAACAGTCAATACAACATCAAGGATGAAAGAGAAATATGCAAAGCTAATCGAATAAGCAATTTGACAATTATTGGAATATTCATTGTGACAGTAGTCAATGTTTTTATATCTGCATTTGGAGTTGCAGATGCTCCAGATGGTACATAAATTCCATAATATGACATATCTTCTTAATTTTAAAAATGTATGATATTAGTTGAATATGTAGTCGAAAATTTTGCATTTTTTAATAATTTTTTTCGGATAAAATCTAGCTTTTAAGCTTAACATTTTGTAAATTTACCTCTAATTTAAAAACAAAAGAACATTTCATAAGTAAGCATGTAAGTAAAACTAGTATAAGTAAGTAAATAATTAATTTTGTGTATTCACATATCCAAAACTAATACAAAATTAAATAAACCCCATTTACCTTAACTTAAAAAAATGCAATTTTCATTAAATTAGGGACAATATGCATCTATTGCTGGTTCAGACGATTTGTTAGCCTCGCTTAAAATCCTAAATTAGTGTTTAAGTTAAAGATTGTTCAATGGGTGAGACTTAATGTCTGAGTCGATTTGCTTCAAACTTTGAGTTTTGGGTTCACCTACACCCCAAGTCGAACTAAGTTGTGATTTGATTTGCGTGTCGGAAATAGTTTATTTTATTGCTTTCTTGGTAAAATTTTGGGCTTAATATTATAAAACATAGAGTTCTTTTCTATCGATTCAAATTATTTAGTCCATGAACTCACACCACAATCATCAGTTAACATTATAGTTAGCATCACACTAAACGCCAATTTTTAAAATAAGTTGAACTGCAAAAGGAAATTTGAGTATTGACATGGAAAATGGGTGCGTTCAATGCGTCGACTAAAAGTTAGTTGACGAGCTGCAACTGGCCAGATACTCTGAAAAGTAAGTTGACATTTATCTGACATTTAGTCAAGAACGGGTACGTTCAATGCGCCGACTAAAAGTTAGTCGACGAGCTCTGACTGGTCGGATCCGCGCAAAAATTAGTTGACATTTAGTCAAGAATTTAGTTGAGAATTTTGCACTAAAAAATTTAGTTGGTCTAAAATGAAACGTCAACAAAGGCTGATTCTTTATTGGAAAAGTTGAACTTTGTTTCATTGGGTACGTTCAATGCGCCGACTAAAAGTTAGTTGACATTTAGTCAAGAATTTAGTCGAGAATTTTTGCACTAAAAATGTTGGTTGGTTTGATATGAAACGTCAACAACTGCTGATTCGTTATTTGAAACAGATACTAAATAGAAAAGTTGAACTTTGTTTCATTTGTAGTTAGGTTTAAGTATTCCAATGCTTTTAGGTTAAAGAAATACAAAAATTGCAAATGCTATAATCAACAACAAAGTCGAATTGAGGTGGGCAACAATTCAGAAAAAGAAATTAATGGTCAATTTTGAGTAAAATTGAGATATTTCTCGCAGAAGCATCATAAATCATTGTAAAAAGATAATATTACCGACTTAAAAGTTCATCTTCAAAAGTTAAGGGGTAGTTACCTCTTCAAATATAACTTTACCACGAACAAAAATACAATTTCAATTGTTCTCAAAAGTAAAGGTTGTAAGTAAAAGAAATGTTTCAGTATAAACAAAACAGGCATGACATTTCTGACATTCCACTTAATTTTAAGTTAGTTTTGTCGTTCAATGGTTTCATTTCAACTTAACTTAATTTCTTAATTGTATTGAACGTAACCATTCTATAGTTAGGTAGTGCAGAATTATCAAAGCAAAAAGATATATTACCGACCTAAAAGTTCATCTCCAAACGTTAAAGAATTAGTCAACTCTTCATGAACAAAATGTCTTCATGAACAAAAATACAATTTCAATTGTTCTCAAAAGTAAATGCAGTAAGTTAAAGGAACACCTGGGTAATTTCTTTTTCGACGATCCTAGCGATATGTCGAACGTAGATATTCTATCTTTACATCGCTTTATAAGAAGCTCCAACTGGTTTAATTAAAGAGGTACTCCCGCTCGTTTCGTGGTATCACAACGGACCTATCTGTGGTCTAAATGTATCAGTAGTCTTCCTGACAGCCACATAAACCTAACCTAACCTAACCTAAGTTAAAGGAATGTTTAAGCATAAAAAAAACACGCATGACATTTCTAACATTGCACTGAATTTTGAGTTAGTTTTGTCGTTCTACTTTCCTGCCTAAGTTCTTAATTTAACGTATTAGTACATAATACTTAGATACATGTTTGTAGATTACCACCTCAAATCATTTTTCATACCTGTAGATAACTTATATATATCCGGATTATTCTTCAAAATCTCTGGCACTTAAAAGAACTTCCTGTGCTCCCACATCAAAGCTTCATATTCGAATACCGCTCGAATCTCCACTCCTATTGAAAGAATAAAAATAGTATATAGTTTCATATGAACAGTGATTCAAATAGCTATTTGCCTAGGGAACTTACTCTGTGATAGAATATTCCATTGAAATAAATTAATGTGATTTGGTGCAATTTTGGGAACTGAAGACCTTTACCTTCTTAAATTCAACTCTGATATCATTCGAAACGAATTTTGATGTAATTGACTGTTTCATAAAAATTCTTGTCAGTAATTGAGGTTTATTCTCATTAAGCAAATGCTTAGTATGTTCTATCAGTTTGCTTCAAGACCTGTGGTACCTCCATGAATGTCATCCTCGGATAAGATTACTTTTCGGTGCTTAATCGGATGATTTCGTCCTGAAAAGAAAATGAAAACGATTGATAATGTGTGACGAAAAAGATTCAACGATAAGCTATGTATCAATCATATAGTATAGTACGGTGAAATGGATGTAGAAAGAAGGTTACATATCGATTTATTTTAAATGGACGATTTATTTTAATCTTCAAAGCCTAGGCTTAGTAGAAGTTCCAAGGAGGGGAATTTCATACCTACGTGAATATTTAGAAAAAAAATCTCAGTCTGTTCGTCCAGACCATAAAAGAAAGTGAAAATTTGTCTGGAAGCTGTTTAATTTGACACCCTTATACAAATCTAGATTCAGAACTACGAAATATAAACGTATATTAACGAAATAAAACTTCAGTCAGTCAATGTATCAGCATCAGCAGTTAGATTTCCAAGAAAGTAGTTCTTGCGAAGCATCAATTTGAAGTACTTATACGAGGTGCAGAAACACATAAATCCATCTCGAATTACTAAAACTTTATCTTATTTTATTTATATGAATGCCATACCATTTTATTGAAATATTTATTAAAAATTTGTTAGATTTTATAAATAAAAAAATACACTAAGAAAAATAAGTTTGTAACATTAAATGTTTTGTGTTTGTGTTTTGCAATAATTGCGTTTAACATTTGCATCTTAATTATATTAATGTATTTGTTTTATTTATTTTTATTTTATCCAGATAAAATATTATTTGCGTGTAGACTAATTTTGTTTTTCAAAATACAACAATTTGTTTTTGTTTTATTTTTTAAGCTGATCTAAAAAAAACATCGAAATTCAGCAAATTGAAGATGTGTACATACACATATACATATATTAATTTTAAACAGGAAACATTTCATAAAAATAGATTTGTATATTCTTTGTCTGACTATTTTCTATATATATTATTATAATGAATTTATTTAATAACTAATATCACATTATAAATTGGATTTTAATTTGAAAATATCATCCAATTTTATCGAATCTGCAAAGCCTTCACCCCTGAATCTTTGCTGCTTTATTTTTTTTTTAATTATTCCTGATTGGATTCGTCCATTAGCAGTTCAAAGTCACAAACCAAAGAAAAATGATCGGAAGGATATTGAAAACATGGTGTACGATTTTTGCCAATTTCATCACCTTGTGGAAATTCTAAACAGTTTTTCACCTAAAAATTAATAAGAGGATAAGTTTGAGATTCATTTGCGAAAGTTTAAACAAATATAACTCACCTTAAGTTGATCTTTAGAATAGAAGACATAATCGATGGTGTGACAAACTTCACCTTCTTCACGGATCTTCCATGTTGTATAAGGTGGTTCACAGTTGGCCAATGCTTCTGCATAGTTATCAACAACATCATCGTCATTGTTTTTACTTTCTGAACTCTTAACAGCCGATTCTAGTTCGTCCAATTCTTTCTTTATATCTGCATATGCACTGGATAAGTTTAAGCCTTCACTGCTTAGGATTGTTGAGTAAACTGGTTCAATTGGTTCAGCGTTAAAATCACCACACATCAGAATAGGTCGTTCTCCAGCTGAATTCTTAACAAAACGTATTAAGTCTTTCCCTTGTTCATTACGAAGCTTGGACAGCAATGAACCATGTCGAGCTTTGAGATGAGTTGTGCAAACACAAATTTCTTTGCCGGTTCCTTTGACTTCCAGATTTGCAGCAATGGCAACTTGATTGCTCTGAACTCGCCAAACTTCAAGAATGTGTGTCTCGAAGTTCTTTAATTCGAATTTATCACGTTTGTAGAATATGGCACATCCGTCGGGACCGTTATTTTCCTCAATGTACAAACATGGTGAGTCGGGTTTCGGGAAGAATATACCAGCATAATTTTGTGATCCGAGAACATTTTCGAGAAATTTAAAATGATCAACTTCCTGTAAAAAAAAAATAATTCTTTGTAAAATAATATTATACAGGTTTAAAAATGCTAACAGAGGTAGTTTAGGGCTGGGTGTGTCCAGAAAAAAAAAATCCCATCGCGAAGGGAAAACAGAGAAAAAGACTAGATCTAGACTCTAGTTAGAGTCTAGATTAAAATAGCTTTACAAAAACATGTAAGAAAGATTTCAGATTTTTTAAAATGTTTTTGTTAAATCTTTCTTCGGTCTGGACGCACCTTTATAGACTTAATTTTGTTAAAAAAATTCAGTTACCTTTGAACAACGTTGTTTAAATTCTAATTTAGGTAATCCATTTTTCTTTTATACTTAAGTAAGCGACGCTTGTGTCAAAAACAAAACTAAATACACAAATGTTGAACAAATAAAACGAAAAATTAGCACATCAACTGTTCTTTGATCGCTAACATATACATACATAAATAAATGCGTTCCCTTGAATTTCAAAATCACATGTACCAATCACATTCATTAAATTTTATTGAAATGTCAAAATAATAAGGGGAATTCACAATCATTAAAATAAGCGCTCCATAGCGCAGTTTACGTACGTAAATTTGACAGCCAGCCAAATACATTTGAAATTTACTTGCGTTTGCACCCGACCATTATGGTCGACTCAAGGAATTGCCGGCACTTAAGGAAACTTGACGTAGAATTATGACATTAGCTTCCTTTTGTTTTCGACTATTATGGTTGGGCTTTTAGTCCAAATTTTCAACTGCTCTTATTTGATAACAGCGACCTGTTGGTTTCCTTTATAACCTAAATATTATGATCGGAGTATTATTTGCTGTTATTTTACAAAATGAGATAGTAAATACCCCTATTAAATTTTGCTAATTGTGAGTGCACAGAAATGTTGACGTTTTATTTACACTAGCGGTCACAACTGGCAACTGCCAATTATACATATGGTGTGTTTTATTGAGAATTTTACTAGGAAGATTTAAGAACAGTGAGAAATAATTAATAAAATGATCCAGTAGAATATGGGCTTTTAAGTTTTTGTACCAACTTTCACAGAGAAAACAAAGAACTATTGTGAATGGTTTATCGCCAGTAAGAATTACTGAGGATAAAAGGAGAAGTAAGAGTTACTAGCTATAAAGAATATATTGTTATTTTAGTGCATGCTAATTTTGCTCTGCTTTATATGAAGTTAAATAATTTTATCAATAAAACACGCTAATAAACAAAAAAAAAATTCGTAAGTAAAAAAAAAAGAATTCGTAAGTAAATTGACGTATGACATTTCGCAGTATGATGTTTGGTCACGTAGTAGGTACTAATTCGTTTAGATTGTTTACTCAGATTGAGATGTTGCCTCCTAGAGGCAATAAAGCTCCTTAAGGATACTCAGACGAGTGTCATAAATTATTAACTTGCACTTTTCGAGTGCAACAAACTAACTTGCAAATCCTAAAACTTTAACTCTATTAAAAAAAATCTCTTCCAATCTATTTAAGAATTTCGATCCATGCCGGTTTTTACATTCTTACCAATGCAAAAGTAAAAAAAAACATACCTGGAGACAAATAACATCTGGATTATTCTGCAAGATTTCTTGTACTATCAGAAACTTCCTGTGATCCCACATCAAAGCTTCATCCGGGCAACGCACGAATCCATCATTATTCTGTCCTAAAGCTATTGAAATTGAAAAAAAAAAAATTCATATTATTTCATATGCACATATTAAATTATAAAAATTTGCCATTCAAATAGTTGTATGTCTGGCTGGGTGAACTTACTCTGTGATAGAATATTCCATTGAAACAAACGAATGTGATTTGGTGCAGTTATTGGTGAACTGCAGACTGAAATTATAATAAAAAGTAAAATAAATTTTTGTTTATTTAATCCCTTAGAGATTTTACCTTTTGAAATTGAATTCAATTTGAGAAAGTTTAATCCATCGGTGATATCATTCGAAACCAATTGTGATGTAATTGACTGTTTCACAAAATATCTTGTCAATAATTGAGGTTGATTCTCACCACGTAAATGTTTAATATGTTGCAATAGTTCACTGGTACTCAAACCTTGTGGCACCTCAAGATTGTCATCCTGCGAATCGATATTATTGATTTTCGGTGCTGAATTAAATGATCCCATCCTGAAAGTAGAACAAAAAGTAATGAACAAAATGTTTGAATCATTTGTAGAATTAACACAAGTACACAAGAAAAACCCCAGTCAAACCTCACGTCATTATCAATTCACTGAAAAAAAAATTATTTATCATTTTGCGGAAATAACATACAACATGTTCCCTCCATATTGCAGAAAAAAAAGAACAGATAAAACTAGGGTTAAAATTAAAAAAACCTATCAGAGTAAATATTAAGCTTATCAGGTTTTAATTAAGCCGAACGTCATACATGCGACATGCATAATACTCACAGGGCCGGTAATCTCCAAATAATGTTCCGCAAAATTAAATATTTAATAAAATCAGACGCGAGAAAAGCAGAAGAATTTAATTTTGCCATAACGTTATTAACTGCAAAGGTATTTTTGGGATTAATTTATGTCACTTTAACTTATTTTTTAACGCAACACTGATGACATATGCAAAATTACTTGAATCAGATGAGTTAGTTATAATATTTCTTTCAGAAAGCAGACATTAAAGCCAATTTTTGTTAACTTCAATTTCTACAATATTATTCATTAGTATTCAATTTAACAGATTACATATTAATTTAAGCATGCATTTTCAAATTAACTTCGTTTTAATCGATTGCCAGATTAATTGATTGCCAGATTAATTGATTGCCAGAAAAATGTAATTCATTGAACTGCAAGGATTTGAAAGTAACAAAAATATTACGTTGAAAACGTTGCTTATTTTAAAGTAAGCCTGAGCCCTATTTCAATGTTTGATGAATTTCTTGCAAACATCATTTCCATCTGGCCAGACAGAAAACGTTTGCTTCAGTTTAATTCTCTTGTGCAGTTGCGTTGACAGTACTATGATCAAAGTGATCGACCAAAGAAAAATTAAGTGCTTTTTTCAATAATTTATAAATTAAAGAATACCGATATGGAAGGGTGGATACAATCTTAAAAAAATATTTACCTAGTATTGCACTTTGCAGTTTTGGAAACACAAGTCAAAATTCAAAGTCGTGAAACATTTTTCGTTCACTTTGCAATTTTACTTTGCAGGATTTTTTTTTTTATTAAAAAATTGGTTGGTGCAAAAAGGCTGTGGTATTACACTATGGGAAGTTTTTTCTTTACTTCGTTTGATTGAACATTAATTGAATCGAATGTTTTATTTTATCCTCCAAAATTATCCTCTCTTGAATTCAGATTTAATTTTAAAACTCTTAAATCTCCTAGCCCTTGTTTGCTGCATTTTTTAATGCGAACTTAATTTTAATGTCGGCATGATATACTATAATATGGTTGCTCCGGTAATTCTTCACATGCTTTTTATTAAAAAAAATGAGGTATTGAAGGAATTATTAGCTACGTTGCTTAGAATTTCGAAAAATATTCTCTTTATATTTTTATGTAGTTTGAAAGCTCTCCTCTAAGAGCATGAACAATTCTGATCCGAACAAAGGATCCTTTCAATGATAATTTATTAATGTCAAACACTTAAGCGCTTTTCACTGTCAAAAACTGTCAAATAAAATCAAAAGTACATGGAGTTGAATTGATTGCTAAACACAGAAAAATGTAAGGCGAAAGAAAGATGTAAATATCGGTATGGAGTCATTTTTCTCTTCGCGGTGATTATTTCGCAATTTACTTTCTTGCATTTCATCATCTCGCATTGATTGACTATTCTCGCTTTCTGATTGTTTCGCAAAATTTCATTTTGCATTTTTCGCCCTGCTCGGCAATTTTAAATGTCGCTATTTATATATTGCTATTTATTATTTTGCACTTTATTATTTCGCAATTCATTATTTAGCTTTAAAGTTGTTTTGTCGTTCAATATTTTACAAGTTAATGAATTTTTTGCAAAAAAAAAAACTACCTTTATATTAAAATTTTGCATGAGTCAAGTTATCAGCAAATAATTAAATTAGAAGGAAGCCTCTGTCGACAATAATTAAAAAAAAATTAAGCGTGAGTCAAAATCTCTTACGGATGTTATAGAAAGCTTCATTTACAATCAAATGAATGGTAGTGCTTTTTAGTTAATGGCGAAGTAATGAAACAAAAATAGATAGTTTTAGTAAAAAAGTTTTTGCAAAATAATAGATTGCCATAAGCGATATAAAAATTGCAAATAAACTTTAGCGAAATGATCAATTTGCGAGCTTTTCTAAAGCAAAAAGAAAATTGGTCAAATAACTATTGCGAGACAATTGAAATATTTTTTAATAGTTGCGTTGTAAGATTTGCGAAAAAAAAAACACTTTCTTACTGCAAAACTAATACAAGCAATAAAATACATACCTATATTTACAGATAGTAATGTATATAAGTATTGAAACAAAATGTAATGGCCAATGTAGGGGGAAAGCGGGAGACTTGAACCACTTGCAACATTTCACTGCAATTTAACTCGAATCCTGTATGCATTAGTGCATACGATGCAGACTGTAGTAAGCGATTTCAATTCGCTGAATAGAAAAAGGTGATTTTGCACCTCAAAAGTGAAAAAATACGTCTGTAATTTGTTAAATAATATTTGTTTCTCGGAAGGTAAGCTCAAAATTTTAGTTTTATTGTATTATCTTGGTATTTGTTTTGAATAATATAAGCACAAAAAAATGTGTGCATTACCGCTGAAAAAGTTATTAATTAATTTGTGTTAAAAAGAGCGAACGGGAGACTTGAACCACTTTCTGAAAGGAGACTTGAACCGTGTTTTTTTATATGGGAAACTATATATATATTTGTTAAATGTTAAATTTACATTATATTTTACATTTTATATCATATTTATCATAATGTATTATATTTTATATTTATAGACAACATAGTACATATAAAAGTTATATTCTTTTGTTAAGTTTATGAAGATTATTGTTCTTGTTTTTTCTTTTTTAATGATTTGCTATATGTTTAAAACCCAGAAAAAAATTAAATCACTGAATATTACAACTTTTTTTTACTCTTTAACACACTAAATTCGGTCATGTTCAAATCTCCTCAAAGGGATGTTCAAGTCTCCCAACCAAGCGGGAGACTTTAGCCGAAAAACTTTGTTTAGACTTTTCGCTCTAGTTATGTAACGGTTGCATATTCTTAAAAGAAATGAGTTTATTTTTAAAATAGGCAAATGTAGCTTTAAAAATATTTTACTTTTATTTGGGTGAGATTAACAGAAAAGTTTTTATTTACGATTTTATAAAAAGTGGCTCAAGTCTACCGCTTTCCCCCTACTCTTCATTAAAAATATACGAATTGAAATTGAGCCCCGAAACACTGTCAAAGAATAAAAAATTAGGTATTTATAGTGACGTTAAATAACACTAAATGAAATAACGCACAATTGGGTTTATTGGGCTTTCAAAAACGAAGTAAAACCAAATTACGAGTCTGGCTGTATTTCAATTAAGAAAAGGAAATAAAAAAAATTATGGATAAATGCCATAAAAAACGTTGTATTATAATAAAACTCCTAATTCAAACTAAATAAGTTATTTGACGTTTTATCGCTACCAATCAACAGAATTATTCATACCCACACAAAATCCCCAGGCTCTAACTTCAATTTTATTTTGTTGCCAAAGTTACACAAATTATACGCAGTTCCCCGTTTCTCTCCTAATAATATCATCAAATAAGTTCAATTTTTGGACTTTCCAGCTTAACGTTCTAAACGCAAGTATTATCGCAATCACAATGGGTATTTTATTAACAATATATGTACATGTTTTGTACTTAAGTAAAATTTAATAGCTTGAGAAACCCATGTTATCGTATCTCTAATAACAACATTTTGTTTAGTTTTTCTAGATTTTAATAAAATAATGAATAAAAGAAACAAATCAAACAATGAATTCGCAATATCTGATTTACCTGGTTAACATGACCTTTTGCAAATAAGATTTTCTGTCATTTTTACATGGCATTTTTTGATTTTGTTTCATTTTCAAATTTCTTTCCATTTTTGCTTTTAATTGATTTTTTTTTTCAAAATAAAAAATTTACGGCAGTAATATTTTTATAAATATTTGAGAACAAGTTTAACAACAAAAAATAAATTCAGTTTATTGAAGAGAAGAAGACACTTTAATCACATCAACCTTTACAACCGATACAGAATGCGGTTTGTACAAAACTGATCACTCACAATTTTCCGTGATCTTAGAATTGAACGTAAAGTAAATTTTATCTGGATAAAGTATCGCACGTGCGAAAACAGTCTTTTAAGTCTTTTGAACAAAACAAAAAAAAATGGAATAAAATTTGTATATTTACATTTTCTGGGATGAACACAGAAAACAAAAATCTATTAACATTATTTTTTTGTTAACTGAAGACTGATGCAAACTATATACAATGCTTTTACATATTTTGTTAAGTTAAAATGCAAAAAAAAAAATGTGGTGATATCTTATCTATGGTTATTTCTCTCCAGATGCTTTTAGACAATGGTAATTGAATTATTTTTTAACATAAATTCCATTCTCATTCAAATGAATACTTTTTTTTTTATTTTGTCATACACAACAATATGCCAAGCAATAAATAAAAAAAAAATAAACAATAACAAATGCAAAAGAAGAATTAAATGCGCATGCATACGTTATTTGTTGATATTCAGTGAATTTGTGGCGTTGATTGGTATCTTATGGATTTGCTTATATTTATTTGTATATCCGTTAGTTAAAATTCACGTGGTTTAAAAGCTTTGCTTGAATTTACTATATAATTAGAGAGAGTGTACATACAACATTGATTGTGAACTTTATGTTGACATTCAACAATAATGGTTTATTGAGAATTATATTGAAGAATTAAATTCTTGCAATAATTATTAAGAATAGAAAACAAACGTTAATTAATAATGCAAATAAAATATCTTTGCAATTTTTTACTTTTAAATGTTAAAGTTGTAAAGTAATTAAGAAAAAATCTTGAAAGCTATGCTAGAATATTAACATCGTTAAATTAGAGACACATAATTAAATAGGGGTATTCACGATCTGAAAGTAAAGGGTTTTGTAGCATCTTAATACTAAGGTGTAAGCTAAACCTTGTATATTGGTCACTTCGTCGATTGTCATGTAATAACCCCTGTACAGAATTTTGATTAAGAGGTTCCCACAATAAATTTCACTTCAACTTAAAAAAAAACTTTTTAAATTTGGAAAATTCCTGCATATTGCAAGGAACTGAGTTCAGTTTTTCAGAATCAGAACTAGTTGCATCAATTTTCTTATAAATTAAAAAAATGAGGAGCAGAAAAAAAACTTAAAAAAATAGTGTTTTCCACTCCCATGAATACCCCTAATAATTATGTAATTCAATTCAATTGTACCTAAACATTATAATATAAATACTGAGGATTGTTGTGTGTCAAACAATTGGAACAAAAATAGTCTATAAAATATATAAACAGATTTTTTTTTTAATTTCTAATATTATCTAAATATTATAACCAATAATTCATTCACCGAACCAAATGTTAAGGCACAAAAGCCAAACGAAAAAAAAAACTATCATAGAAGTTGTGTCCATGGATTCGAGAGCAAAGTAGCTGAAGGCAGTAAAAATTATTACCATTGTAAATTATTTGGAATTGAGATTTGGTTGAATTAACCAACAACAACCTGTGGACACCAACACTATTTGGCTAATCGTCAGACTCTTTTATTAGTGTCGCTCGTCTATTTATAATCTTACATTTATTCAAAAAGCATGTTATTTGAATTGTCTGAACCAGGAATTGAACCACAGAACCTCCCACACATGGTCAATTGCACTACTCAATTCTACCATTGTAGGTAAATGTTAAGCTCAACTCAATTGAGTTAATCCAACCAATGAAGGTCAATTACAATTAGTTATCATATACATTAATAATTGAAGCTTGAAATACCTTATTAAAATTGCTTAAAATCGAATTGAAAAAAGTAATTAAATTGTTCACTGAAACATTACGAGTAACAATTGACAAAAGTTATGACATACCAAACTAATGAAGAAAAGCAGTATCTTATTGATTACTTAGGTTGGAATATATTTTAATAAGGAACCTCAAATACAAAATCTAAATGATAAATAACTTTCATTAACGAAATAAAAACAAACTTTAAAGCAAGAAAAGTGAAAGTATTTTTATCAGAATAATAATTACTTTCAAGAAATCGATTACAAGCTCAATTACAACTAGTATATCATTTAGCAAGTAATTGAAACTTGAAATTGTTGAAATTTCAAGAAATTTAATTAAAAAAAATGATTTAAATTCATTTCGAAGAAATTCGAGCAACAAATAAAAGTAATTAAATTAAAAACTAATTTAAATATAAATTTATTGTTGTAGAAATATTAGTAATGCAGTTCATTACCTTCATCTATTAATTGAGTTAAATAATAATAAAATCAAACAAAGCTAAGTTTCAAGTTGCCATTTTCCAAATAACAAAATTTAACGTCATTAAGAAATATGAAAAGTAGCGATCGAGAAAGATTGACTGTCATTAAAATGACCGCCAGATCTGGTCACAGAATGACAGTAATGACTTATTGTTGTAATATTGTACTATTCGTACTAGAATAACAGTTTTATTACTTGACCATTCTTTATTCCGTCAATTTTTCATTGAATGTTTGAACAACAACAACAACTTAAAGGTGCTACCACCAATTTTTAAACGAATTTTATTTATTCGTTTTTATTTTTGGCTGGAGATATAGCTATTTCAAGGAGTGCCAATTCCTATCATCAGTCTCCTTATTAATGGTGCCGAGCTTTAATCCAATTTTATTATGAAAAACTTTTCACATGCACATCATTAGATTCGAACCCACGCATTGTCAGATTTGCTCAGTCTTCGAAGTCGTATGCACTAAGCATTTTACCGCTTATGACCACTGATGATAAAGGTCGAGATGTTATGTTTGATTGTTTTTTCAAATGCATTTGGAGCTTCAGAACTTTTCTAAGCTGCTTTAAGTATGCTGTTTTGTTCCGCCTCCATTTTTCTCCTTACCTTATATTGATAGACTACAATTCGTAGTATCAAAGGGGGGAGAGGTTGGAAGATTGGTAACAGACCACACAGTAATGACGGTTAATTTTTGTGACAAGTGGAAATATGTAGATACATTGACACTGATTACACCAGTTCTTTCTTCGTACGTGACGTGTTTCGTTTTTCTGACAGGTACGTACTATTGTGATTAGACGGTTCGTTGATATTTGCCCGTTTCCATTCGTCATTTTGACGCCGGCAAGCAAAGTTTGACGCCGGAAAGCGAAGTTGTGGTAGCTTTTTTTTTTTGAAAAAAAAAACAAATATTATTGTTAAATATCATCGCTAATAGTTTCTTTTCAATTGTTGTTCACATTTACAACAAAATTAATATTTAATATTCTAAATAATTCAATTTCACTTTCCAGCGTCTAACAAAAAACGTCAAAGTTCAACCAGAAAAAGTCTTAAAATATTCATACGTGCTTTCGTTACTTCTTTCCTCTTTCGATTCTACACCACTCACCCAAAATGTCAAAAAGACGTATGACGTACGGAAAAAGGAATGGTCTAATCATTGACAAACTGAATATTCATTCACTGACATTGACATATTGTCTTAATGACAACTTTAATTGACAGTTTCATCACTTATCTCGCAAACAGGAGTGTCAAAATGTCTCTCTGCAATTTAATTTAAAATTAAATGACTTAAGTAGAAATAAAGGAAGAATTCTTCCTTTTCGAGAAACATTTTGGAACTATCAAATTATGTCATTTCAATGACATTAGCAGATGTGAAGAAGCAAGACTATATTTTATTTGATCTCAATATTGATTAAAAACAACAATATTGGAATAACAACATTTTAAATAGAGATTTATCATCGAAATGTTAACATTGCGTTCTTAACGATTTCTTGAGAATTACTATTTTTTATGAACCTTGATTTACTTGAACGAAAATTCATTAGTTACATTTTTTTATTTATTTGAAAGCTTGATCGATAACAAATCTTAAGGTCACATTATCTCTCGAAATTATGATATGAATTGTTTTACTCAGATTGTAATCAATGGAAGTATATAAGAAATACAGTCCTCAAAAGATAGTTTTAACATTAATTTCAAAAGAAATTAAACCTTAACGAACCGTGTTGAAATAATTCTAAAAATGGTACTAAATGAATACTAAATATATATCTACTATATGATTTCTAAAATATACAGAACACTTTTTCTCCTTCAAACATCAAGAAGCATGAAAACACTGATGATGATAAAAGTTAATTTTTATATGCACAAAAAAAGAACAAAACATTATTCACAATTATGAGTAAGTTTACAATATGTACACATTTACACAAGTATAAAACATCAATGTGAGTTTGCTTATCTAAAACAAATATTAAAGAAACAATTTCAAAACAATGGCTGATGATAAGTCAATGCTTCATTTATTTTCAATCTAAATTAGGCAACATTCAAGGACCACTTACAAACAACCTTTCCATAATGAATTAGTACTTTTTTTTTTATTTATTAGAAGCTACTCCACGAGGTTGTTGCTGGAGATATTTATACTTTATAATAAGAGTGTGTTTCAAATAATCCTTATCAACATTTTGAGCAGTAGCGGATTTAGTGTAAATGGTTAGGGCGGCATATTTTAATTTTAAATATGACAACATTCAAGGGGTTGTGAATAAAAGATGACAAGAAATACCGCATCACATTGGTTTTGAATGTCTTAGCATCAAAATGGGAGGAAAATATCCAGTCGGGTACGGCATTCTACATTCGTGTGGTGCGGATAAAGAAAGATACGCTTTCAGCTCAGAATTTGATTCATAAAAAACATTAAAAAACAAAAGTAGAAACAACTACCTACCTCCTACTCTCAAGAAATGCTCGATGAATTTTGATTCCTTTCCAGTACAAGGAAATGGAGTTGAGAGAATTAATGAGAGAATGAAAATTATGTGTTTTTCTTTGCATGAAAGACTTGAATGAAAATAACGACATCAGGTTACACGCGTAAAAACAACAACATAACAGAAGTTCATATGGACTAAACTAACTCGTACCTCTTTTCCCCACTATGTTATATCTTAAGTTGGAAATGGGCGCTCGTTGAAATGAGTTTTTTAATGTTTTAAACATTGTAAGCAAAGTATGACACACACAATTTAATCCAAATTTTTATTTATAGTAATGGTAGGCGAAAACACTTGAAAAAAAAAATCCTTATCCAAGGGCCCGTCCTTCATCTTATTAAATTTGTTAGTCCGCCTATGCTTGTGACGACAAGATAAGAAAACTTATATTTAAAGACTGTATATCGCACCTCAGCAGTTTGTATACAATACAGTGAATATAATGACATTAATTTCTGACCGCAGACAATCAGGGAAATAAATAGACTAGAAAAGAAAGACAATATTGTGCAAAATGTCGATGAACTGTCACTAGATAGAAACGTCATCTAGATGCCATTAAATCAGCTGTTTGTAAATAAGAAAGTAGAATATTTTATCCAGAGTACAGTCCCTAGACAGTATTCACTTTAAGTATGTACTTGAAAATTTGTTTTGACGCGTTATGTAAATTGACGTAGACCTTTATCTATTTAGGGCAATTTAATAATATTTTAAGCTATTCTCGGCTGTTTGGTTTTGATATATTGATATCAACCAACTGTGTACGCCATGTCTATTGTTCTTATGTATTAAAATAAATATTAAACATATTTGTATTAATTTACCTTGGAATGGGAACCACAACACGACGTGTAAATGTCCTAGATGAAACAATCAAACGCGATGACTTAAGAAGAAAATCCATTTCGGTTTTTTTGTTGTTTTTTTTTTTAATTCTCTGGTAGAAATATATTATTATTCGAAGCACGAAAAATTAACAGGGGTGAGGTGCAATTAATCACTTTGATAAACTTTTTTTTATATAAAATTTTCTTTCTTTTAGTTTTAACAAAGATTTTGAAATGATATCATAAATGATAAATAAAAAGTTCTTATCGTTATTGAGAGAATCATTATATCGAATACTCGTTTGAATGGTACACAATCCTCACAATCCTATAAAAAAGAATTAAAGAAATTTTCTCAAATAAATACCAAAAATAATAAAAAAAATTGATAAAAAATAATTAAATTGAATAAAGTCATTTTTAGTGAAGTGTTGAAAAAAAAATGATCTCTTTTATAGAAACTTTAGACAAATGGTATTAGTTTATGATCATAGATGTTCATAAATACTCGAAATACCCTAAGTAGATCATATTTAATTTTGCACCAAATTTATATTATTTGTAATCTTTTCTAATTGAAATATTATCGCAATCAGTATCTTTCAAAAGTAGTGGATCAAACCATGAAACTGATAATACGTCAAAAGCAATACATAATGGTTTTAAACAATACATACCTAATAAAAACAAAATATTCATATTTTATTTCATTTTTATTTTCAAAATCTCATTTAGAAAACTAGCGTTTTTCTTAGCAAAGCATTTTACAATCTTATTCTCTCCCAAAAGAGGTGAACTACCAGTGAAGGGGTTCAACTTTTAGCGATTGGGTTTGTTTTTGTAATTTTTATAACATATTGGAGTTCTGAACATCATGAAATCAGATTTGATCCATATTTAAACAATATTCATACTAGCATAGAAAATTCTAAAGTCGAAATTAAGTTTTCAAAGTCTCACAGTGTCACCGAACAAACTTTTTAAGTTGTGTCCAGACTAAAGAAACATTTTAACAAACGCATTGTTTAAAAAAAGTTTCTAAAAAGTTTTAGGAAACGTTTTCCATTTGTTTAAAAAACATTTAAGAAACATTTCTTTTTAACATTTCAGAAATGTTTGATATACATAAATATAATAAATATACATATATTTTGCGATACTTTGACTTTCATTGTTTCGAAATTGACACAGGAATTTATCGAAATCGAAGAAAACGGTATAACATTTTAGGACGTGTGTCAATTGCGTTAAATTTTATGCTATGGCTAATTTTTAATGTTTGAGATGAGGTGAATAAAATTTAATCTTTTTATCGAATCAAATTTTTCTAGAAGTCATTATGTAGGTACCTAATGATTCTAGCTATTATAAATTTCATTTTGTTAAAAATTGGGAATGGGAAGTTTAAATGCCTAGAACAGAACACTGGTTCTAATAACTAAACTGTCTTCTTTCTGTCATAAAGATAGACAATTATTCTCTGGGTAAAATTATAAGCTGCTCCAGAAAAGGATAAATGTTTAACGTTTATATTCACCACACTAGTGTCATGTTTTAGCCACTGGATACAATTTAATCTATCTTTTACCACTGTTGAATGTTGACAAACAGCTTTAGTTATAGTGTGTCAGTCTGGATGTAGCGTCAACCTTAAGCTACTAAGTATTAACATTTTTTATATGCATAAACAATTTTTTTTCTGGAAAACGCTAGAAGACATGAGTTATTTTTTTGTAATTGGAATGAATTTTTAAGAAAAATCATATAAAAGGGTAGGTGCCGTAGAAACGTTTTTAAAATGAATTTCCTTGTAAACGACTATATCGATTTTGACGAAACCTTTCAAAATGATTAAGTATCATTTTAAAGAATTGACGAATATTTTGGGTTGGTGATGTTTGCTCCAAAGATATAATCCCAAAAATAAACTCCCCAAAGACAAAATCCCGAAAAAAATGGAGCAAAATTAAAATCCCCAAGTTAAAAACTCCCAAAGGATAAAATTCCCAAGAGAAAATCCCAAAATAAGCAGTTCAAGTGCACAATACTGTTTATTTTGGGATTTTTATTTTCGCGATTTTATTGCTTGATTCACTACTATAGCAATGCTAGTCATATTATGTGCATTTCTAGGTTTGCAGAATTAAAAGAACCCTAACAATTACCGCCGAATCCGAACATCTTACATATGATGCACTTCAAGACAAATGATGCTCTTGGATTGTCTTGGTTTGTTACTTCACAAGAGGCAGTGCCCTAGAAAGATAGGTTGTATTTAAACCAAGACTGAATGCGTGAGAGTCACACATTGACCACTATACACCAGGAGGCAAGGTACAATTGCTTAATCATTTTTTTTTGTTTTGTCTAGACCGGTCAAAGTTCCACGTAAACTTATTTTTTAATCGCTAGTAAGCAAGTTCCTACCTACATGTGACCCGCAGTAGTGCATTTTATTTATTTTGATCTTATAAATTTAATTAAAATTCTAATTCTATTTGTAAACAAATAAACAACAAAATCTAAATAAAACTTTAACCCAAACACTACTTTACTATATTTTTCATTCTAATTAGTCACTTAACTAGTATGATTTCTAGAAAACCCACTTTCAGCTACCTTACATCAAAATCAAGCAAGATTTGCTCGTGTCTGACAATTAAATTGCCACAAGCTGACGTCAATCTGTCTGCCATGTCAAAATATATGGAGGAAATAAAAAATACATGTTATTCATTACAGTGTGTTACTATTTTTGTGTAGTAATTTTTTTTCCTCAGTCAAGTGCAACCAGATCCAGTTTAGTCAGAAAGATATAAATAATTTATAAGACAAAAGGGGAAACACTTTATAACCCACTAACAGGGACCGGGCCCCCCTCGCAATAACATGCATGTATGTTTTTTTTTTTTTATTTTACCTCACAAGATACAACAGCAGGTCCCGTGGTGGTTCATATTCACTTCCGATTTCGATCTTAGATTCATTGGGTGCATGTGAACCGGTGATGGAAGCCCCCAGACGACGTTCATTCTCCTCGCTGTCTAGTTCCATTTCAACTCTGCGTGCGGCCAGGCGTCTCTTGACCGCGGGCGAGGTCATTGCTGAGGTTTTAGCCAGTGCTTCAGCAATGGCAAACTTTTCACGAAAGTCCTTCAGCATTACATTTTCTTTGGGTTTCGTCGTCGTCGTCGCTTGTTCCAATGACGGATGTTGCCGGTAGACAGCAGCAGCGGATGTTGCTGCAGTGTTGTCAATTATATCCGATACAATCTCGATCAGCTCAGGGACATCAGTGTCGTTATGTTGTTGGGAAGTGTCGTAATCACTCAGACCGAGCATATCGGTGAGAAAAAGCTTACGTTGCAAATCAATTCTCGATGGGGGTCTGATGAGTTGCTGAAGCATATCCTCTTTTCGTTCTTCTACGCATGTAATTGCTGGTGTTTCATGGCATTCTTTAGTGCATAGTTTTTTGCACAGCTCTTTTAAGGGGCTTTCATTTTCAGATGGAGATCGATTACAGGTTGAACAAGGAGCTTTGATCTTAGAGTCGCCTTTGAGGGATACTTGATCCTCATTTTTTGGAGCCTCTAAAATTTCAAACTCTTTATCCAGATTTTCATCTGCTGAACTTCCTCCACTCTCGTTAGATTCTCGAACATTGAAGAATAAAGGAGGACTTTCGAACTCAGGCGATAGTCCGTCCTTTGACAGGCTTGAGTAATCCTTAAACCCTGAACTATTAGAAAAGTTTAATAGTAACGAAGTCACAGGCATTGATTTACCGAATGATGGTCGACGTTTGTGGCCGTTTGTCTGACCACCAAAAGCACTTTGATGTGACTGCATTATGACAAAGGAAAGGATAGACGCGTTTTTAACTTTTTTTTTTATAAATAAAGAACACACAAAAGTCACTTGATAATTTTTTTAAATTAAGTTCCTGAAGAACTTTATATAGAAAATTTAATTTTTGTTCACATTTAAAATACAAAAAGAATCACAAAAGATACACTGTCAGATAAAATGCGAAATTGAATGGAAATAATATTTTTTTTTTGTTAAGTAAGAACGCACGTCGATTGGGTGTGCGAGCGCGATTGCACGTTTAGAACATTAAACTAGTAATCAGAGAGACGATGGAAATTCTTTATTTATATGGTCCAAGCCGAGGCTATCGGCATTCTGAGTCTATACGTGCGAATAAAAAAATAAATAAATCCATCTGATAGTTTATAGCTCAAGGGGTTAGAGGAGCAAATAAGGGGGAGGGTAAATTAGTAGTAGGAATAAATTCAAAACAAATATAAAAAGTGAATGCTATAGGAATACACGATCAAGTGCGAAGGAAACGTGCGCTGCTCGCGCACCAGAAATGTGTTGTACAGTACTAAAAAAATAATTTATGAAGAATATCTCGATACAGACTTTTTATTATGGCTAAAAAGACACAGGTTTATATACATAAATGGAGGGGAAATAACAGACAAAACAGATAGAGAGAAATAATAATCTCCACCCTGTCTTTGGATTGATTTATTAATAAACAATATGTTGAATACTAATGGATGGTTTATATCAATCTGAAGAATACTGTAAACATCCCACTTAAGATATTCAGAAGTGGGAACAAACATATTGTATGTTTGAAGCTATATACATATTTATCTATGCGCACGTTTAATTTTTGATTTGATGTGGGTAGTATCTTAATAAGTCATGTATAGTCAGATGCAACAGTATAAAAGGTACAAACTATGGGGAGTGTTTTATCGAATCAACGGAAAGTGAATAAAAGTTTAAAACAATTAAAAAGTGGTTGTAATATAAGTTCAATGGTGTTCACTGTTTATTGACTATAAATGTTCTTTTGTTTCTCAGGTTCCTTTCAACTTTATGTTAAGCAAACCTTGAATTTTCGAGTCACTTTGTTTTCGAAAATCTTTTTTTTTTTTAATATTTGAAGGAAGTGAGGTCCATTTCAGGAAGCCGGTTTTAAATGCCATAACAAAACCTGGCTTTGGACTTTAAGCGCAAAGCAAATATTAACAACGTATTTTAAAGGCCGCAACATTTAATTTAGTTTTTGACTCAGTTATTAGTTTTGTACAAAATGTGCTTCCCACCTACTTGAAACAAGCATAACTAAAGAAGTATAATGATCCGCTTGGCCAGCGGGAAAAAGCTATAATTTCAGTCAAAAACAGTGCTGTTTTTTTTTATTTAATTTAAAAAGAAATGTTTCTTTTTATTATTAACTCACTTTGAAAAAATGAAGGCTTCTCTTCAAAAACATTAAAGTTCAAAAGCCTTACGCAGTGTATAAGGTACTAACTAATCCTAACAGGTGTTGCTCGGATCAATACTACTAGCTCCAACTATAGCTAATTAATAACCATTCAGGTAAAACATATTTCATGAAAATTGGTCAAGACAAGATTTTTAGGGGAAGAAGAACTACGAACGCTCGCAAACAGGAATTTAATTTAGATAGAAAATAGCAAGCCTACGCTTAAATCAGTGAACTAACTAGACATTCGCTAAAACATTCGCAAGACATTTGCTAAAAAATAGTTGCCCATACCGCTCAATGAAAGTTTTTTTCCGAAAAATTAATTCCCCCAACCAATAACAAAACATTCAAACGAAAATTCATTCAAACTCAAAAAATCCCCTGATGAGAGCTGATGAAAAGGCTGACAGATTTAACGACATCAGTGTTTGTATTGGATTATTACTACACAAGTAGCACAAGTAATATTAAAGTTTCGGTATCACACTTCTTAATTCATACTTAATTCATTCTTAAATTGGTATGTCAACTTATTTACTTCTCTTAGGTATGTTCTTTAATAACTTAAATTCGTAAGTTCACTTCATCTTAAAACATTCTTAAATGCTTCTTAAATTGGCATTTCTTAAATAAGTGTCATTTATTTGATACATTTTAAAACTTTTTTTTCGTCATGATATAGATTAAGTTTCTTAATTCCGACCTTGCGCCTTTTATTTACTTAACAAGAACTTAAATTCTTCTCAAAAAAAAAATATATGTTACGCTTTAGTATTCTTGAATTCTTCTTTAACTAAACTTGTACTACTTACGTATAATTTCAAAGTGTTAAACTCTTACATTGCCGAGTATCTACCACCTATTTAAAATGAAGGCCATTTAGAATCAGAACCTTTTAGAATTGTAAAGCAAAGATAAAGTTGGAACCCCACAACAAACGTCATAGCAATCTCAAAGTCTAAGACGAAATTTCTAAAAGATCGAGTAAGTTTTTTTTTATGTTTGAAATAACACTTTTAAAATGTGTTATATCATTAAATAAATAAATAAAGTATACAAAACCCTATATTACACTTAAATTTTTAATATTCAAACCAGAAATTTACTTCCAGGTTCATAAACAAGTCTAGTATATCAAATTTGTCGATTCGACGAAGAATCGTGGATCCATGCCTTCTGAAGTACATGTTTTGAATAATTTTATTTGAGTAGTTTGCAGAAAAGTTCCGACGAACTATCTTAAAAGAAGTCGATCGCAAACAGTTAAAACACGTTCCACAATAGTTCTTTATTTATACTGCGGCATACGCACAAAAAAATTAAATTAAATTAATTGAATAAAATAAGAGTGTGACTGGAATATTTATTTAATAATTTATTTAAATACAAAACACTTAACGAGCTTTTGGTTTTCATACAATGGATTTCTTATAAGACATAACCACAGCACGCGTAATCGCACAAAATACTTAACTGACTAACGACGTGAAATAAATTTTATAATATTTTTTGTTCTTATAGTGAGAGTTCTGGTGGTTTGCGGTTGAAATTTTGGTGATTTTTGTAGTTGATTTTTGTTTTATAATTTATATATTTTTGTAGCATTTTATTAGCGATTAGTTTTGACGTTACTGGAGTTATCCAGTAGAGGCTTGATAAATAAAGGGTGGGATGTGCAAAAAACAAAGCAGCGTAAGCACAGGTCTGGTAGTACTTAATGAATACAGAAAGATGAGAGACGTTTGGTAATATCTGCCAGCATTAAAAAAAGTGTTTTTATTCATGGGTCTCCTAATGCAACAAATAATTTAAGCACCCTATGAGCGGATGTTCATATTGGATATGAGCAAGTCAAAACAAATATTGGATCAACACAATTAAAGTTGGTATACCACAAGGGTGCGTGTTGAGTCCGTTGCTAATTATTACAGATTATACCTATTTGTTCGAAGGTAAAGGATGGAACCACGGAATCTATAGTAAATAAGTGATTCGTCTCGATGAAGACATAATGAGTGAGAAAACTCCTCGTAAAAATCTTATACAAAATGTAGAACGTCAACTCGACACACTTACAAGAAGATCAGTATGAAATGAGACAGTCTATATCACTATATCGTTCCAGAAAGAGGCAAATTTTTGTCTGTGGGTTGCTTACTCTACAGGACTGAAAGGGACCTACAATTATCCTCAGAATACGAACGACGTATAGATTTAACATACAAATGATACTCTTGGTTGTTTTACGACTTCTTGAGTATCCCTGAAAAAAACATAGACTTCATTTGAACACATATCTCCAGCGTGAGATACTGACGAATACCCCACATGACATACATACCCCAACGTATAGAAATCATTTAGCATCTCTATTTGAAACGAAATAAAAATCTAGAGTCATTCAAGTTCAACCTATTAATTTAATTTAATTTTCTCATTAGCAGTTCTTAATTGAAAATTCCTAAAACCGTCAACTTGAAAAAAAAAAAATGATTCACAATAATAAATTGTTTAAATTTACTATTTGCAAGCTACATTATGTGTGTTGTTAATTAGTATTCTAAAGTCAATACAATTAAATTTTAACTGCTCTTACAAGTAGCTTTAGAGGCATTTAAAGCACTTTGTTTGTTTCTTAAGACTTTCTAAACAATAATATTATTATTGAATCATTCATCACATTAAGCATAATCCAATATTAAAATATTTTATTGATTGATTTAACAGAATTGACTTGAACGCACTTGATCAATTATACAAACAAAACAACAATTAATCTTAAGCAGTTGTTTGCAAAACACTTTTTGACATTTAATATGACATGAAGATGGAGAGGTCTAAGGTGGGCGTTGGGAAAGTTTGCGCGATCATTTCACGTGTTTTCGTAATTCATTTGAGACTGAAGGTACAAATTTATGTAGGGGAACTTGGGAATCTATTGTAAATACATAACAGTTTATTTTTTTATAAAAAAAAAGTGTTTAAGTTGAAGTATCATAATGATGGAGCAAGGTTATTATCTCAGTATAGTACTTTTAAATTATAAAATGAGGTAAAGAATCGTACTGCGCTAAATATCAATTATCTCCAGGTTCCCCTATTTATTTCCCTCCATTATATGAAGATACAAATTGGACGAAAACAAAATAATATTTTTCAAAGATTTTCAATTAGTGCGTACTTAGAACTTTTTGCTACGGGTTTTCGATGCCAACAAAATGGAAATTCAAAGCAAAAACTTTAAAGCTGAACTTTATACAAATCGATATTCTCCATGAATTGCTTAAAAATCATATTTAACGACACACATTTTCTTAAGCACTCCCATATAAAAACAATAACTGGAATACGTTAAACAGTTTTTTTTGTGTCTAATATGATTTATTGCTTAAAGTGAATTATTGGCTTAATTCAATCTGAGCAGATGATTTAAGTTTTGGTTTAAGTGATTTAACGAAAATGTTGGCGTTTGCCAGATTATTCTAAATTATTTAGTGCGGACTGACGTAATAAAAAAACGTTTATTTAAACATGAAAAAACAAAAAAATCTATTTTGTCTGTTTCCATTGTGGAATCTCCCCAAATATTCTAAAGGGTTTTTCTGTTGAAAGTGTTTTACTAGTTTCGAGGGTGCGCTCTCACCTATTTTTATTTATTTATATCGATGTGTTTCGTATTTGATTAAGTGCTTATAGTGATTTATTTGCTTTATCCAGTACTTTATCCGTACAGTATTCAAGGTAAGATGATGAAGCAAAAACACTTTTGTTTGGCTGATGCATTATTTGGTGTTTGTGGGCACAAAGATTATATAAATGTAATTAGAAACGAAAACAAAAAGGGTTTTGTCTGTTTAAAAGAGTTTTGTTTTATTGAACTTATGCACGATAATAATGCGAATTATTTGATTTGACCTTCTTCAATTGGTTCCAAAAAAATATTTTTGTGAAAGAAGTTAAACAAATTTTGTTATTAAAATATGTCGTCAACAGATAAGTCGAAAATTGTAAAAAAAAAACTAACATCAAAAACTAATATAAGGTTTTCTAATATAAAGGGGTTGATGTTGATAGTCAATGACGGTAATGTTGTTTTGGCGAGGGCGGCTTCAAAATCTATTATTTGTTATTTGCCACTGATGGAAAATCACTATGGCAAGTTAAAAGATTGAAGAGCATAGCCGCCTCAGACTGTCAACATCGACTTGTCCCTTATTGGAAAAACCCTTTATTACTCGTAACCTATTGTGATTAGCAAGATTCGAATATGACATTCCCATTTTAACATGCAAAAAAAAACATAATATATATATAAAACGTGCAATTCCATTCTCCCAAGTCATTCTCAAGTAATTAGGTAGGATAAATAAATAACATGAAAAATAAAAAGTTTTTAAAGTTCGCATTTATTTAATGCGAAACCAAAAAAACATTTTTAATTTAGCTTCCAATTATCTTGTTTGTTTTCACTTTGTTTTGTTCAACTTTAACTTTGTTTTCAGTTTGTTTTTCTACACAATTTAATAAATTTCAATAAAAACTCGGTTTAAAATTAATTATAGTTAATATCGGTTACAACTTATTTCACCTATAGAATAAATGAAAAACCTTTTTACTTGGTTAGTATTTTCCCGACCATTGGATGTCCAACGTGAGAGAAGAACATGTGTTTCACTATGCTAATTTTATCTGCAACGTGATTTTAAGATTTTTTTAAAGTCCAGTTTTTTAACAAGCAATAGGCACAATGATTGATGATGTACTCTAAGGATAATTTTTTTAGGCTCGATTGAATTAAACTATTTAAATTAATGCAGAATGAAGATTTAAGCGAAGCAAAAGATTGGATAAATTCTTCTCTTGTAACTTTAAAACTCAGATATTCGTCCATTAATCGCAGAGCGTCGCTTACATAAATTTCACATGTTAAAAAAAAGCATTATTGACGCATAGTAATATAAACTTTTCATGAAGAAATTTAGGTACATCAAAGCTTTACAGACTATACTAAGCAGGAAGATCTGAAGAAGCTTTCGTGTCAGAAAAATCTCGGACAAAATACAACACCATCAACAAGGTTGTAAGCTGTTATTGTCATGTAAAAAGAAAAGAACTCTGTTCAAGCCAATATAAAACAAATCAACAACGATATTCCGATAGCGAAAAAGACGGCAGACTTGGAAACTCTTCACACAAGCAATTGAACCGCACCAGAATTTAAACTAAAAAAAATATTTTATACTTGAATAAAAAGTAGGATTATTTCAAGTGCCGGCATTTGCTACGTTTAACAAAATTTCTTCAGAATTAATTGTTTAATATTCAACAATAAGTCTATTTTCATCAAACTTTTTTTTTTAATATTTGTAGTAAGAGGGCTAGCGACCAATTTCAGACTTTATTATGGCTCATATGATTTTTTTAACAGTTTTTGCTTTAATGTCACTCAACAATGAATGACAACAAATAATGGACCCCCAAAGCGCACAGAAAATAATCCAACTTTGGTAGGTTATTTTGGCACAAACTTTATCCACTTAAAATAAGTTTGAAATATTTAAAATAATAACGGTTTTAACTCATAACATTATCATTTAATTATCTAATTAAGACAGTGCAGACTACCCCACTGTGTAACAGTATATATTTCAGATTAGGTACCTACTATTTGGTCTTAATCGGAAAGATAAAATAAGGTTTTCTTTAATTTTTGGATACAAACATGTGCACAATTATTTGTTTTTCTCGAATCTTAAACTATGAATGTCCTGATGCTGAAGCACAGTGGATCGAATGCCAAAAAGCTGGTTATAATTCAAACAAAAATATACTTAAATATTTAGCAAAGAATTACAACTTTCCTAAAAGATGTTCGGGATAGCTGATTACAACATTCATATTTAAACAAAATGGCGAATACAAAATGGGAAATGAATTTATAGTCAAGCCATCTAAGGCCGTGTGCAAATAGCGTTTAAAATTTTTTCCCATGGCTAATTTCTGAGGTGAATAAATTTGTAGCTTTGATTAAATGGGATTTTTTGGAACATGCTTTGATTTTTTAATTTCCCCACAAGAATTGAAAAATTTCCCTTTCTTATTTCTTTGCTACGGAGAAACATATAAAATGGTTTTAAGGTCAAATTATAAAACAAAATTCAGCAACTCAAATAATCAAATATAAACGTTGGAATTTTTCACTGTTGGAACTACAAACTCAAGTTTAAAAAACGCAAAATTGAAATTCTAAAAAAACATTTTCTTAATGATTTATAAGGTACTTAATGATTGTAGCTATTAAAAATTATGTGTTGTTAATGAAAGATTCATAATTACTTTGTAAGATGATTAAAATTATTTGTAGTGCTAACGTGGTAATGAACAATGATTTGGCAACTGAGCTTCCAAAATGAAAATTTAGAAAATTTTGTTTCACAATGAATAATGAATTGGAATGTACAAAAAATATTTTATAGGATAATTTTATTAATTTTTTGTTAATATCACAGTTAAATAAAATACATTTCACGAAAAAAACAAACGAGAAATTTGACAGCAAAGAAAAATAAAAGCAAATAAACACAATTCAACGATCAAAACAAACATATTACTCTGTCCCTCTCACTCCTTCACAAACAGCAAATTATCCACTGGCTAACATTTTTGAAGTTTATATTCACCATAGTCATAATTTACCCGCTGGATAAAATTTGGCCTCTCTTTTAAGGCTATTGACACACAGCGTTAGTACTAAAAAAGGGTCGAATTTTTGTGTACCGAAAGTGAACCAACAAGTCAGGAGATGAAGACGACATGAGTATTTTTTCGGTAAGGCAAAGGCACTAAATACTGAGTACAGAAAACGTACCGACAAATCAAAGAGTAGCCATAGGGTCAAAGTAGCCAATTTTTATACATCTTAGGTCTACATAATGCAAATGAATAAATCAAAATTTAAATATAAAAATAGGCAGTTTCGAACTCGTTTAATTAAACGTAAATGCGAATAGTAAGTATACCTTAGCACAAACTTTAGTGGCGGGTTAAGTACCTTACTTGTTCGTTATCACCCTGTAAAAATTTGACATTGAAAAGATTATCTGTACTTTCTAACATCGGTCCTCTGATTAGATGGTAAAATAATTTACGCCGTATATTTTTTTTAAACTTTGTATACCTGATTTAATATTAATCAACTTTATTTCATATTAAAATAGCCACAAACTTATTCTCTGGAATGCAATTATTAACAATGTTATCATTCCCTTATCAATTCAAAGGCCCAGACACGATTGAGCAACAAATTAAGGTTGTAAACAGTATTTAGGTAAGAAGTATTTACTAATAGATTAACTCACAATGAATTGTTATCTTTTTTTCCTATAAATGGAAGACTGATTCATTTTATGCCATAACAATGTCAGACTTTGCGGGCACTACTGTACTGCACATTGACTCAATGATCATAATATGAAGGATAAAATTCACAGCCCACATGCACTCTACCGACGACCGACAAATGTTATCCCTGGCATTGAACGATTAATCATAAACTATATAGATACAAAAACAACGATTAAAGAAACACCTTGTAGAAATATTAATGATAAAATTAATACAGTTTTGTTTAAAATTAATATAAATAATCAGCGACAAAATGCAAAGCAAAAATACAATAAAAGATACAAATCAATCCTCACGACGACGACAAGTAATGACTTTGTGCTGTTAATTTTTTAAGCTTTATTTTGATTCTAAGATCCGTAATCCATTAGAAAAAAAAAACAAGAAAGAAAACAGTGTACCTATTCACTTCCGAAGTGAAAAGACTAAAACGACAGCAGCACAACATATTTAGTGCCCGCCAATAATATTGCCAGTTGGCGCAATGCCTGCGGCCAAGCTGTCATTGAAACTAATTATAGCATTTGGCGTTGTCTATATCATACTTAACTCAGCTGATTTATAGCAAGTTGTTCTTAATGTATGTAGACATACTATAAACAAATGTGCGGTGTAGACAAAAAAAAATAGTTGAAAGATTACTAATTTTATAACAAAATGGATACACACGGAAGGTAAACAAATGGTATTAAGTTAATGATAACGACAGGGACGTAATCAATAAAACCTTGAAGGGTTAAAGTCAAACTGAAGGGACAAATATTTTGGGATGATAAAAGTAAAAGTTAAAAGGCCTCAAGCATGAATATTTTCGTAATGAATACTTAATTTTATTAGCAAAATACTTAACACTCAATTAAATTTAAAGTTGTATTTTAAACAGATTTGTATATGCATTTTAAATAATTAAATAGAAATTTCGAGTTACACAAAACTACAACTAAAATAGCACAAGAACGAAATAATACCTACTTTGCAAAATAAATAAGCGAAAAATACTAGTTAACTAAAAGTTATATAAAAGTTAATTAAAAACTAAAGCAAGTTTAGTTTGATGCTGGAATTATGTACACATAATTTATGAAAATTTATTTCCACACTAAGGTGGATTTACTTGAAATTTCAGACTAGTGCGGAAAAAAATATGCTTTAGTTACAATTTAACTGGACTATAATTTCGCAGGCTTAGTCACGATTGACCGCAGACTAAATCTTTAAATCTCGCATTTCAGAATCTCTCATCTATAAATCTTTTATTTCAAAATCTCGCAATTACAAATTCTTGTATCCTTAATTCTCGCAGACTAGAACCTCGAAACTAAAAATTTCGCATATAAAATTAGGTAGGTATTCTGCTTCCTACAATTCTCCTGCTTGAAATCAATATATAAAATTTGGAGGGGGTGGTCGATTTTGCAAATGCGAGACTTCGGTCTTGCAAGGTTTCGCATTTTTTTTTTTGCACCAACAGCTCCGAAGAACCAAGGCCTGGTGACTTACACTTTTAATCAATCCTTTGCGTTTGCGATGTTAGTTTTCGCATTTAGCACTTCCGCGCAAAAGACTGTGTCTTTGTAGTACCTCAGGATCGCAGACCTCTGGCAAGATAGTACGACATCCTTTTACCACTACGCCACGGGCACTACAAGTTTTTAAAACAAGCTGGATTAAAAATACGAAATTTTGTTATTCGACATTTTAATAATTCGAGATTTTCAAAAAATTAATTTTAAAAGCTAAATTTTGTGATGCGAAATTTTGTTGAAAAATAAGTCTGCGATGATCAACTAAAGTGCTCACTAATTTTTCGGGGCCGATAACGATATCTCGTAAATTTAAAGCTCGTATACTTTGTCTCGCAAAACGAAATTTCGCAATAACACAAGTTCTCTTTTTAAAATCTTGCAATTACAAAACACCAATTTTTAGTACCTCTGCAATTACAAAAACTAGAAAACTTAAACTTCCAAAATTAAAATCCGGTATTTAGAAAAGTAGTACATGTTTTCGACGTAAAAACAATGAGGATAGTTTGGAGGCATGTTGCTGTTTGCAATCTCCATGATTGGCCTTACTTTGGAGCATATGTCCGAGTTTAGGTAAGCAAAACGTTTCTTTCGCATTTAGTATTTATTAAGTGACATTTTAGTTTGCTGGATTTTATTTTGCAAAATTTTCAAGTGCGAGACGTAAATGCGAAATTATTAAAAGCGAGATTTTGTAACTATATATTACACCAGTTGCAACTTTCAAAAACTCGGAGTTCTTGGTTTTATTTTTATTAATTATGAAGTTATTTTATAATTATGTCTGTATGTCAATTAAATCCAGGATTAAAGACTCTAATCAAAGTTCCTGATATCTATACTTCTATAATCTATACAGAATGTATATAACAGAAAGATTTCTTACAGTTTCAACTAGGGTTCCAAAGGGCTCCATTATCGGGCCAATACTTTTTTCAATGGGAAACATTTTGCAGTAGTAAAAAATTTATGATCAAAACATTTTAGATTAGTCCAGTGCATTGAATCCATAACCCAGTAACCAGCTATATCAACGTTTCGGCGATCATAAAAAGTCATCATCCCTCAAACCATTTATTGGTGAAAATATAGTTAAACCCCTTTTATTGCTGATTTAGATAATATAAATTCAAAGGGTTGTCACATAATATGTATCAGCTACTTCCTACTGATAGTGAGTCTAAACTTCAACAAGATCTAAATGTTAAGAGGGATAACAATCTCTTTGACAGTATTATGCAGACAAAACATCCGGTTGCCTCAACAATCTTGTTTTTTATATTTATTATTTTATCTTCTAAATTAATGTTTTGATAACGAAACTGATGTTTTTGATAAGACCTCCTATCATTTTTTTCAACAACTTTAACTTGAAACCTCCAAAATCATTTTGTAAAGCCATCATAAACAATGAGACTTAATTTTAACACGAAATAGTATCCCAGGAAGCTCTTAGAAGATAAACAACCTACGAGCAGAAAATTTTATTTTGACAAACTGAAATTATGATCATTCCATCTTAAATTATAACGACCAAGATGACAAGTCTCAACGACCGAAAGCCATACAATCAATTTAAATAAAGAAGCATAGTAATTAAGGGTCGAAAACACCACGCATTTTATTTTAAGTGTTCCATTTACTTATGAATTAAAACTGGATAAAATATAAATCCTTTTAATCAGTTCTGACTGACAGATATTTCACATTTTGAACATGTTAGCAAGACTCGCACATTGCATTTGAATCATCATACTTAAACCGATTCAAAACAAACTTAAGTTGGTTCGTATCGAACTTAACCGGAAAATTCAGCTTCAATCATTGTCTGCTTTGTTTTTATTTTCTGACTAAGCGTTTTGTAAACAGGACTTATAATCTGAACTGAACTGTATCTCTTTTTTATTGCTGCTCTTTAAGTGATATCAACATGGGTGGTTTACTTTTCTATAGGTTATTTCATAAGAAATTTTTTACCAGACTTTTGAAAAACAAAATTAAAATAAAAGCAATTGCTTTTTTGCGTCAATATCAGTCCATGGTTCATGTTGTTGCTAAGTTGTTTTTAAATGAAAGTTTATATGCACATGTATTAGATATCATTAGTTTCTAAAAGATTGTGCGTGTTGATTTTTGTTTTGCGTTAATGTCTGATAATAGTCTGTTTTGAAACAAGGCTTTTTTTTAGATTGTCGTTAGTTATCTTTGAAATTAATCACCGGCAATGCCACTTCAGTAAATATGACTTTTTTTTTTAATAAGAAATAGATGTATTTTTTTAAAGACTCACCATTCTTAGAACATGATAGTCTTTGAAAACATAGTCCAATAAAAATAAAACACAACTTTAAAAATCTGTATCCTTGTGACTTGATTTTAACTGAAATTCAGTATTTCTTCAATTAATTTCACAAAATTGTCTTTTTCTTAACCAAAAACACAAGAAATAGGTTTCAAAGTTCGTATTCACAATTCGCACTTTACGAGTTATTTTAGATGATCCGCATTTGCTTGTTTCATTTACTAGCGACTGAATAAAATTAAACCCGAGTATTTGTAATTCATTTAATTTATATTGATTTCATTTTGATGATAAGAATCTCGAAGCAGACTGGTGAAACTTCTTATCAGTCGAGAAATTCTGAGCAAAAAAAGCTTAAATAAATCATAACACAAGAGAAGTGTAATAAAAATAATAAAAAAAAAAGAAATATACTGACTTAGAGCCTGTGAACGATAAGAAAAATGCTTTATTGTAGATTTATAATTTTTACAAACATAGCTACAGTGGTATGAAAAATAAATAGTAAATAAAAAAAAAATATTCTAGGAATTCTGTTCAACAGAGGGTGAATCGGTTTATTGTGTTTGTTAAACCGAGCAACGTCGTATACATTAGATAGTATCTTTATTTTTTGTAATTGCATAGGTATGCAGCAAAACAATTATTTACTTTATTTGCGCCCATATTTTTTTCAAATTTATTAAAAGGTTACTCATACGACACAGTGATCAGAGGATAGCACATTTTTAACAAGGCTTACATTAAAATACCGGACAGTCAATTTGCTGTCATACACACATCTGATGTACCAGAAATACGAAGAAAATTTTTTTTTAAATAAATGGTCTTAATTTGCTGTTAAAGAAATATTGTATGACTTACAGTAGAGTCTCGATAGTATGAAATCACATGGAAAATCGGAGAATACACTTTATGAATTGAAAGAAAAACTATAATCACAGCGACCTTAAAATCTATACTGCCCATATATTTACTACGTATGTATTACTGATGTCTATGTGTATGTAGGGTAAGTAGGGGTTAAACCGGACATGGGGACAAAACCATTTTGTTTACTATTTTTTATAAAAAATTCAATGACAAAACTTATATTGCAAAATGATGCATTTTGTATGTGAAGATACCTTATAATTTTAATTGTATTTTTGACGTAAATAAGTTATGCAACTAAAAAAATTGTCTCGCAATTTTTTTTAAATAACCCCAAAACACTAGTTTTTGGGTCACCACCCTAGAAAAAGGATCAAATCTAAACGATTTTAAAAAAGGATAACGCAAATAATTTCTGTTGTTTTTGTCTTGAAGTTAGCATTACAATGGTTTATTTAAAAATAAAGAAAATTTTTTTAGTAGCATGATAAATTTACGACAAAAAAAACTGAAATTATTTGCGTTATCCTTTTTTAAAATCGATTAGATTTGATAATTTTTCTGGGGTGGTAAGCTTTACTTAACCCAAAAATTAGTTTTTATTGGGTTATTTAAAAAAAAAATGCGCGACAAATTTTATAGTTGCATAACTTATTTACGACAAAAAAGCGACAATTATTTCCATTATACTTTTTAATTTTTTATTACATTTCCGTTTTCTAAAATAGTAGCACAACAAATTCACGACAATTTATCCAATAGTTAACCTTTTGAAATTTAAAAGTGGTAATGCTAACTTGACACACATACAAGAACATAAAATTTTGAAAAAAAAACATTGAAAATTCAGGTAAGATTTGTTTAGGCAAAACCAATCTGTGTTGCTAATCTATTTATTCATTCTAATTATTTATTCTATATTTACTTGTTTTACTTTATTAAATAAAGGACAAAAATGGTTACGAAACTTTATTCGCAAAACAAGGCTACAATCATGGGACGAATTACAATTAATGTCCTTCTTAACAATGAGATGGTATACCACAAAGCCGGTTTTGCCAAAAAAAAAAAGTAGGGATGTCTTGCCCCCACATAGGGGCATTATTTATTTATAATATTGCTCAAAATAACTTAATGAATAAATAAACTTGCAAAATATTATTTAATTATTATTTTTCAAATAATATAAAATGTAAACTTAATTTTAATTGAAAATTTTTATTTTAATAGTTTTAAAGAGGGCAAACACTAAATATGCATTTTTGCCCCCACTTCCCCTATACACATTTAAAATTTAAGCTATCTTCACTATTTTCAATCTTTTAACAATATACAAATCCGTATAAGGTTGGTATACCAAAATCAAAATCAAAACAAAAATCAAAATCAAAATTAAATTCAAAATGAAAATCCATCAAAATCAAAATCAATCAAAATATAAATCAATCAAAATCAAAATCAAAACCCAACTCAGAGAACCGCACCGTTTTTTTTTTTGTATTATATTTAAAAAAAAAAAGCCAAGTAATTCACAAGATAATTTAGTTCATTATTCACAATATTACAAATTTACAATTAAAATACCAATGCTTGATCTGATTGATACCTAAATTTTATTTCCCTTAAAATATTAAAGCCCATTCATATCATATGATAATGCAATTTCATTTTTAAACGCGAAACCTATAAATGACTCAACAATAATTATTTTATGACTATCATTCAAATAACTTGAAATGTTTTACTGAAAGCAGACCAAATCAGAGCAGCTGTATTAGCTTAAGACAGGAAAAATCTTCCCAAAACTGAATTTTATATCAGTCAACTATTTTACAAGTTTATTTGCATACAGTTCTAAGCTGTAGACTTTTGTAAATATGAGAAAAGTGCATAACAAGGTCATAAGCTGCTACATTAAATAAGAAAATAGTTTAATTTGTTTTTTAGAGTACCTAACGAAAACATTAAATCGCAAATAGAAATTAAATAATTCACGTCTTGTTCATAATTTAGAGATAACAATTATTTAGTTAGAACCTGAATTTAATATGTTGAAGAGACTTTGTTGAGTTTGTCTATTTTAATGTCTTAAATATGTCGTTCAACTGAACAATTAGTCACGCTGACGCTGTTTTTTTTTTTACAAGTATCAATTTGAAATTAAGATTTTAGGGGTGTTAGGTAGTGCTTAGTTGACTGTCAAGAAGAAGATTTTTTGGTTGGACAAACATTTTTAAGTTCCACGACATTTTTTTTAAATTGCACAAATTTATGGAAAATCTACTAAATTTTTTAAATTTCAAAGTAGTAGTTCCAATTTATCATGCAAATTGATGTAGGATGCGCGTCGGAAAAGTCGTGTTCGTGTGGTTCAGTGAATAAAACAAAGTTTTTCTTGCGAGTTTTATAATATTTCAGTCAAAAGTATCTCACATTTGAAAAATTAAATTTTAACATATAGGTAATCTGCGACACAAAACTCGGAAACCAATTCGTGAACTTAAGTGTATGACACGCTTCCATAGCTTCTACACCCGCAACGAATCTCACGCGAAAGTACAATCTTTCGACTTGCATATAAAAGGGATGCATGCAAGTGAAGCATGCAATTCAAATTCTAGTATTTAACTAATTGATGAAATACAACCTACCTGAAAAAAAAATTCCATTTGTTTTTTATAAATAACCAATGCATATTAATTTCGTATAATGATAAAAACATTTAAAAAAAAAATCAAAATTATTTCTTTGTTTACACAGGAATGAACAACAAATAAAGAAAGAGAATATTTTTAGAAAGAGTTAACATTGCACATTCAATTTGTTTGCTTAAGAGAACAGCTCAAATTAAATTCATTATTTTTCTATGGCAAATAAAAAAAAAACTTACTCATTCCTCATCCCGTCCGTCTCTTACTTAACCAAGATAGTTACACAAATTTTGTTTGCTCTAAACTTCAATGTTCATGTAGGTATGTACAATGCCATTTTAAAAATCAATTAATGCTTCTCAAAGTTCCTCCCTCATGACAAAAAATGTCATGTTAATTCCATAAGTTGACAATTTACAAAAAAAACGAAACACAATTGATAATGTCAAACTTAAAGCGTGCGCACATTAATCACCATTCACCATAATTCTATGTATGTACATACTTACAGCTGCCAGAACATTTTCATTAAAATCATATACGTGCAAATGATGTACTGTAACATTTTCGTGTCAAAAAAAAAAAACACTATGAAAGATTTTGGGGCAATTTTGTCAAAAATGTTATAAAATCAATATGAACACAGTAATTTCATGCGAACGCACGTGGATGGAAAAAAAACATTAATCGAAACACTTAAACTGTAAACAGCTTTTACACAGCGGATTTATTTTTGTTTTAAGTATCGCGCCCGTCTGTGGTCAAGTCAATATAAATATGCAGATATTTTTTTTTTTTTTTTTTTTTTATATGGTTCTCTTTGACGTGGTAGCTCTTTAAGATAGAGCTTTAAGAAATAAACAGGTAAAGCTCAGTGTGTAGTTCTATGAGGGTGTACATTAAACCCAATAAATTGAAATGAATGCTCTTACTTCTGGATCAAAATATGCTGTAGATTTTCAGGATGAAACATTTCAAAGCCACAAAGTATACTAGACTAAAGTTATTTGGAGTTGAAATGCTTTTTCATTTATGAATTTTGTTTGATCGATATTGGATACGTTCAGGGTGCGAATTATGCATCTAAACTTATTAAGATAGATGGATAAGATTACTACAGTTATTTAAAATACAAAAACTCAAGATTTATAACGTTGAATTGAAGAACTGTACGCAAATTTATTTATGATAACTGATTTTTACTAAACCTTAAAAGCTTCTTTAAGTAGGTTGTGGATTCTTTGAAAATTAAGGATTATGAACATTTATTTTTTTACTATTATTAAGTCCTATAACAAGCTCAAAATTTGTTGTCCGTCAAGTAAGCATAACCGCTTTAAAATTTCAAATTGCCGTAAATTTATCGTGCAACGAAAAAATTTGTCACGCAACTATTTTAGAAAACATTACCTGGTAATACTAACTACCACTCCAGAAAAAGAAAGGATCAAATTTAATCAAAAATAAAAATGTATAGCACAAATGATTTTTAGCTGCACGATAAATTTACGATAAGAAAAACTGAAATTATTTGCGTTCTTTTTTTTATTTTCGATTAGATTTGATTAGTGCTTACTTTTGACTGTCAAGTTAGCATTACCCGGAGTTTAAAAAAAAAATTGCGCGACAAATTTTTTTGTTGTACGACAAATTTACAACAAAAAAACTGAAATTATTTGAGTTATCTTGTTTTATTTTCGATTGGGGTATTAAGCCTTACTTGACCGAAAAATTAGTTTTTTAAAAAAAAAAAATCGCGCGACAAATTTATAGTTGCATAACTTATTTAAGACATAAAAGCAACAATTATTTATCCTTTTTAATTTTCGATTGCATTTAATCCTTTTTCTGAGGTGGTTGTGCTGACTTCACTGTCAAGTTACCAGGATTTATTTTAAGAAAATTAGCGCGACAAATTTTTTAGTTGCACGACAATTTAATCCAATAGTTAAAATTTTTAAATTTCAAAGTGGTAATGTTAACTTGACGGATATCAAAATTTATTATAATTTGTACGAATCTCTGTAAAATATCATTTATTCAAATATAGTTAGCAGAGAACTAAAGAAATTAGTGTTGAACTAATATTTGGGGACATCAATACCCCCATACAGATTTGAGTTCTTTTATGCGTTCAAAGTTTCCGGGCATTAAAAACTATAATTTTTGTTTTAAATCCGTTAATCAACAGGCTGTGGTTCCGCGGTGCCAGCGAATTTTACTCGCGCGAACTTAGCGAATATAAGTGATTAAAATAATAATCATTTTACTCCCTAAAAATCGCTTAGTTCGCGCGAGTAAATTTTGTTCATTGGAACCACAACATAGGAAAGGCGTACTTTCTAATAATTTCAGCGAATCTGGCACCAAAACCGCAGCCTTAACTCTGAAATTCAAACAAAAATCTGAGGAACACCTAAATTTTGTCCAAATAACTCGCAATGAATTGAAACTTTAATAAAGTACCATCAATAGAATCTTTCAGTTACTTGACGAGAAAATAACGATTTAGTTAGACCATTGTGTTTATACACATAGAAGAATCAAGATGGTTTCAAACTCACCGAAGTAGATGTCGCTGAATGAACATATCGTGTAATTATTATAGCCCTAATTCCCTGTAACCAAAAACACTCAAACCAAACCGAACTAAATTGTTCTGCATACATTTTTTTTTTTTTTTTTAACTTAACTCGAGAATAATTGCTACAACAGCATACAAAAAACAAGTTGATAGTAACGACATCCTGCGAGCAAAGTTCGAAACTAACACATGATTTCTCTGTGTATAAACTCAATGGTTAGACTAAAAATTCAAACTAGTTATTCTAAAGCCAATACATGGCCTTTAAGACCAAGCTAAACTCACTATCGCTATTCAATGTCAAAAAGATATATTGCAATTCCTTTTTTTATTTTTTTTTTAGATGAAATAAGATTATTAGTATTTAAATGATTCTTCGCTGTTTGCAAGTGTGTAAAATATTTAAAAACTATAGGTAGTTCTCAGAACTAGGGTTTTCATTTTGTTTATAAATCACAAACTTTGTTTAGTAGAATTGCAAAAAAATCATTAGTCATTTATACATCATTTTCTGTCTAATTGCATCTCTAATGTAAAAATGCAACAACGAATTTTGTACTTCAATTTGTATGCTGATTAACAAGCCCTTTAAAAATATGCGGCTTTCAATATGATTTGTTACAAAAACTTCTTAAGCATATAAATACTGTTATAATGATACCTAATACATATTATTAATAATTAAAAAACATGTGTGAGACCCCTCCAAGCAACAAAAAGATATGTTGAAGTGCCACAAGGAAGTGTTTTAGGACCAATGTTGTTTACCATATGTTTTTATAAACAATATCATGAATAAAGATCTAAGATTAAGTTTTGTTGTTTTTGTAGATGATGTTATTATAGAAACATCTAAATGATGATCAAATGCATTAAAATTTTTAAAAAAAGTTTGTTTGTTTTTTTCTTTGTAGCATCGTAAGTCATGATTAAAAATTTACACCAACATTAAAATTCTGAATTAGTATTTATCTCTTTGGCTTTACCTTTCGTGTGGAGCTAAGATTTTCACGAAGTGGTTTTGTTATCACACTGAATATTTCATAGGTTTAAGATTCAAAGTCTATTCAAATCAAATACAAGTATGGTGATTGATATATACATACATAAATAAATTGTATTTTGTGAAAAGGTTAAATTAATCATTGACAATTGATTGACTAAATACGAAAAAGCAATATTCGAAGCTTAACTTAGTGATAGTTAATTTGTGACTGAATCAATAAAAACCCAATTTTTAAAGCCATCGATTTTCGAAAAAGTTCTTCGCAATTCATAAAACTGGCAACTCCCTTTTAACCACCTTTTTTTGAGACAGTGGCAAAATTTACCTAAGACAGGACTTTTTTGCGCATGTCTGCACAAACAAATTTCACCAACAATCAGAATTATTGTCTTTTACAAAAAGGTTTACAACCAGGCTAAACAGTCAAAAAAAGCTCTTCTGCCAGTCAAAAGCCAATATTCTTTTACTCCATCAAACACCAAGAGCAAGAGGCAAATAAATTTTCATTCATGTAGACAGTTAAAAAAAAAAATAGAAAAGAATAACGCATGTCCATTGGCGACATATAAATTTTTTCTCAAGTCTAACTCTCATTTGAGTGGGTTCCATTTACCTCTACCACTACTACCCTCTTTGCTAGCAGCGGACACATCTCAGTTGGAAAATTTTCAAATGTAAGTAAAGATAGTTTTTTGGGGTTTCATTTGGAAAATTTTCGTTTATGGGTGCAGTTTCTTAGAATTTATCTTCTTTTAAAAGTGATTTTGTTAAAGTCAGTGTTTAAGTTAGTGTACGCTTAAAAAAAATGCTGAATAAAGTTTTTGCTAATAGTGAATCATAGATTTTCATTACAAAAGGTGCTCCTTGAGTTTTTTTTTTTTCTTTTCTTCTCAAAATCAATAGTGTTTTCGCTAAAGTTAAATTGTGATTAATTTTTTTTTTCGTCTTTGTAATTCATATTCGAAAAATTTCCAATTCATACATTATAGTGTTGCCCCTAAAAATATATCTAATTTTAATTTTTTTTTTTATTTTTTTTTTAATAAAAAAATTAATTCTTCTGCAGTGTTCAAATATTTGTGGTGGACATTTTGAGTGTGTTTCATAAGACTTATAGAGCCGCTGCCATTTCGGATTTGCCAAAACCAAGTGTTTGTGTGTGCATGTGTGCGTGTGCAGTACCATTGTTGGTGTAAAGTTAAATTATTTTATTCAACCCCCAACTCTTATATATTTGAAATACCGGAGGACTGACACTGCAATAAGAGGCCAAAAAAGCTCTTCCATCCGTTCGTTTCTACAACACATCGTCAACTTGAAAAATGTAAGTAAAATATCGATTTTCATATAAGTTTTCTGTTCTGAATGTTTTCGTGTGATTTTCAACTTTGCTATAATATAAAACTGTCGTGTCGTCTGAATGTTTAGACGATTTTAATGGTTTTCTTATATAAAATTAAATTAGAATCGTGACGACGTTCTTCATTGAGAGAAGAACTTAAATTGGAATAAAAGTATAGGAAAATTAAAAAAAAAAGAAAATAAAAAAACGCCCGAAGGAATATTTTTTTTTTGTGACTAAAAAAATTACAAACCAAGTCCTTCGGGTACAAAAAAAAAATATATAGAAAGTCAATAGTTGTGTGATCTTGAGAAAAAATGTACGTAGATTCTGTATCTCTAAGGGCAAAAGTTTATTAATTACCTATTTCGTATTTTATAAATTTCACTTAAAGTTAAAAGAATTAAATAAAATTATTATTTTAACTTAATTTTCTAATGATGTCACATACTTGTAACATTAATATGCACTAATTATATATATGACACATTACCTACCAATGTATGTATATATACATATATATAAGTAAACCTAACCCGTATCTATTGGAATTTTATTTCATTTCATTACACCCGTGTGAACTTAATAGGTATTGGTCAATTCTCACATTTGGCACCCGTATCACAATTATCCGTCGTGTCATACGTTTCATTCAAAATATCGATGTGGCATTTTTTTTTTTAATATAACAATGTAATAAATCGATATAACTATATTTTTAATCGGAGACACATTAGTCATTCATTATATTGCATCTTTTAATTCTTTTTATGAAAACAAACAACAAACTCATTTATTTATTATTCATTCAAATATTGATTTAATTTATTTATAATTCTATTGTGAACGGACATTGAAAATAAATTTGGTGCACCACTATTTTGTTGTACCGGTATCGTAAAAAACGTTGTTAAGGGTTTCGACAGTCGTTCTACAAGTCATATTGGAATATGGGAAGCCAAACATTTACATTTTAAAAAATAATTCAATTGAAAGTGTTTGATATCAAATCAGATGAATGTCTAGAGAAAATTATAGCTTGTCTAGAAAAAAATATGTGAAATTAATTAGCTTGGGAAAACCGACCTTAATCAAAAATTATATTTAAATCATGTACAAGATAGATAGATAAATAGATTTTTTATTATTTCAATTAAATTTGGTACAAATTTTTTACTTAAGAGTACAGACGTGGCTATTTTGCCGTCTGCCGGAAAAATATTTGTTATTTATGTCTATTTCATGTTATATAATTATTTTGTGATTTGATTTTCAGAACCTACTCTTTTTCGCTTTAATGATTCTAAAATAGATACAAAACGCTCGATTAGATCACATTTAAAACTACAACTGTAACTAGAAAACCGTTGTAAAATAATAAAATAACAAAAGAAATTTAAGTTTTAACTATAGTTTTAGTTTAAAATGAGTTTTAATGTATTTGAACGAAAATAAACTGAACAAATTTTTGTAGTTGATACAGTAACCTCTATATAAAGTGAACTAATTATTTTAAAGGATGTTAAAATGTGTCCAGTTAGTTTTAAGGTTAAGACATACGAGTCGAAGTCTCAAAGCTCTCCTCTTTTTTTAATTTTAGTAACACGAGTTTAAAAATAATTTTCAAGTCGCCTACCGTTGCATACCACAGTTATATACGTTTACTTTTGACATTAATTTTTTTTTCAAGAGTGTCGAAACTTTTTATGATACGAGATTTAGTAACACGAGTTTAAAACTAAGTTTCAAGTCGCCTACCGTTGCATACCACATTTACATACGAAAGTATAAAACAAATCAGTTGGAAAATGTGGAATTTGCAACTACCTTCTTAAAACAGTGGATTCTTGTGGGGATGGCCTACGACATTTTTTCAAAATAGAAAATATTTAATTAAATGTTTTCTTTTATTTGATTGAAAATAACTTTTTTATTATAATAACTTCCTGCTTTGCATATATCCTTTTCTAAAATAAAATATAAATTCGTGCTCTACAGAAAATAACCCCGACAATTTCTTTCCTTTTTCGATCTGTCACTCTGACAGTTGTCATACGAGTTGTCATATTTTTTTTTTATTTTCATACGAAATTCTGAATAGTATAAAATGTTTGAGAAAGCTTGTTTGCAAACATTTTTTTTTGTTTCTGTTATAAAATATACTCTGTGTACAAAATAGGTACTCTCACGTCACGCATTCGAAGGTTCACTTCAATCTAGACACAACTGTGAACAGACGCAAAATGAAAATTCGTGCTGAAACCAAAATAAGACCATCATTATTGTGATATTAAAATTGAATAAACGTGTTCAGACTTAATGATGAAATCTTTATATTCAACAATTTAACTCTTCGCAAACATTTCGTTGAAATAAGTATTATTTCGCAAAATGTCGGTAAGGTAAATTTATCAGGTATTATAGCGTGAATACCCCTAATGTATGGATAATTTCAAATTAATTTACTTACACAATACCAAACAAACTTGTTTACCAATGACTAAAAATAAGTTTGTTAAAAATAAGTATTTTGCAAAACGTGGCTCTGCTTATCATTAATTAAATAGAGTTTTTCGTTTTAAGAAAAAAAAAAAATAATAATAGTAAGACAATAAATTTTTATATAAAATTCTCTGGTAGAGAGGCGACTGATATAAAATTAGTCCGCCACTAAACAGGTCATTCGCAACTTGCAATGATTTTCGCCCGTCGCACAGGATTTTAGTTGAATATGGTAACGCAAATTTTTTTCACCAGTTCTTTGTTTTTTATAAGTTTTGTACATTGACACAGTCCACCTTATAGCCAAGTACAAATTAACATGGAAATAACGGTTTTTCATTTGTGTATCTATACTTTTTACAATACAGTACTGTTGTGGTATTTTAAATCAGTTGCGTTCGTAGGCGGAAGAAGAGCATAAAACTTATAACCAGTTAAAAAATATAAGATTTTTAAAGAGTTTGCTTTTCAAAATAGTCGACTAGTATGTAAATGAGTTAATTTACTTTAGCGTGTAAATCAAAACATTCATTACAGTAAATAATCGAAATTCAATTGGCAAAAACGAAAAGCATATTTTTTTCGAAAATTTATCGAAAACGGCATGAACGATTTGAACAAAAGTTTATGCTAAGCTTTTTCATTATAAGTTTAGGCAGCGTCAGCGTCCGGATAAAGTTAAAGTTATGTATATAAACCCACCAAATTGACCCAACTTTGCTTTATACGATTTTTACCCAAAAAAAAGTCATGTGCTCAGTTGCACCAAAAATATACTTAAAACATTTTTATTTATAAAAAAAAACTAATCGACATGTTAAATGTAAACCAACATAAGAAAGTGATTTTTTTTAATAAAAAGAAACCATATACCAATTCCAATTTTAAGAAGCGTACCTATTAGCTTTAGTAAAAGTAAATGAAAAGGGAACATTTATATATTTTTAAATTTTAATACCAATAGTCACTTCATAAAAAGACCCTGTTAAAGTGGACAATAGTTCATTGGTCTCTTTAAAACGGAAAATGATTGTTGCAGTAAAAAAATAATGCAATTCAGCCCTTAAAGGTGTTTGGAGTTGGAGAAACTGGACATTAATCCATACAAATTATTAAATTTAATTTAAATCAAACTAAATTGTTGTGGTTATTACAACAAATGGCTAAACAATTCTAATTTTTTAAATACATTTTATAAAATGTATAAATTTAAGTGACCTAATAAATAATAATCAATTTATAAGTTAGTTAATTTATTAAATATATAATTACACGGCATTTTTTTTTTTAATTCTATTATTTGCAAAATTCCATTATATTCAAAGTTTGTTTCTCCATATTATTTAATTTACTTTATTAAAATCCATCCGTTATACGATTAAAAAATATTAATACTTATTAATTATATTATAAATATTTCTAAAAATCAAAAGTGTTAAGTAAAATAACTGAAAGACTTTTAAGTATTTTTTGCTTAAATTAATTGTTAAAATTAAAAACAATTAATTTGAAAAAGTAAGTTTATTCATTTCTTTTTTAAAAGATAATTTATTTTTTAATATCATTTCTCTCTTTCTAATCAATAATATTATTTTATATTTTTGAATGAGTTTTACTAATAAATTATTTTAACTTTCTTTTTTTAATTTAAAATTAATATGCTTCTTTTCAAAGGGGAAAGTGAGTTGCTTTTTTATAATTTGAATACCTATATTTTCTAAATTGAATTCTTTTTGCATTTTTTTTTTAAATTCTTTTTTATCTTAACTATGCTTCTTTCCGAAATAGAAAGTGAGTTATTTTGCAATTATTATTATATTATTTGTTTTTAATTTTAAAAACTATTTTAAATAATGCTTCTTTCTAAAGGGACAAGTGAGTTTTTCTTTAATAAATGTTCCCCTGTTTTTTTATTTTACTATTCTTAATTTTCATTTCTATGCTTCTTTACAAAGGGACAAGTGAGTTTTACTTTTTAAATGGTTTGCTTTAATTTGTGTTGTTGCTTGTAGAAATGTTTTCTGAACAAACAATTTATCATTTTGAAATTAAGTCATCATAACAAGTCTGAATTTGACATTATGTACATTATGTCCAAAATACATACACTTGTACTTAAGTAGGATGTGTCTCAGTTATAAGAAAAAAAAAAAGAATTACATTTCTTTTAGTATTAATATTCATCATAAATATTTATACGTAAAAAGAAAAAGTATGCTTGATAGGATCTACTCGTAATTATTATTGATGAATGAGCTTTACTAATAATTTTTATTTTTTTATTTATCAAAGGGCGGATCCAGCAGCAGAAGCCGCAGCAGCACCACCAGCACCAGCTGGAGAAGGCGATGAAATCGTTGGAGGACCACGAAATCCTCAACAGATTGCCGCTCAAAAAAGATTGCAGCAAACACAGGCACAAGTCGATGAGGTAAAGTTTGCTTTATAATTTGTATACAACTATGTTCGAAATGCATTTATTATTTTTATTTTTAAAAGGTTGTTGATATTATGAGAACAAATGTCGAAAAAGTTCTTGAAAGAGATCAAAAGCTGTCTGAACTGGACGATCGAGCTGATGCCTTACAACAGGGTGCATCACAATTTGAACAACAGGCTGGAAAACTAAAACGAAAATTCTGGCTACAAAACTTAAAGGTATAATTGTTCATCATATTATTATAATAAAATATAGGTTTTTTAATAAAAAAATATTTGTTTTCAGATGATGATCATAATGGGCATCATTGGTCTGGTAATAGTCGGAATCATCGCAAGTAAGTTCAAATGTTCAATTTTGTTGATTGTATTTTCGAGTTATGTAACGAATTTACACACTTTTTATATCTGTTGCAAATTAAGCAAACGCAAACAAAAGAAATATATATGTAGATATTGAATTTTCTTAAGAGCTTTTAACCCATTTAAAATCAATTTGTTCTATCGATAATGTAGAACTTAGAAAAAGATAAGAAAAGATATTTGTTTCATTATAATAAGAACAATAACCTATATCCTAGAATCTTCATTAAAAATAGGGGATAGTTTCTATTTTTTTGGTTTTATGATTCTATTTTTTAGCTTTGTCGTTAATTAAAATTTAGATTATACTCTTAAAATATGTTTACACCATATGTATGTTTTAAAGATAATAAGTCCTATTCTGCTAAACGGTGGATCGAACGTTCAATTCCTTTTTGCTCATCAATTCCTTTTCGCTCGTCTTCTGTTAAACGTTGTGGAAATTATACTTTATCAACCTCAATTTCGAATTTTTAGAATATCAATTTTAATTGAAATCTCACTTGTTTTAAAAAAATTGTGTTAAAAATGAAAACTGGTTTATAAACAAATAAAAGAAACGTAGAAGAACACAAGTAATTTTTTTGAAGTGTGTTGTAGTTTTTAGATTGATCGATTCGCTCTTTGAGAATGACGAACTGAGTTACCGACGTGGAATATTTCCCTTTGAACGTTTAGTAGAATAAAAGTTGTTGATTTTCGAACAATCGTTAACTTAACGTTTAAGAGAATAGGAACAGAATATCTTAGAAATAGTGTCCATTCTTTGTTTTGAACTAACAAGCTCTTTTCAGAGCATTTTCCATCACTTTTTATAGAATTTAGGGTCCAAGCAATATCACATTCTCGACTTGCTCCTGGTATGTCGTCAGAGACAACATTTATGTCCCATAATGCAACAAAATACCCATCCAATTTTATGACGGGATATGGTTCGTTAGTCTTTAAGGAGGATCCAATAGAAATGGCGGGATGGTGTGAGGTTTGTGTTAGTCTCTATTTTGAAAATCGCGTTGTGTTAAATACCTAAACATTATGAAGAGCTTTTCGATAGAAAATATGATTTTCTGTTTTTCGTGCCTTCAAAAATTGTCTGTTAGTATAACACTTTAGAAGTTAAAGCGTATAACAGTTTAGTTTATATTAAAAATTTTAAAATAATAAATACAATAATTTTGTTAAAATATTGAAAAAAAATATACATACTTTTACACGCCATAACTCCTAAAGTGCTATACCTACAAAAAAATATGCATAAATGAAAAAAAGAAAATCATATTTGCTATCGGAAAGCTATCAATATTTTTTTCGTCTGATTAGCGATTCTTAAGTTATACGAGAAAATGCGTTTTTCAATATGGCGGCTGACGCGAACCCTCTACCACCCCGTAATTTTTTTTGTTGATACCTCTGAAAGACTAACGAACCATATCCAATCATAAAATTAAATGAGTAGGTACCTATTCTGTTGGAAGAAAAAAGTCTCTGTCGACTGGCTGGTGGAAACAAGAGATCAATGTTAAAATAATCATTCGAACTGCAAGACATTTTCTAGCATGTGGAAGATCAAAAACAGTTCACTCAATTTCGAATTTATACTTGATATTTCAATTATTTGTTGCAAAATGATTTTTACGGTTTACGAATAGGTACTGTACTTTCTTTGGTACATCACCGTCCTTCTCTGTAGAAGAATGTTTACACAAGGACTAAGTTTTTATTCAACTAATCATACTAATCGTCATCATTTTTTAATCCTTTACTCTAGAACAATTGTTGCATTAAGTCCTCTAAATCTAATAATTGCAATAGACAATACAACACTTTAATTAATTTTTAAAATTTCAATTATGAGAATTTGGAATTTTTCGGATATTATAGTGTAATTTAAAGTAGGTATTAAATTAAATAAAGAAACACAATGAAATAACTAATTATCATTAATTTGAATGACATTTTTTATCAATTAACCATTGCTATTGTATGTGCTAGAAAAAATAATATTTAGAAATTTTAAGACCAAATTTTCGAACCAATTTATTCTTGTTCAATTTTTTATTAATGGAAAAAACAAAACTATTTTACAGAAAAAGATGAGGAAGATTAAAATTGAAAAAAAAAAAAAAAAAACGAAAGGTATTTCGAAACAAATTATCAATTCGTAATTCGTATCGCTAAAATTTACGAAAATAAGTTTAAAGTAACTACTTAAATATTTGTTAATTAGTAAAGTGCTCAAAATTTTTGAATTTATCGCTATTTTCTCCTCATCACCATTTATAAAACATAGTTGTAGTTGTAATATTTTCTTAGAAATGTTAGAAATATTGCAGGAGCTATTAAACTGGAGTCACACCAAATTAGACAGAAATAAACAAAGCAAAAACGCTTATACATAGTTCACACCCAATCAAGCAAAACAAAACAGTTTTTTTTAAATTGCTTAACTTTGTGTGGATTATTATTAGTCATCCTTTATTTGTTTCTACAAACTGCAGAACAAAGAAATCCAGTTAAGGTTTAAGAAAAATTATTACCCCAATATAAAAACCCTTCTTTTAATTTGTATTAATATATTGGTTCCTTATTTTCAACGTTGCACATAATAAAATGCTGTTGTTGCTCCCCTTCTCAAAAAATGTTTGAATTAAACATCAAATGTCAATAGGCATCGCTCATATGTTCCAAACAATCTTTTTGTTTCTAATGTTTGACTAGTCTGGTGTGACTGCTCTTGCTCTCATTTAACTGTATGTATTTTCCGCCTAACTATGCTTAATACAAACAGCGCTTAGTTTGACTAATTGTGTAAAATGATTTATTCGCCTCATTTGGTGTGACTGCTCCTATTTAAACGAGTGTATTTAAAAGTAAAAAAACAGTTTTGCCTGTTTCCCTCACTTTTGTTTTATATGGGGTATGAATTCAAAGTTTAAAAACAAAACAAAGTGTTTTTAAAGTGTTATTGCGACCCTCTTGGAAAAACCTAGAGGAACTAGATCAAAACCTTAAATTCGGATTCGTTTCATCCTTCAAATTTAGGCATGTTAACGTTTTAAATGAAAGGATTGACCATTTTTTGAGATAATTAAACGCAAGCGTATTAATTTTCTTCTAGTTCCAAATTGTTTCTTTATTTGTAAGGCTTCGTTTACACTTGACAGTACAAGGGACAAGTCAGTTTGTTGTTGTTATATTTTAACTATCCTGTACCAGAGAGTATTGTGGAAAGCAAAAACAAAATTCTCTATTCGGTCTTTATTGGTCTGAATAAGTACGAAGTCGATCAATAAGTGAAGATAAGGCGTTGATGAAGGAAGTGGACATGACATAAGTATACTGCTGTCAAAGCACATCATAATAAATTATATGTTGCCTTTACACAAATGAAAACAACCGCAACAAAATGACACAAACATTTTCAGTCACCAATGACTGCAGCTTACTCATTGTTAGTTTCTTGTATTTCGATGAGGCGAGATTTTCCAGTATTTCATACATTAAAAATTTAAAATCAGAAAAACAAAATTTGAAGGTGATCCAGCAAAGAGGGGTTCAAGTAGAATTTTCAACATCTTCTTTAATGACAACCATAAGATATTGAAACTTTTCAGAATTGCATAGTCAATAATAATTAACATTATAATGTTTAGTGCGGAAAATTGTTGGACGGATGGATGTTGTGATTGCTATACGAGTGTCGGATTGTCAAATTGCATAATATGCGGTACCCATCTTACTCACTTTGGAGAAAGAATTCAGGCCTAGAAAGTAGCGTATTTTGTAGCTTTGGTGAACCAGTTTTTTAGAATTATAAAGAAATAGCAGAAACTTTAAGAAAGTTTATTGACCAAAGGGAAGAGGGAAAGTCTAAATTTATTTTATTTGCTTGAAGAGGTCGTCAATTTTAAGATCTAACAAAAATTGCGAGATTTGTAAATGCGAGATTTTGAAAGATTTGTAAATGCGAGATTTTGAAAGATTTTGTGATTGCGAGTTTATGAAAGGCGGGATTTTAAAACAATTTAGCCTACGCTATGATCTTATGCAAACCCTAAGTAAATTACCCATTAAACTGCTTTATTGACTAACAACCTACCTACGTTTTTCATATTTGTCGCATTGTTATAAACTATATTAAACGTATATGTCATTGTATCTAAATGTATCGCTTGTTTAGCAACAATATCTTCAATTTCTTGAATTTTACTAACTCATATTCTTTTTTATTCTTTTTCAACCACACACACACACAAATGTATTTAAAACAAACAGACAAACTAGGTTTAATAGGTGGCGAACAACCTCCACAACAACAAATGTACATGCCACCACCACAATACATGCCTCCCCCTCAGCAAGCTCCAGCCGGTGGTCAAGGTGCTCCAGCACAATTGGTACAGGATTCATCTCATCACTCCGGTAAAACCGTAGAATAAACTTAAATTAAATAAAAATTAATTAACTACCTAACAAAAAAAAAATTTATTAAGCATTAAACAAAACCAAAAAAAAAATTTAATTAAAACAAGAAAAAATATACAATTTATGGTTCAGTATAATTCATTAACAAAAATAAAAAAAACAAACATGTAATGAGAATGTCTTAAGCAAAAAAATATAAAATAATTAAAATTCTCAAAGACAAAATAACGACAACAACAACAATTACATATATATATATATATATTGAAGTAGGTATATTGTGTATGTATATGTTTTTATCGGCATATATATATATTTTTGAATACATATATACAAAATTAGTTCAGTTATGTTACAGCTTTTTAACTTAAAACAAATTTAACAAAACAAAAAATAAAAAAACAAAAATATTAACTAGTACGTATATTTTTTAAAAAAAGAAAACCAAAAGCTTAAACTAATCTGCACTAAAAAAAACAAAAGCGCGCTCTATATTTCAAGCTTTTTTTTTTGTTTATAATTAATTATTATTATTTTGTGTACAAACTTTTTGTAACAAAAGGGCTACTGTTAATTTAAAACAAAAATGTACCTTATCATTCAGTAGAAAAAGTGACAGGACGTACATATATGGACCTTAGAGCCTAACCATAATAGTCGAAAGTAAACGGAAGCTAATGTCATAATTAAGTGTCGTTCATTCTATAAGCTACTCATATTGTCGAGATACGACCGGAAAAACAATTCTCAAATATTTTACTCTCAAATTTAAGTACGTCAACTCTTCTATGGAGCGCTCTTAATGAATGGAAGAAAAAGTGAACAACAACAGAACGAAACCTGATCAATCCACCATTTTGGCGCATTATATAATTTTCTAGAATTCGGATAGTTTCATAAGACACCGTATGTTCCGTTTGTTCTATTATTAGAGTTATATAGAGTTTTCAAATCGAAATGTTAGTTTTTATCATAAGAGTCGGGTTTACACTTTTAGATATTTTAACAAACACATTATGTCAAATATTTTTACATGAGTTTGGTAACTTTTAGTTTGACAGATGAATACAATTCCCTAGGGGAAACTTGTGGCGCCGCAGGTGGCAGTATTTGAATTAACTTTCAATACAATCTGACATACTCTTTTTGTAATGTTTGACTTTCGTACAAAGTTAGGTACTTATTCGGCTACCTGTTAGGCTTACAAGCTTTGTCATTACTCAATTCTCGATTTAGAAAAGATTAGTGGGCTATAGGTCAAAACACAGTAGTTCTTAGATTACGTGCCACGTTTGTATTTCTAAATATACCACAATATCCTTTACGGACTTTTATATAAAAATTTATATTATTTAACTGGTCAAATAGTTTTGACAGAATATCTAATTTTCGCATTGCGACTGTCAATTGATTTTAATTTAATGTCAAATGTGCAAAAGAAAACGAAACAAAACATGAGTAAAAGTAGAACTGTCACATTTTGTAATGATATCTTTTAACTCGACAGAAAACTAAACGAAACTATGCCAAATTTCAAGTTAAATTTCCATCATCTGTCAAAAGTCAACTTTTTCTTACGTAACAGGTCGCCTTTTTACAGGCGAATGTGTTTTATGTGGCAAAAAAAAAATAAGTATGTTTAATACAGTGGTATTTAAATTCACTTGAAAAACATTTTCTTTTATATTTTAATTTTAATAGAATAAATGCAGAACTACAATACTGTCAAAAGTATATATGTAAAAGCGAAAGCTTATGGCATATTTTTATGTAAGTACTGTAATGTCAATGTTAAGCTGATAAAATCAATTAAAAAAATATCTGGGGGCAAGAAGGACATACACTGGCGTATTAAGAAAAAGAAAACACAAACATTTAAGTAGAAAAACTGATTTTATGAAATTAACAACAAACTGTCTTCGCCAAGTCAAGTTTAAGTTTAAGCTAAGGTAAGCTAATGTCATAATTCCACGCCAAAACTGAGCTAATTGCAATAATGGGTTTGCTATATGGATTCGCACTGTTTTTAAAACAAATATAATTACTATTTCATATTTGTCTTATTTCATTTTTTCAGTTAAGTGGTCCTGAACGAACAATTTATGTTTCTTTATACTTTTCGATATTTTTACCTGGAAACATTCTAAACTAAACAGGTAAAACTTATGTAAAAAAAATAAGCAAAATACGTAAAGTAAAAAAATCAATAAACTTTGTTTACGATAGCCCTTTTCATAACGAACTTTTAAAACTAAAATTTAATTCGTTTTGTGAGATAGTTCAACTAATTTGTTTTCCTTTTGTAAAATAAAATTTTCTAATTAAAAAAAAAAAAACAAATATTTTAATATTAATAAAAATACTCTTCAAAACAAAAATCATTAAATTTACATATACAAAATATCAAACCAAAAACAAAACATTATGAAAATTTCAACGATTTAATTTATAAATTTATTTAATAATATAACAATAATTAATTTATTGTCATAATTATAAAATAAAAACAAAAATAATATGATATGATTATTATCGATGTGAATCTATGTGTATGTAAATAAAACCTATATACAAACCAAAACATAGAAATTCCTTTTTTTTAGGTTCTCTATATAGTTAAATGTACCTACAACAATTTATCTTATATGAATGTATAATAATGTCATATTACAAAATTTCAATTAGAAAAAAACAAAATAAACCATTTAATAAAAACAAAAATTAAACTAAAACCATTTTAATGAAATCTTAAATAAGAATATTTTAAATTAATTAATAAAAAAATATGTGCTTTTTTTAGAAGTATAAATGGGACATGTTCACAATGGTGGAGTAAGACTACAGTGGGACTTTGTAAAGAAAATTAAAACAAATAAATACTATTTTTTTGTTTTGGTTTCTTGTTGATTTTATTAAATATTTATTAAAATACCTAATATAAACATAAATAATGTATGAAACACAATTTGAAATTGTTTTACTTAATTTTTATTTTTGTTTTATATTATAAACTGTCAAAACTAGATAAAAGAAACTTTAAAACAATAAAAAAGGGAATTTTATAGATTAAAACAAATTATTATATTAGATACCCAAATTTTCATGTTACTGTGAAATAAAATATAACAGATTTCAACAACAAACAACATTAAATTATATAACGATTTGTCAAAATGTACTAAAATGCTAATCACATTGGGTAATATTGAAATAGTTTCAAACTAAAAAAATCAACTTAAAATTAATATATGATTAGACAAAAAAAAAATAATAATAAAGAAAAACAAATTCAAATGGGAATCATATAACAAATACATAAATTGTATATCGATGGAAAAAAAATAAATTACAATATAGTAAAAAAAATAAAATAAAAATTATAGTGTTGTATAAATAAATAGTACATGCAATGTATATGAATATTGAATATACTTATTATAAATATATTATATATAAACGATAATAAATTGATTAATTGCACCTACTTATAATTAAATTAATTGTACCTTTAGTTTTATTTCGATAAAATGCGGACTCGGTAACCAAGTAAATAGTTTCTAAATTTAATTTGTTTCACACAGTGTGGCTTTAACCAGATATGCAATGATCCATAACCAAAGCATTGTCGATATTTTTTTCTAGGTCAACCCGATATACTTTACAAAAAGATCCTTAAGAGAACCTTACACGGTCAATCATTTGACATCAATCATAATACCTATTTATAGTGTTTGTAAAAACAAGGTTGCATGATAATATATTATTTGTGTACAAGGACTGACGTTCGTTAGATTGCCCTGACCGTGTAAGAATCCCTTTTGAGTCAATTATAAAGTTGGAAAGTTGTGACACCATTCGATATATACTAAAGAAGCTGAATAGAAAAAAATAACATTAAATCCAACTGTACCCTTTTTTTCTGCAAGAAAATGTGTCTCATGTACAAACATGTGTTTGTAAATATAGAACTGTAAGTGTCACATACATTCTATGAAATGACAGACGAAAATCATACCACTTCTGATTTTGCATGATGATTGATCAAATAGATTGATGTGTGTAGGTATGGGTAAGGGAATGTTTGATACATTTTTAATGCAAGAGAAATTTCTTATTTCAACGAAGATATGAAAAAGAAACTACACCTAATTCATATAATTATCAATTATATACAAACGTACCTATGTCTGGAATATTTGAGTTATAGAGTTATATTTTCATTCAGTTTAACCCCACAAAAACCTACCACATCTACCGCAATCGGCGACTTTTTCAAAACTAGAAGATTTTTCACACACTTTTTACTTACGAAATTAGTAGGCTAGTTATTGTTCTTATAATTTTAGAAAAAGATCTTTAAGAGCATTAAGTTCAACAAACGCAAGCGCAAGATTTTTCGAAAAGTTATGTTTTTTTTTATTTACCTACCAATAGTTTTCTTCTGTGATTTATTTTTACCTTAGATCTTAGAAGGGATCACGCCTGTACTGGGGGGATACCGCTTAAAGACGCATATTATGTTTCTCTCTTTGTGGTGGGAAACAAATATATCCAATTTATTTCAGTGAACAATGATGACTATAAAAACTGACCACAATTTTTAAACTTGTTAAAAATAATACAGCGGGTTAAAATCATAATAAACAGTTGGTAACCCTATCGATATTTTTGAGATATTTGCGGCCATTGACGTATTAGATATGGATCGCCAGTCGGTTGAATTTTTCATACAAACAGCCAAGAAAAGTTGTTCCAGCTAAAAACAGCTTAAAAACGCCATCATCTTTTAGTGTTAAATACGTGTACTAATTTCGCCATTAGAATTTAAATGAAAACGATAATATATTCATCTGTAAGTAACTCATGGCATAAGGAGTGGATGTGTTTTGTAAAATAAAAGTAGTTTGATAATAATTTCCACCAATATATTTGAATAGAAAATAATTAATTTAAAAATCATATCACTGCTACGTAGATTCCCTGCTAGTAGTTGATGGCGCCCCTAGTTATGTTGGAACACGCGTGAAGTTCGCTACTGGCGGTCCATACCTAATACGTCAATGTTTGCGGCATTATGTCGACGGAACTTCTGTTATAGTTTTCAAATGGAGACAGTTTATTGAAATCAGAAGTGGTCAGTGTGAAAGGCAAATACCTTATGTTGCCTGTAGTGCAAACACCAAATGAACAGAGCGAAACGTAAAGGTTCGTACTTGAGTCAAGGTTAAAAACTTACAACACAAAAAAAAACTGAATAGCAACAGGAACAGCACCTCCAACAACAGACAAAGGAATACGTTTCGCAGCTGAGTTGTTCATTTCAAACTTTTAAAAAAATTCCCTTCTTAACACATACCTACAATGATATGCAAATTGGTGTCCGGAATCGGACAGTTCTGCTTATCGATTCCGGATTACCAAATGAAAACGCTAAAAATATTCAATATTACACAAATAAAAATATTGTAAAAAATTCATGCCATATTTTTTAAATCAAACTCACCGCTGAAATCCAAATTTGAATCCAAATATTCAAACTGCAACCAATAGGTAGTGAAAAGGTAACTGCTTTTCAATTTTCCTTCTTATTCTTATTTCACACACGCGCACAATCTTCAACACAACAATAATAATTGGAACTTTTTTTTTAACAATAATAAATTTGAGCCCAGCTCTTTTCTTTTCAACTAATTTAACACTTTTGAAAAAGAGAAATAAAATAAAAACACTAATCATAACTTTATTTGGAATTAAGATTTCTTATTATTTTCCAAAATCAACAGTTTACATTTTATTTTTCACAGAACCAGAAAAAACACAAATAAGCACAGTTACGGGTTAGAAATAATATGGAAATGCTTCCAGCATTCAGAACACACCACTTTTCATAAATGGGGAATTAATATTTTATTTTAAAAAGAAAAATCACAGGAAGATTTGATTTTTGATTAATTCGCACAACAGACATTCACAAAACGATACAATTTACAAAACGGAAATGATAGGTCCGCCATTTCGAAAAACGTAATCAACGCGACGCACGGCGACGGCGACGATGACAAAAAAAAATACAAAGAAATAAATTCGCAATAAGTTAGCTTAACAAATTAAATTGCACCAAACTATTGAAACAATCAAAAAGATCTTAACACAATAAAAATAAGTTTATATTTTACAACTGAAATTATAAACGATAGCTATATTTATTTATTTTTTAACAGAACCCGATCGGAAAAGACATACGCACGCACTAGAAGAAGAAAGACCAGTCTACCACTTCAACTATTATATTGAGTATTGACCTAAACGACGGAACGGCTATGTTACGTCCTGTTGTGTGGTGGTGTAAATCAAAAATGAAAGAATAAATACATTGTATTCTTTCATTCATGGGTGTAAATGACATGAGAACATGAGATGAGATAAATTTTGAACGGTTAAAATCGTGAATCGTAGTAGTGTGCCAGCGATCGGACTTTACTGAAAAAGTAGTAAATCTTCGTTTTAAGTTTAATGACGACATAAATGTAGAAATGTAAATGGAAAATATTAAGGGTACTCATTTAACGACGTAAAATTATGGAAACGATATACTTTTCCGCCGTCGTAAACGAGCTGTCAAATTTTATATGGGTAAAATTTCCATCGTTAGATGAATACCCTTATTATTCTTTTACCAATGAAGAAGAAATACAGTAAGAGGGTGTTCTGCAAAAAGAATGTGGCACTTTTATTTTAGTATGATTTTTTTTTTACAGACATTTAACGTCTCCTCCTACTGCTCTCGCCTAGACAAAATGACATTTAGGGATTAGGATGCGATACTTCAATGTATGCAAACATTTTGTTGCCGCACGCATGTACACTATACTTTTGCACAGCACCCGTTCCTGTATTTCTTCTTCATTCTTTTACCAATAGAAAAATATGAATAAAAACATTAGCAAAGGCATGAATGATAGAATACCATTCGTTACATTCATGAAGCAAAGGAACGATATTCTTTTCTCTTTTGATTTTTATTTTTTGTGATGCAATTGCATTTGTATGCAATTGTTTGGCCCAGTCACCTTTAATTAGGTATGTTTGTTTAATTTATGAAATAAAAAAAAGTGAGTTGTTTTCTGTTGGTATTGGTATTATCAACTACTATTTGTTTATTTGTTTTCTGCAGTGAAAAAAAAAACGTAATATATTGCAGTATATTACATATTTTGAAATAAAGTAATTTCTTTAATTATACCTACTAGCTAGGTACATGTTACATGATAGGTATTATGATATGATGATAGTGATATGTATACAATTTCTGAATCTGGGAGTTATGCTGTCTAATGTGAGGTGTGTGAAGTGGTTAGAGTAATCTGAATTCTTAATTGAAGGTGGTGGCACCTATAGATCCCCATTACTCGAATTATTTAAGAAAAATCTTGATTCCTATTCGTTGTTTCTAATGCACAAGAGGCAACTGTGCGGCAATACAGCCATGTTGAAGCAACCTTTGCTTCGTGTTTAGCTGTGCTGCCATTGATTTTCTTTTTGCTGCAACCGTTGTCAGAAATATCAAAAACAAAGAAATATTTTGTCGGTCTATTGCTGCAACCGTTGCATCGTGTGTATCATTGTTTAGTATCATTCTCACTCATTTAATAAATTTAATTTTACTTTTCTCCCGGTTGTGTTTTTTTCTGTATAACACAATACTGTTGTTTCAGCAACAATTGCCACGTTTAGTGAACAAACGAAACAATTCTATCACAACGATTATCTTAAATAATTCGATATTAGGGGATTTTCGGGAATAGGTACCAACACCCTACCTTGTTATTGGTACCAAGGATCATTGATGTTATAGAATGGAGGAAAATTCAAATTTAGTTTTGTTTGTAATTTTTATTAAGTTCTACAAGGGCCCGTTTAGCTATCAGGAAAACGATACAGGAAAAAAAATCAGATCAGTAATTCATTATGTTCAGTAATTCATTATATTCAAAACACAAATGTTACACTTATCAAAGGCAAATACCTAACTAAGATTTTTGTGTGATGATGAAATTTTGAGCTGAAGAAATATTTATTATAAAAAGTGCATTTATTTATTTTTCTGATGGGATTTCATTTTACGTGCACGGTAATTCCATCAGGAAAAAAGTTAAATGTATTTTTTTAGAAAATATAGGTATGTGCGTTATTGAAAATTTTTCACAAATAATTCTGTCATCGATAAATGTAGCGTTTGTGTTTCAAATAAAATCAGAACATATTAAATTATCGATTTGCTATAACCGTTCCCTAAAACAGAGTCTCGCAGTAAGGCCCTTAATATCGAAGGAATATGAAGTGTGAAATAAACATTTCAGAAACATTTTAAAAACAATACAGAAACAGTTATTAAAAGAAGGAAACATTTCTGAAATATTTTTTAAATGTTTTTATAATGCTGTTTTAGTTTGAACACACTCCTTTAGTATTGTCGTTTAAAAAAGTCATATCTGCCGCGGATTTGATAGATTTGGGTTTTGTATTTCCCAGAATATCTTGTGAAGTGACTCTGCGTGATTTGAATTCTTCCATAAACGATGAGTTCTGGCTCGTGACAATTGTTTGTTCTTTGATAACATACGGTTTTATATACGGAACTGTTGTAATACAGCACTTTGAAATATGTATACAATTAAATGACCTTATTTCAATGTTCCATAAATTTATATTTCATTTCGCTGGTCATTCAAAACTACAAGTTAATTATTTTCGTTAAGTTTTATTTCCATTTTAAAAGAGAAAAAAAAATACACTTCAAAATTATATGATTGCAACTTCTATTATCTAAAATGTATGAATATAATAATATTAATTATTGTTGTTCAAACCAGATTGTGTGCATAATATTTATGATAAAACACAACCTAGTAACAATATTGCATAACCAACAAAAAAAAATAATGAAAACAGCGAAATTTATCAAAAAAGCAAAACAAATTGTGAATAATGTACGCAGGTGTAATTTTATATATACAATTTCAAAGACTCTTTTGAAAAAAATTGATTTAATATTCTTTTATAGAATTAATTCGTCTGTTGGATGCTTTTTTTTTGTTCTTGTTTCAAGTTGTTTTTTTTTTATTATTTATTTCACTTAATTGCTAAAAGTCTTCTTTATTTTTATTAAAAATAAATTGTGACATTAAATTTTAATTTTTTTTGTATTCATGATTTATTACTATCAATTAAGATTGATATTTTCTAATTTGTTGGTGTGTTCTTTTAGTTTTTAACGAATGAAATTTTAACAAAAATAATATAAATTGAAAAAAGAAATTAATCAAGTGACGAAGTTTTATTTTTTTTTATAATCTAACTAATTTTGTTTTTTTTTTATTAAATTTACATAACTCAAGCATGTAATTTAAAAATATAAATTATTTTAATTTTGGGGGATTTCGTCATTATCCATAGAAAAAACAAAAAAAGAAATTTGATCTCACCATTGACCCTTATGAATGAAATGCTTAAAATTTTCCACACATGGCGCACTGCACCATTGTCGCACTAAAATTTTCTCTTCTTCTTCAAGGGATTCAATGATTTGTGGTAGAATATTCTCTATGCTTCGTTTCTTCATAACTGAATATGTCTGAAATTTAAAAATAAATTATAAAAAGAAAATAACAAAAGATCTAACTTGATTTACTTCAGAAGAAAGTGCTCCGATTCGTTTTGCTGCATTGAGTGCTTCTTCATTTACTTTATTGATGCTCGTTAGTTTGTTGACAAGGCCCGATAAGGCAGACTCGGTTGAGTGTAGCTTCTCGGCCAACCAAAGAAGTTTTGTTTTCTAGAAAATTAAAAAAATTATTCACACAAATATATTTTAAATAAATAATTTTTAAACATACAAAAGTTGAACGTATTTTTGTTGTCTCTGAGAAAATAAAATATCCTTCTGGAATTTGTCCAATTTTTGCATAGGGTGTTTCGTATGTTCCTTTGTCACTGCCAATGATCACATCGAATAAAGGCAGCATTGTTACTCCTAAACCAGAGTTGGAGCCATTGACACCAGCAATAAGGGGTTTACTGAATTTAGCCAGTGTTGTCAGGAAGTTTCTACATAAAAAAATTAAAAAGTTGGTTAAGTTAATCAATAAATATTTAATGAATGCACAAGAAATGTATAACCTTACACAGAATATATTTAGATTTGTTTTAAGCCTTGCATTTAGGATCTTATAATAATAATAATATTTTAACTATGTGTCTGTAAGGCACATTGTTAGAAGGAATAGATATATAGGAAGGAAAAAAACGTTTATTAAAAGAAAAACTGCAGCAGAGCACGAGTCAAACAACGAACATGAGAGAAGCCATCGACTATAAGGCTTTTATGAAAACGTTAATAGAGACGAGCTGTACCTATACTGAATGTCGTTAATCTAAGCAATTCGAAAATTGGGACGCTGTGACTGTTTTTGGCCGCATTCGATATCGTTCTGTTTCTTGTTTTGTTTTGCCGACGGAGAGACTTTTAAAGTCGAGCCTTTTTCTTTTAGAGCCCCCGCAATTGCTTCCATTGCGTTGTTTATCCACATTCAAAAAGAACACTGTACAGATACTGTCTGGATAAGATTCTTGTCCCGTTTTCCAGTGTGCCTACTCAGTCATTACAAATAGTGTTTTAGACCAGGAAAGTCTACATTACGACAGACAATGGAAACGACCGAATAACATCAATTCGATAGACACCACCTTCTTCCATCGACTTCAAGATTGCTTATGGAAGCATTTTTTGAATAACCTTAAAAGAAGCATGTATATCCTTGGCATCACAAACAATCTAACTTTGGATAACACACACAGTTGTTTTTAAATTGGTTAACAACGAGACCTTTGATATCAATAAAGAAATCACCCAAGGAGATGCTCTTTAACATCATTGTGGAAGGCATTGTTCAAAACTTGGGAGTTAACTTTAGAGGCAACATGGAAAACAAAGCAAGATCTTAATGATACATGCCAGAATTCAAACGGAAGGAAAATGATAAATCATGATAACACCAAATATAAGTTGCCATCAGAGAAATCTTTCTCCAATGATGGATAACAAACTGTAGTGTCGAGTTAGTGGGATTTTGTTTGCCTAGGTTCTGTTATAACTTTCTTTTAAATCAAACGAAAGATCACTCTTTCTAACCGCTGTTTCTTTGTACTATTTTCCGGAGACGTGCCAAGAAAAGTTCATCAATTAATTTTCCTTTTAGTATGTGTGAAAGACATGAGACATCGATCTAGTAGAGAGAACGGACAGCAATGCTCCAGATCTACTGTGAGATGACCAAGAAAAAGAAGATCTGAGTATTTGCTAAATCTAATGCTATTGCCGTTCCATAAGAGTAGATATCTTCTTTGTGTGGTCAGCTCCTAATCTACAGCTCAAGGTTGGCTAAGATTCTAAGCATAAAATGATATACGGAACGCTATAACCTGATGGAGACGGTTGGCTCTGCCAACTTCTGTTTTATAATGTTGAAACACGGGGTTTGTATTAAAAGACTCTGATGCCAACCGAAATGTAACGCCGACGAGATAACTTCTGATTAAAATATGATAAAATATTGGGCTTAGTTGGTTCACTATTTTCTTCTTAAAACTCAGGAGTATAGGATCGATCTATCAGTGCACGAAATATATGATACCCACGATAGTATAAGATGATTTTCACTCCTTAAATATATTTGAGCAGGTATCAGGACGAAATCATAAGTATAAGGATAATAATAGCCATCGTCATTTATTTTTAAGTAGGATGGTTGTAATTTTAAAGTAATTAGAAAAAGATAAACTACAAAGTTTTATGCTCTTAATGTTTTTCCAATCAAAAACACAAAAGTTTTAACTTTTCAAAAGTATTTGCATTGATTTTATTAGCTTGTCTGTGTCATGGTGATTGTTATGCTACAAAAGCAATCGAATTGCTAAAAAAAAATCTATTACTTACCTCACCGCCTTGGCCATAAGAACAGCGGCATGTTTCCTCTTCTCCAATGTCCCCAGTGCCAGATCTGTGAAATCAATTCCCTGGCAAAAGTTCGGTCCTTCCGATAACATCAACACAGAATTACAGTCTGAATCATTATTTAAACGGACCAAAACTCTACTTAATTCGTTCATCAACTAGAAACAAACAAAAAATATATCAAGACATTAAAAATACACCATTTATATGTATATATTTCTTACCTGCACAGTAAAAGTATTTCCAAGCTTTGCTTGATGTGTATTAAAGGTAACTTGTCTAACATTTCCAATGCTTAAGACTTTTACATTACTTCCTTTTTCTTCTTTGATATCATCATCATCTTCAAATTCATCTTCACTTTCTGAACTCTCTGCATTTCGTTTTGCTGTAGCTTTTTTCATATCAGCTGATAGTGCATTAACCATAATAACTGGACTCTTCATCTTCTTAAGTTTTGATTTATTTTCAGGTTTTGCAAATTCAAATTGATTGCCAGTTTCTGGTGTCGTTTGACCCAATGTTGTTCCAGTTGGTGTTTTTGATGCTGATTTGGGTTGCCCTTTTACTTGTTTGCCACCAGATGATGGACCATCAACACTTAGACGATTTATACTCGCTGAACTTGAATATGAACTGTTTGATCTACGACGAACTATCATTGAATCATCATCTTGATCTTTTTGTTGTTTTTTATAAACAAAGTCCCAACTTGATGATGCTTTTGTTTTTGTTTTACGAATTTTTGGAAGGACTACTTCTTTCTTTACTGGCGCTGGCTGGAATATTGAAAAATATAAATTAGGATAAACAGAATTCAAAGTCGGATTTGTCATTCTTCAAATTATTTGAAAATTGATTTGACAGGAAATATTTTGCTTGAGTGATTAATCAAGACAGTGTTCTCTTTTTTTAAATTAATTGTTTGAAGACAAAAAAAGATTCAACTATTTTTTTGTTCTGAGAACCTAGGTTTGGAATCCAATTAAATAAACCAATCACATTATGAACTTAAAATTAACGAATTCAGACTCGAAGAGCTCTTATCATTCATTCTGTAGCAATATCTTTGTTTAATCATTAGAATCGTTTCATATGTTGTCAAACAATTATTATCGATAAAACCTGCCTACATGAACAATGAACACAAAATAGATATACAAAGGTTGCTGAAAATGAAAAGAAAACGATGTAGACACGGTAAATACAGACAACCAACTGCGTCTTAGATGATGGTGGACAAAATTGCATCCTACAACAAAAATTAGGGTAGCAATATCCTTACTTAGATTAGAACAAGAAGGAGAAATGCTGATGATATTTGTTCACCAAAGTTCATAAACAGTGCTTAAGCGCACCTTCTTGTGGATGACGAAAAAATTCTTCGCAGATGGCGACAGTATTGTGAAGCACTTTTAAATGAATAATGGTGAAGATTACCTATGCTTTGCAACAGACGCACCAAACGTCGAAGAAGTGTCCGGCATCACAGTTTAGGGGTTAAAATTACTTAAAAAAATTATAGGGCCAGACAGAATTCCCTCAGACTGCTGGAAAACGATAGGAGGCATCGAGAAGGCGCACGGTTTTCATTTTTAAAATTATTAGCGGAAATCAAATGTCTTATAAGTGGAGTAAAAGTTACCTTCAACCAATTAAGAATGTGTGCTGTGTTTGTTATTTTTGAAAGAGCATTCGATAGATAATGATTGGGTGGCCCTAGATAAATTATAAGCTCCAGGAATCTTCGTGCAAATGTCATGGATTGCTGATTATATGGGTTGCCATAAGCAATTGAAGATAAGTTTACCGCGTTATCGTAGGGCGGATGGAGTGAGAACTTTCCTATCATCTGTAATCGAAAAATGCCCCCTTAGCTGAAAAAAAGATCTATACTGCTGTGATTCGTCCAGGATTACATACTGTTCACAATGTTGGGACTTTACTAAAAGTATTAGAGCAAATTAACGGCAACTGAAAGGAAGATGCTTCGCATGACAACAAAAATAAGAAATCTAGATCAATGGGGAAGGTTCAACGACAAGAGTTGAGGGTTGTAAGGTGACATTGATCGAGACAGACAAAATTCTAATGGTTGGGTCATGCAGATTGGAAACAGTTCTAAAGTCTGATAGGATTTTCGAAACCACCCTAATGGGATTTTGCAGAAAAGGAAAGTAGCAAAATGATAAAACTGGAGGCGTCTGGTGCAAATTAAAACTGACTAAAGAGACATGTTGGTTTGGGCAGTAGCCCATCCCGGACTGTGGGTTTATTATTATTAAATCTTCGATTCTCTTGATTTTTATGTGTTATCGGAGCAATTTGTATGCTGAAATTGTTTCAAACTTTTTATGTTTTCAATGACTGAATTCAAACTAAGTGGATGTTGTTTTTAAATCAAACCAACCATTTCGAATTCCTACATATTTTTTTAATAAATAAATAAATAAATAAACTTACAGGCTTTTCAACAGGAGATAGAGATGAAGCTGCTGTAGTTGCTTTACGTGCTGTTGTAGGTCTTGTGGAACTACTCATCTCAAGATCTGGTGTTCTCTTTGAACGCTCGCCTTCCAAAGAATTCAACATATTGATAGCTCCCTCATCACCCAACAAACGATCGATTTCCCTAGTCTTCTTTTTACCATTAACCGAAGGAGTTGTAGAAGCTGGTCTTTTAGTTGGAGTTCCAGCCCTGCTACCTTCGTCATCTTCTTTTGGTGAAATAACAACCTTTTCTTTCTTTGCGGGAGCCGGTGTACTTGGTTTCACTAACTTTGCATACGAAAACTGAGTCTCAGGTGCATCCGGATCCCATATAATTTTCCTTTTGATAATTCTCGTTCTTTTGAATGTTGACATAGGCGGCAGCTCTGGTGGCTTTTTTTCAGTATTGATTACCTTTTTCGATTGAGCTGTGTTGAGAACTTTCTTTGCTGCTGCTGCTCCGACAGGTGCTTTATCCTTGTCTGTAGATGGTTCTGGCTTTTGAACGGGTTTTTGTGGTCCTTTTACAGCTGGCTTAGTTGGAAGAACCTTAGCCGTTTGAACCTTAGTTTGAGGAGCTTTATTCTGCTGAGCTTTAGTCTGTAGAGCTAACTTGGGCGGCTGTGCGGTTTTAGCAGGCGCTGCTTTTGATAGTTGGGCAACTGGTTTTGTCTGTGCTGGTTTGCTGGTATGCAGCGCCGATGTCACAAGTTTCTTTTTTGGAGGAGAGATACTTTCGTCCGAGTCATCGGCATTAGCATCATCTCCATCACTCCAATCGGAAACCAGAGAAGTAACCAAATCGGCAGGCTGAGTTATGGATTTGATGTCCTGCTTGCGACGACGGTTGTTCTCGCGAGCTCGTCCTGCATTTCGTGCTAAAGATTGCATCTGCTCAAGAGCAACTTTATGTTCTTCTTCTTTTGTAAGAGGTTCTTTTTTGATAAACTCTTTGCCGAGAGGGTCAGGTTCAGGTTGGAACTCTATTTCACTGTCAACAATATCTACGATCTGGAATTCTCCCTCGCCGTCGATGGTGACACCACCAGTTTCCCTGTTGTCTTCGGTATCAGTTCCCTTTAGAACTGCCAATAGGTCATCATGCAACAAGGGAGTATCCTTTTGTTTGTTAGATGGAACTATTGGAGAACCTGTAGTTGAATCGGGGGCATCACTTGCTGCTTCTGAATTATTAGATGTTCCATTACGGCGTTCAATTTGTTTGTCACTTGAACGCTCTTGACTCTCATCATCCACAATCATCACTTGATTATCAAATTGAACATCATTCGAAGAAGATGCGATGCCCATGGCTAGTGCATCTTCAACGATTCCACTTTGAAGGACGCCGGGTTGTTCATCATCTTCAACTTCATGCATTATAGCGAGATCTCTTTCAATACTCGTCAATTCATCAATACTTTCGTTTTCAGGTCCATCTTTCATTGTAACTTCTTTGACAAAAATATTCTCGTTTGAATTTTGGTCAGCGTTTATTTCAGGTTCTGGAGTTTTAATTTCAATACAATCGTCTGACATGGTTATTCAATTAATCGATTACACTTTAAAACTTAAATATTTTTTTTATAAAATTGATATCAAAATTTATTCCACTATTTGTTCACTTATCGGGAATTCAATAACACGTGAATTAAAATTTTTTTCATCAAAAATTTTTGGTTAGCGCCATTTTTTTCTTTGACACAAAACTTGAGAAAAAAAGATTCAAAAAAGCACTGCTTTAGTAAACAGATTAGTTAAACTTTTTAAAATAATAATTTATTTGATTATTTATATTTGAAATTAAATAATGTTGATTATTTTTTTATTAAATGGATTTATTTCTCTCGATTTTTTGTAAAACAAACAAGCGCGATAAAAATATGCGACGAGACAAGATGATGGCTTCGCTTTGCATCGCAACGCAACTCTTCACGTAACCTTCGTTTTTGATATCACATCATTTTTCAATAAGTTAGAAAGAGAAGTAAGTACATGAAAATGATGATTTTGAATATAACTGTTCCGTTTAGAGAGTGATTGGAAAATATGGTTTGTAAGTGATGCCAAGAAATTTATTTGAAAGATTAATTAGAGCAGATTTTTTGTAAATGGAGGCTTATAAACTAATTGTGCGATTTCCATGTTTCTGAAGTTCTTTTTTTGTTAATAAAAAAATGGGGGAATAAACAATAGTAAAAATTTATTTCTTTGATATTTGACTTTAAATTGATTTGACAGATTCGTAAAATTCCTAATTGTCCAATTTTTATTTCTGAGATGTATGAAATATCCATATTCTCTGAATTCAAAACACGATTTCTCAGAATTCCTTACTTAATTTTGCTGCCATAGAAATGAAATGAATTTTGCTGCATTGTGTTTGAAAATGCATTTTTCTTTCATCACATGTTCGTAAAATGAAATGCACTGAATGAGGAAAGGTATTTTGTCGGTAAAACGGGGCGGTCTTCATGTTGATGTTCTATTTATTATTTTTTTATGGCCACAGCAAATTTGTACTTTATACAAAAAAATTAATTTATGAAATTGTGGAGAACATCAAGAAATTAAAACTTTCAGAACTGCAGAATCTTATCTCTGTATGCGTGCCCGTGCATTTCAAATGGGACTGGCAAATTTGGCTAGACAATACATTCTTACAGTTTTGCATTTAGCTATTCACACGTATTCACGTATAGAAGAGCGCGTGTAAAATTTTTTTCTACGGGAGGAGACGGAGGAGTACAAGTTGATGACATGTGTATACGTCGAAGTAAAAACACATAGTTAACCGTCGTTTCCTTCTGCTTTACGTTTTTTGATGGATACACTTAATTATTAGAATAGATGCAAAAGAGTATCGCCGCTCTTTTAATAGGCAGGTATATTTTTTTGCAAGTCCAAATAGACGATGGTTTTTTGTATAGTTCTAAATGAAGGGTTAAAGTGTTTTTTTGTATGATTATACACTGCAGTTAGGTTGCGTATTTTGCGCTCCAAGAAGTCGGGTTAATTAGACAATATAGAATAATAAATAAATAGAACATCATCTCATGAGCAGGAGGCTCCACCCACTTTTGCCTAAATACTTTCAGAACTGCAAAGTCTTAACTCTGAATGGGACTGTCAAATTTGGCTAAACAATACATTCTTTCAATTTTGCATCTAGTTGTTTACACGTATTCACGTATAGAAAAAAAAGTGAATTTTTTTTCTACGGGAGGAGAATGAGTAGTAAGAGTTGATGACCTGTGTTACACAACAACTATTCTTTTTTTTTTGGCAAATCCTAGGTCGTATATAAAAAGAAATCTATTTAATGTAAAAATTTAATTCTAAAGTCACAAAACAAAAATCGAAGCAGGTCTACTACTTTTTTAGAATAGTCCGAACACTGTTGTTAAGAACATTCAAGATTTACCGTTCATATTTCACCACGTTGAATTGAACCTTCACCAGTCGTATGTCAAGAACAATATTGAACAAGAAAAATCATTTTAAATTCTTCTAGTGCGAGCGTGCATTCTTTTGTGATCGGCTTGGGCAAAATAAAAGAAATAGGTTTTTGTTTATAACTTCAGTTGTAAAATAAATTTGTTTTATTTTATTATCGGGTTAAGATCGTTTTTACTTCCTTAAATAGTTTAATGCAGTTTGATTTAAAAAGCTTTTTAATAAAATTAAATTTTCCGTTTAATTGTTCGTCGTCGCCGTCGTCGAAGTCGCTCGTCGCGGTACGTCGTCGTCGTGTTGGTTTCGTTTGTGGTAATGGCGGATAGACCACTTCCGTTGTGTAAAATGATTCATTTACCCACATTTATGTGAAAAATGTCTGTTAATGTGAAGAAGCAAAAAGTGAAGTTTCCCGTGTTTTTTTGTCAATAGCAAAATTATTCAAAGTTTTTTGTGTTGCTTTTAAATTATTCTTGTATTATTTTCATCCGGTTATTGTGTTTATTTTTGTCTATTTGTGTATATTTTGTTAAAATACGTAGTTCAGTGGAAAAGAAGTTCTTGCCTTCGGAAAATAAGAAAAACAATTGTTTCAATTTGTGAAATTAATTGTTAAAAAGCAGAGCCAAATTTTTAATTGATGGTGATGATTTACATCCGATTGAAAAAGTGCGTGTTATTTTTTTATTTTTTTTTGTTGATACTGTGCGCTGCGCTGGGGTGAAACACACAAACAAAATAAAACGCCGTTACCTACAAATGTTGCAGTACTTGAATTTGAATTTGGATTTCAACGGTGAGTTTGCTTTTGAATTATGTGACTTGAACTATATATTTTTTTTTGTTATGAATACCTACCACAAGGAATATAAAACTGATTGTACCTACCTAGGTTCATTATGTACACGATTGTATACATTGTATACCAAGATTAATTTTCAAGAGACCAAAAAGCTAACCTACAACCTACCTTTATGTAAAATTTTCTTTCGATTCTTCCGATTTCATCAAATTTGATTTTGACATATAGCTTAATTACCTATAGGTAGTTAAGCTGTATGGTTCATTAAAGATATGTAGGCAAGTAGCTACCTAGGTATAACTTTATAATCTCTGGGGGTTGCATGTAAAGGTATAAAATAAATGCAGGGTTTTAAAAATTGCGGTGTTTTATTTTTAAGTCAAACACTTGCCTGCAGTTACGAATAGTTTTTTCTGTAATTTTTTTTTTGAAACATAATAATATAATTATAGTTACCTAGTATATACAAGATTTACGTACGCATCAGTAGTTGTTAATCACTCAAAAGTTTAGTTCGATATGTTTTGAGAAAACCGACTGAATTCGTTAAACAGCATCCAAGTAGAATTCTTACTCTTATAAGCCAATTACATACCTAACTACCAAGATAGCGTCGCTAGAATGCAGAACAATAGTCGCATTTCATGTCAAAATTTCGCTTTTAACAATATCGCATTTTCATCTCGCACCCAAAAATTTCGCAATACATTTTCAACGAATATGTAGCAAACTATATAAAAATATTCCTTCTAGGTAGGTACACTCCTCGTCAACTGAATACGCACAAATATTTTTTAATATACTTTATCCATTTTTTCCAAACAGTGATTGTTATTATGCCATCTGTTGATGCTAACTATTCCCTTAAGATGTTAAGCAGATAATTCCGAAAGAATTATCCAAAAACAACCGTGAGTTTTTCTTCAACCACTTGCAAAGTGTTTTATAAGCAAAGTAGGAGTTTTTTTTTAGTCAACTGAATAGGTACAACGCCATTTTCTTCGTTGTTTTCAAGTTTTTTGGAGTGCTTGACAGTTTAAATTAACGATTTTAGTGTTTTCAGTAAAATTTAATTCTTGATTTCAAATTTTAAGAAAAATGGGTAGATCTACGTGTCTTAACAGTGTTGAAAAAGCTAAAATCGATTTACTTAGAGACCAAGGCCTAACTGGTCGTGCAATAGCTGATAAAGTTGGCCGAAGTTTTAATGTAGTTTATTCTTACTTGAAAAATAAAGATGCGTACGGCAAAAACATGAAGGGAGGTAAGAAAACAGCAACAACAGCAGCTGAGAGACGAAGAATTTTAAGATGTGCATCAAATTCTTCTGATTCTGTGGCAAAAATAAAACAAAAGTCGGCGTAAACGCAAGTTGCTCAACAGTTTTAAGAGTAATCAACAACTGAAGCCATCTTGAACGAATGAAACTTAAGAAAAAACCACCACTTGACGAGAGACGGAAAATGTTGCGATTAGATTTTTCAAGACTTCACTTGAGTTGGAAAAAAGAATGGTATCACGTGGTTTTTTCAGATGAAAAAAAGTTTAATTTCGATGGCCCTGATGGGTTGTACTTCTATTTTCACGACTTAAGAAGAGAAAAAAGATTTTTAAAGCGCCATCATAGTCGTGAAGGAGGTGTCATGATATTGGGAGCAGTCAGTTATTATGGAACAGTTGAGCTCGAGGTTGTAACATCAAAAATGACAGCAGCTGGGTATAAAGTAATTTTGGAAAGAAATTTTCCTAAATTTTCTAACATCTTTGGACCCATAAACTGGACCTACCAACATGATAATGCGCCTATTCACTCAGCGCGCATAATATAATAAAAACATGGATAGAGGAGCAACAAGTGCAGTTGCTTCAATGGCCGCCGTACTCACCTGATCTAAACATCATAGAAAATGTCTGGGGATGGTTAGTACGCAAAGTTTATGAGGGTGGTCGTCAGTTGGAAGACAAAGAAACCTTAATTTCTGCAATCAAATTAGCGCGGAGCGAAATTTCGTTAAATAACATTAAAAAGCTATACGATTCCATGCCGGATCGAATTTACGAAGTAATTAAAAATAAAGGTGGAAGTACCCACTACTAAACTTAAGCAAAAACTTGTTTCATTCCATTCCAATATCAATTTTAGATTTTGTACCTATTCAGTTGACTCAAAAAAAAACTTCTACTTTGCATAAGTTTCACTTTGGAAGTGGTTGAAGGAAAAACTCACGGTTGTTTTTGGATAAAACTTTGAAATTCTGTTATTTATATGTTACGAAATTTTTTACCATCAACAGATGGCATAATAACCACTGTTTGCAAAAAATGGATAAAATATATTCAAAAATGTTTGTGCGTATTCAGTTGACGAGGAGTGTATATAAAATCGAATCCTAAAAAAACTGCATGTACCGATTTACACCAAATTGGGTATAGGTATGGTTTTTAGGGTAATACGACCAGAGCTTTAAGCTACAAATAATGGCACCTGCCTTTTAACGGTTATCGAAAATTATATTTTTCTCGAAAACGGCTCTAACGATTTCAAGCAAATTTCACATGTCTAATAAAATGTAGAAGATAAAATCGTGAAAAACAAACTTTCAAGCAAATTCGATTAACGGTACCTGCCCTATAACGGTATTTTTAAATTTCGACTATCTCGGTAGCGGCTTAAGCGATTTGAACGAAACTCAATACTAAAATTGTCCTAGCTATTTAAAATAACATGGCATAAAATTATTTTCCGAAAATGTTTTCGTTAAGTTTTAAATAATTTTCGGGAAATTGTTTTTGTGAATTCAATATTTCAAAAACCAGTTGACGGATTTTTATAAAATTTAGTTTTAAGGTGTAATAAGTTGATTAAAAAAAAACTTTTTTTCGACGTTTTTGTAAAAATATAGGTAATTATTATCGTTAACCCTTCTCAGAATGAAAACAAAATCAATAAAGTCCATTAAGAAGTTTAATATGTTGTCATTATACAATTCCACCAATTTTATGATCTTCTTGACACATTGTCAAACCATCTCCAATGCATGCTGCATAAGCCATAATGTGAGGTAAAATGTTTTGTTCTACGACTCCAGAAAACAAATGCGCCCAAGGACCTGTGAATATTTTTCATTCAAAAAAATTATTTTTATTAAAAAAAAAATCGTCAAGAAAAGAAAACTATACCATTAGCAAATATAGCAACGTCTCCACCGTCATGCGTTTCATCAACCATGGGAAACGTACTTGGATATTGGAAGTTCTTGTCCACTTTCATAAGAAAAAATAAACAAATTTGAATATCATATCTTTAAATAAATAGGTAGGTTTATAAACACAGATACAAATCACCGAACAGAAAATTTATGGCCATAGAGCGAATATTATTTTAGGAAACGAATTCATTGTATCAATGAATATAACAGACCAAACTTTTTTTTTGAAATGTTATCATTTAAGAGCTTAAAATTTGTTGCTTCAAAGAATAACATCCCTGTAAGTGCTCCCATTTTAATGGTGGAAAGCTGAAAAAACAAGATTGCTGTGGCTCCCAACTTCTAAACTTAAATAGGAACAAGTAGGTACTCTATTTAACACAAATTTGTACTTTTGTAGCAACTACCTTCCGTACAAGAAAATGACTGTTTTAATTTTTAACTTCAACAAATTTCTGCCCAAACAAATCCCAAATACTTACAAACTTTAACATTCCTGAGATCTAAACGTTTTTTGTCCTTTTTTATATGTTGATTAAAACCTGGCCCATTAGCATAGCTCAAAGTTGTAAAAGGCAATTTATCCGCATCACTTAACACCGCACTAAGTCCCAAAATGTTATTTCCAATGTCAGGATATCCACTTATGCTCATAGTATGGCCGTGATCTGCGGTAACAACGATCAAAGTTTCTGCAGAATTTGTTATTTCAACAGCTTTCTGTACAGCCTTTGCAAACTCAACAGTCTCCATGAGTGCTTTGTGAGCAAGATTTAGATGATGTCCATGATCAATTCGAGCTCCTTCGACAAACAGGAAGTAACCATTTTTATTTGTTTGTAGCATTTTTATAGCAGCGTCTGTCATTTCTTCCAATGAAGGTTCTTTTGTTGCATCCGCATCAGTTTTAAAGGCCATTCTACTGGGAGCGAAAAGTCCCAAAAGAAAGTCAGTCTGATTAAAGTCAATTGCCAACAATTGCTTTCGATTGAATACAGTCTTGGTTGATCCTTTTTTCGAAGCTGACCATTCATTGATTAGATTTCGGTTGTCTAAGCGCTCACCAAAATTTCCATTATAATCTCGGGTACTTTTGGGTAAGAATCTCTTTGTTCCTCCACCGAGAATTACATTGAAATTCTTGCCGACTTTATCAGTGACTAATTGATCAGCGATGTCTTTGCATTTTTTAGAAATTTTTATTTCTTGCTTAACTTGTTGGTCACTCTCATATTTCCGATTAGCGACATGAGCATATAATCCGGCTGGACTAGCATTTGTCACAGTAGTTGTTGTCACAAAGCCAGTAGCTTTCTTGGCTCTCTGTGCCCAACCGGCTATTGACTCAACTTGATTGGCAGGGTCCTGACCAGCTTGACAATCATTGAAAGTTACATTAGCAGTTACTCCGATTGTTGCATAATTTGCCTTAACTCCACATAAATAAGCTGTTGCAGTACACGCTGAGTCTGGAACTTGTTTGTTCACGCAATAAGTCTAAAAGAAAATTTAGAAAATTTTAATTCAGAAAAGATATCACAAACTAAACACACTTTTGAAAGTCCAACAAATGGAAACTTATCAAAAGATAATTTGCTCCTTTCGCCAAGTTTCTTTTTTAATTGCCCGCTTAAAATACGACTTGCTGTTATTGTGTCAATAGACATACCATCGCCAAGGAAAAGAATTATATTTTTCGCTTTCTCTTTGTTAAAGTTGATCTGAACTTTTTCTTTCAAAACTTGTTGGGCATCTTTTAACCAAAAGGATGCAGTATACATGTCATCTTTGATTGGAAGAGCATTTCGTTTCGCTCGGGAACCAGTGGAATAATAAACTGAAAAAAAAAATTAATTTAATTAAGTGCAAGTCCATACACAAATATTTTATGTATCATATATGTATGTATATCATGTTTTTGGTTTCGACTTACAAAAAGTATCCACATGTTTTTAAAATAGTTTTTTTTTTCTAAACCGAACCATAAGCGAGGTACTGACGGTGGATGATCAGAGCAAGTTATAGTCATGAGTCGAAGTCATTTATAGAGTGAAAAAATGAGTCTGCTAAATGACCATTTCCATATAGTAGAAAGAAAGAAGAGGACCCAGTTGGCTGCCTTGGAGTACCCCGTATGTGGCGAATAAGAAAGGGCTAGCGCTAAGGATATGAATAAACATTGATCACTGAAATAATGGGGATTTTAAGATTAGAAGAATTCCATCTCAATAAAATGGGTTTATTGAGAAAGGAGAGAATAATTTGAAATTTGAGATTTTTTCGAAAGTAGCATCTTAGGTACCTACCTTCTTTCTGGACAAAAATGTTAAACGAGATTTAATATGTCACCATCGTAACTAGTGCTTTAACAGTCAATATCTTTTTCTATTAATATTTTATTAAATATGTACACAAAAATAAAACCAACAACAAATATTACAGTTATGTAACGATGATTTTTTCGAAAATTGAGTTCGAGTCTGTACATATGATACGATTTAAAAAAGAATTAGTTTCGAAAAAAAAGAAAGTGTTGTCTTTTATAGCTTTTATTTGCCTTTAGTATTTTCTAATGAAAAAAATCTTCTTTTTTTTTGTTTTAAATCATTAGGTATATGCTTCTTTCCTTGGATTTCTCTATATTAAATAAGAAACCAATTTTCTTCGCAATGTAGTACTCGTGGGATGAGTCTGTATCTTTATTTATGTCAGTAAACCTTTGTTTGTTTTTAAGGCGCCTTAGTGGTCTGCATGAACCAAAATCCACCTGCACCCCATTTTCCCTGTTTACCTGTAAATTTTGGTTGTCCGTTTTTCCTATCATGTTTAATCATGTGTATACAAATTTCAGCAATTCTCAACATTTGAAATGCTTGGGAACACTAACAGAACATTTAAAAGGCTGCAGAAATAAAGCTACACAGAAATCGGAATGTGAATATTCTCTTAAGATGATCTTTTATTATCATCTTCAATGATCTGAACACTGATTACAAAGACGTACTACATATGGACCACCAGTAGCCAACTTCTCGCATGTTCCAACATAACTAGTGGCGGCATCATCTCCTAGCGGCGAATCTACGTAGCATCAGTGATATGATTTTATTTATTTACTTTTGAAATATTTTGGTGGAAATTATTATGAAACTATTTTTTCTTGCGAAATAAATCCACTTCACATGGTATTGACTTACTTACATATGAATATGTGATCGTTTTCATTTAAATTTTAATTAGGAAATTAGTACACGTATTTAACACTACGAAATGATGCCGCTTTTAGCTGGAAAAACTTTTTTTGGCCGTTTGTATGGCGGTCCATATCTAGTACGTCAATGTTGCAAAATGTCTGAGTATTGATATTTTCTCACAACTGCCAGAAATTGTTTTTTTTTTTTTTGTAAATTCTGGACCGCTTTGAAATAAAAATTTAAAAAATCTATTGCATCCAAATTTAGTTAATACTGCTTCTAATAATTTGGAAATTGTTGTCAAAGTTGGAATTAAACACGCCGATCTGCTTAGGCTGTAACTCCAGTGAAGAGAAAGTCACACATACGAACAACACAAACGATCCAACAATGTTAGATTTGATCAAATTTCCATTTTTTCAACACTACACCAATACTAATCACAAGAATCAACAAATAAGTATATAAAAAGATTTATACATACCTTGACTGTTAAAGGCAACAATTACGTCACTAAAAATTAGTGAGATTAAGAAACCGACTTTCATTTTTTAACCAATCGTTCACAACTAACTAATTTTATGAAAAATTGGTAATCTGAATTGCCTAATAAAAAATTTGGCATTTTGTTTTTTTCATAGATAAACTCTTTCCTCGATAAAAAAGAGATTTCTCTGTTTATTTATTTTTTTCATTTGAGAAAAGACTGCGTTGCACCAGAGAATACACAATTCAACAGAAAACAATTTCGCGAAATTCTTTTGATTTTCATAATGTTTTTGAATAAACAAAAGGAAAATTAAATTTGTTGTCAAAATATCTCAAACCAAACAATACTGTCGAGAATACGATGTCTGTTGTCAGTGCACGTCAATGTTGTTTCAGCTGTTTATAAGAATTTTTTTTGTGATGAATTGAGCTATTTTTTATTTTACATTTCAAATTGAAATCATATTGACTTAAACTAAGGCTCGAGCTTGTTCCATTCTAATGAATGCCTGATGGAATATGACCGTGTGGATCAAACAAAATTACCGGCATTAGATCAGTATTCCGTTTTATTTTCGCTTATGGTGGTGTACTCACCAAACTTTCATCAACAACTTGGAAGCATTTGAATCTTCACTTATGAAAATGATCTATCGTCAATAAATCATTACAAATTTAGTTTTGGATCAAAGAATATAATAAAAAGTAACAGAAGACGTTTCCTTGGTGAACACCAACTTTGATAAAGAATTTTGACTAATGATTCCAGTGAGGTGTCTTATAACCTCGTTCTGACTTGCTCATTCATATCTTTGATCATCCGCATGTATATTTTCGGTCGGAACTTATTGTTTCCTTAAATACCCAATAAGCATGTCACCATATAATATCAATTCAAATGTTAAAATAAAGAAAAGGGGTCCAAGACGGCTTCCCTGTGGTACTCTCGATATATTGTTTTAATAGTGAAGAATACCTACATTCTGACAATCAACTAAGAATTATTTTTATTATTATACTTTACCAGACTCTTACTAAGCCATTTTTTTAGCTGCAAATCGTTTCTTTATCAATTAGTTTTATTGTATTATTTTGAAAAATTTCTAATGTTACATATAAATTGCTACTGATTTTCAAAACACCTATTAGGTATATATTATTAATAATTATATATATGATCACATCAAATAAAAATTAGCTATAATTTTGATGTTGATCTTGACACATTGTCAAACCATCTCCAATGCATGCTGCATATGCCATGATATGAGGTAAAATATTTTGTTCTACAACTCCAGAAAACAAATGCGCCCAAGGTCCTGTAATTTTATGTTTCAATTAATTATTCAAAATAAGATAAGATTTGTTTTATTAATAACACATACCATTTGCATAAACAGCAACGTCTCCACCACCATGAGTTTCGTCAACACTGGGAAATGTACTGGGATATTTAAATTCCTTGTCCACTAAAATTACAAAAATTGGATGAAACATAAGAAAAAAATAATTTTCCCCAAAAAGAAATTTTTTACTTACAAACTACAACATTACTGAGATCCACTCGCATTTTATTACTATTAATATGCTGATAGTAACTAGGTCCATTGGCATAACTAAGAGTAGTATATGGCAAATTATCCACATCACTTAATTCCGTACTAAGTCCAAGAATATTATTTCCAATGTTGGGATATCCACTTATGGTCATAGTATGCCCATGATCTGCGGTAACAACGATCAAAGTTTCTGTAGCATCTGTAATGTCCACAGCTCTCTGTATAGCTTTCGAAAATTCAACCGTTTCCATGAGTGCTTTGTGAGCAAGATTTTGATGATGTCCATGATCGATTCGAGCTCCTTCGACAAACAAAAAGTAACCATTTTTATTTGTTTGTAGAATTTTAATAGCTGCTTCGGTCATTTCTTGCAATGATGGATCTTTTGTTGCATCTGCATCAGTTTTATAAGCCATTTCTACAGGCGCGAAGAGTCCCAAAAGAAAGTCAGTCTGATCATAGTCCACTGATAGCAATTGATCACGATCGAATACAGTTTTGGCGGAACCTTTTTTCGAAGCTTCCCATTCTTTGATTAAATTTCGCTTGTCCAAACGTTCACCTGAATTTCCATTGAAATCCAAGGTGCCGTTAGGTAAGAATCTTTTTGTTCCACCACCGAGAATCACATTGAAATTCTTGCCGACATTATCAGTGACTAATTGATCAGCGATGTCTTTGCAATTTTTCGAATTTACACCTTGTTTTTCTACTTGAGCGTCACTTTCATAATCCCGATTACCGACATGAGCATACAAACCGGCTGGACTAGCATTTGTTACAGTAGTTGTTGTAACAAGACCAGTAGACTTCTTAGCTCTCTGTGCCCAACCGGCTATTGACTCAACTTGATTGGCAGGGTCCTGACCAGCTTGACAATCATTCAAAGTTACATTGGCTGTTACTCCGATTGTTGCATAGTTTGCTTTAACTCCACATAAGTAAGCTGTCGAAGTGCAAGCTGAATCTGCAACTTGTCTATCCACGCAGAATGTCTGCAAAACAATATGTATTTTTTAACAGAAAAGTATTAATATAAAATAAATCTTAACCCACCTTTGACAGTCCAACTGTTGGAAACTTTTCAAATGAAAGTTTACTCCTTTCGCCAAGTTTCCCCTGAAGTTGTCCATTAAAAATACGACTTGCTGATACTGTATCAATGGACATTCCATCACCAAGGAAGAAGATTACATTCTTAGCCTTCTCTTTATTTAAGTTGGTCTGTATTTTTTCCTTCAGAGCTTGTTGGGCATCTTGTAACCAAAAGGATGCTGTTTCCATTCCTTCTTCAACTGGAGGAGCATCTCGTTTCACTCGAAAAGCAGTAGGATGATGGAATTCTGGAAATAAAGCATTTTATTTTAAGAATATCTTAAATATTGGGATAGGAGGGTCATAGAAATATAAAATTGCATAAAAATTGGTTCTAATATCGAGGATCCTTTTAGAGGATATCTATTTGGATATTTTGGTGACCTCTTCAATGTTATACAAATAATATTGTGTTTAAGCAGGCTCCAGGTAAATTTTTTTTAAACGTTTCGAGCATGAATACGCTCTTCCTCAGGCCTTTATTGTAAAATAATATACATGGTCAATAATGTCATCTATACAATACATCAAAATTTTTTAACTTACAATTTAATTTAAGAAACTTAATTTTCACAAACAAAAATATGTTCAAGACAACCACACATTGCACACTAAAAATAATTAAGTTGATTTAGAAAAAACAATTTAAAAATTATAAATACAATTAAATAATTACATTGACTTTAAAATACATTAAATTACGAAAAAATCTCCTTATTGGATTACACCTCCCAACACTGACAAAAGACTGACCTGGAGCCTGCTTAAACACAATATTATTTAGAGGATATCTTTAATTAAAAAGACTTTCTTATAAAATGTATTATAAATAAGTTAATTAAAACATCACGAAGAAGAAGTGCAAATACTAAACACACCTTAGTATTATCTAGTATATCCATTATCCAACCGATGCGGTGCCAAAACACCGAGAGTGAGTGTAATGTTTGGTTGTTATAGCAATTTTATACTTGCGACTATTACATAGGTACTATAAGGCAAGTTTTGCATTCGTAAAAAAAAAAGTTTTGAGACAACAATCAAACATTACATCACGATGATAGAGAACACGAAAAAAGTACCTAGGTCCGACAATTCTGTCTGTCTGTCTGTTCGTCTGTCAGTCTGGATGTATCGACACCTACAGCCTAAACTGTTTGGCCGATTTTCTTCAAACTTGGTACTCTGTATTTTTAGAGTAATATGCCCAGGCGTATTTTTGATTTTTATACTAGGTCTAAAATTAACGGTACCTGCCATATAAGCGTAACAGATAATTCAATTTTTCTCGAAAAAAATACGATCGATTTTGATAAAATTTTGTGTGACTGATTTGTTGCCAGTGACGGAGTTTTTCGTCAGAATTTTTTTTTTCAAAATCACATTATTAACGGTACCTGCCATAAAAACGCTATAGAAACTATTTTTACTTCCGATTATTTATTATAGTTTCTTGTTTAGTATCCTAAACCAAAGGTTAGTATTCTTACACAAGAGCAAGTATGTCCGACCCAGTCGTGCCTTTTATTTATTTAGGAATGAATAGCATAATTTTTTTTACGCAGGTGGTGTATTTAAAACTTACGCTTTTGGGTCACTAAGAATTCATGTATATGAAGGTAACATTCGCAAATAACCATTACATCAATCCAAAGTCAATGAATAATGATCTCTTTTCTTTAAATTTGTCATAGGACTGTGTTATTCTGATTGACTAGTTCTTACTTTCGCAAATTGATGATTTGGAATAGGGAGGCCCTGTGTTTTCAACACGACGGCGACGACGCAACAACCATAATTCAGTAAAATGAAAATCTGTATTTCACTTGATTTTTCCGGAAATGATAATTTAATAACCTTGAATTACTTGACATTTAATTCAATCAAAGTTATCAATTTGTTAACTTATCGGTTTTAAAAAAGAAAATACTTTATCGACAGTTTTTTTATTTAGTTTTATTTTACTTCAAAGTTTTTTTTTTTTTTTTATTTTATTAGACTTTAGTCCCCTCTACAACCACCTTCACAATTACAGCAAAATACATTACAAGGACCCTTTCCGCAACAGAGCCCCTCTCCTACAGCTTGATCATAACATCGAAGTCCAATATCAATGTAGAATTCGGGACTGCAACACTTTCCTTTTATTTGCATTATTACATTTGCAAAAATAATTAAAATTGATAACAATACTCTTAATTTCATTTTTTTATTTATAGTTTTGTATTTTGAAAGAAATATATTTTATAAACTTTATCAGTCTAATGAGACTAAGTAAATAAGACTAGACTGTTTTCTAACTTGTATTTATACTCATTTGCTTTGTAGAGGTTAACTGGGAAGATACGAGATTTACATATTATATAGACGATTATACAAACAAATTGATAGCAGAAATATTAACTTTAACAATTTTAAATTCAATAAAAAAAAAGATATAACTGAGTTGGGCAAACGCATTGAAAATAGCTATCTGAATTTTGTATTGAGATACATTTTGATTATGTACTTTCTACATATACATTTTTAGATATCTATACTGCCTTCCCAAATTTAAAATTTTGTAATTCCAAAGTGGTATCTAATACACACTTGACGGATATCAATTCATGTCATATTGAGCAAGTAAAAGTAGTAACATTACATCTTATTCTTATTGCGATTTACTTATATTTTAATTTGCATTTAGTGATTAATTTTTGTATAGTTCTAACAACGCACAAAGTAGAAACTTATTTAAAGTTACTTAGAAAGCATGCAAATCTACAATTAATTACAAATTACAAATGCAGAAAATATATACTTAGATATGTAAATACCCACATATATTTATTATAAAATCTATCTTGTCTTTCAAGTTCAAACCGCATTAAGTTAGATGGGTATAAATACGAATTAGAAAAACTACATCTCACAGAATATTTCAGTTCTCGGGATTTTCAAGATAAATTTATTAATTCAATTAATTAAAAATAAATATACAAGCTGGTAAAAATGAAATTTATTGTATTGTTAATAATAATTATTATTTTTGCAAATGTAATAATGCAAGTTAAAGCCGTTTGTTGTCAACCCCAAACATTCATTGAAATTGAAAATCGATGTGATGATGGTCCTATAGGAGATGCACATTGTTGTGGAAGAGGTGCTTGCAATATATTTTGTTGCAATTGTGATGGTGGATGTAGAGGCCGGGATTAAATTTTTGTTATTGAATTTAAATAAAATATCATTGTGAATCATCGAAATAAATTCTATATTTTTTTTTATTTTAAGAAAATTAGACCATAAAAGTCAAAATTATGAAATAATTCAGACAAAGCTGGATTTTGCTGAAGACCTTTGTTTTATGTCTTGAACAAATCCTCAAAAGTACCAATGACTTGGCCCGGAGCAGTGTAAAGGGTACCTTTATACCTCTCATTTAAATGTCTTAAGTTTTGCAAATTTTCTCGATAACGGCTTATACGATTTTAATGAAACTTTGTGTAAGTTATACATGCATTGTTTTTTTTACATTTACATTTATATGTTTAAATGTAAAAATTAAAAAAAAAATCGACTCAAGTAAAAAATATTAATATATATAAAGGGGACAGTTATAGCTATCATTAAAACTCATCATTGAACATTTTGTATTTTCAATTTTAAGGCAAATGTATCCAACAATGTTGCTGTTAATTGGTATTAATATAAAGGCATTTCTGGTATTTATCAAAGTCTTGTATATGTACTTTGTACTTCAATTCTAACTTGTAATTTATACGATAAATCTTTGTTTTTCTCAGAATACTTTTATGCAATCGTGATAATCATAACACCATGACTTTCGTAATTTAAGCTTGTTGTAAAGTGCGCAATAATATAATATGTGTTCATCGCTAAAACTTGTTTCCTTAGGTACGAGTATTGGTTTTGTGAAGAAAATAAAATGCGTACGAGCAGTTATTGGTTTCGTAATCTCATAGTTTGCTACAAGAGCAAGTTCGTGCGACTGAGTTGTGCATTTTATTTTTATTTAACTTTAAACACGATAATAACAAAAGCATAAATAATAACTTTATTATTTTTATTTTTTATGATACAGATTGTATCTAAATCTCGATGTTTGCAAAAAATTACATTAATATTAAAATTTTATATAATTATTAGGTAATTTTATTTTATTTGAATTAACTCTGCATTTTTGCTTACTTAATAATTGCTAAAATATAAAATTTTTAAAATATAAAAAAATGTTACATTATTACAAAAAATTGTTCATTTAAAATAAAAATAAATTAAACTTAATTTATTACAATAATTTACATTGGTATTTAATTAAATTTCAAATAAGTAAATTTATCTACAACCGCCATCACAATTACAACAAAATATATTGCAGGCACCCTTTCCACAACAACTTCCTTCTCCTATAGGACGTCCATCCTCGCAGATATATTCTCTATTAGAAGTCCATCTAGATTCGCAACAAACTGCATCAACTTGCATCATTACATTTGTTTATGCAATAAATATTGTCAACAATATTATAAATTTCATTTTTATTACTTTTTCGATTCTGATTCTGAATCAAGCAAACAACTGCAGTGTTCTTACTGAGCTGTTAAGATGAACTAACTCGTACTTATACTCGTCTTCTTATAGTAAAGCTTTAGAAATAAGGTAAATTATGATAATTGTACCTACCGCTATGACTTTTTTCTTTATTTCGCAATTATAAAGAATATTTATTTTCACATTTTCATGAATTGAAATACGATCTCTGTACATATTCGAGCTTTTACAATTTACAACTTTTTATTAACAAGAACCACTTCGAGATTTTATGAGTTTGCAATAGTTGTACTCTGAAGGTGTTTTATAGATTCGTAGAAAAAACATGATTAAAATGGTTGTTCGTTTTTTGAAAATAAAAAAAAAAATTAGTGACACCTACACCTACAGCTCCGAGAAATTAAGGCCTATAAGTGACCTACAGTATCAACCAATTCTTTTAATTGCGTTGTTAGTTCTACAGGATTTGAAAAGACCTAAAATTTTCTGTCGAATCCAAGCAACTAAAACGAGATAACTTCCTCGCAAGAGGCAGTGCGAGTGCCCCGCAAAATACATTAGGTGTACTTAGGGTTCTAACCCAGACCTCTAGCGTGATAGTCCGACACCCTAATTACTACACCCCCGGGGCACTACTTGTGGTTTGTTTTTGATGATCATGACTTTGGCACGAGGTGTTTGTCACTAGACAGTTTGGTGGTTCATTGATTGCAATATTTCAAATGACTTCATATGATTTCAAGTGATTTTAAGCAGTATTTAAATTGATTTAAAAATGTTGTGATTGCATTGATTTCAAATGAATTTCCTGATTTCAAATTATTGCATATTAATTCAAGTAATTTCACTATGATTTCAGATCGTGATTTCATCGTGGCATTTTTGATTGCATGATTGCAAAAAAATTTAAAGTGATTTCAAATATTTTTAATGATTGCAAGAAATCATCTGAAATCGATAATCAACATTCTTTTTTAATTTCATCAAGTGAAATAGTGATTACCTGATTTCAACGTGTTTTCAAATGATTGCAAGTATAAGTGGTTAAGTGTTTTCATTCGTGACAAACCCCTCACTTTGGCATTGCAAATAACATAGTAATTTTAATAAAATTAGAAAAAATAAAAGAGCGAACTTTTTTCTGTTAGTAAGATTTTAGTGCGAATAAATTGTTAAATATTAAAAGTTGGAACATTAAGTGACTGAGGAAATACTGGATGGTCTCCTTATTTCATTCTGAATGAAGTATCGCCGCTGTAACTGAAGATCTAGCATAGATGAGTCGTCAGTGTTGAGTAGGCGACCTTGTTCTTAGATGTTTTGCCTTCTCAAAAAGCAGGCAGTCTTTCAGCAGCTATGCCTCCATACCGAAAATCGCTCTAAACGCCACGGTTTCTGTTGTCTATTGTATTTTATTTTATTTAAATTCATGTTCTATTTTATTTGATTTAACTCTACATTTTAGTTTCACTCTTTTTTTTTTTTAATTAAATGTATTACAATTATTTATATTAATAATTGTACATTGGTGTTTTCTTAAACTTAAAACTTAGTGAATTTATCTACAACCACCATCACAATCACAACAAAATAAATTACAACGACCCTTTCCACAACAACTTCCTTCATTTAAAGGTCCATCGTTACAAATATATTCCAGATTAGGAGCCAATCTGGAATTGCAACAAACTGCATTAACTTGCATCATTACGTTTGCAAAAACAATAAACATTGTTAACAATATTATTAATTTCATGTTAATTATTTTTTCGATTCTGAATAATTAGTGATAGAACTTGTCTAATAAGACTGAACAACTGCAGTGCACTAAGCTTCTTAGATTTTCTAACTCGTACTTATACATCTGCTCTTTGTAGTTCAACTAAGTTGTTCAGTTTAAGAAAAATGGAAAAGTATGCAATAACTTTTTTTAATCAATTCAAAATTATACAGAAAATGAATTAAAACAAAGTATTCATTTTCATACTCTCTATCTATATCTAATATATTAAAACTTTTACAATTTACGACTTAATTGCAAAAATATTTCGCGGCTTTATAAGGAACTAAGGCGCCGGTTATAGCGATCAGAAAAACGCATCAGGAAAAATGTTCGAATGGAACTTTTTCAGCTGATTTACATTTAATAAAAAATGGAACAAATCGTTCCAATTATTTGAGTTCAATTTTCACTTGTTCCACTGACAGATTTCTGTCAGATAAAGTTTTTCGTGTGCATTTCAATCAGGAAAACAGCCTGTTCACTAACACATTTTTCCTGATCGCTATAAACGCACATCAGGAAAAAATTCCTGTTCTCATTTGTTTCTACTTTTTCTGATGGTTTTTCCTGATCGCTATAACCGGCCCCTTACATATTTTTTGAATTTCGTTGTAGGTAGATACTATAAAGACTTTTTATGGATTTGTACAAAAAACATGATTTAATTGTGTTTATGTCCGCATTACTAGGTATTTACTTTGAAATTTCAAAAGCTTAACTATTATTAATTGTTGTGAATTTGGTCTAAATTTGTCGTACAACTAAAAAATTTGTCGCACGACTATTTTAGAAAATCATCACCCCTGGTAATGCTAACTTGACAGTCATTTTAGCACTACTACCATACCACAGAAAAAGTATTAAATGTAATCGAAAGTTAAAAAGGATAACGGAATTGTGGCGGCTCTTTTGGTAAATATAGTACGTCAAAATTGTCGCGTATTTTTTTTTTTTAAATAAAACAACAAAATTAATTTTCTAGTCAAGGAAGGCTTACCTCTCCAATAAAAGGATCAAATATAATCGCAAACAAATAAAAATAACGCAAATAATTTATTAAAAAAAAAAACGCGACAAATTTTTTAGTTGTACGACAAATTCACGACAAAAAAACTGAAATTATTTGCGTTATATTTTTTTGATTTTCAATTAGATTTGATACTTTTTCTGTGGTGGTAGTGTTTACTTGAGAGTCAAGTTCGAATTACCAGGGGATATTTTCTAAAATAGTTGAGCCACAAATTTACGACAAATTCACGATAATTAATCCAATAGTTAAACTTTTTAAATTTCAAAGTGGTAATGCTTACTTGAGGGACAAAAGGTTTATAACACTTGAACTATAACGACATAAAAGTAGTGGTCCATTCGTTGGATTTTCCTGCTAGAGGTCTGGGTTTAAAATTTAAATAATTTCTTTTTTTAAGTGAACTGTCTTTTGATCGAATGAATTAATGTTGGTTCCTATAGAACTGAATAATTGGATCATTTACAGCTTTGACAAATTCTCCAAGGGTATCTTTTGTCTTGATAAAGTAGACATCTCAACTGAGGCTTACGGCGCGGCGGCCGGTTAGGTGTACTGTTGCTGAAGGTGAAGTATTATAGAAGCCAAATACAGGTGGCTTTAAGATCCACTTCTACCATCATTTTAACGTGCTATCAATCTTCACATTGCGGAAAATGCGCAGGGGGTTTACTATATTTTATTTGTTAGAATAATTCTTTGTGACACTATGTACCACTTATGTATAGATTATTGTACATAGATTAAGAAAAGATTATAAGAAAACCAGTTAAAAATTGTTGTTTATCATCTTGGTGGAAAATTAAACTGTTCAGTGTTGTCCAAGGCAGTGTTTAATGACTCATCAAGATAATAAATTACAATTTTTTAACTTGTAAAACAGAAAAAAGATATCAATCTAACACTTCATTGCGCAGTTACTGAGACATTCAGTTTCCGAAGTTGTGCCATATAGTTTTTACTTACAGTAGGTATACAATATCTACTATACAGGGTGATTGGTATAAGATGCACCAAAAAGCTTGAGCGTGTAGGTGGGGTTAAGACAAGAAAAAATCGTATGGGAGGGGGGGTCTAGTTCCCCCCGTTTAGGCGGAGCGGCAATTTTCTAAAAAATTGACTTAAATCAGAAAAAAAAATATTTAAAAACAACGGTGAATGATACAACGACTTGTTATATCTTTTTGAAAAGCCTGAAAACTACTCTTTTATTTTATTTTTAAATTAAGTTGTTTGAGTGAACAGTTTTAAAAAAATTAATTTTCAAACTCATAATTTTGAAAAAAAAATTCAAAAAAAAAATGTTTAAACTAATTTTTTTCAAAATTTTATGTAATTAACTATTATTTTTATTTTCAAAATTCAATGCTCTTATTAATTGTTAGTCAAAAACAGAAAACCGGATGCCAAAATGTATCTTAGTTTTTGAGAAATTAAAAAAAATTAAAAGTAAAACTAGTAAGTAAAGTAAAAAGTTAATTCTTTTTTTTGTATTATTTGATTAAAATCGGATGGTATGTAATAAAAAAAAAAAGGGATAATCCCCTAAATTATAATTGGCCTGAGCAGGTCAAATTTGGGAAAACCAAAAAAAAAAAGTGTTTTTCTTGGAAAAAAATACTTCTAGTTTTTCTTAATTTCTCAAAAACTAAGATACATTTTGGCATCCGGTTTTCTGTTTCTGACTAACAATTAATAAAAGCATTGAATTTAGAAAATAAAAATAATAATTAATTACATAAAATTTTGAAAAAAATTAGTTTAAACATTTTTTTTTTTAATTTTTTTTTTTCAAAATTATGAGTTTGAAAATTAATTTTTTTAAAACTATTTACTCAAACAACTTAATTTAAAAATAAAATAAAAGAGTAGTTTTCAGGCTTTTCAAAAAGATATAAAAAGTCTTTGTATCATTGACCTTTGTTTTTAAATAATTTTTTTTGCCTTAAGTCAATTTTTTAGAAAATTGACCCTCCCGCCTAAACGGGGGGAAATAGACCCCCTCCTATACGATTTTTTTCTTGTCTTAAACCCACCTACACGCTCAAGGTTTTTGATGCATCTTATACCAATCACCCTGTATAAAGACTATCTCGTTCCGGGTTCGTGAAACTTCCACTTTATTTGGTTCATTTCTTAAAAATACTTATACAAAATGTGTAAAACAAAAGTTTACATTATTTTATTTGTATAGAGAAAAATATAAAACAACTCAATTATTTTAAACAATTCATATTGAACTTTTATTACACTTTAAACAAATTTAAATCTATCTATCTACATCCGCCAGCGCAATTACAACAAAATACATTACAACCACCCTTTCCGCAACAACTTCCCGTTTTTAATGGTCCATCAGCGCATTGATTTCCGTCAAGATACAAATCAGGTAGGCAACACACTGCTTTCACTTGCATCATAACGTTTGCAAAAACAATAAATAAAGTTAACAATATAATTAATTTCATTTTTAATTATATTTTTTTTTAAATTAATCAACAATAATTACAACAATAACTTTGTCTAACAAGGCTAAACAACTGCAGTGTTCTGCACCAGTTAGACTTTTTGCACCCTTATTTATACTCGCATCTACTTAAAGTTGTAGTTAGTACAACTTGAAAATCAAAGTATGGTAGATAAAATATTTATTTAAACATGACGTATACTTTAATAGCATATCATACAGAAATGTAATTAATAGCAACGATGTGTATTAATTTTCACTTAACTTGTTTGATCTACTTCTACATTAATATAGCTATAGGTAGTTCCAGGTGTTCAAAAAAAAAAGATTAAGATTCTTAAAGCATCTACGACTTATTTGCAGGCTTTGTGTTTTAGTCTTATGAATTTTTTTTATATGCGATAAATGTCTAATGAAGCAATTTATGGGATTGTAAAATTATATAAGTCATTACTAGGAAGGCGAAAAAAGTAAAATGTTTCTTTTTTTAGGTTTAAAAAAAGGAACCGTTTTTTGAGATCTTCTCTGAAAAATAAAAAACGAAAAACAATCGTCTTGTTCTAACTTCTTCTCACATTTTGAAAACACAAAGTTGTGAATGCAAAAGTTTTAGATAGTCAAATTCCTTTCAAAATAAAATGTACAATCGTTATTAGGTACCTATACCTAATTTATTTCCAACTGGTTGAAAAAAAAAATATTTTCTTTTCTTAAATGTTAGACAAAAAATAGGCAAAATTACAAAATGATTTTGTCAAAGCTGGATTTTGCTGTAGGCCTTTGTTTTTATGTCTTGAGAAAATCCTCAAAAGTTTTTTGCGTATTTCTCGAAAACTTTGAACTTTATGCAAAAAATGTTTAGATAAAAGTTGTAGCTGATATGATTTTCTATAAGAAAGGTCCAAATACTTTTCAGCGTACCGTCACTCAATTTCAAGAAAAAAGTGTTTAATTGTTACAAAGTTTGTTTTAAGACAACATTGCACTTTTTCACTAGAAGGTATTTGGCGCTTTTTGATTTTTTTTTTGTTTTTCCATTAAGCCTAATCCACAAAAAAAAAAAAATGCATGACTAAGAGTAGCACGAACTTGCTCTTGTTGCAAATTTTGTGACTACAAAAATTTTGATTCATGAAGTTATGTATCATCATATTTTTCGTTTTACGTTGTTTAACTAAAAACTTAAAATGCCATCTTGTGCTGCATATGAAATATAAATGAGGTCGGTTCAGCCGTTTTGAAGTTCCGGCCGACACCAAATCTACGCTACCTTCATTTTTAGCCAAAATCCAGAAATGCAGTTATATTTAAAACGTTGCAAGTATCACAGCGTACACAAAGTTTCATCAAAATCGTATGAATTCGGAAAAACTAAAACCTTTATATGAGTGGTACCACCGACTACAGTATTAGTTTTCCAAATTTTCTTGAAAATTGCTCATATGATTTTGATGAAACTTTGTAGATCTACGTTATATGAATTCGGAAAAACTAAAACCTTTATATGAGTGGTACCACCGACTACAGTATTAGTTTTCCAAATTTTCTTGAAAATCGCTCATATGATTTTGATGAAACTTTGTAGACCTACGTTATAATGTATCTAAATACAAAATTCAGAAAGCTATTTTCAATCCGTTTGCCCAACGCAGTTATCTTTTTTTTTTATTGAATTTAAAATTGTTAAAGTTAATATTTCTGCTATCAATTTTTTTTGCATAATCTTCTTTAAAATATGTAAATCTCGTATTCTTCCAGTTAACTTCTACAAAGCAAATGAGTATAAATACAAGTTAGAAAACAGTCTAGTCTTATTTACTTAGTCTCATTAGACTGATAAAGTTTATAAAATAAATTTCTTTCAAAATACAAAACTATAAATAAAAAATGAAATTAAGAGTATTGTTATCAATTTTAATTATTTTTGCAAATGTAATAATGCAAATAAAAGGAAAGTGTTGCAGTCCCGAATTGTACATTGATATTGGACTTCGATGTTATGATCAAGCTGTAGGAGAAGGGCTCTGTTGCGGAAAGGGTCCTTGTAATGTATTTTGCTGTAATTGTGAAGGTGGTTGTAGAGGGGACTAAAGTCTAATAAAATAACAAAAAAACAAACTTTGAAGTAAAATGAAACTAAATAAAAAAACTGTCGATAAAGTATATTTTCTTTTTTAAAACCGATAAGTTAACAAATTGATAACTTTGATTGAATTAAATGTCAAGTAATTCAAGGTTATTAAATTATCATTTCCGGAAAAATCAAGTGAAATACAGATTTTCATTTTACTGAATTATGGTTGTTGCATCGTCTTGTTGAAAACACAGGGCCTCCCTATTCCAAATCATCAATTTGCGAAAGTAAGAATTAGTCAATCAGAATAACACAGTCCTATGACAAATTTAAAGAAAAGAGAGCATTATTCATTGACTTTGGATTGATGTAATGGTTATTTGCGAATATTACTTACATATACATGAATTCTTAGTGACCCAAAAGCTCACGTTTTAAATACACCACCTGCGTAAAAAATTTATGCTATTCATTCCTAAATAAATAAAAGGCACGACTGGGTCGGACATACTTGCTCTTGTGTAAGAATACTAACCTTTGGTTTAGGATACTAAACAAGAAACTATAATAAATAATCGGAAGTAAAAATAGTTTCTATAGCGTTTTTATGGCAGGTACAGTTAATAAGGTGATTTTGAAAATAAATTTCTAACGAAAAACTTCCTTATTGGCAAAAAATCAGTCACACAAAATCTTATGAAAATTGATCATATTTTTTTTCGAGAAAAAACGGATTTTCTATAGAATTTATATAGCAGGTACCGTTAATAATGTGATTTTGAAAAAAAAATTCTAACGAAAAACTCCCTCATTGGCAACAAATCAGTTACACAAAATTTTGTCAAAATCGATCGTATTTTTTTCGAGAAAAATTGGATTTTCCGTTATTAAGGTGATTTTGAAAATAAATTTCTAACGAAGAACTTAATTATTGGAAAAAACCAGACACACTAAATTTTATTAAAATCGATCGTATATTTTACGAGAAAAATTGGATTGTCTTTAAGGCTTATTTGCTAGGTACCGTTAATATGTAAACTTATTCTGAAAAAACGAAAAACACAACCTTTGGCTACAAATCCATTGTACAAAATTTAATTAAAATCGATCGTATTTTTTACGAGAAAAATGGAAGTGTTTAAAATGCTTGTATGGCAGTACCGCTAAAAATCTAGTTGTAAAAAAAAAAATTATCGAAAAATATCACCGTTTTCAAAAAATCAGTCATGTTAAATTTTATCAAAATCCACCGTATTTTTTTGGAGAAAAATGGAATTATCTGTTACGTTTATATGGCAGGTACCGTTAATTTTAGACCTAGGATAAAAATCAAAAATACGCCTGGGCATATTACTCTAAAAATACAGAGTATCAAGTTTGAAGAAAATCGGCCAAACAGGTTAGGCTGTAGGTTTCGATACATCCAGACTGACAGACGGACAGACAGACAGACAGACAGAATTGGAAATCGGACCTATTTTTTTCGTGTTCTCTATCATCGTAATGTCATGTTTGATTGTTGTCTCAAAACTTATTTTTTACGAATACAAAACTTGGAGCGGTCCTTTGTGGTTTTTCTGTGGCACGTGGAACACAAAACCGGGGATGGTATATCTTTAAGTTGGTTTGTGTGGAGTAAGGTTCATTTTTTATTTTCAATTTCAAGGCAAATTATCCAACAATGTTGGTGTTAATTGGTATTAAAATGAATTTAATGAATTACAGAATTTTTCTAATAACCAAATGCTAACACTTTTGTTTTTATTAATGATCATTGAAATCAAAAAAGTGACATACGCGAATTAAGATTGTTCTTTTTTTAATAGAAACATTTTAAAATTCATTACCTTCATTTTAATACCAATTAACAGCAACATTGTTGGATAAATTTGCCTTGAAATTGAAAATACAAAATGCTCAATGATGAGTTTTAATGATAGCTATAACTGTTCCCTATATATATATTAATATTTTTAACTTGAGTCGATTTTTTTTTAATTTTTACATTAAAACATATAAATGTAAATGTTAAAAAAAAAACAATGCATGTATAAAGTACACAAAGTTTCATTAAAATCGTATAAGCCGTTTTCGAGAAAATTTGCAATAACTAAAATATTTAAATGAGAGGTATAAAGGTACCCTTTACACTGCTCCGGGTACTTTTGTGGATTTGTTTAAGACATAAAACAAAGGTCTTCAGCAAAATCCAGCTTTGTCCGAATTATTTCATAATTTTGTCTTTTTTGGTCTAATTTTCTTAAAATAAAAAAAAAAATATAGAATTTATTTTGATAATTCACAATGATATTTTATTTAAATTCAATAACACAAATTTAATCCCCTCTACATCCGCCATCACAATTGCAACAAAATATATTGCAAGCACCTCTTCCGCAACAAAATCCTTCTTCTACAGGTCCATCAATACATCGATATCCAAGTTCAAGGATTAAGTCGGCTTTGCAACACACGGCTTTTACTTGTAACATTATGTTGCAAAATATAATTATAAATATTGACAATATAGTAATTATTTTCATTGTTTTTACTTAATTAAATGAAAGTTTATTAATATCAAAGAGCGGAAGCGTTCTGAGCCGTTTAAAGTTTTCAAACTCGTATTTATACTGACCTGCCTTATAGCAAATGAAACTTGAAATAAAAGTTTTTTTTAAATGTATTCATATTTTCACATACATATATATATATATATATATATGTAAAAATTGATTAGATTTTGCGATCTTTGATTTATTTGTTGAAGTATCACGAGGGAAATACATTTTACTTGCGGTATATAAGTTCAAAATATTTGTGAATTTCTATAATTCAAAGTCGGCGTTTTAAACATTTGCAATAATATGGTTTTTGAATATTTTATATTAAAACATTTCTGTGACTTTATTTGCATATCAAATTTCCCATTGGTAGAATTGTCACTTCTAATATCACTTGAATAATTGAAAAATCTTGATTTCATGCACGGTTCAAATCGAGAACATCTGACATAAGAATCCGACACATTAAGAACTGCATTTTTAGATACATTTATATTTATCTTTCGGTCATTCGAAAAAAAATCTATTTTAAAATAGACATTTTCAAGTAAAAATAAATATGAATAAAAAATATAAAAAGTCCGGGAAGTTTTTTCTAAATTTCAAATTATCGAATTACCATCTTAAAAATATCAATAAAAAAGAACTTTGAACCACAAGCCAAATTTAAATGTTTTCTTTTATAATTAACGTTACTATTTTCTTAATACTAAACAAACTCCCTGCATCCACCATCACAATTACAACAAAATATATTACAAGCACCCTTTCCACAACAATGTCCTTCTCCTACAGGACCATCATCACATCGATTTTCAATTTCAATAAATGTTTGGGGTTGACAACAAACGGCTTTAACTTGCATTATTACATTTGCAAAAATAATAATTATTATTAAAAGTACAATAAATTTCATTTTTACCAGCTTGTATATTTATTTTTAATTAATTGAATCAATAAATTTATCTTGAAAGTCCCGAGAACTGAAATATTCTGTGAGATGTAGATTTTCTAATTCGTATTTATACCCATCTAACTTAATGCGGTTTGAACTTGAAAGACAAGATAGATTTTATATTAAATATATGTGGGTATTTACATATCTAAGTATATATTTTCACAATTCCATATTGAAAATATTGACAGTAGTATAAATTATCCCATATTTATTTATATGCTATTTCTATATTTATATAAAGAAATTTCATTGAAATTTCCTCTGCATTTGTAATTTGTAATTAATTGTAGATTTGCATGCACTCTAAGTAACTTTAAATAAGTTCCTACTTTGTGCGTGTTGTTAGAACTATACAACAATTAATAACTAAATGCAAATTAAAATATTAGTAAATCGCAATAAAAATAAGATGTAATGTTACTACTTTTACTTGCTCAATATGACATGAATTGATATCCGTCAAGTTAGTATTAAATACCACTTTGGAATTTCAAAATTTTAACTATTATATTATTAAATTTATTGTGCAACGAAAAAATTTGTCTCGCAACTAATTTAGAAAATAACGCCTTCTAAATGCTAACTTGACTGTGAAGTTAGCACTACCTTCTCAGAAAAAGGATTAAACGTAATCGAAAATTAAAAACGATAACGGAAATAATTGTCGGTTTTTTGTCGTAAATAACTTATGCAATTAACAAATTTGTCGCGCAAAAACAATTTTTCGGTCAAGTATGGCTTATCACCCTAGAAAAAGGATCAAATCAAATCGAAATACTTTGCGCGACAATTTTTTTAGTTGCACAAGTTATTTACGACAAAGAAGCGACAATTATTTATCCTTTTTAATTTTTGATTACATTTAATCCTTTTTCTGGGGATTATTTTCTAAAATAGTCGCGCGACAAATTTTTTAGTTGCACGACAAATTTACGACAAATTCACTACAATGAATCCAATAGTTAAACTCTTGAAATTTGACAATGTTTTTTTATGTGTCATCACATTTTTTAGAAAGATCTTCGATAGTAAAATTTTACAGAAATGCTTAGTATTTTTTTTTTTGTAAATTCAATATTTGAAAAAAGGCTTGACTACAAAAATTTATTTTGTGTGTATAAAATGAAAACTTTAAATTGGCTTTTTTCAAATTCGTATTTTTTTTTATAAAAATTATTAACTTAACATCGATTTATTTAAAAACCGCTCGAACAATTTTGAAATTAATTTTTTATGTAAACATGCACTCTAAAAGCATCAAAATTTTTTGCACACTTTGGTTTTTCACTTTGAATCTTCCTAAACAGTAGTATTAGCACTTTTAGAAATATATTCCTTGCTTGTGAGTGGATGACTTGTCGTGCAACTAAAAAAATTGTCGCGATAGCTTTTTTTTTCGTTAAACCTCTGGTACAATGCAAGGTCAAATTCCTTTGGATGATTAAAGAAAATCTGTAAATCTGTCAATTCGTCTAGAATGGCTGTAGGTCGATGAACAGTCAGGCACAGATTCGCACAACCACACTGAAAGATTGACAAACGAAATGATGAAACCTCCTTTTTATCCGTCCTCATTGCCGTAATGTCAGGTTTAAAAGAAACAATCAGCTGATAGATTTTATTTTCAATTAACAAACATTTGTCTGAAAATTGAATTTAGCAATCTTTTTGTTAAGATCCTTTTAAATAAAAAACATTCTTTAAACAATAAAATAAACACAATATATTTCTATAATTGAAAATTATACATCCCCTCTGCAATAACCACCTTCACAATTGCAACAAAATACATTACAAGGACCTCTTCCACAACAAAGTCCCTCTCCAACAGGATCACCATCTTTGCACGAACTCCCCAGAAAATGAAAATTGATAGGGCAACAAACTGCTTTTACTTGCATCATAACGTTCGAAAAAACAACAAACAATGCTATCAATATAATTAATTTCATTTTTACCTTCTTATATTATTATTTTTATTAATCAACTTAATTAGGTACTTTGTCTAATGAAACACAAGTGTTGCAGTGTTTTGTAATATTTTGATTTCTAACTCGTATTTATACTTTAAATTCTACGTTGTTGTTACTTTAGAGATAAGATGATTTGAATTATTTCCTTAAAATAAATTTCACAAATATACATACAGAAAATATATACCGTATAATCATTAAAAAATGAACAGTTCTATAACATGAATGCAGTTCGGAAAGATGAACGTTTTTTCCCTGGTGAAAGGGTATTGATGGAGAAGTTTTTTCTAAAGAAGCATGTATAGATGAGACTCTTTTTTATTTTTGATATGTTTTATTTGTATTAAAAATAAAATGAATAATTAGCAAAACAACTTTGGAAAAAAAAATCGCCAAATTTTGCCATGTGTTTCGCTAAATTTACGTCAAAAGTTATTGAGACAACTTCATTTACAATTATACTACCCAAAAAAATCTTTCACAACTTAACTAATACCCGTAAAAAATTCAGCACCTAATCATGTTTAAAGAGCGTTTAAAAGAGCGACAAAATTTTTAAATTCTTACTAATTTAACTACAAAAAAGCGACAAATTTCCAATATGTTAGGGACTTTTTTCCAAAGTTGTTTCGCTAAGTTGATGGACATGATGTTTTTCTTTAAATAATTTTAAATCCTTGGAGAAATAAACAATTAAACAAAAAGCACGGGTCCTATTTTACATCTGTTCATCTTTTTGAGAATCTACTGTATACATAATAGGTAATTTTTTTCTGTAATACATTAACATTATGAATTATGATGTTTGTATGTAGCAATTATATATTGAGATAATCTTTTATAGTATAATCTATGAACTTTTCAATTGCGAAAATGTTTTAATACTTTGGAAACAAAAAAGTTTTTGTTAATTTGAAGGGCAGTTTATAGGATTCGTAGAAAACAAAGACAAACTGAAGTTTTCCAACTCAAATCACTTAAGGATTGTCGATGGAAGAAACATTGAACTAAACGCATTAACTGTAACCCAAGAAAAGAAATTCATTTGATTCATTGCATTTGCATTTGATCCTTCATATGGGTTGAATGTCAAGTAAGCAATATAGAAGAGGTTATTTCAAACTAAAATTAGTGATGCCTCAATTTTTTAGTTGCACGACAGATTAACGATGAAAAACGGCAATTATTTGATTTGACCCTGGGTATAGTATTCTTGACTGCCAAAATGTGAAAATTTTTTTAGTTGCTTGATGTATTCAAGACAGAAAAGAGACAATTACTTCCGTTATTTTTTTTAGTTTCAAATTTTTAACTTGACTGTCAAGTTAGCATTATCATTGGTTTTATTAAATAAAAATACGTGACCTATGTGTATTCAGTCTCTTGAAAAACAGTTTATTTTTTCACTTTTTGGTTTAAGAGATTTGTACTTATATAATTTTGACGTTTACAAAATATTAAGTGAGAACTTTCATTGTAAAGTAATAAATTTGACACTTTGTTATTTGAAAGATTTAATGTGAATCCAATTTTTACTTTTGCGAATTATTCAATGTTAACTGTCATTTCCGGAGTAGTCACGTAGACAAAAAAAAAATTACATGAAATTATGTACCTAATAAAAGAGTACTTCGATTATTGCCATGCCTGAATTTCATCTTTCGTCGATATTTGAAGTTTTAATAGAATAATAATAATCTTTTTATATAAATTTTGATTCAAATAAACATTTTTCTAAAATCAGTTTTTTATTAAATATCTTTTAAATTATAATAACACTTTTTAAACAATATTTTTTCACAATTATACATCGCCTCTGCAATAACCACCTTCACAATTGCAACAAAATACATTACAAGGACCCCTTCCACAACAAACACCGTCTCCTACAGGATCTCCATCTTTGCACGAACTCCCCAGAAAATGAAAATTGATAGGGCAACAAACTGCTTTTACTTGCATCATTGCGTTTGCAAAAATAATAAATAATGTTAAAAATATTATAAATTTCATTTAAAATTCGTTTATAATTAAATGAATAATTTCAATGAATAACTTTATGTGATAAGACTGAAAAACTAACTTGTTCTGTGCTATTAAGATTCTCTTGCTCATATTTATACATATATTAAAAAATATAAGTACTCGTCTGCAAGTTGTTGTTGAAACTTGAAAAACAAGTTTTTCTACAGGAAAATTAATTGTATACAATTTCATATTTCAATCTAAACATTGAAGAAGGAAACAAATTAATTAATTGAAATTAGTTTTCACAATCCATGATTTATTTGCAGAAATATACATTATCTTTCCGATAATAATAAACAAATTATGCATTCGTGTAAACTTAGTCACAGAAATAAATACAATTTTCCGATGTTATCATTTATTTTACTATTTCCAATAAATACAGGATGGTCATTTAATTACAATTGTTATTTTATTAAATATTTGAAATTAAAATTGCCTCAAAAGTAAGTTTATGCGACCGAGTTGGTATTTTATTTTGGAGTGCACAAAGAAATGAATTGAAGCGTTTAAAGAAGCTGTATCAGCTTGAAAAGGCTACTAAAAAATTACATTGAACCGAAATCTATAAATATACACATTGTATTAGTAGAAGCCATTTATGGCTTCTGTTCAAATTTAATAATATGTTGTAAGAAACATAACAAAAAAGAAAAAAAAAATGTTTGTACAAAACGACAAATATTTTCGTTCAGTGTTTGATATTTGAACTTTGAAATCAAGGTAAATTGCATTATATTTATTGCATTAAGCGATAACAGCTGACGTCTACTATTATGAAACTTGACATTAGGGCAATAGAAATGTCGAAAACAGCTAAAATAGTTTCTATAAAGATTAGGGCGATAGAAATGTCGAAAACAGCTAAAAAAGTATCTATAAAGATTTTCTTAAAAAATATAGCAGAACTTAGCCGTATTAACTTAGATTTTAAAGCAATCGTGTTGTATGCATTGTTAATTTTACAGGAATGGAGTTAGATCTAGGATAGAGTCAGTTATGAACACCGAATTCAGCTTCTACATATTCATTTCTTGTTACAGAGGCGTGTAAACAACGATATAGCTTTTATCCACCAACTTTTTTCCGACGCATTAGATGCAACTGATTTACTTACTTGTATTGGACTCAATTATCGTGGGGGTGCTCACCATCTACGTAGCCTTGAGCTCCTACATTGTCAACACCATCGGACTTATTACGGTATGAAAATTTATTCTATTATAGTGCTTGTGTTATTGTAGTGATTTGTTTTACATTACTAACAACTAACACCAGCATAAAGTGATGAGCCAGTGGAACACATAATAATGTGTTGGCTTGCTCTATGAACATAGGATCTGATATTGTAAAAAAAAAATGTTTTGCCGAACCCTAAAGGTTAAGTCTTGACGACTTTTGGAGAATTTGTCACTTCCTTACAAAAGCCAATTCTAGGAAATGGAGTGAAAGACGTCGAAGGCGCACTGACACGGAAGGCGCTAAAAATGGCTTCAAAAAGAAAAACATAAATATCTATAAAGAGAAAAGTGAAAGAATAAAAAAACGATATTATATAAACAGGAGCATTTCGTTGCAAATAATTAAAAGAATGATATTGAACTATAGTAGCCATATTTGGCTTCATCTCCAGGGTCAGTTTTCAATAAAATATATTCAATTAAAAGACAAGAAAAGAAATGATAAATAAATACAATTTATTTGTATTAATTTAAATAAAATTATACAACAACAATGTTATTTATAATCCGAATCTCCTTTGCATCCACCATCGCAATTACAACAAAATATGTTACAAGCACCATTTCCACAACAAAATCCTTCTCCTACAGCTTCTCCATCCTGACATATATTGTCCGATCCAGCTACGCCGATTGCTCTGCCACAACATTTTGCATTTGTTAACGTTGTTACGTTTGCAAAAACAATAAATATTGTAAACAATGTAAACAATTTCATTTTAACTTGATCTTATGTTTTCATAAATTTTCTGTTTAATTCCGCCTTGTGATACCGAGAGGCAACTAAATGTTATTTAGATTTTCTAACGCGTATATATACTTTTGTTTTGTAAAGAGTTGAATTTGAAAGACAAAATGATTGATAGCAGTATCATTATTAATGATTAATTAAAATGTAAAATATCTGTACTTTTGTATGGGAATCAGTTTGAGATAAGCTTTTGCAATTTATGACACACTAAGGAAGAAAATATACACTTTTTACATATTCAACTGAAAAATCTTAATACTTTTATAGAAAAAATTAATTCAGATAAGTTTTACATAGTAAAAAACTTTGTTTTAAAGCAATAATAGATGGGGTCTACTATGAAACATGAGAACATGACATTAGGGTGAAAGAAATTTTGAAAACAGTTCAAAAACTTCAACAGTTGCAACTGTTGAAAATGAGATTTTTTTTCTCAAAGGTATTTATACAAATTTCCTTAAAAATATAGCAGAACTATGCTGTTGTGACTTGGATTTTAAATCAATCGTGTTGTATATTGTATTCATTGTACAGGAATGGAGCAAAAATGTTTTTCCGAACCCAAAAGCTTAAACTGAGATGTACTTTCGTCTTGACGACTTTTGGAGAATTTGTCACTTCTTTACAAAAGCCAATTCTGAGAAACCTATTGTTAGAACCAACGTTGGGTGGCGCATCGGTACGGTATTCCATAGGAGCCAAAAATGGCTCCAACATAAAAAAACATAAATATCTGTAAAAAGAAAAGTAATAGAATAAAAAGAACGAGAGCAGATCATTTTAAATAATTAAAAGGGTTATATTGAACTAGAGCCATATTTGGCTTCGTGTCCAGTGTCAGTACTCAATACAAAGTAAACAATTAAAAGACAAGAAAATAAATGATAATTAAATACAATTTATTTGTATTAATTTAAACAAAATTAAACAATATCAATGTTAATTTTAATCTATATCCCCTCTACAACCACCATCGCAATTACAACAAAATACATTACAAGCACCCTTTCCGCAGCAAAGTCCTTGGCCTACAGCTCGGCCATCCTGACATAGACTGTCTGTTTCAATGTAAAAGTATGCTCTGCAACACTTTGCACTTACTAACGTTGTTACGTTGGCAAAAACAAAAAATAAAGTCAACAATGTAATCAATTTCATTATAACTTAATATTGTTTTTTAATAAAATTATTAGGTAAATAACTTTGCCTATTAATACCGAGATGCAGCAATGTTCTGTGTTATTTAGATTTTTTTAACACGTATTTATACCCATCTGCTTTGGTGTATAGAGTTGAATTTGAAAGACATAATAATTGATAGCAGTATTATTAATTTTTATTAATCTGTACTTTTGTGTTGGAATTAGTTTGAGATAAGACCACATTGAGGTAGGAAATGTTTCGAATTGATAACAAATGGAGAATGAAATAACCGATCCAAATTTAAAAATTTTAATTGATTTTCTAAGTTATTTTTCATCTGTGAGATAGTTTTAGCAGCGGTGTTGAATTTTCTAGGCTGATTCGAATTTGGTAGTCAAACTCGCGAGTTTGGCATCTCAAAAATCTGTAACTTTTACGTTTCTTGGGATAATTAAGTGAAATTTGAAATATACTTCATTAAATAGGCACGTAATAAATCAATTCAATTGCAAATTTTAAGTATTCGTGTTGTTTTTTGTTTCAATAAAAAATTAATTCAAATTTAAATTAAGCATTTTTGCAGAAAGTTGGTATTTTGATTTAGTCTTTCTAAAAAAATTATTTGGTTGAAAATGATTCAACTGCTGATCAACGGTTTTGATGAGTCCAACAACATCAATATATAGGAAAGGGTAGTTTATTACCCCTCATTTCACCAGGAGGGTCAATTTTCAAAAAAGCGACTTAAAAAAAATATTAAAAATCAACTCATAATACTTACAATGTCATGTTGTACTTTTTTGAAAATACAGAAATTTATTAAAAATTTTGACGCGTTAAATTTGAGTGCACAAAGCTATTTTTAGTTTTCATAAAAAGTATCTAAAAGACATATTTGACCATCCGGTTTTCTGTTTTTAACTTAAAATTAATAAAAGCATTACATTTTAGAAACGAAAATAATATTTAAAATAATTTAAATACGTAGGTACCTAATGTTTTAAAAATAACGTTTGAAATTTTTTGAAATTTTATTTTTTTTGAAATTTTTAGTACCTAATTATTATTAATTTTTTTTTTCAAAAAATTCATTAAACAAACTTTATTTACAAATAAAATAAAAGAAGAGATTTTTGGCTTTACAAAAAGTATCACATTACTGTTAATTATTAGTAGTTTTTTTTCTATCTTATGTAGTTTTTTTTTTAGAAAAATGAGGGGTAGTATACATAAGAGCCAAACTGAAAACAAAATGAAAACAAAACTCTGTAGTTGATGACAGCACTCTTATTGACAGCTATTGCTAAATGCATTTTGAAAAATTTTCTTTGTGCTATACTTCCATCAAATAACCATTGATTAGCCTTTTTAATAGTATTGATATTGTATATTAATTTCTATAGTACTATCATGCAGATCGCCATCCCTTAAACATGTTAATAACTCATTTGGAGGTTTTTACATTTACTAAGTGTCTATTCTGTTATTAACTTATAGATATCAAAAAACAACGTTAAATCGACGAAAATAACTTTGAATCAAAGTAAAATCATTACAATTTATAGGACTAAACACGAAATTTTCAAAATCAAAATAGTGCAACCTTAAAAACAATTTGATCAAAAGTCACCTAAAAAAAAATTGTTTCAACTTTGAATTAAGGTTGTTTGAATGAAAAACAAATATTTTCTACTCTAAATTAAAGTGGTTTTGTCTTTGAAATAACTTTTTTTTTCGTTTGAAATATTTTCAAATCACAAAAACCTTTGATTCAAGGACGTTTCATTTTAATTCAAAGGCGTTTGTAGTAAAAATCTTAGTTTAATCGTTTTTGCACTTAAATCTAAATGGTTTTATTTTGATTCAAAGTATTTTTTCTTTTAATAGATCGCAACGTAAAATTAAATACAAGCGCATTAAAAATTACGTTGCTATTTTTCTCTGAGTGTATGCAAATAAAATCCTGTTAAAAAATACTTATATCTTAGGCTTACCAGTTTTTTGGTTTTTGGATTGGCTCTAATAATATGAACACCCACTCCACTGTAAGTGCTGGAGTAGAATTGTGCTTGTACAAGCGGTGCTCGTACGATAAAAATTATAAGCTCACACAAAAATATGTCCATAGTTTTTTTCCTTTAACACCCAATAAGAAATGGGCATGAGAAATCTGTATATTTATTATCTGTGCTTATTGTTTTTTTTTATAATTGTTATAAAAGCAAAATAAATGCGAAAAAAAGCGGAAGGTTAATTATATTTTCTTTTTTTATAATTTTTTGATGATCATTTAAAAAATAATTATTTATAAAATTACATTTTAGATAATTTTTGTTTTGTTTAATTTATTGAAATCTACGTGACATAAAATTGTCGTTTTTAACTCTCTACTTTTGATCATTTGGTCTAAAGCAGGTGTATAGGTAACCATCACCAATAAAAAGAAGAATTTTTGAAGTAAATTTTAGTTAATTTTTGATTTATTCCATATTTTTAAAATTTGTTTGGTTTTATAGATTTTAATATGTTTAATTTTTTTTACTTTAATTTTTGAATTTGACTTTTCCCATTTTTTATTGTTGATTTTTTTGTAAAAAATTTACAAGGAAAAAATTAAAAAGAAAAAAAGAACGTACAAGTTATTTACAAAATGCACTTTATTTGTATTTTTTATTGGACAGCATATATGAATCTATCTACAACCACCAGAACAATCACAACAAAATATATTACAAGGACCCTTTCCACAACAAGATCCTTCGGTTAGTTTTCCATCACGGCAAAGGTAATCCCCGTGGGAGTAGACATAGTTGCAACAATCTGCCTTTACTTGCACCATTACGTTTGCAAAAACAATGAAAATTGCTAACAATATAACTAATTTCATTTTTAATTTTTTAACTTTATCACTTTATCTAAAGAGATTAAACAACTGCAGTGTTCTGTGCTACTCAGATATTTTACCAAGTATTTATACTCGTCTATCTAGTAGCAGTTAATACTTAAAAGCCAAGGTAAGTTGCATATGCAAGTTTAAATACAGTGCTGTGGAAAAAAAATTAATCCGAATTTTTTATTCTTTTTCGGTTAAGGTAACCGGGTTTCTCTTCGCAATTTCACTGCTTTTTGAAGATTTACAGATTAAGAAGATTGGAACAGTCGAAAACAAGACATTTGATTGATTTCAAATTTTGTTAGTTTGTTGTTTTTTTTTCACAAATGGTGAAACCCATACAAAAACTTTATAACATTCTTGTTTGCAGTCCATAATTCAATTTGTTTTGAGAAATGTTTGAAAATGAAATAATAAAAACGAAATAATAAAAACAAAACTATTTGGCTGGATTTTTAGCTATTTCACGGCCGGCAAGCCGATCATCAGAATTCTTGTTTGTGATGCTATAATTTTGTTCCATTAAACAAAATGTATCTGCAACGGTTTTTTTACCACACATGAAGTAATAAATTAATTTCTTGTAAATTGTTTGTACACAGTAGTGTAAATATTTAAATACGTAGTTGAAATTATTGAACAAATTAAATTTAAATATATCAGCTATAATTGTTTTTTAGTTGTTTTTCTCATATATTTATCATAACTACACAATAAATTTACTATCACATTTTCAATTCACAAATAAATCTAATCAATGCACTGGCATTCCATTTTCATCTGCGCGTTTACACGAGTACCATATTTGTGTTTACCACCATGTTATGAATAATCAAAGTAGTCAGAATCGTAAAGCTATTAAGCCAGTTACAACTAGATTATAAGGTAAGCAAGTAAGATGAGTATAAATATGCGCTTTTAAGAATTATTAATAGAATAATGCAGCTTTATTTATTGATGTAAAAAACATATCCAATGGTGTGGTGGATACGCACAACATAACATAACACTGCTTTTTGTGAAGACATGCGAAATTTTTCTTGATAAAGTTCATCTCATCTTAGTTGATCTGATTAGGCGGTTATTTGAACTAGATATTTTGGAGTCCTCTAGAACTATAGTAAAGTAGTAACCCAGACAAATGTGAGAAATTTGCACTGGCTCTGAGCTTAAAAAGAAAACACCCACTATTACACTCTCCCTGTTTTGAATCAGAAAAAAAAACTAAACGAGTGGTACAAGCTCATATAGTAATATCCATAAGTGCGCATAGATTTATTTAAATCTTAGTTGTTAACATTGTAATCTAGTTTTAACTGCATTGAGTGATACGCATTATAGATTATAGACAACAAAAATCTATGCAGGTAGAAGAGAACGCAAGTTATATAAGAACGCCAAGTTCTTTAAACGCCATCAATGCAATAATTTGATGCTATTTGCGTGGCGGGCGGTTGAAAATGCGGTGTGCGTCTTTATAATAAATTGGATTAGTTATAAAAATAACAATAGGTAATTATTTAAATTACATTTTTGAAAGTTAACCTTCAGCAAATCATTAAAATGTTTTGAGAGACAAGTCTAGTCGATTTTGATATATTTTTTTGTACTTTTTTATACAAAGGGTGTCCTAGAATTCACACAAGAAAAATATTGATATAAAATGTGAGTTTTCAATCAGAAACCAAAATTATTTGTACGAAGGGTTTATTGTATGATTATACATATTGCAGTTAAATTTGTTTGATTTTTTTTTATTTACATCAAGACCCACTGAGAAGTTTGAGTAAACCAACAACAACCTGTGTACCCGATCACTGGTTTCGGCAGGAATTAAAGATATTTCACTGCGGCCAAGTTGATCCATGAGACTCCTTTAGTGCCGCTGTAATATTCAATCGAATTTCCTTTAAAATCCGTCCAACTGTTTAGGTTGTAGCTCGGTGAACATATAACCGAACAACAGCACATCCGCACATCCGCACAGACAGACTGAAGGACGGCATGACGAAACCTACTTTTTTCATCTTCTCGAACTTTTTTTTTACACGAAACCAATACCTGCCCTATTGAGCAAGTAAAAATGGATTGTCTGTTTGTAATGTCAAAATAACAGTATTTTACTGATAACGGCTGGACCGATTTTGACGGGACTTTCACTGGCAGATAGATAATGCAAATTTTCTTGGATAAATATAAGTTAAACGAAAAAAAATCAAAATCCTTAGAGCAGTTTTTATATAAATCGATTTTTATTTAATAATTTTTCGTCCTCTCTTTCCGCCTCCCTCCATTTTGACATTTCCTTTGAAGGCAGGCATGTTATTCTGCCAGCTGCTAATAGATTTGCTAACGCAAACATACACATTTAATTGGGCTACATGAAATTTGGTCCCAATGAAAAATGGCCCCAAACCAATTTTTAGTTTGAGTTTTTATTTTTATTTTGAGGCTTATTTTCATAGAATTTGGGCCATTTTTCCATTATAAAATTAGGGCTATTTTTCATTATGAAAAAACCCCATTTTTGGGGTAATTTTTCATTTTCCGTTTGGGGCCAAATTTCATGTAGCCATTTAATTGTAACGATGAAACGAAATGCGATATAATACTTTCGGAATTAACTTTTATTTGACCTTTCTTCAATATTCAAAAAGGTTTATTTAAAGACAATTAATGAACAAAATATACAATGTGTTTTCATTATTCAAAAACTATTTTTATTTGCACATTTATAAAAGTGAATTTAATCCGATTGTCCTCTGCATCCACCATCACAATTACAACAAAATATATTACAAGCGCCATTTCCACAACAAAGTCCTTCGTCTAAAGGTCCATCACGACATGAAGGTGCCCTTTCAATAAAATAATAGGGTTTGCAACAAACTGCCCTTGTTTGCATAATTATGTTTGAAAAACAAAAAAATATTGTTAAAAACATTAACAATTTCATGTTTGGTTTTATTTTTCGTTTTTTTTGTTTTTGTTTTTAAAGTCAAATAAATTTAGTTGCTTAAACTTAATAAGATTGAAGAGCTCACAGTGTTTTTTGATATTTTATAGATTGTTTATCTCGTATTTATACTCATCTGCTTTGGTGCATTGTTGTAAATTTTACTTGAAATACAAGGAAATTTCCATACTTCTTTTTATATATTCACAGAATCACAGTATATTAGAGAATTGATAGCAGCAAATTAATTTTCATAAATTAAAATGCAGTATCTAAAGATACATTATACAATAAGAAAAATGTTGTAATAAATCAAAATTAACTTAAGTCGAGGAAATGTTTCGTAGCGATACAATTGAAATAACAAATAAAACATGACAGTACAATTGTAGGTATAGACAAGTCAAATTTAGTAGATTCTGTCTGTCTGTTGATTCTTCAGTTTAAACTAACTATATTTTTCCAAGTTATATTAGTTTCTAAATTGCGTGATGAATAAGTTTTTCACAAATATTACATAGGTTTAAACTTCGTGGGATTTTTAAATACCTAACTTCTTTTCTGATTGATAAAATATTGATTTTGTGTTGTAAGTATTTTTTTTTCTTAATATTGAGCTTTATTTTTATTTTATTTTAAACGATTTTAATTTTTTTATTTCGTTATAATTTTATAAACTTCATTTTATTTAACATTTTCTGTTGTCATAATTATGTATTTTAAGTTTTTAATGCATTTGATTCTATTATAAACAATAATTAAAATCATTTATCTCAGAACAAAAAATTAAAAAAAGACACAATTATATTTTTACAATTCACTTTATTAGTATTTTATTATACTCTTATATACTTTAACATTATGTATTTATCGACAACCACCAGTACAATCACAACAAAATATATTACAAGGACCCCTTCCACAACAAGATCCTTCGGTTAGTTTTCCATCACGGCAAAGGTAATCCCCGTGGGAGTAGACATAGTTGCAACAATCTGCCTTTACTTGCACCATAACGGTTGCAAAAACAAAGAATATTGCTAACAATATAATTAATTTCATTTTACTTGTGTTTTTTGTTTTTTTTTAATAATGTTGAATAAAAAACAATATCACTTATCTAAAAAGATCAAACAACTGTAATGCTTTTAGAATGTGTAACTCGTATTTATACACATATTCATCTACTTATTGTAAAGAAAGTTGAATACTTTATTAAATACAGTGCAGTGCAAACAAAAATTACATAAATCTTTTCTTACTTTTTACAAATTATGGACAAAAGTTAACATTTTTATAAGGTTATTATAAAATGTTTTTCCACAATATATTTCAAAAGTGATGTAGATAAGCAAAGTGTCAGTAGTAAAACGATAAGTTACGAATACGAAACTTCACTTCACTTCACATAGTCTTATAATATACCTAATACATTTAACATTCATGCATATTTTTTTGTATTTTAATTAATCTTGTATTAGCAAAACTTATCGCACGGCACTGTATATTCTTATTAATGCTGTAAAATATTTATACATCAAAATTCTGCTCGGTTTAATCTATTCACTTTATCTAAATACAAATTAAGAATAGTTTTACTAAGAAATGTTTCACTGCAACTACTTTGTTTTTGCCAAATGGCGTACAGGGTGTAACTACAAAAAAAAAAACAGCTTTTAGTATCAGCAATTCTGTCTTGTTTGTTTTACGTATTAGTTTCAGAAAAATCCCGCATTAGATGTCCAATGTCCATTGTTTATTAATACTGTTGTAAGTCATGAACATGATACATATTTATTGGTTAAAGAATTATTGTATATTAATATTTTTTCCAAGAATTCATTGAATATATTAAATTTCAGAAGAGCAGATTTATATGTTTTCAAGTTGTTTTTTCTCATGTATACCTATTACCATAATCTGTGGGTAGCTATAGACAATAAATTCACTTTTCGATTTGCACCGCGCATATATTTTCATCTGCAGTTACAAATAATTTGCAAGTTACAAATAATTTGCAAGTTACAAATAATTTGCAAGTGCGGTTCAAAATAGAAGTTTGAAACAGAACATTACTATTGCACTTTTGTTCATATTGGAAAATGTCGAGTGAAGAATGGTTCTATAACGTTAAAAAGAAAATCACGATCATCATCAAATTGGGAATAAAAACACCTGAAAATGCGGAAACATTTAACAACCTCACGAAAGCATATTGTATTACAATTTTTTTTTTTAATTCAATGTATCTATAATATAATAATGTATGTATAAACGCACAATTACACTAAATTCCGTAGTATTCTTGTTAAATCTCTAATATCTAGTTTAAACTGCTTATTATCTTTCAATGGTAGTATTTATACAACAAATAGAATTAATTAGGTGTTAGTTGGCTGTGTTAAATGTGAACTAAAACGAAAGGCGTAAATACATGCAATTAAAAAATAATAGCAACAATTATTAAATTTACAATTTTGCTGTTTGATAATTCTGAGAAATGTAGGTAGTTTTTCTATGAACTATAAACCTACTTGCGAATTGCGATTGCGTGTTATCAAAAAGGCGCCGTGAAATAATTTCTCAAAAGAAATAACCCCCCAAAAAATAAATGAAATGAAATAACACCCCAAAAATTTGTATAAAATTGTGGACTTCTTCCATATGTTTTTGGGGACTTAGTTCAACCTTTCATTGATGGTTTATTTTATAACGAAATAGCTATGTTCTGAAATTCGACTGTGAAACAAGTCACTAAAGCATTAAGTGAGGTATATTTGGGGGACATACTGCCCCACTGCAACCCTCCTGTCGGGCCCACTATAGGATTTGGGTTGGGAGCGAGTTTGGGTGTATGCAATGTTTTTGATTTACAAACTTTAATTATAAAACTTTCCATATACCCAAACTGGCATACTCTACCCACCCCAAATCCTATAGTGGGTCCGGCAGGGAGGTTGCAGAGGGGTAGAATGTCCCCCATACATATATCTCTTTTTTACAAAATGATTTGGTAATAGGGGACTTATTTCATAATTTTTTGGGAACTTCTTTCATGCCATTTTGAGGATTTATTTCGTTTTCGAATTTGGGGATTAATGTCATAATGCAATAAAGCCCCAATTCGGTGGTTATTTCGTCCACATGTTTTTGGTGGGTTATTACTTGGGAAGTTATTTCAGGTAGTACTAAACTGCTAAAGTATTTTCAAACCAGGCGCTTACATTAAGAAGCCTCTCTAAAATGGAGTTGAACGCTGTATTTACTTAGCATTTACTTAACGTTGAGTAAATTATTATTTATAAAATATTTGTTACATCATATAAGTTACTTGGAGCTCATGTAATGCAAAATTTAAAAATATTGTCCCATCTAAAACTTTGGTTATTATAAACGTCTATTTAAATCAACCATCTGTATGGTTGTTTACTATGTTATAGAAAAAAAAAGGCCAAAAGCTGTTACACTATTACAGTGTTATGGGATCGAGTGGAATAAAATTATAGGTATACTTAAAATAAAGAGTAATTTTTTGTTGTTAATGTTGTTTATTGTTTATGTACTTTTTTCCGAAAGTAGTAAAAAGCATTTCGTTTTAATGCCACAAGAACTCTTGAAATTTGAATTTCATAACGATATTTCGATTATTTGGTGTCAAACTGACATTTTTATGGTAATATGCCTTTACGCAGGCTATAATCAAACGATTAGGTTGTTTTAGCCTACTCAGCCTCTACTCAACCTAATTTTTGTTTTGTTTTTTTTTTTTTTTGTTGCTTCAGGAAATACGCACCTATATTCTAATTTCATTCTTACATTTATGTAGCATTTCTATTATAATTTATTAAACTAAAATTAATGCTACTTATTTATTATGGTTTTCAATGTAAACTGCAGAAATAGAATTCAAGAACAACGCATATTGTTGTTTTTTGCATGCATATTTAAAATAAGCTTAGAACAGGTTTTTTTATTCCTACAAATGTATATTTAATTTCATATTTGAATAAATATGTAATGGTAATACCGACTACGTAATTACCCAAGGTAAAAGTATCAGTTCAAGAAACTATAAACATTCAGAAAAAAAGCTTCCTTCAAATATCTCGTGTATATGATGATGATGCCCCCGTGTGTCTAAAGCTATTAAACTTCAAAATAGATAAATCAAAAATTATTTATATTCATTACGTTTTGCATGAGCGTATAAAGATAAAACCATGTTGTAGGGGAAAAATCATCAAATAGTTATCGTACATTGGTAAACTCTAAAGTAAGCTTATTGATTGCATTTGAATTCGATTATGTTATAGCGTTTGGAAATGTCCTATAATAAAGAATTTGAACAAGCTTTCATAGAGATTTAAAAAAAAAGTGACAACCTCTACTTTACAGACATTGACAGTTTCGAAAAAAAAACATGGTGGTTTTCCCTAACTGTCACTTTATAGAGGACACGTCGTGTCAAATCAATTTCAAAGAAAAATATTTGTATTCTTTTGTATTTTCAGTTCCCGAATTCAGGTACCGAATAATTAAATGCTCCTTCAAAGTGACATTTGAGTTTTAGAAAGAGATAGCTTGGTGCGGTGGCAAGCCTTTTTTTTGTAAAGTGAGTAATGTTTTTGACGTTTATAGTTCCAAAGTACAACAAATATTTAAAAGTGCTTGGAGAAGCTAGAAATAATCCTCATATAAAAGGATGAAAGTATGTTTAATTTAGCAAGAAGATTTGTTTTGGTTTAATGCATTGACTCTTTTTAGTCCTGAATTTAAGACAAAAGTGATCACAACTTTATTATGAACTTAAAATCCATTGATTGGTCATAAGCTCGTTATTAACTTCTAACCCGTGAACTTATAACCCTACACCGGATTTTCGAAATTACTTCATTACTATACCTTCCCTCAGAACGTATACCATGATAGTATATAGTGTATCATAGTTAATTTTTATTGTTAATTTTGTATGAATGACATTCCACCTGGAATTTTACTTTACGCCTATTTTGAGTATTTCCCGAAAAATTTTTATAACTTTCGAAAAATTTCAATTATTGTCAGAAGCAAATTAATAACTTCTAAAACGTTCACCTTTGAAACTCCGGGCCAACAAATTTTAGCCATTACCTTCAGGAAACGCGATTAAATATAAGTTTTTTCAAATATGTAATGTTATAATATGTCTTTGCCAGGATGAAAAAAAAAAATATTAAACTAATTTATAATATTTAAAATGTTTAATTTGAAAAAAAGTGTTATATATGTTTTTATCAAATCAAATACATATTTTTAACAAAAATTGCACCACTTTGATAACTCAATTTCACAGGTTTATAATATCAAAAAAAAAAAAAAAATTCAGACATCACAAAAATTGCCCCTATCTACAACCGCCAGAACAATCACAACAGAATATATTGCAAGGACCACGTCCGCAACAACTTCCTTCGGTAAGACGTCCATCACGACAAAGGTATTCTCCATGGGCGTAGACATAGTTACAACAATCCGCTTTGACAACAGCTGCAATGTTGGCAAAAACGAAAATAATAGCAAACAAGTACAGGAATTTCATTTTAACAACAAACAATTTTAGACTCAAAACTGAAATAAAATTAGATTGAAATTAAATTATAGATGCAAATATTTTTGCAACTCACTTGTACGAAAAATTGTAATGTTTTGTGTTGCGTACTTATCTTCAATTTGTTTTTATACTTTCGCATTTAATTTTTTCTGTAGAATCATTTATTGCAAATTCATCGTAATTCATTTAACATACATACCTAGCTTATTTCGATAGTCAAGAAAATTCTTATCTGTAATAGTGTTGTTGATCAATTTAATCAATATTATGTCAAATAGATTTCAAAGTTCAAATAGTTTTTACCATGAATTTTATATAAAGTGCGTAAATTGAGATGTAGGACAACCTACATTTATTTAATTAAAACAATGCAGTTATTTTAAAATATTAGATCAAATTATATTTTAGAGTTGATATGAAATTACTATGTTAATCGAAAAAGCTTTAACGCATGCTTTCAATTATTAGAATCCACCTGGGTTACTTTTTTCAAAAGGAAATGATATTGCTTGTCATAGAACGGATCTAAAAAAAAAACTACTTCTGTCACCAACAAGGAAATCATCAGAGGTCCACACAAAAATCTCTCAATTTTCAACCGAAATCCCCTAAAAACCAAAATCCTACTAAAATCTCACTAAATTAATACTAAATCCAAAAGAAAATGCATATACCCAAACTAGCACCCACTCCAAGTCCTGTAGAAAACCATGCAAGGGGGTTGCAGAGAGGCGTATGTCCTCACTGTTTTTACGTTGTAAACTTAAACTACTTTTTTAAGTCCAAGATTTTAGTTTGCGGGTTTTTTTTAATTGCAAGATTCTAAAAAAACATGATTTTGCGAACACTCTTTTTTAATCAGAAATATTAATAGATGATCAGCCTTAATTATCCCCCATCTTTAAAATGCATGCCAAAAATTAAGAAACGTCGCCGGGTATCGTTTCAAATTAGCACGGCAGTTATTTAATGCGAAAAGGGGCGACACATTTTACTTGCACTCTAGGCGGCACAATACTTCGTTACGACACTGCTCATATTAATTATTTTATTATCTCACTCATTTAATGTGAATTAGAAAATAGATTTTATAAGAAAAATGTATTATATTTAGGAAAACGTGTTGTTGAAAAATCATCTATAAAAATTGGAAATTACAATGACCGGCCTTGGAAAAACTCAGATGTTCATCTATACGTTTGTTTTTTTTTTTTGTTGGGTTTTCCAATTTCGCAATATGTTTGTCTTACCAATAATATATGCCAACGGTTGTATTTTTCAAAATAAAATCATAAATTTACAATTAAATCTCTAACAAAAGTCTTCAATTATTTTAAAGTCGCTATAGAGTTGTCTTCATACAGGACATTCCATCTGCAGACTTAACTAAATTGATTTACGTTCTTAGAGTCATTTCGCTGTTTTCTTTTTCTTTGCAATTTTTTAATTCGCGATTATCATTTTGCAAATTCATATGTTTTGTATAATATTAATTCGTATTTGATTGTAAAACAGTTGTAATTCAGCGATTTGTTACTTCGCTATGCGATTATTTCGCATTAATATAATTTCTCGTTTTTTCTCCTCGAAATTTTCATGTTGGCTTTTTATTTTGACATGCCATATATAACTTCCTTTTTCCGTGAGTTCGACGCTGAGATAGCTTGAAAAGTTATTTAGAAAGTTAAAGTAGAAGAATTTTTCGCCACATTCAGTTTCAACAATTTCGCTTCTCTCAAACAAAATTGATTTTTAACACCACTACGTCCAGAATTTTTTATTTAAACAAACCTACTTCTGCTTCACTGTCGAATGTATCATATTTGATACAGAGCACTTAATTTGTACCTGGTGTTCAGCGTCCATTTATCATATACATATAAGAAAAGCATACAAGACATACTTAACACTTGGCTTGATTAAAAAACGCTCCCACGTCAATAAAACCAAACACAAATTGTATATGTTGTGTATCAAATATGATACAGAGGACAAAAAGCTAAAGCCTTTTTTTTCAAGAGAAAATTCTGTACAAAGAGTTGTAAAAAATAAACTTCGTATGGTGACAGTGAAGTGTCTTGTATGCTTTGTTCATATGTGATACACAGACGCTAAAAACCAGGTACAAAAAATTATGTGCTGTGTATCAATTATGATACATTCGACACTAAAATTGTTAAGATTAGACGTATGAATGCGTTTTAATAAAAGTAAGTTTTATTAAAAAACATTTTCTAAAAAGTTTAATTAATCAAAATATTTCGAGTTAGAGGATTTTTACTGTACTTTCAATGAAGCAATATAAAACGTGACTGCACACAAGAACAATTAAATATAATACATTCAAGAAAAATATTCAAATATTTTAAACTAAGTAATAATTCATTTGCGACTATTTGTGTTTGTTTGAAACACTTTGTTGCACTAAACATATTTAATGAAAGACTTAACTTCAAAACGGGTTTTGGCAGCTAGATTTATTTTTACTTTTTTCACATAACAATAATATGAAATATTATCATTCGGAACGTCTTGTGCAATATTTGATTTAAATAACTGGTTAATAATCAGAAAACTTGTACAAAACAAATTGCATTAAATTGTAATTTAATGTAATTCTTTTGAGTGATTCCCCTTTAGATATGAAATATTTTATTTTTAATTTATTTACCACTTTATCTTTTTAAATGCAGAAAGTGATTTCTATTTAGTAGGTACATATGTACTTAATATTTTAATTGTTGTGTGTACTATAGATCAATTTATTTGTTATTAAATGTAATTTTAGAACAAATATTTTTGTCGTTAGGGCTAATTGGTAGCATTAGTATTTAAATAATAAAAAGAAAAACTGAATTTTAAATTAACTCGTTTAAAAACTAGACACTAATTTTAAATTCGTAAAATAATATTGAGAACAAGATCTTAAGTTAAATACGATGTTATCTTGGGTTTTTCATTATAACGTTGTTTTTACAATATAAAATGTTTTCTAATAAGAGCGTTTTATTTTAAAATAAAACTAGTTCTGAAAGACTTATCTTTGACTTATATTTAGAGAGCCTTATAACGTGTTATACCAGCAATTCGTAGTTACTTGCTGTGCTTTTTTGCCATGTGAAACTACAGCTAATTTTTTTTGCCTTAGAAACAAACAACACAACGACATCTATTATGATAAACTACGTCTTTTAGTAATAAATCTAATGTGGTAACGCTGACAAAAGCTTTCATTAAATATTGACATTCGCTTTGGAAACTGGAAGAGAATTTTCGAAAGCCCCAGCTAAACTGGTTTGAGAATATTTTAAGAGCTGAGTAGTATAAATACAAAAGTACCAGTCCACAAGTCAGCTGGTCAGTTCAGTTTGATTTTAAGCTTATTCGACGTATAAGCAAGTCAAAACAAAGTTTAGATCCACTTCACGAGTCACCGCAAAAGTTTCCCAATCGAAGTTGGTGTACACCAAGGCAGCATTTTGAGTCCTTTACTTTTTATTACAGTTATAGATTATCTAGGTAAAGATAATGTGACGAACCCGAAAGTTTTTCTTTCCTGACAATGGAGTTATCAAAAGTGAATAGATCCTTTATCTTGGAACGAGCACTTGGGTATCGAATGAGGACCAAAAAAAATTGGACCAATGATCAATATACCAAAGCATTGTGTGATGACGACATCAACCATCGCGT